>OV277858.1:77715118-78939093 GCA_922989275.2 Gari tellinella
ACCCCACAAGTCCAACCCCACAAGTCAGCAGGACCCGCAGTTCCTCGGCCCCATATTACTCTGGACCTGCAAATCGTCGGATATGCAAATCTTTATTTGGGGTATGCTTCATGTGCCCTCAGAGATTACTTTTTGTCAGCATTGTAAGGCATTTACTTATTAAATTAGTTTAAGACCCCCAAATACATGTATGCCGAGAGACTCTCAAATTAAAAGGTTTGAGGATCCTGAGGTTCCAATCTAGTGTCTGTCTTGCTATGCTGGGCCTTGGTCTGTGCAGCGTGTGGCTGATCCATCTCCATTTCTTCGGTAGGATGGAGTCTGTGACTGGTTGCTGTCCTGTCCTTGTCCATAGCTCCTGGTTGAAGATCCTGTCTGGCCACAGTATCTGCAGTTGTACTAGTGTATAAAGACAAAATAAAATTTATGAACTATTTTTCTTTATTTTTACGCTGATACAGTTCGTTTTCTTCTATTTTCAGAATGTGAAGTTACAGAAGAACTCCCATTATTTGTCATGTAGAACATTATAAAGATGAGTGTAATATTGCGCCTAGGAGCTGTGAACACTGAAACACCTTACTCCAGGCTTGTGTCAGATGGAACTGAGTAAGTATACTGTAGTTGTTATATGCAGTACACATTTAATAATACCAGTTTAGATCATTTGTATAGATCTGTATGGCTCCAGATAAGAGGAAGAAAAGCAAATACATTGTACTTCATACTTTTCTCCTTTAAGCCCCACCAAACATTATGTTGTTGATTGATTGGTTGATTTGTGTTTTACGGCCTATCGACACCAATGATCATTTAGAGCCGATCACTTCTCATTAGAAGTTGCAAAACTTCAATTCTGATCTAAGGATTTAAGTATTAGAAATACTCTCTCCTAGATTATGCCTCTTATTATATGTGCTTGTCTTTTCCATACTGACGAGGCCCTATTTCTCTACTTCTAAAAGTTTTGCACATTCTGAACCCCCCAAATTACTTTAATTGCTTGAATCATTGATAATATATTTTTTTGTGGGGATGTTAAAAATTTTTACTAATTAATTACATAAATGTTCATTGTTGAACACCATCTTAAATGGTGTATATGAGACTGTGGTTTTGATGTGTCACTTGATTCTTCAATTATCTCCCTTTTCATGATTTATACAGACCGAAATGTTGCCCAGAGCTTTACACAGTCGTCCACCATTGGATCTTTTATCCTTTTTTTCCCCAATTTTGTACACCTGAATTTATTTCTAGATTCTTTAAGTACAAATGTATCTTCTAAGTTGGAAGTTTGTCTAAAGTCATAGTCATGTTTCAACTGAATATGTTTTCATTTTGTAGTACTGTTGAACTTCATCTAATATTGTGCGTCTGCTTTGTGGTTTTGATTTGTCTCCTAACTCTTTATCCTTGATTATTTCCCTTTTGAGATTTTGCGTCAACAAAATAAAATTGTGCTTCTGCAATTGCAGTTTAATTTGTCTCTTCATTCTTGAATCATCTTGGCAAAAAATCTGTCTCTGTAGTGTAAAACTTGTCTTTCTAATTAAACTTCACTGTTTCAGTGGCAGGTGTTTGCGATGTAAATATTTGACAGTTAAGTCTCAAATTTGGTCAAAGTTGGGATTTATGTTAATAACCCCATCACTATGTCAAATGTTTTCTGGGAGGGGTGCTAATCACCCTTTGATAGTTATAGTTAGTCAACAAAAAATATTTATTCTTTATTTATGCCCCGCAATGATTTGTTTGGGGCTGTGCATACTTATGCCTGTCTGTCTGTTCATCCATCCATTAATTACATACATGTATATGGTACATTCTTTGTCCTGCTAAAGTTTTCAAGCTACAAGCTTATAATTTTACACCATGTTTGCACATACACAAGTTTACTGCTGGTGTGCATGTGGTCGGGATTTTGATATGCTTCAATTGTCAAAGAATTAGGGCCGGTTGAACTTAGTAATTTTTCGCATATTCAGTGCATGCAGCTAGGAAGCATCATATGTGACTTACAGCCATGTCTCTAATTTCTTTTCATATTTTCAACAATACCAAAGTCAGGTTGTCATTAGTTAAGTAGACATTTATTTGCAAATCAATTGGGGGGGGGGGGGGGGGGGGGGGGGGGGGAGGTGACATTTTCTTTCTTGAAACTACTAGTGCATTTTCAATAACAACATCAGAAGTCATAAATAAGCATGCCCCCCTTGTGGAAAAGACTTTCATCAACAGACCAAATGTACCTTGGTATTCTTCTTACCTAAGGATGCTTAAACAGTATAAAAGGACAATTGAAAAACTCTATTTAAAAGACAAAACAGGCATAATGAAGGACATTTACAAAAGTGTTAGGGACTCGTACACTGCTGCAGTTTCAAAGGCAAAAGACAGATACTATCAGGAGATGATTAGTGGAGCAGAGGGTAATGTAAAAAAACTATACAAGGTAACCTCAAATCTTTTAGGTCGGTCGAAGGAAAATCCATTGCCAACTCAAACTAATGACGTGTCATTGGCTAACGACTTTTTGCGCTACTTTTCTGAGAAAATCAACAAATTGCGAGACACTCTTGACAACATACCGCAAATTAACTCATACAAAGACTTGGCTAACACAACGCCATTGTCAACAACATTCAGTGTATTTCGGCCTCTTGTAGAGAATGATGTTGTCAAACTGATTAAAAACTCTAAAGCAACGACATGTGAACTAGATATCATTCCTACGTCAAGGTTGAAGGAAAACTTATCCCAATTTGCACCTATTATAACTGACATTGTTAATAGGTCTTTGGCATCGGGTGTTTTTCCAAAAGAATGGAAAGGTGCTTTGATTAATCCACTTTTGAAGAAGAAAGGTCTCCTTTTACAACTCCAGAATTATCGGCCTGTATCGAACTTGTCCTTTCTTTCGAAAATTCTCGAAAAAACAGCACTATCACAAATAACTGACCATGTTGAAACCAATAATCTCTTACCACCATACCAAAGCGCTTATCGCAAATTTCATAGCGTAGAAACAGCAATGTTAAAAATGCACAGCGATATCCTGAAAGCAGTTGAACTGAATCTAGTGACGATTGTTGTGATGATTGACCTCAGTGCAGCATTTGACACTATTGACATTCCTATAGTACTTCAACTTCTCCGTGATGAATTTGGCATTATCAATACTCCTCTAAATTGGATTAAATCCTACTTGACCGATAGGACAATGAAGGTTAAGATTGGAAACTCAGCTTCAGACACCGAACCGTTAAAATTTGGCGTTCCACAGGGCTCTTGTGCTGGCCCAGTTATTTTCACAATGTATATTGCTGCTCTTAATAGAGTTGTTAAAAACTATACAGCAGATCTTTATGGGTACGCTGATGACCACAAAGTTGCTTTTAGGGTTCAAGCTGGTGATCATCAGAGTGAATCCTCTATCTTTCACGATCTAAACAACTGCCTTGATGACATTATTTCGTGGATGACAAAATATAAGCTTAAAATGAATAATGCAAAGACTGAAATTATCGCATATGGAACAAAACAACAATTAAATAAACTGAATATTACTAGTATGACTGTTGGTGGCTGCGAGGTGAAGTGTGTCGATCATGTGCGTGACCTTGGTGTTTATATGACAAGTACTCTGAATTTTGATTTGCACATTCGTAAAAAGTGTCAAATAGCACATGGTCAGCTAAGAAATTTGAGGTGTATCCGTAAACATTTATCACAAAAGTCAGCTGAGACTCTCATACACGGACTTATTCATTCACACCTCGATTTTTGTAACGGACTATTTGCTTACATTCCAGCATATCAGCTAGATAAACTTCAAAAAGTCCAAAATCATGCTGCCAGATTAGTAATGAAAGCAACATATGAGCAGCATAGCTATGACATTCTTAAACAGTTACACTGGTTGCCTGTTCGTGCGAGGATCATGTTCAAAGTGCTTGTCATTGTTTTCCGAGTTGTACATGGGACCGCACCGAGTTATCTCAGAGACTTGTTCACTAGGGTGCGAGGGAATTACCGCCTGAGATCGTCTAGCGACATTCAGTTTGTTGTACCTAGACATAGGACGAAGATCGCTGAACGGTCACTTGCGATGGTTGGCCCAAAATGGTGGAATATGATTCCTAGAGACTTAAAAGCAGTAAAAACTGAAACTGCTTTCAGGAAAAAACTGAAGACACACTTGTTCAGTCAATTCTACAATGAATGACTAGTGTTTATTAGTGTTCTTAGTGACTTTGATACCTATTGCCTGATATTGTAATTATGTAATAATTAGTATGATCAATTGTAAAGCGCAATTGAATATTTATACTTTTTGCGCTATATAAGTGTTTCTGTATTTGTATTTAAAACTCTATTTTCTAATTTAATTTACAACAAGGGAGTTTGGAATGGAGCTCCATGAGAAAGAGAGGAAAGGGCCTTGTAATTGTACAAATTGCTTCAATATTCACTGCTCAGCCCTCTGATCAGGGTATGCACAGTTTGTCATTTTGCAATACAGTGTTAAATTCAACCCTGCATATTTGAAAGTGGACAGGACTTAATTGGAAATTGGAGTTGTCCATGTAATAGTTCCAGGGTTTAATGAGTAAACGGAGTTTGATGTGTGATTTGTTGTCTGTTACAGCTATGACCCACCAGTGGACATGTCCCCTGTGGCAGAGGAGCTGTACCTCTCCCCGCCACAAACGTATCCAGGCTGCTTTGGTCTGCCATACCAGGTTGGTTATCAATAAGGCTTAGAGAACTAAAAACATTACCCTTTCAACACTGCAAATCAATATCAAAGAATTTTGCAAACAGTTTGATTCCAGACCAGAGGTCATTTAATGTGGGACCTGGTCTTGATCCAACTGTCAATTGCTCTGATATTGTTTCTGTAAGGATGGCATTTTCAGCAGATTACAATTACTTGGGGGGAGTTGAAAGAGTTAATGGATTATCTCCCTTTGATTAATCTTTGTGTTGTGATTGTAACACTACAGTGCTCCATTTATCTTCCTTGTATGATCTAAAGATTTCTTATCAACTGTTTACCCTATTTCTTTGTTTGGAAGACAGGTGACCACTTAAAACAGGTAAAAAGTAAAGCAGAATGTGCCATAAGGCATGTTCTGCTTTACTTTCAGCCTGCTTTAAGCTATCATCTGCTAGAAAAAAGAAAATATTTCCGATGAAATTTATTTACAACTGGATAAATTTGAACTTTCTTCTTCAATGTAGGAATAGATCAACTCTTTATCACGCTGAATTGTTCTCTGCATCAAATACATTAATTGCTATAAAAACTAAAACTTATTTACACGCGTTTGAAACAGAAGAAAAGTGGAAAACAAGTGACAAACAGTTTGGATAACACAGTCTGATGTGTATCCAAACTGTTTAATAATAATAATAGTACTTGCAAATGTTAGGCCAGTCACGCTTAGCATGATAAGGGTTAAAGGCGTACAAATAATTATCTATGGAGTACAGTCGAAATTCGATATCTCAAACTCGTTTAACTCGAACTATCCGATAGCTCAACAGATGAACTGCATTATTTCATGCTCGGTTAAGTTGAACATACCCATATTTCAAAGTTAAAACGTGGCTTAGCCACGTTACGGGTATGTTCAATAAAACCGACTTCAAGTTATCGAAGTTCGACTGTAATGTTTTTTCAGGTATTGATTTGTTTGTCTGTATGTCTGGTGATTGTTTGTCTATTTGTCTGGTGCAAACTTTTCATAGTTTCAGGTCACCTCAGTCATCACTTCATTGTTGTTGTTGTCTGTTAACTTTTCACATATTGCACTTGTGCATAGTCACTCACTTGTGATAGGTCACCTGAGTAAACACTTAGACGTGATATACTATATTCTGTACTTATCCCCTGCTATCAAAACTTCACGGCAATATTTTGTGGAAAATTGTTTCAAGAATTCTATTCCAAGTCATGCAGAACTGTGGTTGCCATGGGAACCAACAGGGAATTTTTTTGTTGTTGTTGAAAAAATACATTCTCTACAACCTTAAAGTCAAAAGGGTACTAAATCAGCATGGAGCATTGTCTAGTGGTCCTTGTCTGGCTAATTGTATTTAGCTAAGATCAGGTTCCTGGATCTCATCCTGGGGATTTGTTATTTAAGAAATGATAAATTCATACCAGTTTTTTATCGTGCAATAAAACACAGGTAGGAGTTGAGATCAAAACGTTGAGTGATTTAATTATCAGCATCTCAACAACTACCTGTGTTTTATTGCACATTCTAACACACCTCGCCCACACCCCTATATAAGCGAAGAAGGACCGTCTCAGTGTACGAATTTTCAGTAGACCACTCACGCGCTAAACGTTCAAACGTGACGTCATTTGGCTTCGAAAATGCGTACGCCAAGAAATGTAGCGCCGTTGCTTCGGTGCAAATTTCGGTTAAATTATGTGTTAGAATCGAAATAAAAAATTCATACCAGTGTTCTATCTAACAATCGAACACTGGTAGTCGTTGAGATGCTTGTAATTAAATCACTCGGCCTAAAGGCCTCGTGATTAAATTACTACGCATATCAACTCCTACCAGTGTTCGATTGCACGATAGAACACTGGTATGAATTTTTTATTTCTTAAATAAAACAATGGTATTAATTTATAATTTCGATTCTAACACTTCAATTTAAACACAATTTGCAATGATGCTTCATTTCTTGGCGTACACATTTTACGTCATGTTAAGCCGTTACAGTGCATGCATGTTTTATTGAAAATTGAAACACAGCTACATTCCTTCTTTTTAGTGCCAAGGTGAGCTATTTTGATTGTCCTCTGTCCGTCGTTCATTCGTCCGTTCGTCGTCAACAAATTCTTTAAACGACATCTCTTCCGAAACTACTAGATAGATTTTTACCAAACTTGACCTGAATGATCCTTATATGGTCCTCTTTCAAAGTTGTTCAAACATTTCCGGTCCGTTGCATATCTAGGTCACAGGAGCTAAAAATAGATTTTTTCAATGAAAACTTAAAAAAACCTTCTTGTCTGAAACCACAGTACCCTGAGCTTAGATATTTTGCACAAAGAATTGTCTTCAGGTCCTCTATCAAGATTGTTCAAATTATGCCCCTGGGGTTAAAACTGCCAAAGGCCCTAGGGGTCGCAGTGTTACATAGAGTTATGTAGTGAAATACTCTTCTCTGAAACTACTATGGCAAGAGCTTTGATATTTAGCATAGTGACACTTTTAGATGTTCTTTACCAATATTGCTGAAATGGTTTGGGTCTGTTGCATATCTGGGTCATGCTAGCTAAAAATAGATTTTTTTCAATGAAGAGTCTTCCTGTCTGAAACCATCCATGTACAGAATATTTGACAGCACACTTAATTTTCATGTTCATCAGCAAGATTTTTGAAATTATGTCTCTGGGGTGAAAAGTGATCCCACCCCAGGGGTCATGTGACCCTTGTGTTGGTTTTTCCAGGTGAGCAATATTTAGGCCCGCATGGGCCTCTTGTTTATATAGGGGTGTGCGGGAGGTGTGTTAGAATTTGCATTTAATTACATGTTTATTATTTGGGAGGGGGTTTAGGGGCAGAGAAGCTGTTTTTTTATCTGTCCACAACTTTTAACTTTGGAACTACATGTGACTTCATATTTGACATGTGTACTCAACTACATGTAAATAAGCTCTCGAGTTAAGTACAAGTTGGGTCATGTTTTCATCCAATCTACACCAAATTTTCTGCAAATGTTTGTTGGTTATGCTCTTGGCGAAGTTTGATAATCAGTTAAATCCCATAAGATATGTCAGGATTATGCCCCTTGAATAATTCAAAATTGTCATTTTAGCCTTGTTCAGTCTCTAACTCTCTAACATTCTCGAACATTTTTTTTCATTAGATCATGTACAAACTTGCTGAAAAGGTTGATAAGTGTGAAATCTTGGCCAAGTACCATAACCAGCTAAATTGTATAAGACATTTCTTGGCGTACGCATTTTCGAAGCCATATTACGTCACGTTAAGCCATTACAGCGCATGCGTGTTTTGAGAATTGAAACACAGCTACCTTCCTTCTTTGTTTGTATAGAGGTGAACTACTCAAAATTGTTGTTTTTGGCCTCTTCTGATCTCGTAGTCAAATAATTTTCATCTGACCTCATCAAACTTACAGAAAAATTGTACATGTGTAAATTCTTGGCCAACTTTGATTACATAAGGAGGCATACCAGTATTATGTCCATTGAATTACTCAAAATTGGCCCTCCAACAATGTTTCCTTCATAAAATCTTGGCCATGTTGATAATGAGGTCCACAAGTGACCACTACATATCTCCTTTACGCCTTGAAGAATTTTCATTTAACTTTATTCAAATTTTTGCCGCGGTGATAGCTGAACTAAGTTTTCTCTCTGTTCCTTACTACTTCTGACAGCTTTTGTGGTGCCCTTTCTGACTTGGTCAGTGTTCTAGTTAAATTAATAATTAATTAATAATTATCTTCAGATCAATGAAAACTTCACAAAATATTCTTCAGCCGATAATTAAAAAGTCAGTGTGTCGCAATAGCTTAATCATTAATGGATAGTGTCATTGAATTGTAGTCGTAGGTTCGATTGTTGAACTGTATTGAGATTTTTATGCCCCCACAAGACTTTGTCAGAGGCATATTGTTTTTGGTCCGTCTGTCCACAACTCTAACCTTGGCCATAACTTTAGAACTACATAAGATAGAGACTTGATATTTGGTATGTGTACTCACCTCAAGAAACTCTTGACCTCAGTACAACTTGAGTCATGTCTGACAAAGGTCAAGGTCATTTAGAGGTCACTTTGTCCGTCTGTCCACAACTTTAACCTTGGTCATAACTTTAGAACTACATAAGATAGAGACTTAATATTTGGTATGTGTAATCACCTCAAGAAGCTCTTGACCTCAGTAAAACTTGAGTCATGTCTGACAAAGGTCAAGGTCATTTAGAGGTCACTTTGTCCGTCTTTCCACAACTTACCTTGGCCATAACTTTAGAACTATGTAAGATAGATACTTGATATTTGGTTTGTGTACTCACCTCAAGAAGCTCTTGACCTCAGTAAAACTTAAGTCATGTTGGACAAAGGTCAAGGTCATTTACAGGTCACTTTGTCTGTCTTTCAACAAGTTAAACCTTGGCCATATCTTTAGAACTACATAAGATAGAGACTTGATATTTGGTATGTGTACTCACCTCAAGAAGCTCTTGACCTCATTACAACTTGGGTCATGTCTGACAAAGGTCAAGGTCATTTTCTTTAGAGGTAAGATAGGGTGAATTTTACATTAACCCTTAGCCTGCCACTCACTACTATAGCTCCATATGCAAACAGCTTGGATCCGGATGAGACGCCGAGTTACTCGGCGTCTAACTCGGCGTCTCATCCGGATCCAAGCTGTTTGACACTCGGACAACATTTTCAGCAATTTTGAGCAACTTTGAAGCACTTTGAAACTTGAAGCAGACGAGAAATATAGCAGACGACAATTTATTTGGCGGGCTAAGGGTTAACTTTAAAACTGTATGTGATAGAGACTTTATATTTGGAATGTGTACTTAACTCAAAATGCTCTTGAGCTTGGTACAACTTGGGCCATGCGCAACAAAGGTCAAGGTCATTTAGCGGTCAAATATGGTTAATTTAACATTGGCCATAATTCTGGAACTACATGTGATAAATACTTCATATATGTCTTGTGTACTCCACTCAAGAAGCTCTTTAGCTCAATACAGTTGGGTCATGTCTGACAAAGGTCAATGTCTTTAAAAGGTCAGATAGATGTCAACATTGGCCATAGAGTTATATAGTGAAATCTTCAAACATCTTCTTATCGAAAACCACAAGGGACTGAGCTTAGATATTTGGCACATAGGATCATCTTTAAATATTCAAATTATGTCCCTGTCCACGGGATCACAGTTTAAATAAAGTTATATAGTGAAATCTCTCAATTTCTCCTCTGAAACTAATATAACCAGAGCTTTGATATTTGTTATGGTGTAACTTCTAGAAGTCTTTTACCAATGTTGTTGAAATTGTTCCGGTCTGTTGCATATCTAGGTCACTGGAGCTAAAAAAAAAATTTCAATGAAAACTTTAATAATCTTCTTTTAAACCACTTTCGCCATATGAAAGTAATATTACAAAGAATGCTTTATAGGTGACACTCTACCAGATTTCTCAAAATAAATTTCTTATCTTAAAAACATGGGTTTCAGTGGATGAAGTTGATTTGCCTTAGAGCATATAGGCGTCCTTTTCGAACAGTGTACATGTGAATAGTACACTTGTCCTATGCAAACAGTGAAGACCCAGATCAGAGGGCTCCGAAAGGAGCCCTCTGATCAGGGTCTTCACTGTTTGTCATAATGCCAAACATTGACAAAAACAACCCTTAAAAGTCAGAAATGGACTAGACTAAAATGGAAACTGGAATTGTCCATTTAAAGTTTTAGGGAGGAAAGAGTTAAAGTAAAAAATAAAAAACTTACATACTATGTTTGGACTTCTTTATAAGCCAGAAATTTCAACCATTCTAAAATATCAATGTATCAAAATGTTGTGAAATCGACCATGTTACTGTGAACACCAGTTTGTTAGTGGCCTTTTCACTCATGCACGAAATGCATTTCAGTTTACAAAGGTTTGACTATCTGATGCGTTCAACACACCTAAGGCAGCTACGGTAACCCTTTCCTTGTCAAACCAGCGTCTGCTTTTAAATTCTTTCCTTCCAAACCCTCAAATGTAGCAAATATGGGGGTTGACTTTTAGACACACCAAAAAAATGGTTTAGTTGAGACATTTATTTATAAATTTTAGTATTTGATTTTAATCTGAAAAGAAACTTTGGTACAAATGACATGTTGGATCCTGATCAAACAATTTATTGAACATTTGACTGTTTGCAAGTATCATTGTACACATAAGTTGCAGGATAAAGACTATCCATTACTGTTAGGGAGCTAGTATTGTATATACATATTTTGTAAACAGTTTGGACCCAGATCAGAGGGCTCCTTCAGGAGCCCTCTGATCAGGGTCTAAACTGTTGACAAAAAATAGATAATATTTTTTACAAATCCTTTAAGATTCGGTTTAAATTAGTAACTATTTATAAAATGGAAGAGTCCATGTCAAAAGTCAGCAGTTTAAGGGTTAAAGGGGCCTTCAGTGATTAGCTTTTGTTGTCAGTCCAAATGCATACAAATTCAATAAGGCTTACAAATGTGTGCCTGAATAACTGTATATTTTGGTATATAGTACTTTGTGTAAGGAATTGATCCGTGTGGGGATTGTATTGTTGGTATGAATGGAGGGGATTTACAGACTGTTGGCATTGTTTCTCACACTCTATACTGTACAGTGGTCACAGGAAAACATGTTATAACAACTGAAACCTGTTGACAAGACCATTTTTTGTGAGGTATTTTATTTGTGAAAAGGATTGTGTATACTCGGATTTTCAAGGAAGTTGATTATGTTAAAACTAGAGATGTTATATGGATAGGTGTTTGGAAAGTTTACGGTGGCTATGATGACTATTGCTAATAGGCTTAAGGGTAAAAAGGTAGGTTGATTTAGAAATAGGTCTTAACTTCTCGATTGTGCTGGAAATATACTGTCAATCCTATGTATAGTGATCATTCAGTGAAGAAACATGAATTTTGCTACAGATAGGTGGCTGTGCAATACAGAAAATGGTTTTGTAACATGCCCTTTGAAGTCTTTTTCTGCATAACATTATTCTGCATTATATCAGTGTTTTTTCCCCACATAAACCTCAGAATTATTGTAAGACCTTTAAGAGTGAAATATTGTCATGTTTTAGACAGAATGCTCCTAATAACAGACTGCAGGAGCTAACTCCTTTACTTTCAGATTTCGTTTTGTAGCCACCTGTCAAGATGTTAGAAATATGACAATATTAAAACAGCTGTACTGTATTACTGTAAAGTTTCTCTACAGGGGAATTATTGATAGAAATATGGGAGAATGCAGCCAGAGTTTCGCCCTATAAAGACTTCAATATAAAACCCAATAGATACTTAATTGTTAAATCTTTATATTTGGTTGAATAGTTGCTTAATCCATAAAAAAAAAATAAGTACACATTTGAAAAAATCAATCTAATATATACAATCATGAATATACACCATTAGAAATATGTTTTATATCTTAGCAGGTGGTAGCTTAAAATCATTTCTACACCAGGCTGAAAATATAGCTGCTTCACTTTCAGTCTACTTTAACCCAAGTTACCCATTACCGCATAGACAGTTTCTAGTTTTGAAGGCAGATGACCACTTAAAGCAGGTTGAAAGTAAAGCAGAATGTGCCTTATGGCCCATTCTGCTTTACTTTAAACCTGCTTTAAGCTACTAGGATATGGAAAATATTTCTTATGGTTCATTTCAATGACTGTTTAAAGTGAATCTATTTACTTCAATGTAGTAAAAATTAAAAGGCGTATTTATGGGGTAATGGGTAAAATGGTAACCTGTCTTCAGAACCAGAAACAGGCTATAGGGTAATAGAGGATTGAGCTAGGTTAACTGACACTGAATTGTTATTCTAACCAGGACAGGCTAAACATCTATTGTACTTTGACAGGTGGTACAATATGTGATTAATATTAAGTACGGATTGAAATGTTTGAATATTCTGCTTTAATTTGGACTTCCAAAAGATTCAGAATATATTGACAAGGATGCCACCAAATCGGGGACATATATACTTATTGAACGCAGTCTTGTTTTAATGTTTTACTTAAATCCAAGTATAAGTTTAAAAATCTGAAAAGGAGAAACTGCCTGATTGTTTTTCTAGCGCTTACTTTTCACAGGTAGCCTTCATGAGGATTACAAACAGCTTTGATCCTAATCAAATGCTATAGTATTTAGAATCTGATCTGACACAGTTTCAAAAAATGCCTTTCAAGTCACTTGGCATCAAACCTGAGTCCAGGGACAACATATATAGCAGCAGTACAACTATAAAAGACAAGTGGTAGTTGTCTGCAGTACTTTCATCCTGCTTTATATTGCCACCTGCCGTAAAAACCATCAGTTTGTAGAGCCATTGATGCACTTTTTCATAGCTAAAAGTATCTAAAGGTGCTTTAGAAAGGGAAAAATTGAAATTGGCATAATCTTTTGAACATTATCAAAAGTGGATTGGTGCAGGTCTGTTTGCAAGATTTATATCAAACTTCCTTGTGTCGCAGGACCACAACTATGGTGCCCCACCTCCACCCACACCACCGCAGACACCACCTCCTCCACCGGCAGTCAAAGAGCCACTGGACATAAAGGAGGAGATTGTTGTGACCTCGGATACTTCTGTAGCCACCCAACTAGAGCCCCAGCTGCCTGACCCACCTGAAGAGGATGTGGACGACCCAACTCGATGTATCTGTGACTTTGTACATGATGATGGCTACATGATACAGTGTGACAAATGCAGGTAGGAATGTCTTGAGGTGACATCAAGACTCC
Source organism: Gari tellinella (assembly GCA_922989275.2). NCBI lineage: Eukaryota > Metazoa > Mollusca > Bivalvia > Cardiida > Psammobiidae > Gari > Gari tellinella. The sequence goes on from OV277858.1 coordinate 77,728,653, forward strand.
AGATAAGAGGGCATAATATGAACACTTTCTTCATTAGGTTTCCACCAAATCCTATGCTGTGACCACATATTAGAATCTTCTCTCTGAGGCAACTCTAATGAATGGTAACAGTATGGGGTTTATGAACTCTTTGCATACTGGGTAATTTTTTTGTCTGAAATATTTGTCGTCTGCTATTGTTCTAAAAATATAATTTTCTAGATTTCTTTTCAAAACATGGTCAGAGTGTCAAACAGTTTGGATCCTGATGAGACAGTGTGTTATGCGGCATCTCATCTTGATCCAGACTGTTTGCAAAGACAATTACTGTCGCGGATATATCCACCGCAAAGAGTTAAAGAAATAAGAAAGTTACTATTTGAGATAGCACCTGATCTTGAGCTCTGGCATTGTGAGTTATTACGATTTTTAGCTTCCCTTTCGGATAATAGGGCCCCTAGGTAGTCACCCTGTTAGGGTTGGTTAAGACTTGAATGCAAGTTTTTAGATTCGCTAAGCGTACATTAAATATATGCACTAGAAAGATAAATTGATGAAGTGTACTCTTGTTTGCTGAAATCTCAATGTCAAAATAAAACATCAGTACTAGGTTTAGCAAATCAAATACCAAGTTCTGCCTGGCATCATTGACATAAAAAACTTTCAAGTGTTTATTTCAATCGTGGGATCTATAAGACATTCAGTTATGTGTATCAGGGATGTTAGCAGCAGCAGGAGTTTGAAAATAAATATAGGATATTACATGAGTGTTCATAATCTATTGGATTTATTAAACGAGTCTTTTAGAAAACGATGAGTTTTTATCGTTTTCTAAAACGACGAGTTTGATAAATCCAATAAATTATTAACACAAATGTTATATTCTTTTTATAACATAACCTAGAAAAGTTATTTATCGCAGCCTTTGAGGTCAAGTGAATGCTAAGCACGATTTAAGTAGATCTATACAGGAAAAAAGTTGTTCCAAATTTACCCCGTTCACTAGCATAATGTTTATGTTATTATATGTATAATAAGCACTTTCATGTAGATCTAATATTGATTAATTACACCAAAAATCTATAAATTGAATCTACATGATGGAAAGAAGACGTTGGAAATTGAATGCATAGAACGCATTTTAATGACGTCACAAGTAACGTCGTCGTGGTGTACCTCATTTGCATAGTTATTAACTAGTTATATATGACATTTAAACAATGGGTGTTATTCAACGCTCACACCGTCTGTTATGTTATAATTAGAGGTGTAACGATAGGTCGACCTATCGAACTATTGCAATAGTACCGGCTCCGATAGCAATAAGTCAATAACATTTTTTAAAGTCGATACTATTGCCGATAGTTACTACAACTATCGATAGTTACAATAGTGATACTTTACTTTTAGTGGAAAACTCTTTTGTCGGAATCAGCTTATTTGAGTTATTGTTTATTAAAATCAATCGACAAATGCTTGTATTTCTCTCTTATTAGTTTACCGTAAAGCGTCCAGACGATATGAGCACATGTTTTTAGGAAGGTAAAAGCCGAGACCGGGTGGAAAATTCGGAAATGAGAATCAATGACTTAGAATCATTTACCATTTAATTAATTTAGTTAGTAACTTATATACGTCTTTTCCCCATACATTAAATCATTTTAGATAAGTTATAAGACTGTAAAAAATGAATTAATTTGAATCCTGGTTATCGAAAACTAGACGCCGGCATTCCATTCGATCTGAGTGTAAACTGAAACTAGTGAAAATGGCAGACAAAGTGGAAATTGTTGACATTAAAATAGGTAAAGCTGCAGTTTGGCGGCACTTTGGCTTCGTCAAGCAAAACAACACAGTAGATCAGACAAAAGTTGCATGAAGAAACTGTAATATAAAACTTAGTGGAAACACATCCAATTTAATCGATCACATGAAACGTAAACACCCGTCGGTGGCAATAGCGAACTCAATGAAAATGTCTGAAAACTTCACTCAGAACACGGCTTCGAAGCTAGCTAAACAAGCCTCTGTTTATAAGAAAATAGTTATTAAAACAAACTATCGTGATAGTATCGCAATAGTGTATTCGACTATCGTGATACTATCGGGATAGTATTTGAACTATCACAATACTATCAGGATAGTCTTTTTGACCTCAATAGTCACCCCTAGTTACAATCAGGTATAAAATTTGTGTGTTCTTGCCCAGGCATCCAGATGCAAAAATGTTCACTTTGTGGTAAATCTTCTGTTCCCCGTTGCTTGAAAACAATGCCTAAGGTTTCAAAAAGTATGGCTAGAACTGCCAACAGCCCGGCATTAAGCATATATAAATAGCACTTTTACAAACATTTGATGGAATTCTAGGCTAATAGAGAAAAAATCCAGTCTACAGTGTTTGTCCTTGAATCATTGATTTGGAGATACAAACATTCTGTAGACAATATGAGCTTGTCTTTTATCAGAAAATGAAAAAATTCCATACGAAAATTCACCTTTAATGACTTAACTGTGTGACTTGTATATTTTGACAGTGTATGGCAGCATATAGTTTGTATGGGACTGGACCGTGACAGCATACCAGACACTTACTGTTGTGAGCTATGCCATCCAAGACCTGTGGACAGGGCCAGAGCCAGGGAATTTCAGATACGCAAACGGGAATTCCTGAAAAACCTTCTCAGTAAGTCTAAGATAGCATTTACCAATTACCCCATAGCCTGTTTCTAGTTTTGAAGACAGGTGACCACTTAAAGCAGATTAAAAGTAAAGCAGAATGCTCCTTAAGGCACATTCTGCTTTACTTTCAGTCTGCTTTAAGCTATCATGCTTGGATATGGAAAATATTTGTTATTGTGCATATTCATGACGTAATAAAACGGAACTATTTTCTCCAGTAGAGGAATAAAACCAAAGTGTAAAATGGCATATTTCTGGAGTAATTGGTTAAACTCTTATCAGGGACGTCAACTTTCCATTAAAACTGACCTTCATAGTAGCACTTACCAGCTTTACCTGTTCATTATAGAAGTGATTGATCATGTTTCTACCATATCCTGATAAAGATCCATAGGAAACTTTTCCTGCATCCTAACAGATGGATGCCTGAAGAAAACCGAAAGTAAAGTTTTACATTCAGTCTGCTTTAACCTATTACTAGGTAAATATGCCTCTGGGGATTTATACATGAAGGAATTTGGAAAGCTTGAACATAAAACACTGAAAGCATGTCCATTATCATACCATAATTATAGTAGCTTCACCCAGTACATCATAGATACACCTTTTAATTTATTCATCTACCAAAGAAAATAATTCCACTTTATACAGTCATGAATGATGAATATGCACCATAGGAATATTTTCTATATCCTAGTAGTTGGCTTAAACCTTTCCCTTATAGAAGCCCCTTTTAGCACATGCAATTGTATTCATCCTCTGAAGAAAATAGTTCTAATATATACCGTAATGAATATGTGGCATATTGAATACTTTCCTTATTCTAGTATGTGGTTTTTACTTTCAACCTGCCTTATGCGGTCACCTGTCTTAAAAAATAGAAACAGGCTATGATGTAAAGGATACAAAAATATAGGTATATAATAAATAATGTCTGCGTGATGCCGGAAACTACAGGGAAAAGCTGTATGTATGATTTAAAAAATAGATGATGTATTATAGGCTTTTAAAAACAATTTTATTTCTTCAAACAAAGCGTGACGCGTATATAATAATATATATGAGGTAAAGGGTTAAAGCAGGCTGAAAGTAAAGCTTTAAGTGACCACCTGTCTTAAAAACTAAAACAGCCTATAATAAGATCAATGTTTAACCATAAAGGGTTAAGCAATCAACTGTCTCAAATATTGAAAACCAGTTATTGGAGAAACTGTTTTATGCATTAATATGAAGGTATTTCACCTATTATTTATATATTTGAAAACAATTTTCCTTTCTGTTTTCAGTTAATCCCCATGACTCTAGCACAGACACTGATCCAGAGGAAGTGAACAATAGACTTAAAGCATACGGGCTGGACCCAAGTGCGCAAAATGCTAAACCCAAACAGAAAATGAAAATGAAAAAAAGGAAGGAAAGAAGCTTGTCGAAAAGTAGCATAAAGAAATTAAAGACAAAGGAAATAATAAAAGAAAAAGAAAATACCAACAAGGATATAAACAAAAGGAACAAGCTTCTGATTAAAGACTTCTCCTCGAGAACGGCTCAAGTCAAGAAAGAAAAGGTTTGCTGTGTATGTTTATTAACTATATACCGTAAAACCTATCTATTTCCAATATTAAATTGTGTTAATTATTAGGATACATTTACAAAAGATGACTGCATAAAGCAAGGCAACAGTAAAACAGAAAGCTCCTAAAGGAGCTTTCTGTTTTACTGTCACCTTGCTTTAAGCTGTCACCCATCTTTTATACAAACAATTAGCCTTTGTTTTAATAGAGAGGTTTACTGTATTGTTGGATTGTAAAACTGTCCCTCTACAAGACTGTCGGCATATTGGTTCACCTTGACGTTCAAATATGTTCCTTGGATTGCTTAACTGTTATAGTGTATGGAACAGGATAAATACATATTTTGCATACAGTGTAGACCAAGATCAGAGGAATCTTAAAGCCTGTGATTAGGTTATGCACGGTTTGTCTTACTTAAAAATAGTTGGGTGAGAAACTCCTCAAGAGTTGATTTAAACTTGACATTTATCTGAAAACCGAAGAATCCATCTAGTTTGCTTGTTTCTCCACAGCTGCAGTGATAATTTTAGAAATCAGATGAATGAGACCTTGGGATGCACATTCTGTAAAACAATGAGTCCTTGAGACAAGCATTGAGTCCTTGAGGTGAAAAATGTCCCATAACTTAGTTCTAGTTTTGAAGACAGGTGACCACTTAAAGCAGGTTGAAAGTAAAGCAGAATGTGCCTTAATGCACATTTTGCTTTACTTTCAACCTGCTTAAAGCTAATATTTGCTTATGAGTAATAGGTTAATAAGGGCTAGAAAAGCTATGGGTCCATGGGACTCAAAACTTTTTAAATAATGAGTCGCTGGCAAATTTAATGAGTATAGGACTCGGGATGCACATGTAAAATTATCAATGCAGCCGTCAGAGTAAATAGTCCATATGAAACCTAAACATTAATATCCTGGTAATCTTTATGAATGCTTGAAACAGGTTGAAAGGCATTTATAAAAATGTAGTTTGAAGAGGCTTTTATTATCAAAATGAAATTCATGCTATATTTGTTACTTCGTTATTTTGTTCTGACAGTATTGAATACACTCTTTTTTAAACAGTAAATTTTCTAGATACCCAGATTGATATCTGGGATGCACATTCATGAGATGTCTAAACAACATGTTTGCCCTTCATGTTGAGGATTAGTTGATGATTTCATCTAACACTTTTCAGAAACTATGCCGGCAACCAAACATTTAACTCATCCCCCCACCCCCTGAAACTTTTAATGGACAATCCCACTTGCAAATTAAATCTAATCTATTTATGACATTTAAGGGTTATTTTTTAAAACATTGTAAAGTGGCATAGAGTGTAGACCCTGTTTAGAAGGCCCTTTCAGGAGCCATCTGATCCAGGGCTACACTGTTTGCACAGAACAAGTGTACTCTACACATGTACACTATTTATAAGAAAAAAAAATGTGGCACTAAGCAGGGTTCCAGATAAGTAGGAGTTTTCCGAACAAATCCAAAGTTTTCTCGTTCATTTCAGCACCAAATCCTATGGTGTTACTACTCACATTAGAATCGTCTCTTCGAGACGATTCTAATGAGTAGTGACACCATAGGGTTTAGTTGAGAAATAAAGATTTTAGATTTTGAAAAACTCTACTTATCTGGAGCCTTGCACTAAGGGTCAATGAGTTAACTCCCAATCTGTTTATTTTTCTCCAGCTTACAAAGAAGATTGAGAAGATGCGATCAGAACGTATCAGTAAGGAGATGAGAGAGGACAAGTTCAGTAGTGATGATCTGAAGGAAGACGAGAAAATTATTAGCACCATCAGTCCCAACTCAGCCCCAGTGATACAGGATGAAAATGCACAAAATCCATGGGACCTTATCAGCAATTCGTTTAAGTATGTTTTACGGAATATGATACAGATTTCTTCAGTCATATAAAGATATTGCGATCACCCGTGAAGTCAGTTTCGTGAAAAATTGATGGGAAAAAAGATCGCAAAAAAATGTGCTAGACCTAACTTACTCTTTATGAACATTCTTGTGTGCTTCCTTTGTTAACTGTTTTACTATCAATGACAACTTCACTAGCATTTGCACACAATTTAGATCCAGATCCAGGGTTCCAGATAAGAGGGAATAAACTGAACAAATCCAACATTTTCTCATGCATTCCAGTATTAAATCCTATGGTGTCACTACTCAAAGAGACGATTCTAATGAGTAGTGACACCATAGGGTTTAATACAGATATAAAGATTTTAGTTCTTGAAATACTCCCTTTATCTGGAGTCCTGCATATCAGACACCAAGTAACTCTGCATCTGATCAGAATAATTAAAGCCGTTACAAACATGTTAATATCTTTTTACTTTGCTCACAGCAATTTTGAAGTTTGTTTGGTATGTAGATATTAGACAGTAATTTTATATTTTGCTTAACTCTTTACAGTGAGTGGGAACAAAGTTATGAAATTGCCAAGTATAACCAGTACACAACCTACGTACAGGAGTATCTTAACTCAACATATATTAATGGCCATCATGTAAGTCAACTTATTATATATTTTATTCCGTTCAACACTAAATAAACATTCCTATTACCCCATAGCCTGTTTCTAGTTTTGAAATAAGGTGGTCACTTAAAAGTATGTTGAAAGTAAAGGAGAATGGGCCTTCAGGCACAATCTGCTTTACTTTCAACCTGTTATAAGTTACCATCAGCTAAGATATAAAAATATTTCTTATGTTGCATATTCATGACTTACACAGTAGAACTTTTTTTCTTCAGTGTAGGAATAAGCTAAAGGCTTAAAAAGATGTATATATGAGTTATCAAGTTAAATTTCAGTTCTGAAATTTGCTTTCTCTTCTTAATATTTGATGATGAGACAATCACAATGGCAAATAAGTTTAGATCCTGATCTGACACGGATGTACTCAGCATCTGATCAGGATCTTATCTGTTTGCAAAGGTTGAGACAAATGGGTTCTCTTAGGAAAGGTTCAAAATGTATAGCCATGACATTTGTTAAACCCAATTACTCACTAATAAAAGAACCAAACTTTTCACTAACCCCAGATTAGCTGAAGCTTTTGGAATTCACATTTTGTCAGTTATTTGTGTTAACAATATTGTGTATATTGTTGATGCAAACATTAATCCTGATTTTACATGGAATGACTGATCCAGGTCTCCTCTGTTTGTTTTTCGAAGAAGGTCATTGTTGGAACACGATTGAAATATGAACAGATAGTTGAATTAATGAAACATTGTGTGGAGCTTCTTTATTACTGACTCATGCTTATGAATGCAGTGGAGAATCTGTTATTCTTTCCCGTTTAAACGCAATGTACGCAAACGCAAAACACTAAAACGTAGAAAAGAACAACTTTTGGACAATTCTGATAATTCTTGTTTATCTTGGTGGCAAACAGTATGGAGCCTGATCAGACGCCGGGTTACCCGGCGTCTTATCTGGCTCCAAACTGTTTGCACTGCAAATAATAGTTTGAGCGTAAACGCGTTTATTGGGAAAGAATAACAGATTCTCCACTGTAGCAATGTGATGTAGCACTTACTTTGTCATGTAGCACTTACTTTGTCATGTAGCACTTATTTTGTCATGTAGCACTTACTTTGTCATGTATGTTGCAGAATGACATAGCCGACCTTGTGACTGACGGCCTGCGGGTTCAGCGCTGTCATATCAAGGATTTGAAGAACAAGAGAAAGGTATGCGCTAGTGATGTGTATCTCAGACTATACTGAGGCAATGCATTTTCACACCATTATCAATTCCTGCTAGACGTATCTTTTAATGTTTCTGTCCTGTCTACATTGCACCTTTAGAAACTTTTTTGACCCTGACAATTGGCTGCTTAAAGCAGGTAGCTCTTATAAGATGTGATGGATTAAGTATAAGGATGCATAAAAAAATCTGAAAAAGCTATGGAAGAAAAGTTCATTCAATAGCAATCTATAATAAGATGTCAGATAAAATTGCAATTCAAAAGTCTTGTTAAACCTATAATGTCTTGATGTTACTAGTCTTGTTAGCTACCTGGTTGAAATATTACAAGCCAAACCCTCCCATGATTCATGCTTTTTTTTAAGTCATGTGTACACACCTATCTGCGTCTATTTGCAAACATTATTTTTTTGTAGGCACAAAGTTCACAATTTATATAAGGTTACAAGCAAGTCAATATTTGATAAGAGAACTTGAGTTGAGATTGGTTAAAACTAGGGAAAATTGTTATGGAAACGGGGCTTAACTTCAGTCCAGAAAACAAGGCCTTACAAACACTTATGGTTAACAAATCCAACCCTAGTGACTAGTATACTCGTCATTAGAAAAAAGTGAACCTAAGGAAAGTACACATTCTATGCAAACAGTGTAGACCCTGATCCAAGGGCTCCTTAAGGACTCCTTTGAACATGGTCTTCACTGTTTATCATTTTGCAATAAACGTATATTTGTAAAATCAACCCTAATTTGTGAAAAATGGAGTAGACTTAATTTGAAACCGGATTTTTCCATTTGAAATTTCAGGGATGAATTAATTAACAGTATTTGATGATGTTTGTTTAATTCAGGGTCTTCAATCAACATGTGCTATACCAGATGGGCAGCCTATCATAGAGGTGATTGGCAAGGTGATGACTAGGCAGCAGTATGACAAAGACAACTTTGGCCAGAGACAGTATGTATACACTCAATCTAATGTTAAACCACCACTCATTTAACACATTACCCCATAAATACGCCTAAATATGTATTGTAAGAAATATTTTCTTTATCCTAGTAGACAGAAGTTTAAAGCAGGTTGAAAGTAAAGCAGAATGTGCCTTAAGGCACATACTACTTTACTTTCAACCTGCTTTAAGTGGTCACCTGTCTGCAAAACTAGAAACATGCTATGGGGAAATGGGTTAACCCTTTCACTGCCAGGGCTCACAACACACATTTGCAAACCATTTGGATCCTGATCAGACACCGCAATATGAAGTGTCTGATGACAATCCAAACTGTTTGACATTGGTATCAATGATCATTAAAGTAGAATTGCCTAATGCAGGATCAAAACAAGGCAGGAAACACCTATTGCAGCTTTCTGCATTGTTTTTCCAGTGCATTAAGCAACTACCTGTATAGAATATTGTAGCTGGGCGGTCTTTAAGATGGTCTCTTAGTGCAAGACTAGATAGACTACTAGTTACCATCAGAATGGAAATCTCCACCATTGATTCATTTGATATGGCTACATTATTGAGATGTAGTGATTAAAATTGCTGTTAGATAGTATAAAGGGGTAAAGAAGGATGCATTTGTTAACTCATTGAACCCTAGTGTTGAGTGAACTGGTCCATTACAAACAGTATACATTGCAGTGAACACCTGTCCTATGCAAACATTGTAGACCTGGATCAGAGGGCTCATTAACCCTTTACCCCATAGCCTGTTTCTAGTTTTGAAAATAGGTGAGTATTTAAAACAGGTTGAAAGTAAAGCAGAATGCGCCCTAAGGCGCATTCTGCTTTACTTTCAGCCTGCTTTAAGCTATTACCTTCTGATAAGGAAAGTATTAAATATGACACATATTAATTACGGTATATATTGGAACTATTTTCTTTAGCGGATGAATAAAATGAATGTGCTAAAAGTCGCTTCTATAAGGGAAAGGGTTAAGTGTCTGCACTATTTCACATTTTTCAAAATAATTCATAAATATTTCTATATAGTTAGAATGGACTACCAGGGCTCCAGATAAGAGGGAGTAAACTGCACAAATCCAACATTTTCCCACTTATTTTAAAATCAAATCCTATGATGTTACTACTCATTAGAATCGTCTCTTTGAGACGATTCCAATGAGTAGTGACACCATGGGGTTTAAAGCAGAAATAAAGATTTTAGTTTTTGAAATACCCCTCTTATCTGGAGCCCTGGACTACTTAAAGTTGAAAACTGGACTTGTTCACTTGAAGTTCCAGGGGTTAATACAATGTGTATCAAGAGTCTACAGTGGTAGCTGTTATTTGAAATGAAAATTTATGTTTGATTTTTTTTTCTTCTTTCAGATTAAGTCCGTTTGTATTTTTCTATGGTAAAGTGTTTGACTTGGACCTTGTTATTGATGCTAGTGATTATGGTAATGATGCAAGATTTATCAGGAGATCCTGTCAGGCTAATGCTGTGGTATGTATGGAAACAACTCCATTTATTAAAACGCATTTTGCTTTACTTTCAGCCTGCAGTAAGCTATGATCTAATAATTCTCTCCTTCAAGATCTGATAGAATGTAGAAAATATTTCATATGCTGCATATTACGACTGTATAAGCTGGAACCATTTCATTCAGTGGAGGAATAATTTAAAGACATAAATGTGTATCTATGGAGAAATTGGAAAAGCAAGTGACTTCTTAAAGCAAGAAGAAAGTAAAACAGAAATTTCCCATATGCTTCTGTTTTTCAATGATCTTGCTTTAAGCGGCCACACCTGTAATAGATAACACTATCACTGAATGTTCACTTGTGTTAGAGGACTAGTTAGAGGTACCCTTGGGGCTTCTGTTGAGCAAAGGGTTAAAAAGATAAATGAAGAATAAATGATTTCCTTATACATGTATCTCTATTGAAGCATACAGTCTTTTCTCTTGTAAGTTTTATGATGCTTGCATACTTGGCAGTTTCAAAATGAATGCTTTTAACCTGTTACCTTACAGACTGTTTCTAGACTTGAAAAATAGTGACTATATAAAGCAGGTTGAAAGTAAAGCAGAATGTGCCATACGATGCATTCTGCTATACTTTCAGTCTGCTTTAAGCTACCATCTGCTGGGATATAGCAACTATTTCTTATGGTGCATATTCATGACTATAAAGTTAAACTATTTTCTTTAGTACAACAGATTTTAGTCATAAAAGGGCATATTTATAGGGTAATGGTATGTAACATTATTTTAAAAAATCATTTTATTCGATGGTATTAGAGATAGGAACAAGTTGCTTTTCAAGTTTACTTGCAATTGGTTGAATTTTGTGATGTTGGGAAAGATTTTGTAGCACTCTAAATACCTTCTGGTGAGTCATAGATTTCTTCAGCTCAGCGCTATGTTTAGTTATTGATTTGCTTATATAACAGGACACATTTGCTTATATAACAGGACACATTTAGAATATTTTCCACAAGGTTCTTTGATTTAAAGGGACTCGCAACTGGATGGTGTACTTGTCAAAATAAAATAAAATACTCAAATAAAAGCAAGTTTGTGGCATTATTTGGCTTCTGACATTAAAAAAATATGATCAGTCCAAAAACAGTCTCAAGAATCGTCACCGAATCTTAGATTTTTAGATATTTTCCATCGTTTTTCTATACCGACTAGTAGACGGTATAGTTGTTGTTGTTGCTTCTCTACACGGGGTCAGACATAAACCCGAGCCGAATTACGAAGTTGTATGCACTTTCGATCGCTACACATTGAAATACGTTAAATCGATCCGAGATAAACAGATAGTTCCTTGGTCTAAGCGGTTTCCCCTATTTTGCCTTCTGTCCGCCAATGCCGGGCCCCGGGTTCGAATCCCACCAGAGACCAATATTTTTTTTTATTGAAATACATTTTTTTAAACAGAATTTCTTATCCTAAACTAATTCTTTACCATTTATATAAGCGTTTGACACATATTTACAAATTACTATTTTTAATGCACTATCTGGTTGCGAGTCGCTTTAATAACCCCCATAGTTTTCCATCGGATATTTTTATCCTTTGCTTAATAGTGATAACCTTCATCAGAGGGCTCCTTCACGGGCCCTCTGATTAGGGTCGTCACTGCTTGTTTAAGTCAATGCTTGAGAGTAAATGTAAACTTGTCATCTATCAGAAAGTAGATAAAAATCCAGAACTGTAAAGGTTAACCCTTTACCACACAAACTGTTTCTAGTAGTGAAGATATGTGACCACTTAAATTAGGTTGAAAGTAAAGCAGAATGCGCCTAAAGGCACATTCCGCTTTTCTTTCAGCCTGCTTTAAGCTACCATCTACTAGAATTGAAAAGAATATTTCTTATGATACAAAAAAAAAAGTCATGTTCATGACTGTATCAGTTGGAACTATTTTCTTCAGCGGAGGAATACATTAAAGACATGTATGTATGGAGTAATGGGTTAACAGTGTAGCGTTGTATTTTAGGTTCGGCATGTTGTGGCTGGTGGACAAGCACACTTTATTACTGTTGCAACCAGAGAAATCTTGGAAGATACAGAAATAACAATCCCATTTGATTATGACTATAAGAAATGGTGAGTCATGTTATTTGTTTTGTCTTTGAAAGTTATTTTCTTCAAACTTTTTTACCGGTCACAATCTATTCAGAGTTCCTTGAAATTCTAAATGACGCAATGCTTTGCTGTTTCGGGGTTACACATTAACTTGTTTATTGGAATTTTTTTTTTATATATGAGTCAAGCCATGAGAAAACAGACTTATTGTCTTACGTAAATGTGCAGACCTAGGCCAGAGCTGTGATCCAAGACTTAGTGTTGATCTAGGTCTACACTGTCAAAGAAGTTAGGTGACAAAATATTGTATTTACATTTGAGTGTAACTAAAATAGTCAAGCATAAAGTTACGTTACAGTGTTGATTTCAATACATGGCTAATGTGTGACTGGTACCACCTGGTATAACACATGTTCACTACACATAAAGTTGGAAAAACTGCCTTTATATTCTTGGAGAATAAAAATAACCATTCCTACCTAGTTGACTACAGCCACATACAATAACTATTTTAAGTCTTTAATTTCTGGTAGTGTAGGTATCCTTTATTGACATCAATTGTACAAAGTACAGCAAAAGACAGCAAATTCTGTACCTATGGCTACTTACAAAACTCTTAGTTTTGGTGACTCTTAAAATCAAGATGAAAGTGAAGTAGAAAGCTCCTAATTAAACTTTGTGATTTTCTTCTATCCTGCTTTAAGCTGCCACTTATGCTATCACATGAGTATTCCTTAATTAAGAGCGGTTGTAATGCATTGTTTAAGAAATGATTTGTTGTAAGATGTTTTTTATTTCATTTTAATGGGACTCGGCTCTGTAAAGAGTGCAATATATTTTGTGAAGTATTTTTGTTGTTTTCAGGAATTTTTGTGTTGAATGTGCTTGTTTGAGGAATAATTGCCCAGTGGGGAGATATCAGAAGAAAAGACTTCGCTTTGCAAAGTTACAGATACAGTAAGTTCATATATATTCTTGCAATTCATTAATGAAGTTATTGATTACTACAGCCAACTTGGCCCATTCACCTCTGAAACTTTAACAGTCAATTCCAGTTTCCATTTAAATGTAGTCCATGTATGACTAGTTAGTGGTGTTTATGCAATAAATTGTAGCATGACAAATAGTGTATACCCTGTTCAAGGGCTCCTACAGGAGCCCTCTGATCTGGATCTACACTGTTTGCACAATGAGTCTATTAAACCACAGACAAAGCTAGCTAGCAATATTTGCCTGTTCCTAGCCTTACTTTGAACTGGACTTTAAACTAAACATTTTCTCCCATAGAATTACCTTTGGATGCCTTTACCTATTCCTCATTAAAATGCCTTTTCCTTGCTTCAGACATGTCTTGATAAATAGCCATAGAAAACATCTCCTACATCCTGACAGGTGAATGCTTAAATATTCTTGAAGCCTGGAAGTGCAGCAAAAAGCTGCTAAAGGTGCCTTTTGCTTTACTCTTAGTGCTTTAACCCATTACCCCATAAATACACCTTTTTACAACTTTAATTTATTCCTCCACTGAGTTATGAATATGTATGACAAGAACTATTTGTATATTCTAGCAGATGGTAGCTTAAAGCAGGCTGAAAGTAAAGCAGACTGCACCTTATGGTGCATTCTGCTTTACTTTCAACCTGCTTTAAGTGCTCACCTGTCTTCAAAACTAGAATCAGGATATGGGGTAATGGATGAAGCAACAACATGTCTTAAATGCAGAAAAAAAGCTATTAGGAGGGGGTTAAATCTAATTCTCTTTTCTCTTTTAACAGAAATCCAAAAAAATTTGTAAAGAGTGATAAGAACCTTAGTCCCAGGTGTGAAGTGAAATCGCCCATTAGATCACCAACGAAATCACCCATTAAGACGGTGGCCAAAAGTCCAGAACAGTTACCTACAGAAGACCATAGTCCTGAAGACACACTGGAAGAAACAATTCCTGTAGAACCTGCCACTCCAAGTCCAACAAAAATGGTTCGCCGATCACAGGTGACCAGACAGACTTCAAATAATGCCAGTACACAGGCTTCATCAGGAAGACTTAGATCACTAAGAGTGCCATCACAGGTAAACTAGCTTCTGTCAATAAGTAGTATTTAACCCTTTACCCCATAGCCTGTTTCTAGTATTGAAGATATTATGACCACTTAAAGCTGGTTGAAAGTAAAGCAGAATGTGCCTTTAGGCACATTCTGCTTTACTTTCAACCTGCTTTAAGCTACAATCTGTAGGATATAGAAAATATTTTTTACGGTACATATTTACGACTATATTAAGTGGAACTCTTTTCGTCGGTAAAAAGTAAAAGCATAAAAAAGCTATTTATAGAGTAATGAGATAATATCTAATGTTGATTCTTGGCATGCAAAGCAGTTTTCCTGCATTATTTATCAGATTTGATGTCTTAGTAAAGGTATTGTTTTCAACCTCAATTTTCAGAACAGTTTAGATCAAGATCAGGCCTGGCTAATCCAGTGTCCTTAAATCCAATCCATTACTCCATAGGTGCACCTTTTTATGCCTTTGATTTAATTCTCTACTGAATTTTTTTTTCTTCTAATTTATACAGTCATGACTACTTTAGTACCAGTTGACAAGGGTGTTAGATATCTGGTTTAATTTCAGTCACTACTATAATTTTATAACTTACTATTCACAGCCGGATACTACAGAAACAGTTGCAGATCCTGTCACAACGCCAGAGCCTACTAACCTACGGTCCTCAGAAGTTGACCCTCTCACTTCTCCAGAGAGCAAAGAAAACAATGCAGGGGACAAGCAAGACCAACCACAGGAGAAGAAAAAACTGGTAGGTTAAATGGTTGTTACAGTTTTAGTCAAACTTTTCCGATGCAGTCACTCAATGGACTAAGCTGTATTAGCTGTTGAACTCAAAATAAATGACGAAGGAATAGGGTGAAAGATTTGGATAACCATATATTTTAGGAAACTTTTAAAATAGTTTTTGCTTTAAAAAGTCCTGTAAATTGTTATTGAATAGTATACTTCTTTTTCTCCTGTCTTAACCCATTACCCCATAGCCTGTTTCTAGTTTTGAAGATATGTTACCACTTAAAGCAGGTTGAAAGTAAAGCAGAATGCGCCTCAAGGCGCATTCTGCTTTACTTTCAGCCTGCTTTAAGCTATTATCTGCTAGAATATAGAAGATACTTTCTGTGATTTTTATTTGTGACAGTATAAATTGAAACTATTTTCTTCAGTGGATGAATTAATTAAAGGCGTATTTATGGGGTAATGGGTTAATAAAATTATGTTTTTTCAACTGACTTATCATTCTCATGCCTTTGATTTTCAGACAAGAGAAGAAAGGAAAATGGAAGCCATTATGAAGGCATTTGAGAAGATGGAAAAGAGAAATGCCAGAAGACAAAGCGTTGACCAAGCTAAACCAAAAGAAGACAAAGAAAAGAAATTAATTAAGAAAGAACCAGAGAAACAGGTAAAGGATTGTACCCTGTGTTAAGTTGTTATTCTTAGACCGTTCACAAACCTGATATTGGAACTAAATGTAGACTGAAAGTTATGCACTGAGCTTTCTGTGGTGCCTTCTGCATTTCTTTCACTCGAAACTGAGTTCCACCTTCAGAGACTGCTAATTCGTCTACTTTTGAATTGTGGCTTAGATTAAGCATCTCCCAGTAATTACGACCAAATGATTGTGTGTTTAAGGCAGGTGGCCTTACTTTCACCTTGCTTGGTGAAAGGAATAGTTCCAATTGATCCAGTCATGAATATGCACCATAATAAATCTATTCTATATTCTACCAGAGGGTAGCTTAAAGCCGGTTGAAGTTAAAGCAGACTGCATCTTAAGGCACATTCTGCTTTACCTTCAGCCGTCTTTAAGCTACAAACTGCTAGTACATGTATATAGAAACTTTTCTTTTGGTGCATATTCATGACTGTATAAAATGGAAGTATTGTCTTTAGTTGAGAAATAAATTTTAGGCATAAAAAGGCAAATTTATGGGGTAGTTTCTAAAGTAAGGTTAGTACTACTTTTCCTTCAGCTTGTGGTAGAAGAAGAGGAATGCGCCCCAGTAGTAGAGCCTAAGGAGGAGCCCAAACCAGAGGTGACTATACAGTGTGAGCCCCCAGAGCCGCTGCCTCCACCAGAACCCATCGTCGAGGAAATACCTGAGGTGAAAGAAGAAGAGATAAAGGTAGAAGTGAAGGTAGAAGAGGAGATCCCCCAGATGATCCCTCAGATGATTAAGCCTGAGTTGAGACAGAAAGCAGTGCCAAAGGGGTGAGTTCAGTAAAAGAAAATGATCTGCAACTATGCAGTGGTAGTACATATATGTGAGAGAAGTTTGGTTTAAGTTTTCAACTTGGTTTTTATGCCCCAGCAAGACTTAGTCTGCATATTGTTTTTGGTCTGTCTGTTTGTCCATCCATCCGTCTATTGTCTGTACACAACTCTATCTTTGGCCATAACTTTAGAACTACATGTGATAGAGACTTCATATTTGGCATGTGTACTCAACTCAAGAAGTTAAGTACAAGTTGAGTCATGTCCGGCAAAGGTCAAGGTCGTTTAGGTGTTATGTAAAATAGACTGAATTTTATATTGGCCATAATTTTGGAACACATGTGATACAGACTACATATTTGGCATTTGTACTCAACTTAAGGACCTCTTTTGCTTAGTACAAGTTGGGTTATGTTCAACAAAGATCAAGGTCATTTAAAGGGTCAGATAGACTGAACTTTACAATGGCCATTACTTTTGAACAATAGATAATAGATTCATCATATTTGTACCCAATTCAAACAGCTGTTGAGGTCAGTACAAATTTGGTCATGTCTTGGGTGAAGGTCATTTCAAGGTATAATAGGCTGAAGGAATACATATAGTGACAAAACCCTTCAGGGGCGTTTGTCACTTACTCTGACATTGTTCTTGTTTGAATTTGGAACATTAATAACATGCAAACATAATGGCTGTATTCCTCTGGAGTTATTTCCCTTTATCTGTTGAAATTTTGTTGATTTATCACTTTACCCTTTCTAAACTTTGTAGGCCCTTCATGTAAATGAGCATTCTATCTCAACATCCATATTAATTCCTGGAATGTTTTACCCGCTCTGAAAAAAAATGGACAGGGTTTTATAGTGAAAATTCGGTATTCTTGTTAAAATTATACAGTCAATCTTGTTGTTAAAAAAATTATTAAAATTGATTGTGATTAAAACCTTCCAACTAATCTCTTTCAGGAAAAAGGCAAAGAAGACTGCCAACAGAAGGTGGGTTATGTCTTATTCTAAGAAAAGGTAAATCATGGCACATTCATTAAACACATTGGTCAGTGACACAGCACAGGTCGCGGGATACACAAAGGTATCATGCTGTACATGGAACTAGAGGTGTTAACTCCAGTAGATGTGATGATGTACTGCACTGCCATGTTTACCCAATTTGCTTGTTGCAGCGATCTGGGGGCCCCTTTCAAAGACATAGCTACGATAGTACAGTATATATAACAAGCACTCAACAAATAGCTAGGTGAACACTTACAGCAGGTTGAAAGTAGAGCAGAATGCACCTTAAGGCACATTCTACTTTACTTTCAGCCTCCTTTTCTGCTATAATGTAGAATTTTTTTCTTGTGTTACATATACATGACTGTATAAATTATAACTTTTTTCTTCAGTGGAGGAATAAATTAAGAGTATTTCTGGAGTAACGGGTTAATACATGTAATTGCTTAAAGTAGGATGGAACTATAAAGCAGAAAGCTCATAAAGAATCTTTTTGCTTTACTTTCATCTTGCTTTAAGCTGTCCCCTGTAATTAAAACCAATCATTCAGTCTTCTTAAGAATGGCTATCAAAGCAGGCTGATACGATATCTTGCCACAATATTTGTTGTAAGATATTTATGGAATTGGAACCTGTTCTGTGATACTGACCCTGCATGCTTACATGTGTGTAACAGCTTGATGTAAAGATCTGTAACAGTGTAGGTAACTTGGGATCTATGGTTACCTCTTTGAGCCCTATTCACGCATATATGCATCATTAGCAAACAGCGTATCTTGGAGGAGTACACTTGTTCTATGCAAACAGTGTAGACCCTGATCAGAGGGCTCCTGAAGGAGCCCTCTGATCGGAGTCTACCCTGTTTGTCATTTTGACATATATTGTAAAAATCTACCCTAAAAAAGTCAAAAATGGACTAGACTTAATTGAAAACTAGAATTGTTCATTTAGGGTTTCAGGAAGGAAAGGGTTAAGACACAGTTTAGGAGTGTGTGTAGATTCCTGACAAATATGTCAATGAGTTTGAATGCAGTTTCAATGAAAATTGTCTATTCCATTTGTGTGGAGTAGATGGTATCTTAAAGCAGACTGAAGGCAAAGCAGTGTGCACCTTGAGACACTTTCGGCTTTACTTTCAGCCTGTCTTAAGTGGTCTTCTGTCTTCAAAATTAGAAGCAGGTTATGGAGTATAGGGTTAAGCAGACAATTTCTTGTCCCGACTGTTTAATTCATATGGTGTACAAGAACTTTTGCATCATTACTCATCATTTCATTTCCACCCACCTATATGTGTGTGTATAAATCTACATCTTTATCATTGAAGAACAATTAATGTGATTGATTGTTAACTCTTTACTGCATGGCCTATTTCTAGTATTGAAGACAGGTTGCCACTTAAAGCAGGTTGAATGTTAAGCAGAATGCACCTTAAGGCACATTCTGAATTACTTTCAGCCTGCTTTGAGCTACCATCTGCTAGAATAAAGAAAATATTTTGTATAATACATATTCATGGTCGTATAAATTGGAAATATTTCTTTCTTTGACAAATTTAGGTTTTAAAATGTGTATGAAGTATTGGGTTAAACTGCTTTGAAACCCAGTGCTATCATTCTCTTTTCCTATGAATAAATGATTTCTAAAATTTCTTTCATTTTACTAGTATTTTGTACCAAAAAATGAATAAATCAATTAAATAAACCTATAAACCTTTCCACCAAGTTCAAATCACTTAACCCATAGCCTATTTCTAGTATTGAAGATAGGTGACCACTTAAAGCAGGTTGAAAGTAAAGCAGAATGCGCCTTAAGGCACATTCTTCTTTACTTTCAACCTGCTTTAAGCTATAAAGTTCTAGAATATAGAAGGTATTTCTTATAAAGCTTACTCATAATTGCGGAACTATTTCCTTCAGTGGAAGAATAGATTAAAGGCGTATTTTTGGGGTAATGGGTTAAATCCAGTGTTATTGTGTGTATTTGTAGGCGGACCCGTAACAGTAGTGGTGCAGCAGCTGTCAGTGTACTGGAGCCCCCTGTGGACATACTGGAGGAGAGCAGTAACAGCTCCACACCCATCACAAGCTGTCCATCCACACCAGTACCAGTAGTAGTCCAAGTCCAGGAGGAAAGCAACTCAGCATCAACACCTTTCAAGTTCCTCAAAACAAAAAGGGTAAATTACAGAACAAGCTCAGTTTATCATTTGTGGTTTAATCCATTCCCCCATAGCCTGTTTCTAGTTTTGAAGACAGGTGAATACTTCAAGCAGGTTGAAAGTATAGCAGAATGCGCCTTAAGGCGCATTCTGCTTTACTTTCAGCCTGCTTTAAGGTACCATCTGCCGGAATATAAAAAAAAACTCTTATGATACACATTCAAAGCTGTATTAATTGGAACTATTTCCTTCTGAGGAGGATTGAGTTCAAGGCGTAATAAGGGGTATTAATGGGGTAATGAGTTAATTGGTGACTTTTACAATGATATACTAGGCTGTGGATATAGTGTTCATCCTGTTAAGATTTAGAACTGTTTCTAGTTTGAAAGAAAGGTGACCACTTAAAGCAGTTTGAAAGTAAAGCAGAATATGTCTTGAGGGCCATTTTGCTTTACTTCCAGTCAGCTTTATGCTACAATCTGCTAATGATAATGTAGAAAATATTTCTTATTGTGCATTTTCATGACAGTATAAATTTGGAACTATTTTCTTAAGAGGAAGAATACATTTAAAGTGTAAAAATGTGTATCTGTAGAGCAATGGGTTATACTTTAACCCATTGACTGTTTCTACTTTTGAAGACAGGGACCACTTAAAGCAGACTGAAAGTAAAGCAGAATGTGCATTAAGGCACATTCTGCTTTACTTTCAACCTGCTCTAAGCTATCATCTGCTAGGATTTAGAAAATATTTCTTATAATACTTATTCATAACTTTATAAATTGGAACAGTTTTCATCAGAGGAGTAATAAATGAAAGGCTTAAAAAGGTGTATTTATGGAGTAATGGGTTAATGAATATACTATTATTCCAATTCCAGCACTTAATGAATGAATGGCTGATAGAGAAGAGCTGTGATATAAAGCCCATCATCAGACCAGAGCCTCTGGAAGTTGCTGTTCAGGAGGAAGAGAGCATGTACGTCACCTGCCTACCCAGTCCTAGAAACTCAATGGACCGACTACGACGAAACAGTCAAAGCTGTGGATCCCGAGATAAACACTCACAATCTGTAGAAAGTACAGGCTCGGCAAAAAAGGTAGGTCCATAAGTTACTGTATTCAATATGCCGCAGTAACCTATGTAATGATATTGTCTGTCTGTTCCAACCTGGCAGTTTTATTTGTAGAACAAAACAATTTATAATGGATAATATGTAAATGCAATACATGGTATATACAGCGCTCCCTCTCTACAACGACACCCAATGGGAGACAAAAGGTGTGTGCGTTGTTAGTAGGGAGTTGTTATGGGGAGCGAAATTGGCTTACATTTGCAAACAGCTTGAATCCAGATCAGACGTCCCATAGCGCGGCGTCTGATTTGGATTCAAGCTGTTTGTTACTCGCCATTAAAAAGAAACGGTGTCAAAATGTCCATTATGTAACTTTGAGAAAAACAGAAAATGACAGTTTTAAACAGACAACATTGCAGCAGATAATAGGTTGGATATAATTGTCCAGTTCAGGGAACTGCGACAAGGATCATTGTAAGGAGGGAATTGTTGTAGGGAGGGAGCACTGTATTATTAAGTAGTCGTTTTTTACCATGCAGATACATTTTTAGCTCATAATGTGTGCCACATGAATTATGAGCTCATGCAGCACGAGACCAGTGTTCTCATTTTACTGATAATTTGTTACGCACAATAAATCCCTTTACGTCGTTTACTAATGTTTGCGGAAATTATCTAGCCCAATGATCATCCCATTTTAAGTTTTAAAATTTTCCAATCTAAAAATAAAACTGCTAGGTGAGAACAAACAGACAACACAAAAAACTAGTGTAGTCATACCAACAACAACGAAGTGGTTAAATCAGAGATGTTGGTTTATATTATGCATACCTTATGACTCAATAGATATGCAGTTCAGAGACCCAAAAAACCTGATAGTTTTTATTGCATAAATCATTTTCTGTTTGTAGCGTTGGTTACGTCAAGCAATGGGTGAGGGGTCATCTGATAGTGGGTTAGCCTCTCCAGGCATGGCAGCTGGTGGTATGAGCCCCAATCCACAGACTGCAATGCCCAGTCCAGGGGGATCCCCGCCTACAGGTAGGTTGTCAAAAACACATTTGATCTTTACAAGGCTGATGTTAACAAAAGACATTTTCTGCCAAATTACCAGTTTACATTGACTCTGGAGATGAGTGATGAACAGTGCAGACTCTAAGCAGAGGACTCCTGCCAAGAATCTGCATTGTTTGTCACTTTCATGTCAGCTCTCTGATCTTGGTCTATACTGTTTGCAAAGAATGTATTGTATTTCCCTTTACTGTCTGGATTTTGTTATCTTGCATACCCTTTGTATGTAATAAATTACTCCCAAAACAATACTGGTTTAAATCAAAACCTGCATATAGCATATAGCCACAATATGTTGCACAGATATTTTGTAGCATTTGGAAGTATACCTTTTGTTCCTGTGTACAGTGTTAACCAATAAATATGCATTTTTAAGCCTATAATTTATTCCTCCACTGAAGAAAATAGTTCCCTTTTATACAGTCATGAATATGTATCAAAAGAAATATTTTCTATATAGTAACAGAACATAGCTTCGAGCAGGCAGAAAGTAAAGCAGAATGCCCGGCGCATTCTGCTTTACTTTCAGCCTTGTTTAAGTGATCATCTTTCTTTAAACCTAGAAACAGGCTATGGGGTAATTGGTTAATATCTGCTTATTTCAATTCCAGACTTTGTGACGCCATTAAAGAAGAGACGGTTGGCACGAGAGTCATTGTCGAGAGATTCCATTTCCAGTGAATCCCCAGCTCAGACTCCAACGCCATCTGCCACAGTCACAGCCACAAGCTACTTCTCACAAATGCATGAAGCCTGTGTGGATAAACTAGAAACATACAAACTAAAAAATGGACTGACTGGTTTCTTCACCCCTTCTAAAACAAACCCTGAAGACAACATTGACAATAGTGAGGTAAGCATAACTGTTACCGTTTCTGTTACCATTCATATATGAAAATCAAGTGATATCAGGGCTCCAGGTAAGGGAAGTAAACTGAGCAAATCCAACATTTTCTCACTTATTTCAGCACCGAATCCTATGGTGTCACGACTCATTAGAATTGTCTCTTCAATCAAGGCTCAAACAGAGCAAATCCAACATTTTCTCACTCTTTTCAGCACCAAATCCTATGGTGTCACGACTCATTAGAATCGTCTCGAAGAGACAATTCTAATGAGTAGTAACACCATAGGGTTTAATGCAGAAATAAAGATTTTAATTTTTGAAATATTTCTGGAGCCCTGTAATATATTCATTTTGATAGGCACTTTAAACTTATTTTTGCAAAGAAATGATTATGCAGCTCTTAATCAATACAAAAGAATCTATTGTACTGTAATCTTTAAATATATATATATATATATAAACGGAAATGCAAAGGTCCGACAAAAGTCGGTCCGGTACAAGTTAAGATATATATCGAATTAAAAAATAAGAAAGATTATGCCTTTGTTTAAAAAATATTTAATAAAAACATTACGCTCCTCTACTAAACTAGTTTCGCCTTTCGGCTCCTCAGTGAGGAGCCGAAAGGCGAAACTAGTTTAGTAGAGGAGCGTAATGTTTTTATTAAATATTTTTTAAACAAAGGCATAATCTTTCTTATTTTTTAATTCGATATATATATATATATATATAAAAGAAAAAACAGGCTAGTGGGAAACTGCATTGTTTGAAGAGAAACAATCCTTTCATTCTGTGCTTGAATTGCAACTCATTTAAGCCAGAATTACCTCCCCTGTCTGTTTGGAGGTTTAACCATACACTGTCAAGTTTGGCTTACCTCGACTATTAGTACAATACTTCAGTATGTAGCTTTGTCTTGTGGTCTTCTATAGCCCTTGAGTGAAAATTGTCCCTACCCTCGAGATCACTTGTTTCATTCTTTATTAATTCTTTCACTGCCAATGTTGCCAAAAGGCGACTTTGCAAACAGTTTGGATCCTGATCAGACGCCGCTTAACACGGCATCTGATCAGGATCCAAACTGTTTGATACCCCTTTCGACATCTCGTCAGTCAAAACAGCCCTAAAGCTGACTTTAAAAAATTTGCAGACACTACAAATGCAGACAATATTTTTTATGGTTAGAGGGTTATTGCAGACGATAAAACTTGGCAGTGGAGGAGTTAAAGTCCTACCTGTCTTTAAGATGTCCATTCATTTATCCTTTGTCCTTAACCTAATAAATCTGTTCATTGCAAATGCTTATAAACACAGACATCACTAAAGTATGTATATATTTATTTCATATTTTCACAGAAGAGTTCTAAAGTGGAAGTGTGCAGCAGTGAAGTTCCCAATGATTCACCTAACATGGCAGATACAGTGGATAGTAATAAAGAAGAGCTACAATCTCCTGACAAGCACGAGAATCAAGTGTTAGAAATATCAGGGGAGCATTCTTCTAAACAGTTGGAGGAGGAAAAAGATGGTGTTAGTTCATGTGCAGAAATAGACTGCTCTGTATCTTACAACACGGGTACACTCCCTGTCACCCACAGGGAAGACCAACAGATCTCGAACACAGACATTTGCTCCTCATCTGATGTGGAAGAGGACAAGGAAGTGTGTGATGAACAAAGTTTAGTCTGTGATGGTAAAAAAAGTGCTAACTCTGAGCCAGACAGCAGTGACTGTGCTGGCATCTGCTCAGAAACTCCCATGGAGGTAGAATGTGATAGTGGCTCAGCAGAACTAGAACAGGTCTCAGTAGAGATGCCTGTGGAAGTAGACAGTACGGAATCAAATGAGCCACTACCCATGGTTCTAGACACAACAGACAGTGAACAGTCAGAGGTAGTAGAAGCCTCAAATATAGAAATCTCATCTCAAAATGATCAATGTGATAGTTGTAATAGTGAACACTTGGAATCTGTGACAGAAACAACTGAAAAGTGTTCAGGATCAAGTTTAGCTGAAAAGTTATGTACAAGTTCATCATCTCACACATCAGCATCATCTGTAACTTTAGAAGTGGTAAACAGTACAGTAGATGTTAGTGATTCTAGTAAACATTCAATAGATAGAATATCAGTGGTAGACTCAAGTACAGATAAAAATATTGAACGTGTTAATCAAGAAACAGACATCGTGACAGACTCAACAGCATCTGTTAGTAGTCGGCCTGTTCCAGATGCTTCAGGACTGGATTCAATCTTGAGTGTGTCTGGTCTTGAACAAGTGTCTGGCTCAAGCAGAAGTGTCTCTGGTCTGGAACAAGTGTCTGGCTCGATCAGAAGTGTCTCTGGTCTGGAACAAGTGTCTGGCTCGATCAGAAATGTCTCTGGTACCGAACAAGTGTCTGGCTCGATCAGAAATGTCTCTGGTCTTGAACAAGTGTCTGGCTCGATCAGAAATGTCTCTGGTCTTGAACAAGTGACTGGCTCGATCAGAAATGTCTCTGGTCTTGAACAAGTGTCTGGCTCGATCAGAAATGTCTCTGGTCTTGAACAAGTGACTGGCTCGATCAGAAATGTCTCTGGTCTTGAACAAGTGTCTGGCTCGATCAGAAATGTCTCTGGTCTTGAACAAGTGACTGGCTCAATCAGAAATGTCTCTGGTCTGGAACAAGTGTCTGGCTCGATCAGAAATGTCTCTTGTCTTGAACAAGTGACTGGCTCGATCAGAAATGTGTCCGGACAGGAGCTAGTGTCCGGCTCTAGCAGAATTGTCTCTGGTCTGGAACAAGTGTCTGGTTCGATCAGAAGGCGTAGTGTTTCTATGAGTGACAGTGAAACGGGACTGATCAACAGTACAATTGAAAGTGTTCCTCACATAGGCCTCGACTCAATAGGGGCCACAAGTACAAACATAACAGAATCACTTCTTACCTCGTCTCATCTGTCTATTGAAACTCCAAGTGTTCCAAATCGTCATCTCCGTTTTCTCACAGACTGTCAGTTAAATACAGAAATGGTAGTAGATTCAACAACTCAGTATGTGCCGCCTATGTTGACCGGGAGCCTTGTCAACAGTTCAGGACTGGCATCTGTTGTGAGTTATGACTCAGACTCAATGGATGTAACCTCGGGATCAGACATTGGGTTAAATGGAGGTTTGGATGAAAACAGAAAGTCTGATGATTCACAAAGTGGCTATCCAGATAACTTATCCAGTAAAGGGTATGCGGAAGCCTTCACACCCAAAGAGAAGAAAAAGGTAGATATCTTCAGTAATATTTGTAAATTAAATAAAAAATAACTTTGAGGTTTGTATTTGTTTCTGCTAAGAAATTAATGCATATATAATCAGTTGGATAAAGTTTGCATTTTCAGGTTTGGTTTAGTTACTAGCAAATGCAGCAGAGTCCCTACATTAACCCATTACCCCATAACCTGTGTCCAGTTTTGAATACTGCTGATCAATAAAGCAGGTTGAAAGTAAAGCAGAATGTGCCTTAAGGCACATTCTGCTTTACTTTCAGCCTGCTTTAAGCTACTATCTGCTAGGATATAGAAAATATTAATGCTGCACATTCTGTCTAAAGTTGAGTAATTTTGTTCATTGGAGGAATAAGTTAAAGGGTGAAAATAAGTATCTATGGAGTAATGAGTAAACGATCTATTTTCTGTCAATAAAACAGGTCAGCCTACAAGAGTATCTAAAGAGAAAGAAGGACAAACCGTCACCACCAGTGGTGAGCAGTACCAGTGGGAATAAGGCCGTCTCTTCCTCCAGTACAGTGACCAAGTCCCCTCTTAGACTGACTACATCCATCACCCTGGATAAGTTACCTCCCCTACCTTCACTACCGTCACTGCCAATGTTCGAGAAAACAGAGAGGAAAGAATTTAAAAGTATGTCTTTCAGTTCTCCCAAATCTCATCTGTTGTAAATGTGAGATAAATCTGTCATTAGAAAAATACTGTTACACAAAGATTTTTTTATACAATATTTCATTCAGAAGGAATAGAAGACTGTTTCTTGTATTGAAGACGTGTGACCATTTAAAATCGGTTGAAAGTAAAGCAGAATGCTCCATAAGTTGCACTCTGCTTTACTTTCAGTCTGCATTAATCTACCATCTGCGAGAATACAGAACATATTCTTATGGTGGTACATGTTCATAACAGTTGAAAGTGGAACTATTCTCTTAATTAATTAAAGGCATATAAATCTCTTTGATAGGGGCATTTAAATGTCTTTGATAGTGCAACTTATTTCAGAATGAGGGGTGGGGGGGGGGGGGGGGGGGGGGGGGGGGGGGGGTTCAAAGAAGGTGTCGCTTATTTCAACCCCAAAAGTGGCCAAAACCCCCAGTAATTTTCTGCATAACCCTTTACACAGAGCCTGTATCTAGTTTTGAATACATGTGACCTCTTAAAGCAGGTTGAAAGTAAAGCAGAATGTGCCTAGGTTGAAGCTATTATCTGCTAGAATTAATAAAATGTTTCTTATGATTTTTATTTGTGACAGTATACATTGGAACTATATTCTTCTGTGGAGGAATAAATTAAAGACGTAAAAAGGCGTATTTATGGGGTAATAGGTTAACCATAAAGACTTACTGACTATCTGTTTACCTTCAGGTTCTTCTGACTTGTTGTCTCCTATCTTCAATCGGAAGGAGAAACAGGAGGAGGTACGTAAGCCAATGAGCTTGTCTGAGCGCCTGAGACAGGAATTTGGGCTGGATGACAGTACAGACACAGATACAGATACTGAAAACAAAACTGGTAAGTTGACTTATTGGTACTACAGCGCTCCCTCTCTTCAACGACACCCATTGGAAGACAGAAATTGCATTCGTTGTTCGTAGGGAGTCTTGATAGGGAGGGAAATTGGTTTACATTTGCAAACAGCTTGAATCCAGATCAGACGCCACGTATTGTGGCGTCTGATCTGGATTCAGGCTGTTTGTCACTTGTCATTAAGCTTTCTCTGTCAAAATGTTCAATATGTAACTTTGAGAAAAACAGCAGACGACAACTTTAAGCAGACGATATTATAGCAGTAAATACGTTAGATATAAAAGTCCTGTTCAGGGAACTGTGGCAAGGGTCGTTGTAAAGAGGGAGTCATTGTTGGGAGGACTGTTGTAGAGAGGAGCACTGTAATACAGGGCTGACTACCCATCTTTAGTGAAAAGCCTTCACAGACATGTTTGGGGATGTTTGAAAGCATAGGGCTACTTAATGCAGGACTAAAGTTATGCAGAAAGCTACATTGGGAGATTCCTTCATAACTTGTAGCCTCCATTAAACTTCAACTTGTCTTAATACATATTAGTGATATTGAAATAATAATACATGTACAATTAATTTAAGGATGTTAATTT
Organism: Gari tellinella; assembly: GCA_922989275.2. Taxonomy (NCBI): domain Eukaryota; kingdom Metazoa; phylum Mollusca; class Bivalvia; order Cardiida; family Psammobiidae; genus Gari; species Gari tellinella. Next base: position 77,756,954 of record OV277858.1, read on the forward strand.
GCAAATGTTTTTAAAACAAGGTCATGGTAACTTGGAAATACATGAAACGCAACTTTACTTGAATAAGTGTTGACTCTAACTAGCTTAAGGTATCTTTAGATCTTTAAAACTGCAAAAATTGTGTTTTTAACCTTTTTTCCGATTTTGATAGCCGACATTCTGTTCTACATTTTACCAAAATCTCCAAAACCAAACCAAACGCATTACACGGCTATCTGATCAATAAATCACACCTCATTAAGCACTCCGTAGTCCAGCCACGTGACCACCAAGAGGCGTTCTCCAGCTGCTGTTGCGTGATTTATGGGTTTCGCATGTTAAAATCATTATTGAATTATGATTTGTATACTTTATTAAGGGTGGAGCTAAGGAAAATCGCTTATGAAATATGTGTCTTCTTATTGGTTGAAACAAAAAGGACATAGTTGAACCCCGGGGTATTCGCACTGTGTCAGACAGTCAAAATGACACGCTTATCAGTTAATTGACGTTTTCGGCACCTCCTTATTTTCAAACAGGCGGCATATTTGATTAACGATTGTGTTCGCGGTAGGGGTCCGATTTTCATGCGGTTTAAAGCAGATGAAAGGGTATTATCTTCTCTAGTGAACCGTGTCTCAGAATGTTGATGAGGTTCTCCAGCTGTTTACAGCAAAGCATTACGTAATAGAAATCGACTTTAAACGGTAAAATAACTTTGATGTTACATAATAATAGTTGGAATGGGAATTTTAAAAATCCGAGACACGGATCCCTAGATATGTTACTGAAGTGTATTATGGGCAATTTTAAAGGCGTTACAAATTAAGACGGCTTTACAATCGCTGTTTGAATTTTTTTTAAATTTGTCTTATAAAATCGTAAAAATATAAAATATTTTTTTAAAAAAGACATTTTGTGGTGACATGTGTACCACTTAAACCATTCAGCTATAAAATGGGGGAATAAATTATAAATCATGATGATAAATAAGAAAAATCCGCTTGCAGTATCGAAACTATAAAGCTACCTTAACTCATTCACTCCTGAAACTTTTAATGAACAATTCCAATTTCAAAATATGTCTAGTCCATTATTGACTATTTAGGGGTGAAAATGACAAACAGTGTAGACCCTGATCAGAGGGCTCCTTATGCAGCCCTCTGATCAGGGTCTACACTGTTTGCATAGGACAAATGGAATCCTCACAGGTACACTGTTTGTAAATGAAGAGTATACTCGTCGCTAGGGTTGAATGTGTTAAACCCTTATCAGATAATGTTTCTGAAAGGACTAGGTTCACTAAGGGGTAAAATCGGCCCCACTTTAGAATGCTACAATAATATAACAGATGAATGCTATAGGTCGATAAAGAAAGAAAACCATATTTTTTTTAAACGAAATAAAAGTTGTGTTGCCATGGTAACCATTTGAAAATACTCCTTTAAAATCACATTTTTGATCAATTCATCTGCATTACTTCGTATGTTGAATATTTTAAAGTGAAATAAATGTGAGACAGCATGCATTTGATTTAAAATTCAACACAATATAGAAAATAAAAATGATGTTGCCATAGCAACCAACACATTTTACTTCAGAAATTTACTTTTCTGTATATGTCTCCATATATGTCTCTTATGAAAAGATAATAGTGAAACCAACATGACAGGGAGTGTGTAAAACATGGCAAATATAGGGACATGGTTCAGTGTCATACTTATTGTAACATGTGTTACCATGGAAACCATTGCAAAAGCCACATACTGATTTTTGTTCTTTCCTTTTTAAAATACATTAAAATCGATTTCCAACACTATTTTGACAACTTTAAAGCTACAAAAGGAAATGGCATGGTCCTTTTTAGAAACCTCAACTATTCATGAATAATAGAATGATGTTGCCATGGTAACAATACATTCTCCTATCGAATGGTATTCAATTCTTAGTGTTTTATGGAATACAAGCTTTTATTTCCAGTCATCATAAATTCTTGGACTCTGATAGGCTGAAACTGCACATGTGACCATTTCCAAGCAGTCAAAAGAACTCTTAATTAAAAACTGTTTTGAATCGATCATTATGTGTAAATGTAATTCAGATATCGATAATATGCTAGTTTCTTGCCTTGCTTTCCCTGATTACCCCACCCACGTCGTCACCATGATAAACAAACGACGGGACGTGAAAGTACAACGGCACTTAGACACTGACCTACGTGCTTGTTCGTTCCTGATTATTTCCGTTCATTTGTTATAATTAATCGTTACAGTGTTTCATAAAACGTAAATGTCCTTCGAGAACTATCCGTTCAAAATACCCTGGTAATGAACATTTTAAGGATGTTCACATTCCAATGTGATGACGTAACCATGTAAGATACAGTCGATCTTCGATAGGGCCTATCTTGATTTCATTTCAGTCTAACATATCCGTAATTCAAAGTTAAATGGTGGCTTTGCCACCTTTTAAACTTAAAATACGGAATATTTTCGACATAATGCGGTTTAGAAATTATTGCATGAAACTGTAGGATAAATTCTACAGTACTTATGCGAGTTCCTGATATCGTCGAAGTTTAACTGTATAACCAGGGCTGCCATAAGTTGACATGAAAAATCCTAAGATTTCCAAATTCGCATTTTTCAAGTGCGATTTTACGAATCGTACCTTTACCCTATACCTTTTTTCTTGTTTTGTTGACATGCGGCTGCTTAAAGAAGGCTGTAAGTAAAGCAGAATGCGCCTTAGAGCGCATTCTGCTTTACTTTCAGCCTGCTTTAAGTTCTTTCTTGTATTGGGTCTAGACTGGAAATAAATTCGTTACACGGCATTTCGGCAGGGTGTACGGGCTTGTATGACGGTTTTGGATTCCGTATTTCCTGAGCGCTCGGGAGATACGGAATCCAAAACCGTCATACAAGCCCGTACACCCTGCCGAAATACAGTGTAACTAATAATATCAGGCCATTCCTTAATAACTATTCTGTCACTGCCAGACACCTCTACAGTCTCAAGTTACTCTCAATCATCAGCAAAGGTATACACATCAGTTGCAATTAATCACTCTCACAACTAGATGATGATTCATCAACTTGAAACGTAGCAGCGTCAGACAGATGCATGCCCCAGTTGCGAACTCCATAGGCTTTTTTTTCTTGGAACCTGGCAAAGGACAAATACCAGATTATGGCGGATATATGGGAACACATGCCAACAACACGAGAACCTGCCTTACACTGACAGTACCATGCGTCAATAGCAGTATCATTAAAACATATCCACAACATATATTTCTTGCTAGAAACATGCCGACTTTGCATTTTTACTGAAATAAGACTTGGCTCGTCAACATGTATATGAATGTCACAGTTCCCGTCCAAATGTTCTTGGATATAACTTGAACTTAAACGTAACTGGTAAACACCCAGTGTTAGTTCACTTAACTGTTCATCACTTAGACGAGGGAAGTTAACAAGGTCACAATCATCAACATTTTTCCAAACCTTGATCTTCCTGTTTAACCCTTTTTCCTCCACCATGGCCTTCAACGCGTTTGTTTTTTTACACTGTTCTAACATCTTGGTTGCTATTTCCTCGTCCTTGTCCGTTTGGCCAGGTGAACTTAGAGGAAGGAAGTACTTGTTGGAAAGAGCACACACGATACGAACGAAGTCACCTATGTATGGCACCTGACTGTTGGGCATAACATGGTCAAGATACTTGAACCGCTTGATTCTGGCGTTGGCCGACTCTACCACCCATCGAATCTAACAAATTAAAGAACAGAGAATGAATAAAGCTCCAGACAAGTGGAGTATTTAAAAAACTGAAACCTTTCTTTCTGCATTAAATCCTTAGGTGTTTCTACTCATTAGAATGCCGGCTTCGAGACGATTCTTATGAGTAGTAACACCATAGAGTTGGTGCTTAGTTGAGGAAAAAACGGACGGACGGACAGATGACTGAAAGTGATCCCTAAGTGTAACCTCTGCATACAGTAAGTGGCACAAAACTCACCATAACACATGAGTTTATATACTTTACGATTAATAAGATGTAAACGTGTCTTTTAATTCCTGCTATCAGTTACGGACATTAGAGAGCGACGGACAGACGGACGTACAAACTATGAATGGATGAGCACAGAACGCAGCGACTATTTGCTTCCCGATCTCCAACTCTAGAAATCTAAATCGCTTACCTTTGTGACAAGACGGCTTGCATTGGCCTCGTCTGTCGCCATTTGTTTTTGCCCCTTCTTCATTAACGCTGGCATTTCCGCATGGATGCCAAGATCGGCAAGAAGAGACAGAGAATCTCTAAACCCTCGATCGACAACAAGGATGTCTCCCTCTTGTAGTAGATCTCTGATATCCTGCAGGTTTGCCTGTAGCATGTGATTCAAAATTGCAGCATCATTGTTCTTGCCATCAGCCAAGTATGGTCCTACAATGGTGACGAAGTGCCCTGTTGTTGTTACGACTACCATTGGCTTAACAAGTGGGCGTCCTTTATGCATGCTGTATGTACGCCTTTGGAACTGAAAGTTATTGGATTTGTTTATATATATATATGTTCCATCTAAAACTAAGATAAGTTGGTTTTCATTCGCTCTAAATAAAGTCTTGGCTAGAGAACGTGTGTGGCTGTTAATAATTGATTCCCTGGTCATGCTTTCTATCCCAAGGTACAGAGGTACGAAACATCTCATGAAAGATTGTCGCACTGTTGACACTGCCCGACGAACACTCGACTTGCTGAGTCCAAATATTGTGGACAAAAGTTTATTGGATATACCAGAATATAACTTCAGGAGAAACAAACCGATACTTGTTCTTGAAGATCTATTTGGTGTGTTCTTAACGTTGTCAATCAGGTGCATGCATACATCATCAAACTGCTGACGAGTAAGTCCAGTGAGTGCTGCGTAGTCAGAGTCATTAAGGGAGTCAAAATTCAGTGACTTGTTCTGTGTAAGGCAGGCGTTTCGCAACTTTTGAAGGAGCTCATTGATTGCAGTACGACTGAGATGTGATTTGTCTGTTACTGTTTGTATGGAGCCAGCAGCTGTTGCCAAAAGTGACCCCTCACTGATGTGTACTGGACAGCATCTTGCGCCTGAAGGTATCAGGATATTGTGCTCAATGAATGCGCTGCAGCGGCTTTCTGTTGACAAGTTGACCAACTTTGGCCCGGGTCTTTTGCAGACAAAACATCTGGAATGGCTTCGGCTAGTAGATGCTATCTTCAATGTCACCTGTAAAATACGATTAGATACTATGTTGTTTTTGTATGGTTTTGTTTTAGTTCAACCCCCATCCCTTTAGTTTTTTTTCAGCAATGAATGAAGTTTTCGCTTAAAGTTGGCTAACAGTAAAATAGAATGCTGCTTTCGGAGCTTTCTGTTTTACTTTCAGTCTGCTATAAGCCACTATCTGCTTTGAAATTTGAAATATTTCTTATGGCGCATGTGAAAGTAACAGTATAATATGCTATATATAGCTATCTGAGTTTGCCGGGTGAGGCTCAGACATACTCATACTCAAGAGGTTTTTCAATGCTTTACCAAACTATCAAATATATCAGTAGGGCCTCACATGAGACGCTTCAATGATTAACCCTTATCCTGCGGTGATATCGTCTGCTTTTAGATTGTCGTCTGCAAAATTTGTTATATTTAGATTAATACATTTCTAAAGCAAAGAAATCTAAAGAGGAGTGTCAAACAGTTTGGATTTAGTTCAGACGCTGTGTTACGCGGCGTCTGATCTGGATCTAAACTGTTTTACAAAATCAGTAAAGTAGCGATCAGCAGGCAAAGGGTTAACAGGAATGGGTATGCACAAAAAAACTTGCTTTTAGCAAGGGAGCTGGCCGACTAGAAGATATCATCGAAAATACATGTAGGCTCAAAGCCGATGATAATTCCATTTTTCACTTTTGGAATGTTGAACTGACAGTTCCATTCCAAAAAATGAAAAATCGACCAGGTCACTAGAAAACACTGATACCTTTAAACTGGTCAAGTTTATATAATAGAATATGAAGTATGTCACTCACAGATGCTGGGCTAAATAACTGTATAGATGTTGACGGCGGAGGAACATAGTCTCTATCACTGTCATCATTTGTAGTGTGGGTTGGTGTAGGTCTGTTTGTCTTCTGTTTGCTCTTATAGAACTTCACTCGGCAGGCACCACACACCACATCATTCTCAGCAGGATAAATGGCAAACTGGCTCTGCAGATATTTCCTGATAGATTCATTCACAGGACGCCTGTCCCTTTGTTTGGCACGTGTGTTGCAGACTAGACATTGGTAGCTTTTCACCATTCTGGGGAAAAAATATCACCTTTTCGTAAATAAATGAGATCCATTTGACTCATCTCAAGAAATACATATTTCTAATCAGTAAAATAATTTTCAAGAAGCAACAAAAAAAAAGATAGTGGGTGTCGGGTTTTGAACCCGTGCCGCCCGGACGAAAGACCAACGACTATACCGCTACACCAACCTGACATACACGAAGCGAAACGTTAACGTTACTGTTATGCATAAAATGTAACACTTGTCTAAAAATAGAAAAACCTTTTGCAGACGATGTGTTTTTGTTTTTGTTATTATTTTGTAAGTTATTATGGATAAACTAGATATAAATTAATTATTAATTTCTTTTCCATCGATAGACTAGATTTAACATGATTTTCTAAACCGTTTAACTCTAGCTTATCGATCTACACTTAACTAAAAGAGAAAAACGTACACAGTATGCAGTCGGCATTTCCTGAATTTATTTCATTTTCTTCGCGATATGTTCTTCCCAAATATATAGATCCTATGTAAAACTATGTAGACATGGAAAATATTCGGATAACATGTGCAAGTAGATCTAAATCACGGGTAGATCTAAAAAATTTCGGAGAAAAGCTATTCAGATAGAACTACATCGACACAGGTGCAGATCTACGGAATACACTATTGTGTATCAACAGGTCTAGATCTACCTAAATCTAACTGTAGATCTAGATTAAGCAGAAAGGTAAACATAGAAAAAAATATTCTAAAGTAACATACCTGTAGAATGAGTGTCTCGTTGAATGAGGAAAACTTGAAGTCCGAACCTGCGTAGACCTAGATCCGGATTGTTGTTTACGTTTATTCCAAAGGGAGACAACAGTAACAACGACGTCACTCAACCATATTTATTCCTATAGAGTTCTACATTAGACTAGATTATCTTTCTTTTTAAACATGTGTGATTTTTTAAAAAGTGACAAATAGTAAATTCAAGATTGTTCTATCTATATATGTGTGGAAAAAAAGTTTTTAGAAGCAAAAAAAAAAATTACGATCAGTAGAATTAGTCTATCTATATGCCTCTAGATCTCCCGTGTAGCGAGTCGATTTTCTGTCATTTTTTAAAGTAATTGCTAGAAAATAAATATGAGCGCGTTCGAGTACCGCAATAAAATACATATCATTGTGTTAGGATTTTTATAATATTTCCAAATATATTTATAAAATGTTGGTACTCCGCCGCGCCCATACTTGAATTTAAGAATAAATAGTCAAAAAACGTGAAAAACGTTCATTTTTGCCACGAAGGGGGTACTTTTAAGGTCACATAAATTTATAACTAGTATGGCTAGAATCAAACAAATTTTACTTTTTTTTAGTTTTAAGGTTGGTTTGAATGAAAATAAACAAATACTGTGAGTTTGTGTATTTTTTTATTTCTTAAATTTTTTAGGCAAATATAGGGGGTTAGTGAACCATGCCCTTTGGGCAGACCTTGGGTGTATATTGTTATTGTAACTACAATACTACTTAACAAGTTTGTACTCCAAGAATCGATGTCCATTGCAAACAGTTTGGAGTGGGATCAGACACTGAGTTACTGCTTGTCTTACCTGGCTCCAAAATGTTGGCCAAACAGATTAATCCTTTCCTCCATAGAAGAAAATAGTTCCAATTTTTGCAGTCATGAAAATGTACTGTAAGAAATATTTTCTAAATTCTAACAAATGATAGCTTAAAGCAGAATGCGCCTTTAGGCGCATTCTGCTTTACTTTCAACTTGCTTTAAGTGGTTATTTGTCTTCAAAACTAGAAACAGGCCGAGTAAAGGGTTAAAACAAATTATCGTCAATGAAAAATTTATTTGCGTAAGGTTCAATAGTAAAGTTTTCATCACTGTGTATCATTAAACAGATAAATGGTTTAACTCATTGAATCCTAGTGACTAGTATACTTGTGTCATTTACAAACAGTATACCTGTAGAGAGTACATATGTCCTATGCAAACAGTGTAGCTCCATCAGAGGGCTCTTTGATCAGAGTCTACACTGTTTACTATTTTGCAATATATTGTTAAAATCAACACTTATAGGTGGTCAAAATTAGACTAGACTTCACTGGAATTCAGAGATGAATGAGTTAAGATAAAATGTATGTACAGTCGAACTTCGATATCTTGAACTCGGTTATGTTAAACATACCTGTAGTTCAAAGTTAAAATGTGGCTTAGCGGGTATGTTCTACTTAACCGAACATGAAGTAATGTATTTCATGTGTCGAAATATCGGTTAGTTCGAGTCAAGCGAGTTTGAGATATCGAAGTTCGACTGTATATCACATAGGTGACTAATGTATTCATACTTTTTCAGACCAGAGAAATGGAGACAATGAAGCTGAGACTGATGTGCCACCCCCACCCCCTCCACCTCCACCCCAGGGTCAAGGGTTACGGTTGTCCCAATTGAAGATGAACCAAGTTGCCAATGGCAATGCTATACCATCACTGATGTCCTTAAAAACTTTTCATCAGCCTTTAATCAAGACAAGTGAGACAGCACCAGTCCCGCCAGTCTCTCTGCCCTCGATGGCCCCTCCGGGATATTCCAGCATGAAGCCTCCAGTGGGAAGCACCCCTACCATGATACCGTCACCAGGGAAATCACAGACCAACTCCATGCCTCCATCTCTGATGAACTTGCTATCAAATGTCAAGTCACCTGCACAACTACAGAATGATCTCACCGCACAGCTGAATGCTCTAAAAGGTAGGTGGATTAGAAATGTTGTAAAGTAACACTAATAGTAAGAAGACCGAATAAAATCCATCCTTTGCAAATAGTGAATAACCAGATCAGAAGGCTCCTAAAGGAACACTATGATCATCATCTGCACTGTTTGGCTCCATTTGATATATTTTTGGTACTAATCCCTAAAATTTCGATGTACTCTGATTATTTAATAGAAAATGGAAGTTGGATATGAATAAATCTTTTAGCTCTGATTAAGAACTATCTTGATAACTTATTCCAATAATTTTGGTGTTATCTAATAACACTTTTCTTGTGTGTTTCAGCTCAAATCAGCAAGGTTCAGCAGTCATTGCCCATCTCATCCTCCAGCAGTCTTGGGAACACTTCTACAGCTGATCAGATGCCAGTATCAGTGAATGGCACAGAGGCCAACCAGCCCAAACCACAAGTGTTTGATTACGGACATCAATCTAGTGCTAACTTCATGAGACAGAACTCTTACCCCAGCAGTACAACATCTAAAAATCATTACCATGGATACAACAAAAAATCATCACCCTCTGTGAGTCACGGGAAATCTTCCCCTGGCTATAACAAACTGTCATCTGGCTTCAGTAAACATTCACCCTCTGCAGGCTCTCAAAGCCAGGCCAGTAACCATAGCTACAACAGTCACCATAGTAACATGTCACCACCAGGTTGGAACCAGAAACCCACCAACTCTCATAAACATTTATCATCAACTTCATCTGCAAACCCTAGAAAACTTTTTACAAAACAGACATCTCATAAATACTCATGATTACTATACTTACATTAGGCTGTAACTGAGGGCTCCAGATAAGAGTGTGTAAACCACTAATTTCCAGCCTTTTCTTCTTAATTCCTCCACCAAACCCTATGTTGTGACTACTCATTAGAATCGTCGCTTTGCGACGATTCTAATGAGTAGTCAAAACATAGGTTTGATGAAGGCATATAAGACTTTAAGCTTTTGAAATACTCGCCTTATCTGGAGTCCTGGCTGCAATAGGTCATTTTCTAGTTTTTCAAATACTATAACTGTGTACTGGAAACAGCAATGAGATTATAGTGGTGAAATCTCAGAGAGTGGGAGGATACAGTGTAATACACAAATGTAGCTAAACAAGTATATATGAAGTCCAAATACAGTCAAGTCTCCATAACATAAACTGTCAAAACCCTTTACCCCTTAGCCTCTTTCTAGTTTTGAAAACAGGTTCCCACTTAAAGCAGGTTAAAAAAAGCAGAATGTGCCACAAGGTGCATTCTGCTTTACCTTCAGCCTGCTTTAAGCTATCATCTGATGGTACATAAAAAATACTTATTATGGTACGTATTCATAAATGTATAAATTGGAACTATTTTCTTCAGTGGAGGAATAAATTAAAGAAGTAAAAAGGCATATTTATGGGGTAAAAGGACATGGTTAAATTAAGCTTAACCTGTATATTGATGTTGAAACAAGGCTTAGCCACATTTTATCACTGAAATACTGGGCCCATGCTTATAAAGCCTTTGAGTTGAGTCTTAAATCATTCTCAAGCATTTGATTGGTCAGATTTGAGCCTAGGCTTAAATCTGGCCAAACTAATGCTTGAGAAGGAACTCAGACTCGACTCAAACGCATGGACCCAGGTATTTTTTATATATAAAAGTTCAGATGTTGAAATTCAGCTGTAGAAATAAGGATCAGTTTGACTTTGTTAGTTTGTAAGTTATTGAAACTTGACTGACTGTGTAGATGTAGTTTACTTAGTTAAGCCATAAGAAAATATGGCATATTGCCATAGACGTGGGCTTTTGTTATCTTCGTAGTGTTAGCATGTGTGTGGGGGAAGAAAGGTGAACACATTTGGTTTTACAAGGTATGATTTTGTAAGGGAAGGGTTACTGCACACATTTGTTATTGTTTGTGGCATTCTTTTTTCTTACTTTTTGAAAAAATTCTAAAGGCAGCATTGTTATGTTCATTATGGATTCTTGACCTCACCTGAGCAAAGTGCTCAAGGTGAGTTATTGTGATCATTCGCTGTTCGTTGTCTGTGAAAAAGTAGGTTTTACTGTCCTAGCCGTTTAAAGGTTTGATTTTCAAAGAATATTTTTAAATTATGCTCCATGAGGTTAGGCAATATGGAGGGATAAATTTTCCAAAGAAAACTTTCATTTTAACTCGTTCACCATGAAAGTCTTAATGGTCATATCCAGTATCCAAGTTATCTAGTTCATTTTATGACTATTTAGGGGTGTTATGTGCAAATTGCAAAATGACAAACAGTGCAGACCCTGAACAAAGTGTTCCTGCAGGAGCCCTCTGATTAGGGTCTACACTGTTTGAATTTGACATGTGTACTCTTTATATGTACACTGTTTGTAAAAGACACAAAAATCCGGCACTAGGGGTCAGTGAGTTAATGGATAAATACTTTCGACATAAGACCCTAAATTAAATGATGCCCTCTTGTCAATATATCATTGGCTGAGGTGAGTGATTTAGGGCCTCTATTGCCCCCTTGTTTGTTTATGATATGTAAATTATGTACATGTATATATAGAACTAGTGTCCTGTTTGGGGCAAACACAGTTGCTCATGAACAGTTTGTGTAAATACTAAAGTACATATAGGGTATGATGAAGTAGTCCTATCACATGCATGTATAAAGTATCTCTTTAACTCTTCAACAATACATCATATACAGTAGTGCAAACTATAAGATGATATTACTGCCAAGAATTAGCCTCTATCACATTCAAGTTGGTCGGACACTGGAATCTGTAAACAGTGACCAAACATTGATATACAGTCGGAACTCAATAACCACAAACTCCCTTGAGTCAAACTTAGCCTTATTTCGAAGTTTAAATGTGGCTTTGCTAAGTTTTAATTTCAAAATAAGGGTAAGTTTGACTTGAGTGAATTGGAGGTTATCGAAATTCAACTAAAGAAATACAGATTAGTTAGACTTAAGTGAGTTACCAAGGCTAGACTGTATATTGGTTATCCTGTAGATGTTGCAGTAGAAACTGTGAAAATCCAGAGACTGCATCTGCATCTTTTTATAAGTCCCTCAAGACTAAAAGGTCTCCTCGTATATAAAACTCTACTATGAAAATCTAACTGAGTATCTATCATCCTTTTCTATAGGATCATAAATTAGGAATATCTCCCCAAGGGTAAAATGTGGATGCCTCTAAGATAAGTAATTTAAGACAAATTGTGCAGCTTCTATGTTTAACGTTGTATCGGAGACTTCATGGTACCTGCCAACATCTTGATTCAGATAGAGAACAATTAAATCTGTATTTCTTTAAAATCAAACTGTTGATCACTAGTTATATAAACCAACTGAGATGACCGGTTTTTATCGACTTTTTTTTTACGATTTACCAGTCCCTTATAAGATTCAACTGTATGATAAACAGTGCAGACCCTGATTAGATTTTTAGGAATACCTCTTATCTGGGTCTACACTGTTTGCAAATCATGTGTTTAGTTGTTGAAGTTTAGCATTGGAACATTGCTTAAGATTGAAGAGTATTGTGCTGGGCTCCATGCAAGGGGAGTATTTCAAAAACTGAAATCTTTATTCCTGCTTTAAACCCTATGGTGTTACTACTCATTAGAATCGTCTCTTCGAGATGATTCTAATGAGTATTTACACCATAGGATTTGTTTTTGAATAAGTGAGAAAATGTTGGGGTTTGTTAAGTTTACTCCCTCTTATCTGGAGCCCTGATTGTCTGTATATCACGGTAATGTACCCCTCTATTGTTGCATGCTACAGATCTTGTTGAGGAGCCTTTTTCGTTAACTGTTGGTTCAGATTCTGTGCTTATTTGTACTGTTTGTATATATTGATACATGGCTATATATGACATACATAGGTTAACATTTATTTTTGTACTGTTTGTAAATATTGTTGTCTCAGAATTGTTTGAGTTTGGGGTTTTTCCCTCCTTAAGTTACGTAGGGCATTTTTTGTATGTACAGATTTTTTATGTTGTAGAAAATTAAGTTTTGTATAAGCGGTGTTAATATTCTTAGATATGAGACATCCCTACCTTGAACTTACACAAGCCCAGGGGGTCGTCTTTCGAAATTTCTTACGACAAATATTGTTGTAAGTCAGGTACTAAAATTCTCACTTACTATTTAATTCTCCATCTAATCCTGTCTTGTGACATCTCTTTGGAATCGTCTTGAAAGACGATTCGGAAGAGATGTCACAAGACATGATTAGTTTTGACTTTGAAAGTTTTGACTTGCAACCGTTTTTGTCGTACGACGTTTAGTAAGATGGGCCCCAGGTTTACAAATTTAGATTCAGTTCATAGACACTGTTACAACTTACAATAGTATTGTGCTAAATCATACCCTCAAGTCTGAGTTCAGTAACAATTCAATGAAATCTCTTCAGTCATGGCTGAGAGGTGTTTTACTTGGAATGAAATTAATACAGAAAACCCATTGCCCGAGGTTATAAAACTTCAAATGAACTCGATGCTAAAAACTCAGATTTTTTTCTCAGCTTATAACACTTCAGCAAACAGTTTAAATGGTAACTAGTATATTCACACATGATTGTACTTTAAAAACATATCCAAACCAGGTTATTAACCCATTACCCCATTAATACACCTTTTTACGCCTTCAAATCATTCCTCCATTGAAGAATATAGTTCAATTTTATACAGCCATGAAAAGATATCATTAGAAATATTTTCTATATTCTAGAAGATGGTAGCTTAAAGCAGGCTGAAAGTAAACCAGAATGCGCCCTAAGGCGCATTCTGCTTTACTTTCAACCTGCTTGAAGTAGTTGCCTATTTTCAAAACTAGAAACAGGCTATTGGGTAATGGGTTAAAGTAAGTTAGAGAGTTATGTAAAAACTAGAGGCTGTTATCAAAATTTAGGTCTGAGCACAGTGTTCATTTTCAGTTGTATAACCTTGGGCCTGAAATAAACTTTCTTAATACAATTAAAACAAGCTGCAAGTATACTCCTTATTGGCAAACTTTATATGAAGAGAGTACACTTGTCCTATGAAAAACAATGTCAACTCTGAATGGGGTCTCTTGCGGGAGCCCTCTGATCAGGGTCTGCATATAATGCATGCTGAAAAATGGCTTGGTACCCTATTTCTTACATCTTGGGTCAAGGTCATTATATCTAGATAAAATGAAAAAAGTTTTGATCATTTTCAATGTTTAAAGAATGTGCTGGAATATAAAGAAAATGGTTCAAGGGATTTTAAAACTATGGTATGTAGAATCTCCACGAAATCCTAATCACTTTGCACTGATTCTCTCTTCCCTCCTATCTGGAGATCTGGTTCCATGCTTATAAAGCATTTGAGTAGAGTCTGAGATAGTTCTCAAACTTTCGATGCGTCAGATTTGAGCTGAATGCTCTGATCTGACCAATAAGAATCTTGAGCCTTATCTCAGACTCGCCTCAAACTTTTTAACCCTTCCCTGCATAGAAGCACCTTTAAGCGCATTAAGTTTATTCTGTCACTGAAGAAATAAGTTCCAAGTCATAAATATGTATCATACGAAATATTTTCTGTATTTTAGCAGATGATAGCTTAAAGCAGGTTGAAAGTAAAGCAGAATGTGCTTAAGGCCCATTCTGCTTTACTTTCAACCTGCTTTAAGTGGACACCTATATTCAATACTAGAAACAGGCTATGTGGGAAAGGGTTAAAACGCTGGGCCAGGGGTATGTAATTACACGGTGCAGTTTTTGCAGTATAACAGTATATTGTGGCACCACTATTACACTTGTAATTGGTATGGAACCTTTTTAAGGAGCACAATGAAATCTCTTACTTTTATAACCTGTTACCCCATAGCCAGTTTTGAAAACAGTTGCCACTTAAAGCAGGCTGAAAGTAAAGCAGAATGCGTCTTAAGGCGCATTCTGCTTTACTTCCAGCCTGCTTTTAGTTACCATCTGCTATGGTAAAGGAAGTGTTTTTTCTGGTGCATATTCATGACTGTATACAGTTGAACCATTTTATTTAGTGGAAGAATAAATTAAAGGCATAAAAAGGTGGATTTATGGAGTAATGGGCTAACTGGCTATTCTGTCCTCTCTTTCTCTCTTTTCTGTTACACCTCTTTGTGCTCTAATTGGTCTGTATGTTTACTTTATTTGTGGCTAGTGTGTGTTTTAAGTAGCCGTGTATTAATGTTTTATATTGTAACTGTACAGATGTGGTCGTTGGGCAAATACAGTCGTGACGCCACTGTATGAAAAATAAAATGAAAATTATATTTAAAACATGGCTTTGAAGTTGTAACTTTTCGTCCATTCTCAGTCAAAAAAATTTCAACACATTGACCCTGGTGATTCATTTACAATCAGCGTACCTGTAAAAGGACAGTTTTCCTTTGAAAACTGTGTAGACCCAGATCCTAAAGAAGCCTCCTGGTCGGTGTCTATCCTGTTTGCCATTTTTTTAAGGTGAGCTTTTGCAATCCTTGAATGTCCAGCGTCAACAATTTAAGTGTTTACACTCTAGAGGCCACAATGTTTTTCCAATCTTTCTCAAACTTGTTCAGATTATATATTACCTTAAGAGTTCGGATGAGTTCAATTATGGTTGAAATCGGACCAATATGTCTCCAGTTGTCTACTTTTGAATTGCTGAAAATGCCATATTTAACAATGTTTACACTCTATAGGCCACAATATTTATCCAATCTTTCTCAAACTTGCCTAGATGGTATATTACCATAAGAGTTCGGATGAGTTCGATTATGGTTGCAATCAGAGTAATGGGTGGAGAGTTATCTACCTTTGAATTGCTGAAAATGCCGTATTTAAGGGTATTTATATGCTAGAGGCCACAATTTTTATCCAATCTTTCTCAAACTTGCTCAGATCGTATATGACCATAGAAGTTCAGACAAGATCGTTTATGGTTGAAATCGAACCAAGAGGTCGAGAGTTGTCTACCTTTGAATTGCTGAAAATGCCATATTTAAGGGTGTTTACACTCTGCAGGCCACACTTTTTATCCAATCTTTCTCAAACTTGCTCAGATTGTATATGACCAGAAGAGTTCGAAAAAGTGTGATTATGGTCGAAATCTGGATAATAGGTGAAGAGTTATCTGCCTTTGAATTGCTGAAAATGCCATATTTAAGGGTGTTTACACTCTGCAGGCCACACTTTTTATCCAATCTTTCTCAAACTTGCTCAGATTGTATATGACCAGAAGAGTTCGAAAAAGTGTGATTATGGTCGAAATCTGGATAATAGGTGAAGAGTTATCTGCCTTTGAATTGCTGAAAATGCTATATCTAACAGCGTTTACACTCTTGCAACTACAGTGTTCAATGGATTTTGATTATACTGGCACACAAAGTATATAGCTATTCTTGAAGGAGTGCAATTATTGTTGAAATCCAATCATTTTGGCAGTAGTTATCTGCCCTTTATATACTTTGAAATGCTATTAAAGGCTTCATTTCAGTATTGTTTAGGCTCTAGTTATCTGTCCTTGATGTACCCTACTATACTAGAATTATGAGGTTGTATTCCAAAATTGTTTGCTTGCTATACTACAAATTTGATTGGATTCAGATTAAACCGGGTGAAACAGAAAGGTTAAGATATCAGGCTTCAGTACAACAGGTGAGCGATATCAGGGCATCCATGCCCTCTTGTTATATATAAAACCCTAAAAGTCGTAAATGGAATTCATGTATACTGAGCGCGACTTGGCTAATATTTGCCAACAGTTTGAATCCGGGTCAGATGCCGCGTAACTAATAATATAAAATAATTTTGATCTTATTTTGCAGACGATATATTTAAGCAGACGACAATTCAGTATGATGATAACTAATTCATCGGCTGGACATTTTTATGTGCAACTACATTCCCCGATTTCTAGAAAAAAGCAGAAAACTCCTTTTTTGAAGAAAAAAAAACGACTTTGTGGCCTGTATCAACGCCCGGAAATGGCGTCGCACCTAATTCGTAGTAGCTCACAAAGAGCTGCCTAATAAGTCGACAGGGTGTGATCCAACCTTCTCAACAACAATATTTCTGAACCTTTTGCATGCTAGCGACTAAACTGTGATCACCTTTGCAAACAGTCTACATCAATATGAGACGCCGCATCACGCGTCGTCTCATCAGGATTCATCCTATATTGACTTTTCCTCGAAATTTTATTTTTAGAACAGTAGCAGACTAGCAGATAATGTTACTTTTCGTTTAAAGAGTTAACAACCACATTCACAAATAATGGTATACCATTTTACCTGCTCAACCCATTACTCAATAGATACACACATTTTACGCATTTAATTTATTCCTCCACTGAAGAAACTTGTTCCATTGTATACGGTATTGAATGTTCACCGTGTTATTTTCTATTTCCAACCTACAATTGGTAATACCAGAATGCTTCTTACGGGTTAACGGTAGTGAAACAGTTTTTATTTTCAAACTCCCTGTAATCATTAATTGAAAAATTACGACCTAAGCATATATGATTCTCAACAAACGTTATTGAAAGTACGTGTACTGCCTGGTCAATGTACAGCTCTTGTTGATATGACAATCAGGGGCGTAGCTAGACCAAATAGGAAGTGTACGCAGCCCTATACTAGGGGGGGGGGGGGGGGGGGGGGTTCGGGGGCATGCTCCCCCGGGAAAATTTCATTCTTAGATGGTCTCTGGTGCGTTCTGAGGGCGTTTCAATCAATGAGAACTTAACCCATTACCCCATAGCCTGTTTCTAGTTTTAAAAATAGATAACCACTTAAAGCAGGTTGAAAGTAAAGCAGAATGTGCCTTAAGGCACATTCTGCTTTACTTTCAGCCTCCTGTAAGCTATCATCTACGAGGATATAATAAATATTTCTTATGGTATACATTTATGGCGGTATAATTTTGAACTATTTTCTTCAGTGGAGGAATAAATAAAAAGCGTAAAAATGCGTATTTATGGGGTAATGGGTTAATATCAGCCGAGTCTTTGCTATCGTGATTCCTTCTCGTTCGCCTTGTGTTTACTCTCCAAAAAATTCAGTTTCTCCAAAACAGCATATCCAGTTTTAACCCAAACGTCACAAGAATATACCTGAGGTAATCCTTAACCCCTTCACTGACATGACGTCACTGATCAAATTTAAACAACTGTCGTCTGCTTCTATTTCTAAAATAACAATTTTTAGGTATTTTGACTTGAGAAATATTGAAATGAATGTAAAACAGTTAGGATCCTGATCAGACTCCGCTTTACGCGGCGTTTGATCAAGATCCAAACTGTTTGCAAATAACTATTGTACTCGGGGTAAGGCAGTGAAGGGGTTAATTTGGTCAAGGAATGTCATTCCATGTAGGACTCCATGTATAAAGGGGAAAAAAGTATAATGCATTTTTCTAAACACGTGGTCAAGGGCATATAATAGATATTTGAGGTACGGCATTTTGGGTTCTCCGCCATTCCAAGATGTACTCACACATTAAATCTGACATCCTTATAGCCCATGTATCTGGTGTGCGAAATATACTCCTGACAAGAGTGTTCTTTAAATGAGATCAAGGTCACATAGACCTGAAAATGGTACACGTCACAGGGCCATCACAATAAGTACTCAGACGCCAAGTTTGGTAATCCCATAGTAAGGGGGGGGGGGGGGGGGGTATTATTTTCGTTATAATTCACATACTGTGGCGTTATTCGACGGAATTTGATGAAATAAAAAGTAGATATTGATAAATTAATCATTTCCCGAGGGTACCACAAGAGAATATCGGCGATCGAGTCTATTTTAGCATCAGCTTAAGTCGATAGTAAAGACTAGGTGTCGAATTTTTTTTTTTAAGGGGGGGGGGGGGGGTGTTAATAGATAATAAAGTATGTGTCAAGTACCTGTGTGCATGGCGGCAGTAAATTGGTATTCACAACATACATGTATTTTATAAAATATCAACCCTCGAAAACAAGAATATCACCCTCGGCTTCGCCTCGGGGTGACATTCTGTTTCTCGGGTTGACAATTTGAATGTCACGCAAACTGCTATTTATATAATATATCATAGTTTAAGTATAGTATTTGTGTTGGCGTGTCGGGGTCAAACTACGGGGTCCATATGCCCAAAGCTAGCTTTGGAAAACACTATTAAAGTCAAATGCGAAGCCCACCAATAAAAAAAAAGAAAGAAAAAGAAGTAATAGTGAAAACTGCAGATGACTGTCCTTGATGAATTGTGCAGTCACACAATAGGTCATTCCAGACGTGTCATAAGTTGACATGAACAATCATAAGATTTCCAAATTTGCATTTTTCAAGTGCGATTTTACTAATCGTACCTTTACCCCATAGCCTGTTTCTAGTTTTGTTGACATGTGACTACTTAAAGCAGGCTGGAAGTAAAGCAGAATGCGCCTTAAGGCGCATTCTGCTTTACCTCCAGCCTGCTTTAAGCTACCATGTACTACATGTAGAAAAAATCCGAAGATTAAGGAAAAATCCGGAGAAATGGCAGCCCTGCGACCGACAATTGTTAAAACAGTATCCTGTCATAGACCTCTCTGCCAGATGCCAACGGACATGATACAAGACCATCTCCCATTGGGATTTACTGATACCCCAATCTGACGTGTGGCGTTTAAAATTGTCGTCTGCAAAATGTGTCATATAGATCTATCTGCAACAATTCGCAAAATTTATTCGAAGGCTTTTCTTTAACAATAAATATCACCAGAGTGTCAAACAGTTTGGATCCAGATGAGACGCCGAGTTACTCGTCGTCTCATCTGAATTCAAACTGTTTGCAACAGGTTCAGTCTTCAGTACAGCGCTCAAAAGATTTAGACGCACGTATATATGTTGTGATCCCTCCCTACAACGACACCTAAGGGGAGATAACGATTGGTTGTGTTGTTGGGAGGGATTTGCTATAAGGAGGGAAAATTCAAACGGCTTGAATCCAGATCAGACGCCGCGTAACGCTTTTTGTCACTCGTCATTAATAAGTAACTTTCATAAAAACAGCAGACGATTATTTTTACACATTCAACCCTAGCAACGAGTATACTCGTCATTTACAAACAGTGTACCTATGATGATCACACTTTTCCCATGAAAACAGTGTATACCCTGATCAGAGGACTCCCTCTGATCAGGGTATACACTGTTTGTCATTGTGAAATATTTTGTTAAAATCAACCCTAAGTAGTCCAAAATGGTCTAGATTTATTTTGAAATTGGCACTGTTCATTAAAAGTTTCAGGGGTTAATGAGTTAAGCATACGATATAGCAGCAGTGAAAGTGTGAGACAGAATAGTCTTGGTTGGGGAACTGTGGTAAGTGTTGTTGTAGGTGGGAATCGTTGTTGGGAGGGCCGTTGTAGGGAGGGAGTGCTGGTTATAGCTTTTTGACCTAGCTGGCTCTCCGATCTATCGTCTTTGTCTGGTTGTATAGTCTTACTACATGTACATCTCTATGACCATGTAGGCCAAATTATTGAAGGCATGCAGGTGACGGCCGAATGAGGAAGGATTTTTCTGCATTATCTTTATTCTGCATACAGCTAGCTGACACATGTGTGATCATTAGTGAAATACCGGTATGTATTGACCACTGAATGTTTATGCAAACTATTCGACTCTTAACAATACAATTAAAACATTTTTTTATATCGTAGATATTTCCATGCCATGTCCTAAATTGTATTTAATACTGATCTTAAATACATGTTCCTATGAATAAGACTTGTGTCGCAGTATGTGACAAATGCCTCCATAGCGTTTACTAACACTGAATTGCATTTTGTTAAGACATTAGAGGATAATCAATTACTTTGGATTGATATGAAAAATATATCACGAGAATGGGTTGTTATCTGGTCCTGCGGACTCGTTTTTTAAACAGATAACAACCCATTCGAGTGATATATTTTTCATATCTATTGAAAGGAATTTATTATTCTATTTATTATATACATTTTGATGACTTTTTTTACAGATAAACATACAAAATAATTTGTTTACGCGCGACGCCACAAAAAATATTGTGACGTCACAAAAATGATATCGTCACTGCGAAAATGATATCATCACTAGTGATGGTATCAACTGTGACGATATGAAATTTATCTAACTGAGAAAATTCTGTAAAATAATCAATAGGTATATAATAAAAGCAAATAATTATACTCATACACGACAGTTGAAAATGGTATGCCATACGACACTCCGTAATTACAAGATGTACGCACGCCAAATTCTGTTTCTCTTACTGGTGTAGTCTAGGCAACATGGTCTGGACAAGCTTTTATATATAAGTCGAGGTGATAGGTCATGGTCGATGTTCCTCTATGAAAATTATAAGATAGACTGTGCCATGCTAAGTTATACTCACACACCAAGGACCCGTTTCATAAAACTTCTTACGACAAATGATGTCGTATGTCAGATTATAAAAGTCTCAATTTATATATTCATAACACATTTTGCTGTTACATAAGTTTCATAAAATATATTACAGTTATAGATAGAGCATGTGTACATATTACGGTGCAAGGAGAGAAACACAATAAGCTGTTTTACTTTCGTTTCAATCCTAAACTTTTTTGTATGTTTGTAAAATACATGTAAATTATTGAAATAAATATGTTTAAACCAAAAGTCTCAATTATTATATATTTCTCCATCTAATCCTGTCTTGTGACATTTCTTTGGAATCGTCTTGAAAAGTCGATTCCAAGGAGATGTCACAAGACAGGATTAGATAGAGAAATCAGAAATTAAATGTATTTTAAAGTTTTGATTTACGACCGTTTTTGTCGTACGAAGTTTTATGGAAACTGGCCCTTGCAGATTTGGTGTCCGCTGCTAATGTGATATAGGAAATGTGCTTCGAACAAGTTCCTTCCATAATTGATGCCCAATCACGGTGAAGATCAAGGTCACAGTGACACTACGCCATCCCAATATTTTGGATTACCTGGCTGATGTGGTAATGGAAATATGCTCAGGACAATTCTATTTGTGTCTATAACTGAAGTCAATATGTACTCACACACTGAACGTATATATGGCATATGACACGGACAAACGTTTGCTGTGGATGAGAGAAGTTGAGGCCAACGGTCAAGGTCAAAGTTACGGTGACCATAATATGGTACCAGACAGACAAAAAACAAAGACTTACTCGCACTAAAAAATGTGACATCCACTAACTGATATGGTTCAGGAAACATGCTCCGAACAAGTTCATTCTATGATTGAGGTCCAATGTCAAGGTCAATGTTACAGTGATTTGAAGATGGTTCGCGACACTTCATTGTCCAAATAGCTACTTGCACACAAAATTTTGTAAACCTAGCTGATGTGTTATATAGTAAATATTAGTATGCTCAAGAAAAGCGTTTTCTATGGTTGATGTCAAAAGTCAATGACAATGGCACGGTGGCTCGTGCACTAAAGTTGGTATCCCTAGATGGTGTGGTAGAGGAAAAAATCTCTAACAAGTTTTTATATAATAATATATATTTATATTTAATATATATTATATATTTAAACGGGGTTATGATCAACGTCACCAAGTTATACTTTGGTCTGTGTTCCGGACAAGCGTTTTATTTTTATTGTAACGAACGTGGTACGTTGGTATATGACAATTAGGCTTCCTAAACCGTTGTACGTTGGGAAAGGAGTCAATTATATAACACAACAAACATCTCTTGGTGTGAGCTTAAGCTTTGCATCGACAGTGTTTGTTGTTGCTGGGTCACTCGGTTTGCACGTTACAAATGGTGACAGCGGGGGATAATGACAACTGCCAGACCGGAGTTGCCTTGTCCACGGTTCTCCCAGGGTCCAAGTCTAAGGACGAGACTCCTCGGAGGGGAGGGTTATGTAACAAACGTGGTACGTTGGTATATGCAAATGAGGCTTCCCAAACCGTTGTATGTTGGGACGGGAGTCAATTATATAGCGCAACAAACATCTCTTGGTGTGAGCTTAAGCTTTGCATCGACAGGGTTTGTTGTTGCTGGGTCACTCGGTTTGCACGTTACATTATGTACTTGAGGACAATGGTCAATGTCAGGGTTACCTTGGCCTGCACATGTTACAGGGCAGCGCGCTTCACACTATGTATAGGCCGATTTTATTGACCTGGCAGGGCGTAGTTTCGATGAGGACCATTGCATTTCAACTTTTGGGGCGGCACCACGGTCGTTTTATCATCGGAATTTACCGTTGTCGTCTGTCGTTTTTTCTCAAAGTTACATGTTAGTGGACATTTTGACAGAATGAATATAATGTCGAAAGACAAACAGCTTGGATTCAGATCAGACGCCTCGTTACGTGGCGTCTGGTCTGGGTTCAAGCTGTTTGCAAATGTAAGCCCAGTCTTAATTGTTCCTCCCTACAACAACTCTCTCCGAACAACACACGCAATAGTGTCTCCCATTGGGTGTTGTTGTAGAGAGAGTGCACTGTATATACCCTTTCCACGTGGATATGGATGCACGCATAAAGTGTGTTTCTCGATGTTGAAAGTATCGGACAATAACGATATAATACGGAAATAATTATACCTATCACCCCTAAAATCAAATGCAAATTAGTTTACCCTTGTCAAAGGTTAGCTCCGCCCTGCCAGGTGAAAAAATTCGCAAGACAATTTAGTATCTCTTACTGCTGTGGTGCTAACAGGAGATATGTTTCGGGCAATGAGGACACTGACTGACGGACGGACGGACAAACGCACACTTCAATTATTACTATAGGTATATGTGCTCAAAGCTAGCTTGTGGGCGTGATCTAAGTGAAACCCTGCTTTTAGGATTATTTTACTATATACTTGCTATACTATGTATATCTTAAACATTGTATAGTGTATACATATTGTGTAGCCGTCATTTCTTGCTTTACTTTCAATCAGCGTTAAGAACAGAACAGAATTTTATTTCAACTTGTACATAAGCGTACCTAGTTGATACATACATTCTATATAATAGAATAACGGTCACCTAACATTCAAAGATTCACATTTATCCGAACAGAGCAAATATCACACAATGAAAAGATAATTAAATAGCTTAAACATGTAATGCAATAACTATATTTCTTAAAGATAACTTGATCATTATTTCTTTAACAAATACGTGTACAATATACAAAATTTTGTTTTATTTATTACCAAATAAGTAGAAAGTTTGAAATGAGTGTATTTCCGACTAACGAAGTGCGTCTATTGCGAGCAAATTTGATAAACTTGGTTAGGTTGTTAAATATAACTTTGTTAGTAGACTGCATCAACTGAAAACATTTTACTAAACTAGGTCTAATGTAAACATACTTTTGTATATACTGTTTCCTTAAATCAGTGAAACTTTAACAAACCATTATGAAGTGATATTCATCTTCAATATCTCGCTTCTCACACACATCACAATATTTCTCATTCCTCGGTATACTATTTCTAAATAGTTTCTATTTTGAGAGTAAAATAGAATCGTAGATTTTTAGGTAATACATGTATATCCAAATATGGTTCAATTTCAAAATTCTATTGAAAATGTTTGTATGAAAATAAGACACCACTTGTAGCAATGTTTTCATTCCAAGATTGAATAAAGCAGTCTATAGTTCTTCTTTTAAAGACAAAATGAAAAGATTTTGGAGTAACAATCATTTGATTTTGCCAAACAATAGCGAATCAATAATCTCCTAGCAACGATTTAACATTTGTAACACAATTCTTTTTACCACTTTTACAGTCATTTAAGCAACCATCTATCTTCAACACAGAAAGCAAACCATGGAGAGAAAGGGTTTCTGCCACGTATGGATGGAATGAAGAAAACGAGTTTGTGGTTACCAACAGATGATTTGGTTATGACCTTTTAATTATAAGCCGACAAGCCTTCCCTTTATAAGAACATTTTTTACAAAAAGTGCCAATCCTGACAGAGAGTTCCTGCATGAACCCTCCGATTAGGGTCTACCACATGTATACTAAGTCTGAATGTGCTAGAAGATGAACATTGGCTCATAATCTCAAATTAGCACTGACCCATCAATGTCATTAGAATTATGTTTAACCCTTTGACTGCCAACTTTTCCGTGAGAATTTTACTCCTTCACCAAATACAAATACAACTTTTACTTATTGTAAGTGAGCCATTATAATTACACTGAAAAACATAAGCTATGTATAGCTTTTGACGTCTGCTTCAGTTTTTGTTTTGTTGTCTGCAATGTCGTTTCAAAGTTTAAAAAAAAATGAAGGCGACTGAAGAAATTTCAAAACGAGTGTGAAACAGTTTTGATCCTGATCAGATGCTGTTTTACGCGGCGTCTGATCAGGATCAAAACTGTCTGCAAACGCGCTTAAGCGACATTGAGAGCGAAAGGGTTAATGTTGACCGACCATACATACTGGCAAATTTTTGATGCGTTGGACTGCATCGCTTGCATGATATTATTTTGAAATTAATCTTCTGCGCGCTACGGGCGAATTTGTGATTACGTCTGCTGCAAACAATTTGGATCCAGATGAGATGCCGCGTTACGCGGCGTCTCATCTGGATCCAAACTGTTTTGACACTCTGATGATAGAATCTGAAAGAAAATGCAGAAAATTCAACTTTAAGAATAGTTGTAGACGTACGCTTTTGCAGACGACAATTACGTATAGTGTGCAGAGAGTTGAATACGGAAGGTGTATGCAGACGTTAGTGAATTATCAATGATAAGATAATAGAATCATTTGTTTTTGAAGCTCAAACATTCTACAGTGAAGTTCACGTAATAAAACGAAGTCATTGGGAGCGTATGATTTCTTTCATTATCTCCAAGTTGTGTCATGTCAGGTCTATTTTGACATACGTTACAGTCTTACTTAGAGATAGTAGGTATAGAATATATTTTATTTCGTTATATCCAATATTTCGTTATATCCAATTTCGTTATATAAGTAAGCGTCGCTATATTTGCCAGCAAAAGTTAAACCAAAATTGCAGTCACTCTTCGTCGAAAAAAAGCACTTGTTCAGTCAATATTATAGTGTTAACAAAAGTACGTATAAAGTACCACACGAAGAGCAATTCGAGATGACAATACATTAGTGCTCTTTCTCTCTTTCATATCCAGAATCACGGAGGACTGACTCCCTCCGTACCAGGGGCCCGTTTCATAAAACATCTTACGACAAAAACGATCGTAAGTCTAATCTTAAAAATACATTTAATTTCTGATTTCTCTATCGAATCCCGTCTTGTGACGCCTTTTTGGAATCGTCTTTTCAAGACGATTCCAAAAAGATGTCACAAGACAGGATTAGATGGATAAATAAATAATAATTTAGACTTTTATAATCTGACTTACGACAACATTTGTCGTAAGAAGTTTTATGAAACGGGCCCCGGGATGTTTGCTAATGCCGAAGCCCGTTAATTCATGCATGATTCTTAACAAACTTTCTCAGACCATGTATTCATAAAAGAAATATGTTCCCTGTAAGTTTAAGAAAAACTATTAAAGAGATTTGAATCTGCAATTAGCAAATGTGTACGATATGCGTCCGGAAATTATTCGGTACCGTGAGAACTGCAAGAGATATCAAACTACGTGCTGTCAACTTCATATTTGTCTATCTATGTTTTCTGCCTCACACCCGCATGGGTAATTTCGGGCAGTGCGCGTCTGTGCCTGTTAGCAGAGTTAAGAAAAGGATAAAAGATAAGGGTTAGCGAACAAGACAAAGTTAAAAATGTTAAAACTCAGCAGGAAAAAAGAATAAAAACAGGATAAAAACACCATTGCTGGACTCAAGGCTTAAAATGATTCATGGTGCTGACTGAGGACCTGAATGTTTCCAGGTTCTCATTCAACACGACATCTGCAGGAAGAGCATTCCACCGTAAGAGGGTAAAAAGAGTATTTATAATAGTCTGCTCCATTATGAACCTGTCTGAAACTCACAGAATGACAGTGTCTTGATAGACGAGTGGTTCCTTGTATATAAGACGGAACTGGGACTGCCACTAATCCATAAACAATCTTATAAAAGAGACATAGTCTAGCATCTGAACGACGTTGATCTAAGAATCTACATCCTAATTTTGTCAACATGTCAGAGACGCTTGTATGCCTAAAATACTCACCCAAAGTCCAACGTGCGGCATGTCTTTGAACCATTTCAATTTTATCCATGTTGGACTTTGTGTGAGGATCCCACACACTACAAGCATACTCTAGTTGTGGCCGAACAAGGGTATTGTAAGTACGCTCCCGGAGTCTGGAGGATTTTGACTTCATGTTTCTCCTGATAAAACCTAGAGTACGGTTTGCTGATGTAGTAATACGATCAACATGTGCATTCCACGACAAGCTGCCAGAAATGTCGACACCCAGATAACGAGCACTATACTGACGGTCTCTAGGGTCTGTCCATGAAGTTTGTACTTGGTGGGTATAGGGACTCTAGCCTGTGTGGCTTGGACTACCTGGCATTTGGAAGGATTGAAGCTCATACCCCACCTTAGAGACCACTCCTATCATATGTTCAGGTCTGTTTGAAGTGTAGAACCGTCAGTCTCTTTGTCGTCAATTGTAAGATAGACGACAGTGTCGTCTGCAAACAGCCTGACTTGCGAGGTGATGTTGTCAGGCAGGTCGTTAATATATACCAGAAATAATATAGGTCCCAGGACAGACCCTCGAGGAACTCCTGATGTCACTGGTATAGTACCAGAGCTCTCTCCTTCCAGTACCACTGTGACGTGTCTGTGTCCGACCGCCAAGAAACGCGGCTCGTATCCAGGATAGGGTCGACCCATATGTATATGTTACAGTCAATCTGTGTAATCAGTCATTACGCGTAATGAATAGTCAATCTGTGAAAATATCATTAAAGGACTATGTGAAAAAGTCATTTGAAATGACTTTTTCACATAGTCCTTTAATGATACTATTTATGATGATAGACAATGATATTTTTTAAAAGTTCAAAGATTTCCTGCACAAAACACCCCATTTATATCACACCTTATTTCAGTCGATTTGTGAAATGATGTTTAAGACATTGAACGCTGTAAATAGGAAAGAATTGAATAATTTTCATGTAAAGCTACATGCTAAATTGTAACATTAAGGACTATGTGCAAAAGTCATTTCACATATTGCGTAATGACTGATCACACAGATTGACTGTAACATGTACATGTATTGCCTTCCTAAGTTATAAGGTTGCTTTAAGCAACGCCGCTCTGACCCCAACGATCCGATCTATATCTAAGGCATATCTATTGACTACCGTCTTACATATTTTTTCTTCAATGTATTATTTTTATCTAAAATTCTGTAAGATTCAGCAACAGACCGCAAACGGTACATTTCTGTCGACGTTTTAGACACAACCCAATTATTTTCGGAAATGCCGCTGAAAATTATATATTCAACTGACGTCAAAGTTTCTATAGCAGGTACTCTCGGCCAATCAAATCGTAGGGCCACCTACATCTCTGAATATACCCAAGGTCGGAGGTGCAAACCATTATTGTGGGATTTTATCGCACAGCATTTTTGCATTTGGTATCTTCTGTTAATCAAGGTTTGTGATTTAGAAAATACACATTGTCAGTCATTTACTCTATTGCAATGCTTGTCAGCTACTGTCGAACGTAAACAAATTCGATATATGTCGACATTATTCATCAAAAATGGCCGCCGGTTTGGCTGCCAAAAAAGGTTAGACAAGAAATTCCACCGGCTCGTTTTACATGTTATGGTGTTTGTTTGCCAATTATCGTATCGATGTTGGTGCATTTTGCCTAAATCTATAGAACTAGCATTACTTTCTTCTACCACCATGTCGAAGTCGAAATTTACGAAGCTATTTGCGATATGTTAATCGTTTGATCAAACCGGAATATTTTTAGAGAGGCTTTTAAAGGGGCTGGCAAGATACTAGCTAATTGTCATCATCGTTCTTGTCATTCAACACATTCTTAATTATTCATTCTAGTATACATTTTTAAAGACAGTCTACTATTTCGTTGAGTGGCTTAATTGCAACAACAGTTCATTTGTAACATGCAAATGGAGTCTGCATAATTGTAAAAACAACAAAATCAAGATAGAGGAATATGTAATCACAGAACCTATGTCAACTCATTCACCCCTGAATTTTTGATTGGGCATATAACTTTCCAATTTAGTTTAGTCCATTTTGACAATATAGTGTTGTATTTTACAATGTTTTCCAATGACAAACTGCAGACCATATCAGAAAATCATCAATAATCAATAATGATGGAGTGAAGACAAGTAATCTGAGGAAGGCAAAGAATAACCGTCAAACTTCAAGTTGAATGGTGTTAACTCTACAGTGGACTGTCATTTCGTCCAAAGACAATTTCATCAAGCTGGATATATAGTATAGTGAGATTTACAGACGTTTCGGTAAATGACCAGTTCGGTAAATTGATTTTATATAGTGAAAGTCTGGACGTTTCGGTAAAAAGGTAAATTATAGTAATTATAGGATTAAGTATATTGCAAACTTCGCACCTCACTCGGTAACAATGAGATTGTGGCACAGTGTTTGTGCAAAGTTTGCAGGGTTGTTTTAGTATGTGTTGCTCCTGATCGATCTACCAACAGATACAATTTTTCGGCCTGTTTACAAAACGAAATAAAGGGCATGTGAAGGGGGTAAAAATAACTTGATTTCTTCAAAAAAAAATCATTTCTTCTATAAGGAGATGAGATTATTGTTACATCTCAAAATAATTAAGAACTAAAAAAACAAAATTTATATTTCCTTCATAACCGACTTTATTGCCCCAATTCGGCATAGAAATTTTACCAATTCCAGAACTAGAGCGTATAGTATAGACCCAACCCATTTGCAAGACGTTACAAGGTACGAGTGATTAGAGATCAAGCACCATCAGTTATTGATCTAGCGAAAGGTGTGATATACAGACCTGTACATAAACCTATAATTTACTATAATTTACCTTTTTACCGAAACGTCCAGACTTTCACTATATAAAATCAATTTACCGAACTGGTCATTTACCGAAACGTCCGTCACCCGTATAGTGATATGTCTATAACCGAACGTCCTGGCATCCCGTCGGGGGCGTTCCTAGGCATACTCAAAGTATGCAGTTGCCTACTTTAAATTTTGAAAGTCCAAAAAATAAAAAAAGCTGAAAAATACATGAAAAAACATGTCTCGCCCATGTTAGGTCTTAAAATGACCCTGGTCAAAAATGAATTGGAAATGGTTTAGATTCGCTCTGTCCTATTTTTTTCCGGCTCCCTTTGCTCGCCTCAATACACCAGTTGAAAATTAGCTGTCACTAATTGAATAAGTCAAGCACAAGATATGATCGCCAAGTCAGTGAAGTCACTGACAAATTTATGCATTTCTTGGACATCTGAGAAGGGCGGATCTAGACGCTCAAGAGGTCAGGGATTCGGTGGCGCCTCAAGTATGTCTTGGGAAATTCCATGGCGTCCAGGCCCGCATCCAGAAAGCACAGCAGCAATCAATGTATACCAATTGCACAGCTCATTGCCTGAAATTGTCAATTTGTCATGCCTCTGACGAAGCAACATGATGCATACAGTGCAAGAAGTGGCATTCTGATTTTAACTACTCTGCAAAAAGGTTATTTTGGTTCCAGAAAGCACTTGAAAACAACCCAGAAAGCAGGCTTTCCATGTAAAAAGAATGAAACTACAGTCCCTGTGTGAAAGAAGGTGACCCACACATGCCGATGCACTGCTTGCATTTATAAGCTCATATACCAAAGCAGTAGAGGCTGACCTAAGCAATAACTACGGTGATACGAAGGTAGGTCCATTCAAGTTGGCCATCAGGCATCACCTAATTTGAGATTCATTGCTACACTCGTGGCAATTGAATTCATTTTGGCACAGCTTGATCGCCTCTCAAACGGGTTACAGACACAAACATACACCTGACCTCATTGAAGTGTCCAAAGATTTGAAAGAAGCCAGTGTCATTTGCTACCTGGTCCAAGAATAGTGCAATGATGATGCCGTGTAGGACGACTTCTATGCAAAGGCTTTTGTCATGGCATCTTCAGTAGATGTCGAGTTGACAAGACCGCGAGCCGCTTTACGTCTACATTTAATCAACAGAAGATGCTGCCAGCAACCACTTCAGAGAACTGAAAATGGAACATGTGGCTGTCATTTATCGATCATTTAAAAGCTGAACTCTCGGATCGCTTGTTGAACGCCGAAGGTCGGTTCTGGCCCAGTACTTGCTGCTAGTACGTGCAGGAGTCCGATAAAATTGTGCAAGGCCTATACTAAACACTTCTCCCAGACCTTCCATGTCGACGAGTTTGAGGGGGAGATTCGGAGATGGAAAGCTAGATGTCAGCTAAATGCTGAATCGCCAACACTGTGTGTACTTGCTTGCACATACTGACCATAGTTGATGGAACCTGATGCCAGTATCCACCGCAACCAAAGAACGTTTTTTCAGTCAAATTCAGTGCCATGCATGCATAGTTTGAAGACATACCTTGGGTCTACAATGTCAACTTAAAGGATGTCCAGTCTTGGTTTGATTCACATTCACAGAGACCATCAGATGGTTTCAGAAAGAGATGTTGACACCTTAGCCAGGCAAACATAATTAAGACTGGCTTTGATATACAAAAGTTAAAGACATAATATTTGGTAGTAATAGTAAAGACAAAACTCAGATGCATGGCCAAATACACTGGCTTTGATTTTCTTTTGAAGATTGAGCATTATATGTATTACATCAATTGACATGTATCTCTAAGCCCATAGTTTACCAATGAATTCATTAAGATGAAAACGCAACATAGATTCTACTATTCAATTATTCCGGGAACCCCAGTTTGCCAAACAACTAAATATCTATAGGATTTATACAAATTAAGTGTATCCATCTCACTAATTACTATAACTTTTTTAGTCAAGATACCCTCCAGAATGCATTTCTGCCATTCTAGAAAAAATATCTGTTTCTCTATCGACTCTCAGGGTATCTTTAAATTCACACAAGAGCAGTTCATTCAACATTAATTTTGTGAAACAGACAGTGGCACACAAACTGCCTCTTCATCCCTGTTGTCATTGTCATCACTGTTCAGCTGGAGCTATGGCCTCACATACTGAATGTGTTGATGTCTCAACCTCACGCCACGAGCAACTTTTCCATTAGATAGTGTCTTTGCACTCAGTGTTTCTGAAAAATAAAAAGTGGGAGGGGTAAGTTTTTCGTAATGAATAATGAAATGTTCTTGCTACATTTTGTCACAAATAGTAACGGTCTTATTGTTGTTGTTTTGGTTAATATATTATCACTCGTTATATACATTGTAAATCATATAGGGCTAATAAAAACGTCCAAAAAGTCAGAAATATTTGGTTTCCCTTACACGAAACACCGTCGAATAGCGAGTGTTTTCGTTGCCATTCTGTGCCAAGGTTTCAAATTTTTTGGAAGTTTCCTGCCAACAATTGTATCTGAGGCTTCTAAACTTGTAAATTTGTAATTACTAATAGAAATCAAATAAATTAAAAACTTATGCTTCTGCACTAGACAAATCAGGTTGTTTCAGCCGGTTGTTCGGCAAAATTCAACGGGAAAATGCGATATTTGGATTGAGCTGTCTTTTGAAAGAAGATATTTTTAATATGGGAGGTAACTTTTATGACCTTCTTCAAGGTTTGGTATCAATTGGAGCTGAAAAAATGGCCCTCTTACAGAGGGTACTAGACTGAGAAATCAGAACCCAAAACTAGGGGCCACTGATGCAACAAGCAGGTGGACGTCTTATACAGAATATTTATATAGCGCAAATGCTTTGGACTGTTTGAATATGGTGCTCATAGACAGGTTGCGCTCCCATAAAGGTGGCCATTAGACCAGGTTTGACTATATCCTGATGAGCCATCCTGATTAGAAGGCATCTAAAGGAGCCTTCTGATTTAGGTGTTAACTTTTTGCATAGGCTAGTGTAATCTTGTACACTGACTGTTGACTTCATCTTGACATAACTTAGATCAAGTTTGAATATGGGTCATATTGGGTCAAAAAGTAGGTCATAAGGTCAAATCTAAGAAAAAGCTTGTGAACACTATAGTAGCTACAGTTTTAGCCCATCCTTTATGAAACTTGGTCAGAATGACCATCTTGACAAAATCTAGGTCAAGTTTGAATATGGGTCAAGTGGGGTAAACAAGTAGGTCACTAGGTCAAATCTAAAAAAAGTTTGTGATGATTAACTTTAGTAAACAACATTTTAGCCCAATATTTATCAAACTTGGCCAGAATGTCCATCTTGACAAAATCTAGGTCAAGTTCAAATATGGGTTATGTTGGGTCAAAAAGTAGGTCATTAGGTTAAATCAGAGAAAACAAATCCATCTGTTGGTATTATCAAGCCGATTTACTCAAGTGAGCAATCCAGGGCTATCGTGGCCCTCTTGTCTTTATTTTTAGGTCGTCTGTTTAAGAAAATATGATGAGCTATTGTCATCACTCTTGGTCGTCGTTCGTGTCTTCCGAAATCTTAACGTTGGCCATAACTTTAGAACTACATGTAATACAGACTTTATATTTGGCATGTGTACACATCTAAGAAGCTCTCGAGCTCAGTACAACTTGGGTCATTTTCGACAAAGATCAAGGTCTGTGATTTAGAGTAAAATAGGGTGAATTTAACATTGGTCATAGGTGAGCGTTGGCACTGCATGCGGTGCTCTTGTTTTTTGTTTTTTTAAATGAATATGTATATTTTTTTTAGATTGAAAAAAAAAACAACAGAGAAATTTCTATGACAGAAGATTTATTACACAATATGGAGGATAAAGGTGCATAGAAAATATACCTTTCAGAGAAGGGAATTAGTCTCGCTTTCAAAACTCAATAAATTGGGGCCAAAAGTCTATTGGTATTGTTTCCCTTTATATTTGTACATACCTGGCTACATGTATAGGGTTGTAATGTGTACTTTATTTGGTATTGTTGACTTAGTATAAATACACCACCCTTTCTTAACCCTTTTTGTGCTGAAATTTTCAAATTGAGTGTTTTGTATATTTTTTGTAAAAAATGACCAGTTTATGTAGATTTTCGGGTTATTTTTAGAAAATAATTAAGAAAAAGTTTCAGACAAACAGTGTAGACTCTGATCAGGGGGCTCCTAAAGGAGCCCCCTGATCAGAGTCAACACTGTTTGCATAACAGACTTCCTCGTATACCAGTTTCAAGCAGGGAAAGGGTTAAAGGGTATTTAGTTTCGCTTTGTTGCTGGTATGTGTATGGCCTTGAAGATTGTAATGATTTTACTGAGCCCGGGCTCATACAACAGGGAGTGTTATTATGTTATTGTTAAATGTTTAAACTACCTCATGACCTAATATGAAATACCTCAAAACTATAATTTGGTAGAGAGTTAAAATAGATGTTATAACAGCAAGTTGCATTAAAATCCTTGTTTTTATGTTCGAGTGTCTTTCAGAAACTTTCCATTTAACCCAATTTGCCCCATAGCTTTACTCAAACCCATACCCCATAGTCCTGAATGAGCGTTGTGCTTTACTTTCAGTTTGCTTTAAACTATTATCTGGAAAGTCTTAGGTACTGGAAATGTCTTCTATGTTTATTTTCAAGACTTCCTAGATGGGGACTCATTCTAATGGGTAATGGTTTTATGCTTACCTCTGTATTTATTTAATTAAATCAATTTTCATTTATGGTTCTTATTTTGAGACCTAGGTTGAGATGTCAAAAGTTGCTTTTTTTGCGAAATAGATTGAGAATTTAACTAAACAGTATATTTTGTAATATTTTCTGTTTTGTCTTGCAGGTTTTGTCAACTCTGGCAGACAAGGGCACATCTGGTGACACAGACTGGGCTCTCATCTGGCTGTTTTGAGGTGAGTCAATACTCTTGTGTTTAAATCATTACGGCATTACCCCATAAATACGCCTTTTGATGCCTCTATTGTATTTCTCCACTGAAGAAAAAAGTTCTAATTTATACAGTCATGAATATTTATTTTAAGAAATAGTTTCTATATTCTAGCAGATGGTAGCTTAAAGCAGGCTGGAAGTAAAGCAGAATGCACCTGGAGGTGCATTCTGCTTTACTATTAACCTGCTTTAAAGGTCACCTGTCTTTAAAACTAGAAACTGGCCATGGGATAATAGGTTAATCAGTTGGACATTGCCTAATTTTCAACACTCTTTCATTTTCGATTAAACCTTTACTACTTAATAGCCCTTTTCTTTGTTTTGAGAACAGATAACCACTTAAAGCGGGTTGAATGGAAAGCAGAATGCATCTTAAGGCATATTCTGCTTGATGTTCATCATGCTTTTTGCTACCATCTACTCTACTAGGATAAAGAAAATATTTCTTATGGCACATATTCATAACTGTATAAAGTGGAAATATTTTCTTTGGTGAAGGAATATATTAAAGGAGTTAAAAGGCCTATTTATGGAGTATCGGATAATTGGTTAAATCAGGATTTGGAGAACTGTATTTAGATGTGTTTGACTACCAATTCCCTGGGGGATGGATGTGCAAGGATATGATGGTTTTATTGATCTTGGGGAAATATATACTTATCAATGTGTGTAGACCACAGATAAGTCATACATTGTCAATCTCTAGTACCGAAAGAAGCCTCTAGAGTACAGAGTGAGTGAGATAAACATATCATTGTAAGTCTCTCAAGTGACGTTTATATCAGCTATGGTTGAGAAACTGTCTGGTCAATCTTTTAAACACATCAATACTTGATATACTCAAAGAACAATATTATATACTCCAAGGATATTTAAAACTTTCATTTAGATACCCAGGGCCCTACTAAGGTTTTAAAGTTTTTGAGTTGAGTCTGAGATTCTAAAACATTTGATTGGTCAGAGTTGAGCTTTTGCTTAGCAAAAGCTCAACTCTGACCAATCAAATGCTTGAGAATAATGTTAGACTTGATCCATAAGCTTTATAACCTTGAACCCTGGGCTTCAGATAAGAGGGTGTAAACTATAATTATACCTCAAACATGTTATTGTTTGACCACTCATTAGAAGTGTCGCTTCACGGCACATTGGGTAAAACAATGTTCACAAGTTTCTGAATCTTCTATCAGTACTCTTCGGCTTTAAATGACCTTTTTGTGTCGATGGGCCGTAAAACACCATTCATTCATTCATTCGATCAGTACTTAAAGTTCAAAAGGCCAATTATTATCACTATTTATGGCAACAAATTTCAATACGGTTCCTCGAAATCCGCAATAATTATAATATTGTGAACCAAGCAGTATTTGTTGCAAGAACCTTTGGTCACAGAGACCTTCAATGTGAAACGATAAATGCTTCATTGTTCCTCCTTAATAACCAACACAAATTAATAATCATGGAGGAAAGGGAAAAAATGGTGGACGACACGCTCAGGGCTCCAGAAAAGGGTAGTTATTCAAAATCTTAATGTCTGTACCAAACCCTATGGTGTGACCTCATTGGAATTGTCTGGAAGATATGATTCTAACAAGTAGTCAAACTGCATTGGATTTAGTACAGGCATGAAGGTGAAAAAGGTTGGAAAACTTTGGTTTCCTCATTCTTATCTGGAGCCCTGCATACTCCATGTATACCCTGGGAGCCATGGTGAAATACAGAACTACTGTACAATAATAGGATGATTGGTTGCTTAATGCAGGAAAAATGTTCTTTCATCCTGCATAACTTGTCACCTGTCTGAAAGGTCCTCAATAAAATGTATTTTATCGCTCTAAAGGTCAATTACTGTATAGTAAAACTTTATTGGCCAGTGACTGAGATTGTCCAGGGATTATTGACAAGATAGTGGAGTGGTTGCTTAATGCAGGACAAGAGTACTTTCATCCTGCATTTAGTTGTCACCTGGCTGAAAAGTCCACAATAAAAGATATTTTATCGCTTAACCCATTACCCTATAGCCTGTTTCTAGTATTTGAAGATAGGTGACCATTTAAAGAACATTGAAAGTAAAGCAGAATAAGCCTTAAGGCATATTCTGCTTTACTTTCAGCCTGCTTTAAGCTACCATTTGCTTGGATATAGAAAAAGGTGCATACTCACGACTGAATAAAGCGTGACTATTTTCTTTGACTTCAAAGTATCTTTCGAAGGCGTTAAAAGGCTTATTTATTGGGTAATGGGTAATGGGTTAAGAGTTGGATTACTGTATGGTAAGACTTTATTGACCAGTGACTGAGATTGTCCTGGGATTATTGACAAGATAGTGGAGAGCACCTTACTGATAGTTGCCCAAGTATATTTACCAATATTATGCTCAATAATCTTCTACTATCAATCTGCAAACAGTGTGGATCCAGATCAAATGCAGTATGATTTCTTTTAGCTTAAATGACTATAGAGAATTGGAATTTGAAAATATTTGAGAAGCTGGCCAACAGTATAGGAATACATGATTTTAGACTGAGCTAGTTGGTGGAGAAAATGTTGAACACGCAATTAAATGGGTAGTATCAGGGAAAATCGTGGATTATTGAGATGGCCAGTCGATTTATCTGGAGTAAAGCCTTTTCCTTGCTATGTTAGTCTAAACAAGGTGAAACATGACTTGGACAATGATTACCTCAATGTTATTAATATTCATGAAGCTGCTGATAAAAAATATTAAATTTTGTTTTTCTTTTGGTTGAGAATGATTTGAGAATCAGATATGTGTGATAATGAGCTAGTAGTATATATGTGTTGGGACTATAGGGATACCATGGTATAGGATCACATTGCAGGTTATCAGATTTAAGTATGATATTATATTAAGTCAACAGTGGTGTGCGACTTAACCCTGACAATGCTTAATTTTCAAATGGACTCATCCTTCTTCTGATAAATGACTAATTTACATTGACCCTCAAGGGGTGCGTCGGCAAAAGAGTATGAAATAGAACAAACAGTATAGACCCATTTCAGAGGGCTCCTTCAGGAGCCATCTGAAAAGGGTCTACACTGTTTGAAAAGGATGTATATACCTGGTTCCAGTACTGTACAGGTTAAGACTACTCATTGATGTTAGAGGTGTGGGGAATGTTGATAAGCAGGCAAAATTGTTGAAATAATGATATAATGATACAATCAAACTTATGTTGACCACTCTTTGCCTGAGCATGGAGCCCACCTGGTCTCTCTGAAGACAGGTGACAGCTTAACCCATTACTCTTAAGATATGCATTTGTAAGCCTTAATTTATTCCTCCAATCAATTCCAAAAGTTCAAATTTATACAGTGTTACTGCAGCACTGAAATTTTAGAGGGTCATTGTTGACCCCCTTGGTGAAAAAGTGGGGGTCATTTGAAAATTTTGGGGGTCACAGGATTGTTTGAACTTTTTTGACATTTATATAGATAGATATAGAATAAAATACTTATTGTGTTGTTCAGTGTCTTTATTTCACAATTAATATAATTGAGAGACAAACGATCTAACTATATAGAAGAATTTCTAAAACACCTCATCAGTCATTCAGTGAAGTATGTTCAGTGCATTTTCAGGTCAAGGTATTTATGCAGGCAACTTGTTTGTGAAAAACAGTTTTCAACTTTGTTAAATATAGAAGACTTTGATACCTTAAGTGTCACTTACTAATATCACGAATGAAGAACTTTTTTTTTATCGTTAATTGATTGTTCGACAGAAAGAAGTTGAAATGAAACTGACAGACTGTGAGACATGTAGATCTGGTCAGACAGACGAAGATAAATTGATCCCTTAAAGTAGATGACATAACCCATGTGCATTTTATTCTCTTGTTTGGGCGCTGAAGAGATAAAGAATGAAGTAAAATAGTCTGCATTTTAGCAGATGATGCGAGCTTGTACGTTCATTGACCCGAATCAAAACACTTTTTGGCAAAGCGAGTTCATTTAACAAACAACAATGGCGACCGGTTCTGGCGATTAGCGCAACTACGGAAGTTTAAATCATTTTCAAAGGAAACAATTTAAAAGCATATGCAAACCAATAAGTCTAAATATGAGGATTTAAATAAATACTAAACACGGAATCTGTGTAGTTTTAATATATTTCGCCCTTTTCAACTGTCGATTTTTAATTACTCGAGTGACTTTATATGCCAATCGAACTGAACTCTTATACCCACAATGCACCCGTCAAAACAACCAAAATGGCCGTTAGCGGACTCTGTCAATTTCGTAACCGACATGCATACAACACGGAATTCATAATTATGTATTTACTTCGGCGTCGGTGGCGTGCTTTCAATGAATATGCCGATTTTAACATTTTTAGTTTCAGTTAGTCGGCAGAATTTAGTTGCGTCACATAAAACGCACTTGCTGAATTTAGTTGCGCCAAAAGTGATTTTGTTGCGTCAAAAACGCAAGAAACACGCTCTCGCGGTAACACTGTTTATACAGTCATGGCTTTTGGCACATTCTGTTTTACTTTCTACCTTAAGTGGTCACCTGGTTTCAAAACTACAGTGCTCCCTCTCTACAGCGACACCCAATGGGAGACAACAATTGTGTGCGTTGTTCGGAGGAAGTAGTTATAGGGAGGGCCATTGGCTTACATTTGCAAACAGCTTGAATCCAGGTCAAACGCTGCGTCATGCGGCGTCTGATCTGGATTCAAACTGTTTGTCACTTGTCATTATGTTTTTCTCTGTCAAAATGTCCATTATGTAGCTGAGAAAAATCAGCAGCCGACAACTTGAAGTTGCCGATGTTGCAGCACTAAAAGCGTTAGACATAATTGTCCTGTTGAGGGAAAATGCGGCAAGGGTCGTTGTAAGGAGGGAGTTGTTGTTGAGAGGGCTGTTGTAGGCAGGGAACACTGTAGAAACAGGCTAATTCCAGGGCTCCAGATAACAGGTGGTTATTTCAACAAATCGAACATTTTCTCACTCATTTCAGCACCAAATCCTATAGTGTTACTACTCATTAGAATCGTCTCGACTGAGACGATTCTAATGATTAGTGACACCATAGGGTTTAATCCAGAAATAAAGATTTTAAGTTTTGAAAAACTACCCTTATCTGTTGCTCTGTAATCCTCTATGGGGTAAAGGGCTAGCAAAGGGGTATGTCTGTAGCTTAATTTTCTGTGTTGCATATTCCATTAGTTCAGTTGACTTTATTAGTATGATATACTATTACTAGTTGTTAAAGGAATAGATCGAGATACTAATTTTTAGTAATCAAACACCTGTCACTTGATAATTGATTAAAAATCGATAGAGTTCATGTACAAACATCAAGGTCACTGGATTAGTGTTTACTTAACTCTTTGAACCCTAGTCACGCATATAAGCGTCATTTGCAAACAGCCTACCTGTGAGGAGTACACTTGTTCTATGCAAACAGTGAGTACCCCGATCAGAGGGCTCCTTAAGGAGCCCTCTGATCAGGGTCTACATTGTTTGTCATTTTGAGATATGTTGCAAAAATGAACACTAAAAAGTAAAAAATTGACTAGACTAAATTGAAAACTAGAATTGTCTATTTGAGGTTTAAGGGAGGAAAGGGTTAAAGTGTAAATTAGTCATAACTGCTCAATGGAGATTCCTATGTGGTATTCCAGTCTAGTAGAAGCTTGTAGACAACAGTTACTGTAGTAGACTGGTAGTTGCTTAACCATTTCCTCAGTTGATTGCTGAACATTAATTTGTTGAAGAAAAGACTTAAAAGTAGAAAGCTGCTTACTCCTTTCCCAGATTGCTTTGTTTAACTCATTACCTGATAAATACGCCTTTTTACGCCTCAAATGTATTACTCCACTGAAGAAAATAATTCCACTTTATATGGTCATAAATACTCAGCATCAGAGATATTTTCTAGTTCCATGTACATGTAGATAGTAGCTTAAAGCAGATTGAAGGTAAAGCAGAATGTGCATTTATGCGCATCCTGCTTTACTTTCAACCTGCTTTAAGTGGTCACTTGTCTTCAAAACTATAAAGCGGACATGGGGATAATGGTTTAAGCCCTGAGGACAGATGATTGCTTAACCCTTAGCCTGCCACTCACGACTATAGCTCCATATGTAAACAGCTTGGATCCGGATGAGACGCTGAGAAACTCGGCGTCTCATCCGGATCCAAGCTGTTTGACACTCGGACAACATTTTCAGCAATTTTGAGCAACTTTGAAGCACTTTGAAACTTGAAGCAGACGAGAAATATAGCAGACGACAATTTATTTGGCGGGCTAAGGGTTAAGCCCTGAGGACAGAATGATTGCTTAAAACATACTCAAAGTTAAAGCAGAAAGCTTCCAGAGATTCTTCATTAACCCATTACCCCATAGCCTGTTTCTAGCTTTAAAGAAAGATGATTACTTAAAGCAGGTTGAAAGTAAAGCAGAATGCGCCTTAAGGCGCATTCTGCTTTACTTTCAGCCTGCTTTAAGCTACCAGCTGCTAGAATATAGAAATTATTTATATGTTAAATATTATATAAATATTAGATGGCAGTTTGCGTGACATTCAAATTGTCAACCCGAGAAACAGAATGTCACCCCAAGGCATAGCCGAGGGTGATTCTTGTTTTCGAGGGTTGTCAATTTGACTGTCACACAAACTGACATCTAAATTTATTTTATTACACCGAGCTTATCAACCCTGGCTTTGGAATCGTTTTATTCGTATTCTATAAAATGTGTTGTGAATACCAATTTAGCGCGGACATGTGCGTAACGCGGGAAATTACGTCGCCGTTTTATGGCGTCACATTGTTTATAATTATATTACAAGAAAGAAAGAAGAACGTTTTGATAAGTGTAGGTGTCGGTGGTCCAGTGGTAAGGACGCTCGACTAGGAAGCGAGAGGTTCCTGGTTCGAGCCCTGTCAGGATCACTGAAATTTTTCTGAGCAAAACATTAACCCTACATTGCTCCACTTCACCCAGGTGATTTAAATGGGTACCTGAGAGGGAAACAAGTCAATGTGTCATGGCTGCTAGTAGCGCCGTATGTAAATGGCCAACTTGTGACTCGATGAACAGGGAGGTAATTGTAAAAGTCGGAAGAATATGACATATAAATTTCAGACTTGATAAACCTATCACGTTTAAGTAAATTGAAGAAACAGCGTCTTTACATTGTCTAGGTTGCAAATATCCTCTTCTGAAATGGTGGCAAATCGTTAAGGATGCAGAAAATGCCAAAAGCTGATTAGAAGTTATCACATTTTAAAATGTTCTATTATCGCCTATAGCGAAATTCATGTCAATGCTGACAGTATTTTCTAGGACGGAGAAAAAAAGTAATGTCCTTTAGAATGACCTCACAAAATGAATATCATAAAGAGTGACAGTATATTTTGGATAG
This sequence comes from Gari tellinella, assembly GCA_922989275.2. Taxonomy (NCBI): domain Eukaryota; kingdom Metazoa; phylum Mollusca; class Bivalvia; order Cardiida; family Psammobiidae; genus Gari; species Gari tellinella. The sequence goes on from OV277858.1 coordinate 77,799,391, forward strand.
ATGTAAAAGACATGCAAAATGTTAACTGTAGGTCTATGGGAAATTAACATTGTAACTCAAAGTGAGGTGTAATAATCACAATTGTATTATTTGGAACTATTTTCTTCAGTGAAGGGATAAATTAGAGGCATTGAAAGGCGTTATTATGGAGAACTCACCTGTCAAAATGCAGGAACATAGAAGCATAAGAAGGCATCTGTATGAGTAAAATGTACAGCGCTTCAAAAATTCTTTTACGGGGAAAAGGTTTAAGCAGGCTGAAAGTAAAATCGGGAAAAAAACATGAGTGATGTCAGTTTCAAGTTATGAATATGGGTCAGTAATCTCATTTGGTTGTTCTCTTGAACCATGATTGAGTTAGTGAGAAGACCTGTAACAAAATCACATTGAATATTCAAACTGAATCCAAATCAATAACTCCCTGCTTTCTCTGCTATCACTGGCTTTAATGGAAACATTGTGCAATTTATTGAACCATATATCATCTGCTTCATTTAGAAAATAACTCACTTATCTACTTGCAAATATTGTAGAGTTTGTATACCAATTTTATATGCCCCGCACGACTAAGTCAGGTATATAGTAATTTGTATACCAATTTTTATGCCCGCACGACTCAGTCAGGTATAGTGTTTTTGCCTTGTCTTTTGTTTGTACACAAATTTAAGCTGTACCATAACTTTGGAACTGTACATGAAAGAGACGACAAAGGTCAAGGTCATTTAGAGGTAAAATAGGGTGAATTTAACATTGGCCATAACTTTGGAACTGCACATAGCAGAGACTTATTTGGCATGACTGTAATCAACTCAAGAAGTTCTTGAACTCAGTAATACTTGGGTCATGTCTGATAAAGGTTAAGGTCTTTAGAGGTCAAATAGACTTAATTTAATTTTTGTCAAAACTTTAAAACTACATGTGAGTTTTTCTGCTTTAAACCCTATGGTGTCACTACTCATTAGAATTGTCTCTTCGAGACAATTCTAATGAGTAGTAACACCATAAGATTTGGTCTGAAATGAGTGAGAAAATGTTGGATTTGTTCAGTTTTCTCCCCCTTATCTGGAGCCCTGTAGATGGCATGCTCTTGAAAACATTTATGAATTATGATTTACCATAACACCAACGACTGCAAAAAAAAATTGGGCTACAATGTCAAGCACTTGCATAATTATAGATTTGGCATTTATATCATAATGAAGATAATTTTACCAGAGGAGCAATTTTGTTATATATTAAACATGGTGCTGATATTATAATGAATCATAATTATGAAATCTATTTATAGAATGTTTAGTCCAGAATGGCATGAAAAAACAAACCCTGGAAATCAAAGGCCATATGGCATAATGGATTGGACAAACTATACGAAATGCAGATTTTTTTTTTACAATCCTTTCAATGCTAATTATAAAATAAAACATTTCCCAGGGCTCCAGATAAGAGGTATTTATTTCAACAAATCAAACATTTTATCACTTATTTCAGAACCAAATCCTATGGTGTTACTACTCATTAGAATCGTCTCGAAGAGACGATTCTAATGAGTAGTGACACCATAGGGTTTAATTCAGAAATAAAGATTTTAAGTTTTGAAAAACTACTCTTATCTGTTGCTCTGACTTCCCCAAGATTTTACAGGCCATAGAGCTCGCTGCAGAATTATAACCATGCAGGAATCTCCTGATTTCACGTTTCTGCCGTCGCCGTAAAGCAAATGTATGCACACTTTTAGAGTATGAATAGTTCAGAACCTACTCGCTAGTACTCAGCCACTGAGTTAAAAGTTTATCAATGGGTTCATAACTGTTGGCAAATGCTAGTCAAGTAACAACTAGCATTGGAATGGTAACTTGCACAACAATGGTTAAATGACAAAGCAGGGTTGCCATTTCTCCCGATTTTCCTAAATCTTTGGATCCTTATACTAGCAGATGGTAGCTTAAAGCAGGCTCAAAGTAAAGCAGAAGGCGCATTCTGCTTTACTTTCAACCTGCTTTAACCCTTTCCTTCCTGAAACCTCAAATGGAGAATTCTAGTTAGCTCCCCTGAGCACAAAGTGCTCAAGATGAGCTATTGTGATCGGTCGCCGTACGTCGGTGTTGGTGTCGGTGTCGTCCGTTCACAATTTCTTTCAAACAACTTCTTCTCTGAAACCAATGGCCCAATTTTAACCAAACTTGGTCAAATACATACTGTAGTTGTGAGCTTTGAAAAGTGTTAAAAAAAAAGTGGGTGGGGCAATCGGTCTTGTTGCCATGGCAACCATGCACAATATTTCAAAAAATCTTCTTCTCAAGAACGACTGGTCCGATTTCAATTTGGTTTGCACCAAAATGTTTCTCAATTAATATACTTTCAAAATTGTTCAAAGAATTTTGATCCGTCAAAAAACATGGCCGCCAGAGGGCGTGGTCAATTTCCATACTTACATCATCAGTTTTACATAGACTTATATAGGAAACCTTTAAAAATCTTCTTCTCTGAAAGCATAAGGCCTAATATATATGGCATGTAGCTTTGCTTTGTGGTCCTCTACAAAAATTGTTCAAATCTGATGACCCCAGGGTCAAAAATGGCCCTGCCATTGGGCTTATCAGTTTTACATAGACTTATATAGGAAAACCTTTAAAAATCTTCTTCTCTGAAACCGTAAGCCCCAGACCTTTTATATTTGGCATCTAGCTTTGCCTCATGGTCTTCTACCAAAATTGCCCCGGGGCTTATCAGTTTTACATAGACTTGTAATGAATTTTTTTTAAAAACAATTGCTTCTCTGAAACCATTGTCTGAATTCAATAATATTTTGAATGAATATTGTTTAAGTGACCCTTTATTAGCACTATTTATATCATTGCCATATTTTCCCCTTTTGCTCAAATAGTAATAATGACAAATAGATTCTGATATACTTCTTCATGCAACAGTCCACATACATGCAATGACAATCTTCATTTTGCATTGAGTAATATATAACACAATAGTCCTCAGGTGAGCGATTTAAGGCCGCATGCGGCTCTTGTTTTCAATTTAGTCTAGTCCATATTTGACTTTTTAGGGTTGATTTTTACAATAAATGTCAAAATGACAAACAGTGTAGACCCTGATAAGAGGGCTCCTTAAGGAGCCCTCTGATCAGGGTCAACACTGTTTGCATAGGACAAGACATTAGTGTATTCCTCACAGGTACGCTGTTTGCAAATGACGCATATATGCATGACTGGGGTTAAAAGAGTTAAGTAAACACGCTTGGAAAGTAGAAAATTTGGAAATCTTAGGATTATTCATGATCAAGTTATGGCAGCCCTGACAAAGCAGGATATGTAAGAGCAATCTTTATCACATTATTTCTGTCAGGTGTCTCAGGTTTATTACAATTATGACTTCCTATGAACATAACATTAATTCTTTGCATGCTAACTTGCAAAGTAATTATTTTCATGTTTTATTGTGTCAACTGCAATGTCTTGAATGTTTTGTTGTTTCAACCTCATTTTAGTAGAATTTAAATCTTGAGCTGTCAAACAATTTGGATCCTCCATGATTTGGCCCTAAAATTTGGTGTGCCTAATCTGGATCCAAATAGCTTGCAACTGCTATCAATAATTTTAACCATTCTCCTACATACAGTGGAGAATCTGTTATTCTTTCCCGTTTAAACGCAAACGTACGCAAACGCAAAGCACTAAAACGTAGTAAAGTACAACTTTTGGACAGTTCTGATAATTCATGTTTATTTTGGTGGCAAACAGATTGGAGCCTGATCAGACGCCGGGTTACCCGGCGTCTGATCTGGCTCCAAACTGTTTGCACTGCAAATAAAAGTTTTAGCGTAAACGCGTTTATTGGGAAAGAATAACACATTCTCCACTGTACATGAAGTAGTAATGAATACTGATGTATTAAGGCACCTACTGAACATGCTATAACTTTGGGTATTTCTTTTTGGGGAGCATCCGTTGTTTCCAACAATATTCTTGTTATTTCAACCAGTAAGAAGACACTGATTTCTTATGTGATTTTTCCTTAACTCCACCCCTAATAAAAAATACCAATCATATAACAATAATGATATTGCATAGAAAAGCCATAAATAAGCCGATGTCAGTTGGAGATGCCTCTATCTGGTCATGTGACTTGGCTGGAGTACAGGGTGTAACTGCAGGGCTGGATAATTTTTTTGCAACCAACTCGTCCTGCAGGACAAGTGACTAAGAAAATTTACTCGTCCTGCATGACAATCCACTCATCCTGCATAAAGTCTATAATAGTGTTTTAGCCAGACTCTCAAAAAGGGCAGGGGGGCACCAAAAAGGGGCAGGGGGGCACCAAAAAAGGGCAGGGTGCAAACAAAGTGCGGACCCGCAACTTCGGCGAGGGGATTGTTAACATTTCTAGGTGTCTTTTCATCATATTCGAGGTCGTATAGGTCCATAAGCACTTTTAATGTATTCAGCATATAAGTCTGTAAAGATAAAGGTTATACATGTGGCATTATAGAACAATGGGGAGGGGCGTCCCCTCCTGCGCTGCGGCAGAAATTTTTTTGACTTTAAATGATGAAATAGTGCAATTTTGCTATACAGAGATATATAATAAACATGTATGCACATGTAGTGGATTTTAGCTATACATGTACATTATACAGATGCATACAAGTATTATGGAAAATGGATGAAATCAGCCAATGTCTGAATATTAAAAGATCAAGATTTTTTTTCTTTAAATCACATATTATTAATATTTAAAGTTACACAACTAAATTTTACTCCAGCACCTGATGATTTCCCATTACAGCTGTTGATTGAGGTTGGCATTTAAACTAGTATTCCATTCTTTTGCAACAACGTATTTTGTAAAACAGGGGTGTAAAAGCCCCAAAACGATCAATACTAGAAAATATCAATTCTCTTACTGAATTCTTTAAAAAAAAAAAAAAAAGAGCAAGAAACTAGGTTATGGAGTGTCTTTACCTTTATGCAAATAGTATAGACCCAGATCAGAGTGCCCTGGGAAAGTCCTTTGTATAGGGTGTATTACCTGTTTGTCTGATTTAAAATTATTTTGAGATTTTTCTAATATCGCACACAGTTAAACATGCACACAAACAAATAGATCTACTATAAAGTACAATAATTATTGGCATTTGATTGTTGCTGTATCCAGGCAAGTGGGTGTCTTAAGGATTTTCCTATTAATAAAATTCAGCCTTCCCTAAGCAACCACCTGTCATAAAACAAAATACAATTAATTAGACCGCATCACGGGAAAAATTAAACAGGATCTACTTAGATATGTGTTGTCACGCTGATGTTCTGTTTCAAATAGATCATTCAATATGAACTTACCAAAATAAAAACAACAGCACAGAACCGATACTTTTAGAAATAGAAATATCCCATTTTTCGATTCTCGCGCGTATGTAGTATTTGATGGCAGAAACGGACGTTATCAAACCAACCAAACCTCTCTCGGTCGTAACTTATTTCCCGAAACTCCAGCGAAATATACACATGTAAGATGTAATTTGTTAATTTCACGTCAATCATCAATACTGTCTTTCTAAATGGGTGTATAATCGGGTGTATATAACGTCTACATTCATTGGATGTTTAAAAAAAAGATGCGGGGAATTACTTTTCTTATAGCCAATAAAACGAGTAAAGACAACTTGTGTAAAAGTTCGAAGCACGGTGCGCGTTTGAATTTTCCATTTCCGAAATTTGGAAGACTGTTCGTTTCTGGTACGTGAATATTAATAAAGATTTGTATGGAAAGTATTTCCTTCTAAGAAAATTAATTTCGGTTTTAGATCTATATTCACCTAAAATGTTCGTTCGTCGAGCATTCTTTATTGGCCCTGTATCGAGCATATTTTTTCCAAGATCCGACTTGCGTTTGCGTTTTAATCTGTGATTTTTTTTTCAGTCTTCATAATGGATAATAATCATATGAATGTTTAAATTTAGGGAAAAGGGTGTCGTATATTCTGTTTTTCAACGAGGCCAACATGCGTTTCGATTTAATCCGGCTTCAGTCGTACACTCTCGCTATGCGGGGTACCACACCAGGTACATATGTGTATCGGTCGATTACACACTATAATTGTTGATTGTCTATGACACGCGCGTGTCGCATTGCACTGATTGGCAATAATGGGATTAGCGACAGTAAGTGGTATCGCTCCGGGCAGCGGGGCGGTCTATATCAAATGGATAGGGGCACAGAATAGGGGCACTAGGGCGGATCCTTACACCGGAATAAGGGCAGAAGGGCGGATCAAAAGGGCAGAAGGGCGGCCCGCCCCGCCATTCCGCATTAGCTAAAACACTATATAAGATGTTAGTAAAAATATGAAAACACTAAAATCTATGTGTTACCCTTATTTATGTTTAATATTCTAGAAGAATACACTTTTTGGAAAGGCAATATTATAAAGAACATTTTCAAACCTATTCTGAGTCTGTGTGTGACCAATCCCTGTGTTCTGGCACTCTCTTATACATCCCCCCTACAAGAGTCGAATATTGGTCACTTTTGTCAGAAAATTTGCTGAAGAGCGTTCTCATTTAAGATATCTATGAAAATTGCTAAAATAAGGGAGATTACTCTGATGAACTTTACTCTGATATGGGCTAGGTCTAAACCCTGGACTGCACTGCACGCGGCCTGACTATACCATGTTTGAAATAAGAAATGAGCTTCGTTTCTGATTATGAATTTGTACTTGGAAAACTTTTTTGTGAGTATTTCATTAACTGAAACGAAACACGTTAAGTCAATTTAGTTATTTTATAGTGTATACAGTTATCGAAACTTGTATGGTACGACGTTGGCTTAGCCCGCGTTTTAGACTTAGATTTAGAAGTTACGAAATTTAGAATTTAGAGCAATTTAGCGACCAACGTAGCTGAAGAGAAATTTTATCGATCTATGTATATTTTCGTAGGCCTATTCTACTGATAAATATTATCAAATAAAAATCTAAATCTATTTGAACTTTTGACGATGGATATTTCCACTTGTCCTGCAGGACAATATAATGCAAAATTCTACTCGTCCGAGCCTGATGTCTACTCGTCATGAAGAGTGGACGGGTGGAATTTTCCTGCCCTGTAACTGTTTAATGAGATGCAATTTATAGTGAAAAGAATTTTTTTGGTGAAAAACAATTTGTTAACCCTTAGCCCGCCAAATAAATAGTCGTCTGCTATATTTCTCGTCTGCTTCAAGTTTCAAAGTTGCTCAAAATTGCTGAAAATGTTGTCCGAGTGTCAAACAGCTTGGATCCGGATGAGATGCCGAGTTAATCGGCGTCTCATCCGGATCCAAGCTGTTTGCATATGGAGCTATAGTCGTGAGTGGCAGGCTAGGGGTTAATGTGCAGAACAGACTTTCAGCTATTAGAATCTGCTATGCTGTCCTCCAATTTTACATCTGAAAATCACTAACTCTTTGCATGCTGGGTAACTGTTTTGTCTGCAACAATTGGTGTCTGCTACTGTTCTAAAAATAGAATTTTCAGAATTTTATTCCAAAACAGGGTCAGCGTGTTTGGATCATGATGAGATGCAGCATCTCAGATCCAAACTGTTTACAAAGGATGTCACGGTTTCACCGCTAGCATACTAAGAGTTAAACCTACTCTAGCTGAATATTGATAAATAAAACTGTATCCAATAGTAAAATTTATCATCTGAACTTATATTGGTTAATAAAATAAGAAAATTAGAAAGAATACTCTTGTCAGATAGATTCTATAAGAAAACAGTGCAAACTCTGATGAGACAGCTGTCTGGTCTGGGTCTACCCTGTTTTAACCCTTTCCTCCATAGAAGCACTTTTTAGCGCATTTAATTTATTCCTCCACTGAAGAAAATAGTTCAATTTATACGGTCCTGGATATTTATTGTAAGAAATATTTTCTATTTTCCAGGGTTCGAATTTAAGCTCGCATACTCGCATAATGCGAGTGGAATTTGTAAATTGCGAGTGATTTTTCAACAAAGTCGCAAAAAAATGCGAGTACGGTTTTTCGGACAGCTATACACAGTATAGCGTCTGTAAGGCTATGCTCGGTTTATTCCGTAGCATTTCGAGTGGCGGAAATGGACGAGAAGACAAGCGAATACTTTTCGTAAGCCAATCATAGCTTCTCGGGCAGTTTCAACCTCTTTTTTGTCTGTAAGAATGACGTAATGACGGACTTTCCCAATTCTCATTGGCTAATGAAACGCGCACTTTGCTACTTCGGAGTTCGATGTGTAAACAATTCTTATCACACACAGAGTCTGAGACTCAACAACCGAAACCGTTCTTCAAAGACGAGGTCATTTAAAAGACTCGCACGAGTACAAGTATACTTCTAATTCTACTGTGACATACTGTTTATTAACCACAGCCCTGAAATATACGACCAGTGAAAAAACGTTTGTATCGTAGACGGATTGGCAATCTAAACCTGACCTAATTTTCGAGTAATGAAATCGTGTGCGGTCTGCCTAGTGCATACAGCATGCATTCTCCCCAATATTATAAAATGTAAGAAAAATACTCCTTTGGTATGTACACATAGATATGAAAATCAAGATCTTATCCCTTGTCAGCTTTAACCACAAATGTACAACTATGAAATACACGAAGTGTAGGTAGATCGTATTTGATTACTACACGTCTGTGTCGGGTTAAAAGTTATAACATATATGTTCAGAATGACAGTTTAACTTTCGCGAGTAGTTTTTGCATTTTGCGAGTAAGTTCAAAAGTCACTCGCAAAAAAATGCAAGTGTAATTTTTAGCTAATTTCTAACCCTGTTTTCTAGCAGATTGCATGCACATGTAGCTTAAAGCAGGTTGAGAGTAAAGCAGAATGTGCCTTAAGGCACATTCTGCTTTACTTTCAACCTGCTTTAAGTGGTCTACTATCTTCAGAACTAGAAACAGGCTATGGAGTAAAGGGTTAAAAAAGCATCAATTAACCATGTACCACATTATAGCATCAGAAGGGTTAATAAAAAACTAAAAACCAAAAATAGTGTAAAGTAAAACCTCTCCTATGACTAAAATAAAAGCTAATACATAGTATAAAAGACAGGTGACAGCTTAAAGCTTAAAGCAAGGTGACAAGTAAAACAGAAAGCTCGTTAAGGAGCTTTCTGTTTTACTGTCACATTGCTTTAAGCAGTCACATGTCTTAAATACCTAATAATTAAAACGATTTAGTAATCGAAATAGAGAGGCTTTACTGTATTTGAATATATGTGTCTATTGAATCTTTTGAGAAAAGTTTTGCGTCTTCAGTGATGAATACGTTGTGGTATTGGAGATCTGGCTTTAAGAGCTTTTCTGTGTTAAAAGGAAATAGATTGATATTGGTATTGTTTTGTAACAGGATATAAGTGTTATGTAATGCATATCTGAAATGTCTCGGAGAAAAAAGAAATAAAGCGTTGTAAATAACATGTTTGTCTTATGCCTATGGCATGCTTTATTCAAAGAATTAGAATGTATGGTAACTTGATTGGGTGGCTTGAAAGTGTGTGCGAGGGAGTATTTTTAGAATATTGTCTATTGAAACTGAATTTGCTGGTGCTACGTGTTTATAGCGTTAAATAGAGGCTTTGTGAAAAACAGTGAAGACACAGATTAAACCGCTTCTGATACAAAATTGAAGATTCAAGGTTTAACTTTTTAGCTCACCTGAGCCAATGCCTCAGGATGAGCTATTATGACGCTATTGTGACGCTCTTCGTCCGTCGTCCTTCCACATTTTCAAACTATCTCCTTAGAAACCACTGGCCTGATTTCTACCAAACTTTGTCAGAGGAACGAAATCTTGTTCAAAGTATTTGGCTAGAGTTATTCCCCTTCCTGTGGGACCAGATTTTCTAACATGACCATAAAGACAACTTTGAATGCATAAGAAAATCATCTTCTCTGAAACTGAAAGGCCAAGATCTTTGATATTTGGTATGTATCATCACCTAATGGTCTACTACCAAGATTGTTCACATAATGACCCCGGAGCCAAGAATGGCCCCGCCCTCGGGCTTATCAGTTATTCTTTAGAAAACCTGTAAAAATCTTCTTCTCTGAAGCTGTAAGGCCCAGATCCTTACTATTTGACATGTAGCTTTGCCTCATGGTCCTCTACCAAGTTGATCAAATTATGACCTACACCGGGTCGAAATTGGCCCCACCCCGAGCTGGGGCTTATCAGTTTTACTTATATAGGAAAATCTTTAAAAATCTTCTTCTGAAACTGTAAGGCCCAGATCTTTAATATTTGACATATAGCTTTGCCTTGTGGTCCTCTACCAAGATTGTTCAAATTATGCCCCCTCCCCATGACCAAAAATGACGGGGCTTATCAGTTTTTCATAGGAAAACCTTGAAAAATCTTCTCTGAAACCCTAAGGCCCAGATCATTAATATTTGACATGTAGCTGTGCCTTATGGTCCTCTAAAGAGATTATTCAAATTATGACAGCTATATCAAAATGTTGTCTTGCCCAGTCAGTTTCATGGTACAATGTCTTCAGGTGAGGGAAATGTGGGCCTCTGGCCCTCTTGTTCGCGTTAGGGTCTGTTGTGGACCAAGTACTAGAGCTTGGGTCAACCAACTTCACATGGGTATGGGCCTCAATGAGATCAGCATGTTGCATTGCAGTATGATGACCTTGGCCTTTGACCTGTGACCTTTGCACTTCTGCACACGGACACTTTATACTTGGTATGTGACTTGCTTGTGTCAAAGTCTTTCCAAGCATGGCAACATTTTTGCGCTCATATCAATGCCCTTGACATTTAATTAAATCGGCATATTTATTTGGGAGCTGGTTAATGTCACCATTAAATTGAACAAAATCCCAACATTTTCTCGGCTCATTTTGGCACAATATCCTATATTGTTACTACTCATTAGAATCGTCTCGAAGAGACGATTCTAATGAGTAGTAACACCATAGGGTTATATGCGGTAATAAAGATTTTAGAATTTGAAATACTCCCCTTATCTGGAGTTTTGCTCATTGTACAAAGGGTTTGACTGTACCTCTGATAATATTCTGTCAATGGGATTGTAATTAGTGACTCCAGGGAATCAACACTGCTTTGGGCCAAGCTGTATGGTTTGATGAACAACTCTGATTATATGATCAATCACTTACCTGCCATACTTGTAGAAGGTGTCAATAATTTCCCTGTCCTTGGCCATAACCAGCGCTGGAAATTAGTATATACTTTCTTTGCAAACAGTGCAGACCCTGATCAGAGGGCTCCTCTGATCGTGGCCTGCACTGTTTGTTAAGGATTTGAATATTTTTGAGACAAAACCCATGGAGATTTATGATAGGTGGTCGTTTGTTAGAAAAATGCAGAAGTCTGTTTGAAAAATTCAGCATTGTAAAGAGGGTTAATTGTACTCATTATAAGGGTTTATTGGAAAAATCACTGACGACTGGTACTTTAGTGGATGCCATTTTGTGAGTAATGATTCAATATATATGTTGCATCACCTGAGTGTGGCTCTGATTATTGTTCATAGTCAAGGATCAATCAGGGGCTCCAGATAAGGGGAGTATTTCAAAAACTAAAATTTCTACTTCAAACCCTATGGTGTCACTACTCATTAGAATCGTCTCTTTGAGACGATTCTAATGAGTAGTAACACCATAGGAATTGGTGCTAAAATGAGTGAGAAAATGTTGGATTTGTTCAGTTTACTCCCTTTTATCTGGAGCCCTGATCAATTTATTATTACGTTTCAATAGGCGATTAATGTAGAGCTCCAGATAAAGTGCATACACATATGCAGTGAAAACTCGATACTTCGAACTCTCTTAAATCAATCGTACCAGTATTTCATAACTTGAAATTTCCATAAGTTTATCTCGCTTAAGTGGAACATACCCCAATATAAGCCACGTTTTAACGTTAAAATATCGGTATTTTCAAACTAACACGAGCTTGAAGTATCGACTTTAGACTGTATTTCAAAAAGTGAATTCCTTGTGACTCCAAAGTGACGATTCTTTTGTGTGGTCACTACATAGGGTTTGTTAAAGGCATTAATTAAAGAGAAAATTTCAGAAATTATTGGAATCCTGTCAATTTGGAGCCCTATCAATGTTGACTTTACAGTAAGTTGCTTAAAGCAGGATAAAAGTAAAAGAGAGGGGCTTAGATTCTTCGGCATTTAAAAAAAAAAGGCTTCATGTTTGAAATAATTGTATTGAAATTCATGAATGTTTTGTGTGATTGTTAAATGTATCAGAAAGGTGTATGGCATAATAGTCACACTAAGAGTGTCCCTTTTTTCGGTTGGTATGTCTAAGGTTTTGCATTTAGTATTGCAGCTAGGTTTACGTGCAATTACACATGCTCATGCGCCTCGATGAGTACAGCATGTTGCATCTCAGCTTGGTGACCTTGACCATTCTTTCCTTGTTTACGTTTAAGTCAGTCATGGACTCAAAGCGTTTTTCTGAATATGACGTTAATTGAATTGGTTAGATTTACATGAGCGGCAATAGGTTTTGATATCCTTTGTTCCGTGTGTAATGCGGAAATATTTTGTCTGGGAAAAGTCATACGGATATCTGCCTGAAGCAGAAATATATTCGCTGTACTTAAAGTCTTTCCTCCCTGAAACTTTAAATGGAAAATTCCAGTTTCCATTTTAGTCTAGTCCATTTCTGACTTAAGGGTTGTTTTTGTCAATGTTTGGCATTGTGACAAACAGTGAAGACCCTGATCAGAGGGCTCCTTTTGGAGCCCTCTGATCAGGGTCTTCACTGTTTGCATAGGACAAGTGTACTATTCACATGTACACTGTTTGAAAAGCACGCCTATATGCGGGACTAGGGTTCAAAGAGTTAAAGTCTTTGAACACAACATTTGTTGTCTGCTTCTGTTGTAGTATTAAAAATATAAAAAAACAAACCATTTACAAAATAGTATTAGTGAGTCAGTCTATAAGATTCTGGTGGGATGCTGAGTTATTCAGTATCTCGTATGGATGGAAACTGTTTGCAAAGATTATTATTGTTTCACGGTTAACGTGTGTAAAGGAGTTGTCCATTCCAATCAATTTGGCAGAGTCTACCTATGTATTCTGGACAGTGAATATTGCTTTAACCCTTTACTCTATTGTCTGCTTCTAGTTTTGAAGATAGGTGACCACTGAAAGCAGGTTGAAAGTAAAGCAGACTGTGCCTAAGGCACATTCTGCTTTACTATCAGCCTGCTTTAACCCATTATCCCATAGCTTGTTTTTAGTTTTGAAAACGGGTGACTACTTAAAGCAGGTTGAAGTAAAGCAGAATGTGCCTTAAGGCGCATTCTGCTTTACTTTCAGCCTGCTTTAAGATTTTATCTGCTAGGATAAAGAAAACATTTTTTATTATTCACATTCAGGACTGTTTAAAATGGAACTATTTTCTTCAGTGATGAAATAAATTAAAGGCGTAAAAAGGCGTATTTATGGGGTAATGGGTTTAGCTATCATCTGTTAGAATATAGAAAACATTTCTCATGATACATGTTCATGACTCAGACTGTATAAATTGGAACTATTTTCTTCAGTGGAGGATTACATTAAAGGTGTAAAAATGAGTATCTATGGAGTAATGGGTAAACTTGGAAGACATTTGCAACCAGTATATTCCAAGATCCTTTAAAGGCATTTTAAGGCTTGATCTTTGATCCAAAACTGATTTAAACTCAATATGCTTCGACAAAATTACCGAAGTTGTATATTTTCTCTACAAAAACTATGCAGAAAACATTTTAGCAGACAACATGAATCCCGAATGAAAAGGATTGTAGGAAATCTAATTTTCTACTGGCAAATAGTATTGGCCTCTAGAGAAAACGGGGAGGAATTTTTCCCTGGAAGGAAGTCGAGGATCTTTTTGAGCTAATGAACCAGTGTGTTTCTGACTGAAAGCTTATAGATGTGGCATTTAACCCATTACTCCAAACTCTGTTTCTGGTTTTGAAGACGGGTGACGGCTTAAAGCAGGTTGAAAGTAAAGCAGAATGTGCCTTAAGGCACATTCTGCTTTACTTTCAGCCTGCTTTATAAGCTTTTATTTGCTATTTTATAAAAATATTTCTAAGTGTGCATATTCATGACTGTATATAGTGGAGCTGTTCTCTTCAGTGAAGGAAAAAAGTCGAGGCAAAAAAAGGCATATTTATGGGGTGATGGGTTAAGAATTTGCATGTTGTGATGGGAATCGAAGCAGATAATGACTATCGATAATCAAAAGCTTCTGTCAGCCTGATTATTGATAAAATTCTATAGGCTAATGTATAAATGAGGCCAGTGGATTATTATAATCTCTATCCAGACAAGACGCCCACACAAAGGAAGACTCATATAATTATATGGTATGAGAGTTTAGTTGAAGCTTAAAGCAGGATAAAAGGCTAAGACTTTCACTGCTTTAACAGGGCTCCAGATAAGAGCAGTATTTCAAAAATTAAAATCTTAATTTCTGCATTAAACCCTATGGTGTCACTACTCATTATATCTTCTCAAAGAGATGATTCTAATGAGAAGTAACACCATAGGATGTACAACTAAAAAGGTTGTTTCCATGCTCTGGATGATACATTATTACTTGATTTCCATTACTCAGAGCCTGTGTAATTTTCACCTGACCAGCATTAGTCGAATAGTCGGTGCAGAAGTGTGAAACTTCCAAAAATTACAAAGGTAAAGGATTTATCACTCTGAATAATGGAAATCAAGTAATAACCATAGGATTTGGTGCTGCTGAAACAAGTTAGAAAATGTTGGATTTTTTCAGTTGACTGCAGCCTTTTATCATTCTGGTGTCCTGCTTTAACCCATTACCCCATATATACACCTTTTTATGCCTTTAATCTATTCTTCCACCGAAGAAAATAGTTCAACTTTATACCATACAAAAATATATACAGTAAGAAATATCTTCTATTATAGAAAAGTTTTGACTGATTTCTGTCATAGTCATCTTTCTAAACTTAAGAAATCATAAAACCCAATAAAACCCATAAAACCCCTAAAACCCACTTTCTTAAAACTCATAAAACCCAGCGGGTTGGGCAATAAGATAAAACCCTGGTTTTATGCCAACCCTGCTTCTAAATCCTAGTAGTTGGTAGCTTAAAGCAGGTTGAAAGTGAATCAGAATGTGCCTTAGGGCGCACTCTGCTTTACTTTTGACCTGCTTTAAGTGGTTAGCTATCTTCAATACTAGAAATAGGCTATTGGGAAATGGGTTAAGCAATTTACTGTTTAATCCATTACTCCTTTTCACATCTGATTATTTATACAGAACTTGAAGGCATAATTTCCAGCATCTTTCCAGAAAGCATGTTTGAAATTAACCCATTACCCCATAGCCCGCTTCTAGTTTTGAAGATTATGACTATTTAAAGCAGGTTGAAAGTAAAGCAGAATGCGCCTATAAGGCGCATTCTGCTTTACTTACAGCCTGCTTTAAGTTACCATCTACTAGAATATAGAAAATATTTCTTATGACTCATGTTCATGACTGTATAAAATTGAACTTTTTTCTTCAGTTGAGGAATGAATAAGAGACGTCAAATGGCGTATTTATGGGGTAATGGGTTAAGCAGAATGCATTACTTCAACCTGCTTAAAAAATGGCATCCCATGAATTGTATGACCTATTCTCATGCATGGCATCCAGCTTCAATATAAATTGGTGCTTATTGGTTTATGTTCTATAAGACCAGTTAACCCATTACCCCATAAATACACCTTTTACGCCTTTAATGTATCCCTCCACTGAAGAAAGTAGTTCCAATTCATACAGTTATGAACATGTATGATTAGAACCATTTTCTATATCCTAGCAGATGGAAGCTTAAAGCAGGCTGAAAGTTAAGGCACATTCTGCTTTACTTTCAACCTGCTTTAAATGGCCACCTATTTTCAAAACTAGAATCAGGCTATGTAATGGGTTAAAGCCCTGAAGGACCAGGGAGTTTTGAGTCCCTGGTCCTGTGGACCACCAGGTTCTACAAGTTAGTGACAAAACCTGATTATTGTAAAAAGTAGTTCCATTACATTCCATTTTCATCAAAGTATGAATGATATATTTCAGATTTGCCGGATATTGTATAAATGCTCAGGAGATTTGAATTATAAATGTATGACTGGTTTTTGCATGAGATATTACCATATATGGTGTCAGACAGGGTTTATAAAATTTTGTTTTAGATCAATAAATTATGCAGGCTGAGTGGGTCTTAGGTATTTATGATTTATAGGACTTTCCATACTTCTGGTCAGTAATTTAACCCCTATTGCTTTAGCCCTTTACTCCTTAGATATGCCTTTTTATGCATTTCATTAATTCCTCCACTAAAGAAAATAGTTCCTTTTTAGCTCACCTGAGCTAGCTCAGGATGAGCTTTTGCAATCCTTGAATGTCCGGCGTTCATCGTCCGGCGTCAACAATTTTAGTGTTTATTCTCTAGAGGCCACAATTTTAATTCAATCTTTCTGTAACTTGCTCAGAATGTATATTACTATAAGAGTTCGGATGAGTTTGATTATGGTTGAAATCAGACGAATAGGTCAAGAGTTATCTACCTTTGAATTGCTGAAAATGCCATATTTAACGGTTTTTACACTCTAGCGGCCACAATTTTTATCCAGTCTTTTTCAAAATTGCTGAGATTGTATATTACCATAAGAGTTGCAATAAGTGTGATTATGGTTGAAATTGAACTAATAAGTCAAGAGTTATCTGCCCTTGAATAGCTGAAAATGCCATATCTAACACCAAGGTTTACACTCTTGGAACTACAGTTTTCAATGGATTTTGATTATACTTGCACACAAAGTATATAGCTATAAGTTCTCGAAGGAGTGCAATTATTGTTGAAATCTAATCATTGTGGCAATAGTTATCTGCCTTTGATATACTTTGAAATGCTAGAAAAGGTTTCAGTTCAGTATTGTTTAGGCTTAAGTTATCTGCCCTTGATGTACTCTACTATACTAGAATAATGAGGTTGTATTCCAAAATTGTTTACATGATATACTACAAATTTGAATAGATTTAGATTAAAACGAGTGAAACAGAAAGGTAAAGCTATCAGGCCTCATTAGAACAGGTGAGCGATATCAGGGCCTTCAGGCCCTCTTATTTATACAGTAATGAATGTGCAGATGGTAGCTTAATGCAGGCTGAAAGTAATAAAAAAAATAAAAAAGTAATATACCAAGTTAAAGTCTACTTTCAGTCCGAATGACCGCTCAGCCGACTGTACATATACTCCCCTGATCATTGAGCCATCTTGCCTATGAGCACTGCTAACATATGGCGCAGTCAAATGCAGCCGCAGTACCGACAGTTAAATACGCTTTCAGGTGCATTCTACTTTACTTTCAACCTGCTTTAAGTGGTCAGCTGTCTTCAAAACTAGAAACAGGCTATTGGGTAATGGGTTAACTCAAGAAAAAACAACTTACAGGGCTCCAGATAAGGGAAGCATTTTCAAGTACCTGCATCAAACCATATGGTGTCACTACTCATTAGAATTGTCTCTCTGAGATTATTCTTATGAGTAGTGACACCATAGGGGTAAGTGCAGAAATGAAGGGAAAATGTTTCTGGAATTGTATAAATTACTCTTGATATTACATAAATAATGTCATTGCTAACAAAATCATTACATAGAGAATAATAATCAATTCCTTTGGATTGATATGAAAAAGATATCACGAGAATGGGTTGTTATTCGGTTAAAAAACGAGTCCTACTATAACAACCCATTCTCGTGATATTTTTTTCATATCAATCCAAAGGATTAGATTATTCTATTTATTATATACAATTTAATGACGTTTTTACAGAAAAAACACTCATAAATAATTGTTTACGCGCGACGTCTTAAAGATATTGTGACATGTCACAAAATGATATAGTCACTGCAAAAGTGATATCATCTAGTGATGATGTCAACTGTGAAGATATGAAATTTATCTAACTGAAAAATCTCTATAAATCATCAATAGTTATATAATAAATAAAGCTTTCTTATATATTTTCAGGTTGATCAACACTTCCCTTGGCTCACTCAGTAGATGATATTTTAGAAAGGTATGTACAGTGTTCTGTTTACCCCCTCCTCCACAGAAACCTTAAGACGCCTATACCATACATCTCAATTAACCCTTTGAACCCTAGTCCCGCATATAGGCGTTATTTTCAAACAGTGAACATGTGAATAGTACACTTGTCCTATGCAAACAGTGAAGACCCAGATCAGAGGGCTCCGAATGGAGCCCTCTGATCAGGGTCTTCACTGTTTGTCATAATGCCAAACATTGACAAAAACAACCCTTAAAAGTTAGAAATGGACTAAGACTAAAATGGAAACTGGAATTGTCCATTTAAAGTTTCAGGGAGGAAAGAGTTAACCCTTTACCATATTAGCTTGTTTCTAGTTCTGAAGCCAGAATTATGACCTTTTAACACTTTACCCCATAGCCTGTTTCTAGTTTTGAAGATAGCTGACCACTTAATGCAGGTTGAAAGTAAAGCAGAATGTGCCTTAAAGACATCTCCTGACGACCTTTCGGTCATTATAACACCTGACAAGCTATCAAAGCATGCAGCCATGTGCAAGTTTTGTCCTAACTGCTATCTTGTCTAGGGATATACTCATCCAAGCGTTTCATGTGAGGCCTGTAGATTTGTTAGTTTGGTTAGTAAAACCCATTGAAAAGTATGTGAGGGCCTCTCTAGATAACTGGAGATTAGTTACCTGGATTTTCACACCAACTGAGAGTGGTGACACCTTGTGATTCATGATTTTTCTCACCTATCTAACAAAATGGGGGTGGGGGTGGGGGGGGGGGGGGGGGGGGGGAGGAGTCTGTCAAAGGACTGAGGAACAGTCTTTAAGGCGCATTTTGATTTACCTTCAGCCTGCTTTAAGCTACCATCTGCTAGAATACAGAAAATATTGCTTCTGATACATATTGATGACTGTTTAAATGGGAACTATTTTCTTTAGTGGAGGAATAAATTGAATGTGCTAAAAGGCACTTCTATAGGGGAATGGGTTAAAGTAGGTTGAAAGTACTGGTAAAGTAAAATGCACCTTAAGAGTTTAGGGCAGAAAAAGTTATAAAAATGTGTATTTATGGAGTAATGGGTTATGGGTTAAGTGCAGAGAAAGGTGTAAAAAGGCATATTTATGGGGTAATGGGTTAAATAAGGAAACAGTTCAACATGAAAGAGTGACTCCTGTCATAATAGATTTTGTAGGAAAACAAGGCAGACCTTAATCAGACAGCTTCTACAGGAGATGATTTGTATTGATGATTTTAACCCATTACTCCATAAATATGCCTTTTCACATCTTTGATTCAGAGCACCAGATAAGGGTAGTTTTTCAAAAACTAAAATCTTTATTTCTGAATTAAACCCTATGGTTTCACTACTCATTAGAATCGTCTCTTCGAGACGATTCTAATGAGTAGTAACACCATAGTATTTGGTGCCAAAAATAGTGAGAAAATGTTGGATTTGTTGAAATAACTACCTCTTATCTGGAGCCCTGTAAAAATTGATTTATTCTTCCACTGAAGAAAGTACATGTAGTTAAAAAAAAAAGAGTCTTTATCATAGCAGAATCTGACGTTATTTTGAAGCAGCTTAAAGCGTCTCTAGGAGTATTCTGCTTTACTTTTATCTTGCTTTTAGTGGGCACCTGTCTTTAAAACTAGAAACAGACTATGGAGTAAAGGGTTAAAGGGCAATGTGTAATCACTTCAGTATAGGTTCATTGTAAACAATATTCTTTGGGCAATAACTCAGACAAAGTTACTTGCTGGGCAGCCTCTTAAAAGTTAATTTCTAAGGCAAGAAAGCCAAGCAACTAGTTTTGTAATTCAGTACTTTTAGTCTTATAATTAAGCCCCGACTCAAAGAAAGTGTCTTAAAAATGGTCTTCAATACCAAATGGTAGCTTAATGCAAGACAAAAGTAATGCAGAAAGCTTTCTGCATTACTTTAGTCTTACATTAAGCAGTCATTTGTATTTAAAGATCCCCAGTTATCCTTAATGGTAGGCGGTGGAAGAGAGGTTGTTCTGTAAATTAGATTACCGAGAAATTTCCTTGTTGGTTGCTCTTGACTGAAATGTACGTATTGGAAAGTGTGGATTATTAAATTAGAGACCATTAAATGAGTCTGCTACAGAACTTTGACATTTCAAACTGTCCAATATTGAAAGAGGGAAGATAATGAATGTAAGAACAGAAAGGGCTTCTTCACTAATTGAAATAAGCAACTTGATGAAAAGGCTATCCATTCTGCTAGATGTTCTCTCTGACCTACTATATAACTCCGTTTAACTGCCCCAGGGGGGCGATGGAAAGTCCAAAAGTTTAATCAGAGTTTCTGAGTTTTAACTCTTTCCATGCAAATGGTGAAACACTATTATCTTTGCAAACAGTTTGGATCCAGATGAGATGCCGCGTAAATCGGCGTCTCATCAGGATCCAAACTGTTTGACAATCTGGCCCTTCGAAGAGTTTTTGAAAATTCTGAATTTAGAAAATAATAGGCAACAGAATTTTAATATAGCAGATGAAAAATTACTGAGCATTAAAAGAGTGAAAGTCCAACAGTTTTAGTTTAATTTCTGTGCTTTTGATTAATTTTTTGCTGATCATTGGAGGGAATATTGATTAGAGAAGGTTCGTTTAAACGGGAGTATACAGTACAATGGTATATTTTGGCCAGACAGAAAGCCTTACATTGTAAATACAATTAGTTTAGTGTGTCTGTTTTGGACTTTCTGCTGCATATTTGTTCATTTTGTAAGCCATAGAACTATATGTTCATATTTGGCATTCTTATTTGGATACATAATTGGCATATGCCTATTGCAAATTACCAGGTCCTTTTTCTGCTCTATCTAATGGGGCAGATATGGGGCTCTGTTCTCAATTCCAAATTGGCGGACTGTGATCTAGTGCTACAGGGCCCCAGAAATGGGGAGTATTTCAAAACCTAAAATCTTTATGTCTGTATTAAACCCTATGGTGTGACTACTCTTTGAGACGATTCTTATGAGTAGTAATACCATAGGCTTTGGTGCCCACATCAGTGACAAAATGTTGGATTTGTTCAGTTTACTCCCTCTTATTTGGAGCCCTGGTGCTAACATGTTAGACTGTCAATTCAGGGGTAGTGAGTTCTATCCCCTCGCTGGACTATGTCCTTCGGATGAAACTTACCGAGGTCCCATGTATCAGTGCTGTACGCTGGGCATGCAAAAGATCATGACTGAGAGAGCTCTATCGAAAATGAGTAAGGCATCGACAGGGTTCCTCTGTATTGACCTCCCTCTAGTCTAGCTGGAACGTCAAAACAAGCAAAGAAACCAATTCTAGATATAAGTACTTTGTCCTAAATTGAAAAAAATCCCCCAATCCCAACAGCAAATGGCAAAGTTTGAAAGAAAAGTCAAGACGCTACCATTTAGGCATTTACACACCCTTTTAAAGCAGTCAGCAAATTTACATATAAACAACTTCTTGCAATCTAGTTTCCATATTATTCAATGTTTACAAAAGAAATAATAGCTTCAGCATAAATTATTTTTAGTTAAACAGCGTTTTAATTATGCGAAAAGTATTTTGCGACTGTACCAAAATATTACATAATTGGCATTACTAATTACATAAATGACATGAATATGTCATATTTCATATTTCAGAATGCATAATACATAATTGCAATTACTAATTACATATTTGACATATAACATTATTATCAATTGCAAACAGTGAAGACTCAGATGAGAGGTCTTCTTCATTTAAATTTTGTGTGGACAACCCCCGTAAGAACCAACCATTTACAAATTCAGCATTGTACATATATCAGTGAATGTTTAACCCGTTACCCCATAAATACGACTTTTTTTACGCCTTTTAACATATTCATCAACTGAAGAAAATAATTCCAATTTATACTGTCATTAATATGCCCTCTAAGAAATGTTTTCTATATCCTAGTAGATGGTAGCTTAAAGCAGGCTGAAAGTAAAGCAGAATGTGCCTTAAGGCACATTCTGCTTTACTTTCAACATGCTTTAAGTGGTCATCTGTTTTCAAAACT
Organism: Gari tellinella; assembly: GCA_922989275.2. Taxonomy (NCBI): domain Eukaryota; kingdom Metazoa; phylum Mollusca; class Bivalvia; order Cardiida; family Psammobiidae; genus Gari; species Gari tellinella. The sequence continues at coordinate 77,821,554 of OV277858.1, forward strand.
AGAAACAGGCTATGGGGTAATGGGTTAAATATTGTGTGAACAAGCCCCATAAGAACCAACCATTTACAATCTCAGCATTGTACATGTATCAGTGAATGCATAAATAAAAGTGTATCAGTTTGTGCAGATTCAATTGTTTGTTGAGAACTTATCCTAAATTCCTTATGTGCAGAGCTCCAGATAAGGGGGGCATTTCAATTTTTATTTATTTCTGCTTTAAACCCTATGGTGATACTACTCATTAGAATCGTCTCGAAGAGACGATTCTAATGAGTAGTAACACCATATGATTTGATGCTAAAATAAGTGAGAAAATGTTAGATTTGTGCAGTTTACTCCCTCTTATCTGAGGCCCTGCGGCATTGTTTGTTGAGAACATCCTAAATTCCTAATGTGAATAACTATTGATAAGTAAGAGATTTTGAGATTTTGACTGATTGAGCCAGTTGTAGAATTCAGATAACACCCACAAAAAAATATGTCAAAAGGTTTCATATGCACAAAGACATGACTGGTATTGGTATTGTGAAATCTTGTAGCCAGAAATCAGAAAGCTTCCGAGAAACTTTATTGCAACTTTGGTAGGGAATATTGATCGAGGACCAAATCAAATTAATTTGCGGATGGAACATTCAGGACTCTGGTGGTGATAAGAATGCTTCATCAAACGAAACGTTATTGCATTGAATGATTTATAAACATTAGATGGGGGAAAAGTATTCTAGACTGTTTGGTCCATAAATTCTACACAAAGGAGTTTGAACCACTGCAGTTTTTATTGTGGGTTTGTGTAGTTGTAGATTTGAATTTACCAGGAGACCTAAAGGGAATATCAATATATATACATGTACAGAGTTCCAGATAAGGGGAGTATTTCAAAAACTAAAATCTTTATTTCTGCATTAAACCCTATGGTGTCACTACTCATTAGAATCGTCTCTTTGAGACGATTCTAATGAGTAGTAACACCATAGGATTTGGTGCTGAAATGAATATTAATTTTTTTTGTCTGCACCAAACCCTATGTTGTGACTACTTAAATTAAGGGAGAAAATGAGGGAAATGATGGCACCCTAGCGATTAGAATAATCTTCTTCAAAAAACAGTATACCAGTAAAGGGTACATTTGTCTTAGACAAACAGTGCAGACTAAGATCAGAGGGCTTCTTTAGGAATTAATTGTAAAACAACAAACAGTAAGCAAAGGCGTCATAAGTTGCTTCCAGAACGTTCTGTTACACATCAGTTAACCCATTACTCCATAATTACTGAAGAAAATATATAAGTACCAATTTATACAGTCACAAATATGCAGGGTAAGATATTTCCTATAATATATATCGTAGCAGCTAGATGTTAGCTTTAAGTAGATTGAAAGTAAAACAGAATGCACCTTAACCCATTACCTCATAGCCTGTTTCTAGTTTTGAAGACAGGTGACCATTTAAAGCAGGTTGAAAGTAAAGCAGAATGTGCCTTAAGGCACATTCTGCTTTACTTTCAGCCTGCTTTAAGCTAAAATCTGCTAGGCTATATAAAATATTTGTAATGGTAATTGTTCATGAGAGTATAAACTGGAACTATTTTCTTCAGCGGAGGAATAATTAAATACGCTAACAGTCGCTTCTATGAGGGAAAGGGTTAAGGAACATTTTGCTTTTCTTTCAACCTCCTGTCTTCAAAATGAAGAAACAGGCCATGGGGTAAAGAGTTACGATAATAATACTGAGCTCCAGATAAGAGGAAGTCAGCTGAACAAAACCAACAATTTCTCACTCATTTCTAATGAGTAGTGACACCATAGGGTTTAATGCAGAAATAAAGATATTAGTTTTTAAAATACTCCCCTTATCTGGAGCACTGATGATAGTAAAAAAACATAGGAATTGTTTTGATTTAATGACCAAATTGATTTTCAGCCACTTGGCATATAGCTGTCACTTGTCAGTTGTCAGATGTTGAAGAATCTATTAGTGTGGGAAAACTCTGTATTTACTTAAATGATTATTGTAAGAATTAACTCCCTTTACAATTTTTTTTAACCTGGTAAGCATCACCCAGCCTTCTCCACCCCATGTCTATTTGCAGGGCTCCAGATAAGAGGGAGTCAATTGAACAAATTCAACATTTTCTCACTCATTTCAGCATCAAATTCTATGGTGTTACTACTCATTAGAATCGTCTCAAAGAGACGATTCTAATAAGTAGCGACACCATAGGGTTTAATTCAGAAATAAAGATTTTAGTTTTTGAAATACCCCCCTTATCTGCAGCCTTGTATTTGTCTGTTCATTCTTTCATTTTCTATCTTCAAACATCACTGTAATCATTGGGATAGACATTGGGATTCCTTGAATGGTTCTGTACAATTACAGAAAAACTTCTCTATTACGACCGCAAAAAAGAAGACAAATTGATTCTATAAAAGACAGGTTGACAGCTTAATGCAAGGTGGCAGTAAAACAGAAAGCTCCTATAGGAGCTTTCTGTTTTATTGCCACCTTGCTTTAAGCAGTTGCCTGTCGTCAACATGAGTAATCAACACAATTTAGTGGTTGTAATAGAGAGGTTTTTCTTCACTGTTCAAACAAAGTTCCACCATGCAGAGCTTTGGATGCTATGCAAAAATCCATAAGGTCACCCCTATAGCTTGTTTTCAGATGGTTGCTTAAAGCAGGCTCAAAGTAAAGCAGGATTCTCCTGAATGTTAACTTAAAGCAGGTTGAAAGTCAGTCTCATCAATGAACCCTTGTGACGTCATACTAAATTTGTGACAGGTGCCGTCTAAAATTAGCTCGCTGTTCCTAACTGTAAACAGAGTGGACTAGTTGAAAGTAACACAGAATGTGCCTAAGGGCATATTCTGCTTTACTTTTACTTTCTACTTGCTTTAAGCTACCATCTGCTAGGACACGGGAAATATTTCTTATGGTACATATTCATGACTGTATAAAGTGGAATTATTTTCTTCAGTGGAGGAATAAATAAAAGGTGTGAAAAGGCGTATCATTCTGTTGGTAGTTGATTAACATCCCCTTTCGTCGTTAATGATTGGTCACTCAAAAGAATTAGAACTAGTGTTTTAACCCATTACCCCATAGCCAGTTTCTAGTATTGAAAATAAGGCACATTCTGCTTTACTTTCAGCCTGCTTTAAGCTATCCTCTGCTAGAATATATTAAATATTTCTTTTGATACATATTTATGACTATGAATTTGAACTATTTTCTTGAGTGGAGGACTAAATCAAAGGCGTAAAAAGCGTATTAATGGGGTAATGTTTTAACTTGCCACTCTTTGAAAGATCTAGCTGTTTGTATTTCTTGTTGTTTTAGTCAAGTGTCAAGAATTAATAGATTCCTAGAAAATCATTCCCAGGCAGATATGACAAGACAGCGAAGTTTCATCTTTGTTAGGGAAAATAGATTTGAGAGCCCTGTCTGACAGCCAGGGCTGTCATGAAACATTCCTGTAACCTTAACACAATCTCCTAGCACGACACACTCTCACTTATCTTATACTCGACCATAACCAATATTTAAGGCAGGTAATTGCCTAAAGCAAGACGGTAAGAAAAGCAGAAATCTGAAATAGGAGTCAACTGCTTTTTACTTTCCACTTACCGTATACGGTCATGAATATGTATCATATAAAATATTTATACGGTCATGAGTATGTATCATAAGAAATATTTACTATATTCTAGTTAGCAGATGGTAGCTAAAAGCAGGTTTAATGTAAAGCAGAATGCGCCTTAAGGTCAACCTGCTTTAAGTGATCAACTATCTTCAATACTAGAAACAGGCTATGGAGTAAAGGGTTAACCCAGGGTTCCCGCTGGGCATCGCCAACGGCGCCATTTGCGCAAAAAAAATAATTCTGGCGACAGAAATTTCGAATCGGCGAAAGTGTCTGGCGCCGAGAAATTTCGGAATTGTCGCCGTATAATAGTACAGTTTATTTTTATCGCCGACTCTAAAAATCTTAAAATTGGCTTCAGAGTTCGGCTAATCCATACACACGCTTAGCCTATCACCAAACGCTACTGATGCGTGTAAACACGTTACGCAATCGTCGATAACGGCATGTGTAATGGCAGGCTGCCAAACAATGTTTGACCACACGCGCCGAGATTGCTTTTAATGTGTTGTAGGTCTAATTGGTTATCAAAAAAAGTGATTGACAGGTTCGCCCCGAATCGGAGACCTTTTCAACGACAATTTTTAGAAGCGGTGATGCGAAGGAAAAAGATCTATGTCGCCGATACGGGTCGGATTAAAATCAGATAATTATCCGTAAGTTCTGGACAAACACACATTTTATATGAAAGCTGATCAGAATTTATCATTCATGAATTGATTTCCACCACAAAAAACGTTGTATATTCACGTAACAGAAAAATACTTCGAAAATGATACCGTTACAAAATGACGGGGCGCCGTAACATTTGCTACGAGAACTACGTATATTTTGTTAGTCTTAAACGTATTCCCCAGCGCCGTTTTCTAACAATAATTTAAAATTAAACATTGGACCTAAATTCTTCTGTTTGTTACTTACGATTTGTGCAAATGTATAATTATTAAGTTAGGTTTTACAACAAATTACACTCGTAAAATTGAGTTGCAATCAGTTTTCGCGGTAGAAAATTAAGACGCGTTATTTCGTTGTTAAAACCACACCCACTTTATGGCGCTAGTAAATATCGTCTGCAGAATTTGTCGTCTGCAACCTTTGTCATCTGCAACAATTCTCTGAGTTAATTTTTGTGCATTTTTTTTTCCAGAAAATATCAGTGTCAAACAGTTTGTATCTATATAAGATGATGCGCGTCTCATCTTGACCCATACTGTTTGCATAATTTAATGAATAACAGATTGTTAAGTTGCTTACTCTTTTTACATCTACTCCATAGATAGAAATCTAGACCATTTGAACTACTTCATTTATTCTCTCAAGAAAATAGATATAGTTCCAGTTTACCTTTACTAGTCATGAATGAATAATATATATAAGAACCATAAGAAATAGTTCTTATATCCTAGCAGATGTTAGATCTAGCTTAAAGCAGGCTTAAACTTTTACTGAAGCAGAATGCTCCTGAAGAGTATTCTGCTTAACTTTCAGCCTAGATGCTAGAATAATAGGCCCATGTCAGTATTATAAAAGGTATATATCTGGGTGAAAATTGTCTCTGTCTTAGTGGTCTATAGACTTATCTAGATTCACTGATTTAAAAAAAATCACGAAAAAGGTGTGGCGAAAAAAACTCCCTATTTGGCACCCCAATCTCCCTATTAAAATGACCAAATCTCCCTATTTGGGTCCAAGAAAATATCACATGTATGTATAACATACATAAAAAAAATGGCGAAAAATTTGGCTCCAAAAATATTATTTTGGCGCAAACTTTTTTCATCTGGCGCAAGTGCTGGCGCAAGAAAATTTTAAGCCAGGGTGAACCCTGGTTAACCCATTACCTCTTAGCCTATTTCTAGCTTTGAAAACTAGTGACCACTTAAAGCAGGTTGAAAGTAAAGCAGAAAGTGCCTTAAGGCACCTTCTGCTTTACTTCCAGCCTGCTTTCAGCTACCATCTGCTAGGATATAGGAAATATTTCTTCTGGTACATATTCTTGACTATATAAATTGGAACTATTTTTTTCAGTGGAGGAATAAATAAGAGGCGTAAAAGGGTGTTTTAAGGGGTATTGGGTTAAGTTACTTTTTATGACAGTTTTGCCCTTTACAGGCTGGCTATTTTCAAAGATCTGCGCCTGTTGGAACTGAAACAAATGTTATTCAATTATAGGTTAAACTATGGTTGCGCGTAAATAAACGGTATAGTTCGAGGGGGCGTAGCCCCCGAGAACTATGTCGTTTATTCTCGCGCAACCATGGTCAAACCTATTTAGCACTGGCTTGGGCTCGAGGAAAACAAGAAGACCCCTCGTTTTAGACGAAAAAGTCATTTTATTTGTAATATTTTACTTAAATTGAAAGGTTAATGCAATTTGTAGTTTGAGACATTAAGCATGCTTTAACACCAATATAAATAACGCTTATTGAAGCTCTATATGTAAGCACTAGTGGTGATCCGATTGTCACTACTTCGCCGACAATCAGTTGTTAACTTCAAACACAGCGACAATCGATTGCCATTTTCTCTCTTTCGCGACATCGCAAATCTATTTATAATTTTCAAAGATAGAAAAGATTTTCAAGAATGTTTTTGAAAATATAGAAACTTAACTTTTTTCTCCGGAAGAGCAAATCCTCAACGTCCCATTATATTTTAAAACATCTTGTGACGTTCACATTATAGCACGCTGTAGTTGAGTTGTTAATTATGTATGTTGTAAGCGGCTATGACGTAAATAAATATGGCAGCCTCCATGGTAGTTGATGTTGTCATATACACTGACTTCTTAGATACTGTGTCGCTGAAGAGTTATACCAAATGCTTAATTTATTGCTTTAAACGGAGCAAATGACATGCTATTAAACATATAAGCTGAAGTTAGCCTTGGTTGGAAATGATTATAAAAGCACGGGAAAACGCAATTCCGTGAACGTAGAAAACAAGAAATGCATCTAGGCAAGCTAGATCTGTCTTTAGAAACTATGATTATGGCTTACTCTACGTGTGTATGTATTTTATTCATGCCAGTCGTATTTCTGGACAATAAGGAACATCAGTTTGTGTATGCACCAAATCACATGCATAAACATATAGTACATGTATAGCGTTAATTCATTCTTGCTTCATATTGCCATAACGTAGGTGCTCAATGTGTATTGAAACCATTTTTGTATCATAAACTAAGCATAATGGAGTAGTGTATTTTCAATGAAAATGTTTATCTCACTTTATGATTATGTAGTTAGTAAGTGATGTAATCATTTTTTTTTCATTTTCCAAATGTTAAAATTGTGTTGATGAAGAGTTGGTCTACTATTACTGTGTTTAATTTAAAGGTACTGGATGCTAATGTTGGAGACAGTCTCAAAGGGTTTAGTTAAATACTCAAATGTACCTCACATTTGCAAAAATAAGCTACATTTATGTGTGACTTCACCTTTGTAACATAATATTTGTGCTGTAAGTCCACCTTTCGGTCAACCGATTAATAATCGGAAAGTTATCGATTGAGACCCAACCGATAGAACCGATAATCGGTTGGTCATTTTCGCAACCGATTATCACCACTAGTAAGCACCATTCAGTATTAATTGCCTTTAAAGTTTAGGTCTCACTGTACATAATATGACGTCATCAAGCGTGTGCAGTTCCTCTCTGATCTCAACTGAAAAGTAAAGACAATCTAGACATGCATATCCCGGTTTTTACATCTACAGCTGAAACAATGCATATATCTAGGTCCAGAGGGATGGGGTAGATTTAGATCTATTATTGATACTGTGGAATTACCGTATTGCTAATTTAGTTTAAATCCTTGATCTGGTGGTTATCCTGATTACTTATCGTTAAGCCTACAGTGCAGGAAAAACATTTTCGGGGTGGCTCGCTCGGAGGATTGCTAGGGTTGTGAAGTCAAATTGCTTTGAGATGACGGAAGCATGGAATAAGTGAACAGTGTGTTACTTATTTCATGGTTAATTCAATTAAACGATATATTCATAGGTTTTTGAGGCATCTGATTGGCCGAGAGCTCCAAGCCATGTGCTAATCTTGTTTAATCTGTGATTTATGCCTTTTGATAAAATGCTGATGTCACACTCAATAACCAGCCAAATCACACCAGTAGCCAGGGCTCCAGATAAGGTTTTTTCCCCCCAAAACTAAAATCTTTATTGCTGCTTTAAACCCTATGGTGTCACTACTCATTAGAATCGTCTCGAAGAAACAATTCTAATGAGTAGTAACACCATACGATTTGTTGCTAAAATAATTGAGAAAATGTTGGTTTTGTTCAGTTTACTCCCCCTTATCTGGAGCCCTGAGTAGCACTGGAGTTTTGTCCCTTTAGTGCTTAGAAGTTTCAAAATTAACTTTGTATTCTTGCTTAATCAAAGTATGTATTAATATTATAGAGGAGTTTTCTCATACTTTCAGCCTCAGCATTATCATCATTTGCTTAATGCAGAAAAAAAAAGATGCCGAAAGTTCTGCATTTCTTTTGTCCTGCATTTTAAGCAATATGTTAAGAGGTCATGAATTGTCATTTCCTGCAAACATGATTGCATACGAGGGTATTGTCATTTGTCTCAAGAAAATTACCACAATGACCCTTACTATTTGGATTGACAGGCCTGAGCAAACAGTGTAGACCCTGATCAGACTGCTCCTTATGGAGCAGTCTGATCAGGGTCTACACTGTTTGCCCTTCAGTTTGCACCCTTTGGACAAATATTATTACTGGGTTAATAAAAGCAATTTTAGGATTGGGTGTCCCAAACTTTAGAATTTTTACGGTAATTTATTTATACATGTTCGTCTGGACAAGTTGATTAAAAAAAAGTCTGTCTTTTAAGCAGCAGCAGTAGCAGTAGCAGAATAAGTGCTGCATGTGATCAACAAGTAGTGGGCCAATCACTTCTCATGTATATAAATTAGGTTGGCTGCTGGCATCTCACTGACTGCCCGGCCTATCTCCGATCAATACAGCCCACATTACCGATCTGCCAAGCCAATGACATTATGCAAAAAAAACAATATCTATAAAACAAATTGAATCCAGTGAAAAATGCCTTTCGGTGATTCCTGATTCCAGATACCCATTAATTTGTTCGTATTTTCTGTCTACTTGAATAAAAAATGCTGCTTGCCAAAATTTCCTAGAATTACTTTTCCATGGTTGTTATTATAGCAAGGTTATTGGACTGTGAGAATTTGTTTTAGAAGTCGTGGTCTTGATCAGACTGCATGTAGCGTGGGAAGATCTACCTTAAAAATATCCAGAGTTTTTGTTTTCTCTGTCTTAACCCTTTTTGTGCTGATAAAATGTCTGTTTAACCCATTACCCCATAAATACGCCTTTTTATGCCTTTGATTTATTTCTCCACTGAAGAAAATTGTTCCAATTTATACAGTCATGAATGTGTATTATAAGAAATTATTTTCTATATTTTGCAGATTATAGCTTAAAGCAGGCTGAAAGTAAAGCAGAATGCACCTCAAGATGCATTCTGCTTTACTTTCAACCTGCTTTAAGTGGTCACCTATTTTCAATACTAGAAACAGGCTATTGGGTAATGGGTTAACCCTTTTTGTGCTGATAAAATGTCTGGTTAAAATGTTGCCTGCATCATCCATGTATTTTAAAGCAGTCTGAAAGTAAAGCAGAATGCACCTTATAGAGCCCATTCTGCTGTATTTTCAATTTCAACCTGCTTTAAGTAGTCACATGTCTGAAAAAGATTCTTTCACCTTCATATTTGCAGATTAACAATACGAACAGCAAACAGTTTAGATCTTGATCAGAACCAGAGAACTCTGTCGATAATAAGAGTAGGGCATTGCGCCCAGGTTTTCTATATCCTCCTCCTTCTCTCTGGTGCATCCAATCAGCCCATAGTTGGCAGAAATGGACGATAACAAAAAAACCCAACCTATCCAGATCTTGATCAGACGCTGCGTAATCTGTTTGTAAATGTCTATACAACTCTTGTTGTGTCTCTCAAAGGGTTAAAGGCCAAAGTAATTTGTATAGCTGGTAATAGATCTGTTCCCGTTCACTTTCTTCAGCTAAGACTGCCAGTGTTTTTTATGAGAAAACCATTGTATGCTAGCTTGATGAGCTAGAGCTGCTGCTGTCCAATCTGAAAAGGTCATAGACGAATGTCCGCAGAAAAAACATTGCAAAGACCTCAAGATCGCAGTTGTGAAGAGTGTTTTATCATTTTATAGAGCAACTCCTTAGAAGAGAAAAATATGCCATGTTTAACCCGTTATCCCCAAAGCCCTTTTCTAAATTTGAAGACAGGTGACCACTTAAAGCAGGTTGAAAGTAAAGTAGAATGCGCCATAAGGTGCATTCTGCTTTACTTTCAGGCTGCTTTAAGCTACTATCTGCTAGGATATAGAAAATGTTTCTTGTGGCACATGTTTATAACTGTATAAATTGGAGCTGTTTTCTACAGTGGAGAAATAAATCAAAGGCATAAAAAGGCGTATTTATGGGGTTAAGGGTTAAGAGAAGCGCTGACGTCTTTTAAGATAGGTGGCTTCTAATAGAGCAGGCAGAGTTTAAAGCAAAAAAGCTCTTGATATCTATCATAATCATTCTGCAATAAATTCTCATATTAAGAATGCGCTTTGAGTGAATTCTGCTTTATTTTCAACCTGCTTTAAGTGGCCACCTTTCTTTAACACTAGAAAAAAACTATGGGTGAATCCATTCTGGCTAAAAACTGTTATATTTTAATGGCCTTGTACAAGTGCACAACTGCTGATTTCACAGACTGCTTATGTGACAATGCAGTTCGTGACCATTTCCTCCCAACATATGAGATTAATCTACCGAAGCCAGTAACGACAAGTTAAATGGTAGTGATATCCAAGGCAGAATTTATTCATTAAATTGAAATGTTATATATCTAAGAATTTCCATTATTTTGTACTTATAGAAAACTGTTGCTATAGAGTATTGTCAGGAAAGAAGATAGCTTGACCCAGTACCACGTAGCCTATGTCTAGTATTGAAGATAGTCAACCACTTAAAGCAGGTTGAAAGTAAAGCAGAATGCGCCTTAACCCATTACCCTATAAATATGCCTTTTTATTACGCCTTTACTTAACCCTTTACCTGATAGCCTATTTCTAGTACCTAAGATATGTGACTACTTAAAGCAGGTTGAAAGTAAAGCAGAATGCGCCTTAGGGCGCATTCTGCTTTACTTTCACCCTGCTTTAAGCTATCATGTGCTATAATAAAGAAAATATTCCCTATAATACATATTCATTACTGATTAAATCGGAACTATTTTCTTCAGCGGATGAATAAATCATTATTGTAACCCGCTAAAAGTCGCTTCTATGGGGGAAAGGGTTAATTCCCCCACTGAAGAGAGTAGTTCCTCTTTATACTGTCATGCATAGTTTTATGTACCATATGAAATATTTTCTATATCCTTGCAGACTGTAGCTTAAATCAGGTTGAAAATAAAAGCAGATTGTGCATTAAGGCGCATTCTCCTTCTCTTCCAATCTGCTTTATTAGTAATCTCCGGTCTTAAAACTGAAATGCTATGGGGGAACTGGTTAATGTGCATTCTGCTTTACTTTCAGCCTGCTTTAAGCTACCATCTGCTAGGATATAAAACATATTTGTTACCATACACATTTATGACTATATAGTGGGCGAATAAATTTCAGGTGTAAAAAGCGTGGAGTAATGGGTTAAGTGTAGATTGTATAAATAATGTACAGTCAAACTTGGATAACTGGCTTACCTCGAATTATCCGATATTTCGACACATGAATTGCATTATTTCATGCTTGGTTTAGTCGAACATACCCGTATTTCAAAGTTAAAACGTGGCTAAGCCACGTTTTAACTTTGAAAGAGGGGTATGTTCGACTTAGCCGAGTTCGAGATATCGAAGTTTGACTGTCTTTACTATTTAGGACTCTGGGGATATGGGCAAAGGATAATGTGTGAGAAAAAGATTTGTTGTTGAGAACACGGCTCTTGGTACAGTCAAACCTGTATTAACCCATTACCCGATAGATACACCTTTTTATGCCTCAAATTTATTCCTCCCCTCAAGAAAATAGTTCTACCTTATGCAATCATGGATATGCACCATACGAAAAATGTCCTATATATCCTAACAAATGGTAGCTTAAAGAAGTCTGGAAGTATCGCAGAAGGTTCCTTAACCCATTATCCCATTCACACCTTTTATTCCTCCACTGAAGAAAACGGTACCACTTCATAGTTCACTATTACATTCATAAACATGCACCATACAATAAATTGCCATGTCTATAGTTGCTATACTTTATTAAAACTTTATGGCAGTTGTATACATAACAACTAAATATTGAAAAGTCGTTCAGTGCTCCTAAGGGGAGTATTTCAAAAACTAAAATCTTTATTTCTGCATTAAACCCAATGGTGTTACTACTCATTAGAATCGTCTCGAAGAGACGATTCTAATGAGTAGTAAAACCATAGGATTGGTGCTGAAATTATAGTGAGAAAATGTTGGATTTGTTCAATATTCTCCCTCTTATTTGGAGCCCTAGTCTTTACAATAAAATCAAGTTTTGACCTACTTTTGGTAAGATTTGAACAAACAGTTAAAGGCACAATTAATAGCTTTGAATTTGTTAAATTAATAAAATCTATTTGAATACCGGTATTTGTAAATTTTGTCATTTAATGTATTTATTAAATATAATTAGGTTATATTTTAATTTCGAATGTAAACATTTTATAATTTTACATTTTCACAAAAATTAAGTTAATAAATTGTTTGTTTGAATTTCGTATGCATAGAAAAACAACACAAAATTTCGTTTCCATGTATTTGTTTCGAAATGTTCATCATCAAACACTGGTATTGACACATTAAATAATAATACCAGAGCTCCAGATAAGGGGAGTATTCCAAAAACTAGCAATAAACTCGATGGTGTCACTACTCATTAGAATGGCCAAACATAGAATTTAAAAAGGCTTTGTAGCATTGCTAAGTCTTTCTTGATCAGTTTCGTCTCTTGATTTCAAAAGAACTAGAAATAATTTAGTAATGTATTATAACAAAACAATTCAGGTATACATGTTGTAGAGGTTAATTAGCTTATAATTATGCATTCCATTACTGGGTTGAATTTTTAAACTCATTAAACCGGTTGAACCCTATTGTTGTGTATAATTATGCACCCTTCACAAACAATGTACTTGTGAAGCAGGGCTCCAGATAAGAGTTAGTTTTTTCAACAAATCCCACAGTTTCTCACTATTTTTAGCACCAAATCCTATGGTGTTACTACTCATTAGAATCGTCTCGAATCGAAGAGACGATTCTGATGAGTAGTGACACCATAGGGTTTAAATCAGAAATAAAGATTTTAGTTTTTGAAAAACTACCCTTATCTGGTGCTCTGTTACTGAACAAATCCGACATTTCCTCCTTCATACCAGTATCAAATCCTATGGTGTAACTCATAGAGACGCTTCTAACTAATGAGTAGTCACATCATAGGGTTTAATGCAAACAAAAGATTATAGTGCTCCCTCCCCACAATGACCCTCCCAACAACAATTCACTCCTTACAACAATGCTTGACGCTCTTCCCCCAAACAAGACAATTATGTCTAACCCATTCACAGCTGCAATGTCACCTGCTTAAAATTGTCGTCTGCTGTACTTCTCAAAATTATATAACCTGCTGTTCTTCTCAAAGTTACATAATGAACATTTTGACAGAAAAAAATATATAATGATGAGTGACAAACAGCTTGAATCTAGATCAGACGCAGCATTTCCCGGCGTCTGATCTGGATTCAAGCTGTTATCAAATGTAAACAAAGTTCCCTCCCTATAACAACTCCCTCCAAACAACACACACAATCTGTGTCTCCCATTGGGTGAGGTTGTAGAGAGGGAGCACTGTAGTTTTACTCTTTCCTCCCTGAAACTTTCAATGGACAATTCCAGTTTCCACTTAAGTCTAGTCCATTTCTGAGTTTTAAGGATTGTTTTAGTCAATGTTTGACATTATGACAAACAGTGAAGACCCTGATCAGAGGGCTCCTAGGAGCCCTCTGATCTGGGTCTTCACTGTTTGCATTGGACAAGTGTACTATTCACACGTACACTGTTTGCAAAGGACGCCAAAATGCGGGACTAGGGTTCAAAGGGTTAACTCTTGGCTATGGAGGAGAGGGTTAAAAGTTTGACATTTGTATCAATGTTTGAAAACTACAAAAATAATAATAATAATGATGATAATATTTAGCAGGGCTCCAGATAAGAGGTAGTTTTTTCAACAAATCCCACATTATCTCACTATTTTTAGCACCAAATCCTATGGTGTTACTACTCATTAGAATCGTCTCGAAGAGACGATTCTAATGAGTAGTGACACCATAGGGTTTAATTCAGAAATAAAGATTTTAGTTTTTGAAAAACTACCCTTATCTGGTGCTCTGATTTAGTTACAATAATAATTATAATTTAGCTAAATAAGGTAAAAGGAATAATCTGGTCAATCTTTTATTGAGCTTCTGCTCAATAGAAGATCTATAGGTAGTCTTAAATGCAAATAGTTGCTTCATGCAGGATAGAAATTATGCAGAAAGCTCCTATATGGGCAGTCATCTTTATATAGAGAGACCGTGCTTCAATAAGTGTTAGCTCAACCCTTTACTCAATAGCTTGTTTCTTGTTTTGAAAACAGGTGACCTCTTAAAGCAGGTTGAAAGTAAAGCAGAATGTGCCTATTCTGCTTTGCTTTCAGCCTCCTTTAAGTTACCATCATTCTGCTAAGATATAGAATATTTTTCTTATGTTGCTTATTTGTTGCTGTATAAAAGAAAACTATTTTCTTCAGTGGAGGAATAAATTAAATGCGTAAAAAGGTGTAACTATGGAGTAAAGGGTTAGAAGAAGATTGACTATATATTGATGGTCCAAGAGTAAGCGGTAGGCCTGAGATATGTGTGGAAGCCACAGAGAGAGAGAGAGAGAGGAGCTTGCTGTATATATGAGCTATATTCTGTATTGATCGTCATTTCCCTAGAGAGACACAGCTACAAAATGGCTGCAAATCTTCACAGTTAGGTGCTGGCGAATCTTCGACTCGCTTCCTAGTCTCTCTACATGTGACAGAAAGGGAGGGTGTATTGGATTTAACCAAATAATTAGGTAGGACAACTTTTATTGTACATAATGCACTAATATGGTTGGCTAATTGTGTAAATGGGGAAAGTCTCGCGATTGATGCTGGTTGTGGAATTCAGATTAAGTCCTGATTTAGACTTAAGTTAGTGGTGGTGTAGCTGGAAGCGATTCGGTGTTCCGATGCTATATTTGGCTCCGATCTGTGATGTAATGCATTGAAAATAGGGCTGATACAAAGCGACCAGGTAAAGATGTGAGTGTTGTTGTGGTATAAATATGGATGATATTTTGTAATATTTAATGTTAAGGAGGCGGGTGTTGAGAAGGTACGATGACAGTTTGACCTTGATTAGGACCGATGCTAGTCTATTGATTGGAGTGCGTGGGTTTGGTTTGGTCAGATATAAATTTATATAATCATTGCTTAATGCAGAGCTCCAGATATGGAGAGTATTTTAAAACCTGAAAATCTTTATGTAGCCACTTAACTCTATAATGTGACTACTCATTAGAATCGTCGCAAAGCGACGGTTCTAATGAGTTGTCACATCATAGTGTTTGGTGGATACATAAAGGAGTAAAATTATGAAATGATTGGTAAACTTCCTCTTATATGTGTATTGAAAAAATTATTTACATGTATTGGTTTGAGTGTTATTGTGTTTGGGGACCTTTGACCTTTTCATGTTCTGACAGACAGCAGAGAACTGATGACCATTATGTAATAGATTGGACTCTTCTCGCAGACTCGTGAAATCAATCTTAGTCTTTCTACTGCATCATAATTAAAAAAAGTCTTAAAATAATGAGATTTTAAAGGAAAGATTTGTTTTAAAATTAAACTCTTTTACTTTGCTCTAGCACATGGTGCTTTTCTTTCGGGTGATGATTCCTGCAGTGCACAGTCATTGTCAATAAAGATTTGAGACATTTTTATGCTTAATTTTTAATGTGCACTCTTCCACCTTTGAAAACTAACCAGTTTCGTGTTAGCTGTTTTAAAATGTACCATTTGAAACAGGACATATTATAATATGGGGACTCCATCCGCCCATGTGTCTGTCTGGTTTGTATATATGATAGATCGAATAGTTTGTGACAGATTCCATCTTTGTAGGATGCTTTGCTGTCTAAATAGTTCAAATGGGTTTATTAATTGCAGCATTTTGACTATTTTTTGTGGAGTTATGCCGCTTGATAGGTGCTCGAAGCACTCTCTTTAGTGAATTATTACTTTCTGTTGCAAATTCACCTTTCTTTAACCCATTACCCCATAGCCTGTTTCTAATTTTAAAGAAAGATGATCACTTAAAGCATGTTGAAAGTAAAGCAGAATGTGCTCCAGAATTATAGGAGTAAAAAGGCATATTTATGGGGTAGTTAATGGGTTAAGCAGACATCACTCGCCTTACATACCCAGCGTTTTTTTTCCTTCTTTGGACGGTACCCGGGAAAGGACCCGTTCCCAATTGGAACAGGACCCTTCCCAATTTGAACAGGACCCGTTCCCAATTCAAAGAAAGGACCTGGCAATATAGTAAAAATAGTATTTTCAGTGAAAAAAAGAGAATTTCTGTTACTATTGTTAGCATTGCCTGTTGATATGAACTGTATAATTGCTACTTGATAAGTTAGATCAATATAGGCCTACATATATTATAAAACATAACTTCAAATTTCTTTTTTGTCATCATTTCACGACTCGTTTTTTCCCAATTTGAAGTTTACGCGACAAGAAAAATTCCCAATCTGAGGGGAAAAAATCCCAATCTGAGGGGTACCGGACCCGTTCCCAATTGGGTGAAAAAAAACACTGATACCTAATAATCAACACAATGTAGTGGTCGTAATAGAGAGGTTTTACTGTACTGGTCTCCCAGCATAGAACGGGTTAGCCTGTCTACCCTTTCTACTCATTAGAATTGGGTTTTGTAGCTTTTACCTTAGTATTCTTCATTGAAATGACCAGTTATCCCATTGCTGCAGCCTATTTTGACATACAGTTGAACTTAGATATATCAAACTCGGTTAGGTCATACATACCCGTATTTCAAAGTTAAAACGTGGCTTAGCCACGTTTTAACTTTGAAATACGGGTATGTTTGACTTAACTGAGCATGAAATAATGCAATACATGTGTCGAAAAATCGGATAGTTCGAATTAAGCAAGTTCGAGATATCGAAGTTCGACTGTAATAAAAGGGTAGCATAGTAAACCTAAATTTATCTGTACAGAAGTAGGTTTATCTGTATACTAGGTGTATGAATAAACTGGAACTATTTTACTAGGAATTTTCTTTCTTCACAAGTTCAACTATAAATAGTGAACTAGTTAATTGGCAGACAGTGAAAATCAAACAATAATTATGTTTATTTGTCATTGAGCAAAAAAAACATAAAACCAAATATATACTCAACAAAATTTCTAATCGGTCATCTTATATTTCATTCAGAAAAAGCAATATGAAGATATAATTAACCATGTTATTGTGTTACAATGCCGATGTAATCAATTTGGAAACAGATTATCACAATTTTTCGGCTATCACCTTTCCGTCTAAGCTTAAACAACAACTTCTGTGAAGGGACCCCATATTTTGAAAGTCACAAGAGTTCTTAGGCCCAATGTTAGTAATGAGTATTGCCCTTGTCAGCTGCAATAACAGTTTCGTATTGACTTCTATTCCGCAAAAGTATTGATGACCTAACTTTCTCACACATCGACGACGTCATGCTCCAGTGCGCCAATGTTTGGAAGCTGAGGTAAGGGACAAGCATGTTTCTTGAGAATGTGGCAAACGTGTCCTGTAGGGTTAAACTCATCTGTATCATCGGGCCAAAGCTGTCCGATGATGACTCCATCTTCAAGGGGCCGTTAGCAGTGACTGCCAACATCTAGCAGCCGATTAAGTACCGTCTTGGGTGTGACGTTAAGGCCGAATTGACCCTTAAATTGTCTTGCCGTCCATGTAACAGAAATAAATCTGTCTCTCGGGTGTGTCAATACAATGTATCGGTCTTAGGGGTGTCGTTATCCGCCATTTATTGTTTCCTGTGGCGGTCTGCTCTACTTTCGGTGACGTCAAATTTCCGCGTTATACAGCCTAAATGGTCGAAAGTTTCCGGTTAAAAGCTCTAGTCACATGTAAATGGACAGAAACATTTCCTAATATGGAATACATGGAAATGAGTCTTGTTTTGTTTCCACTTCCGGAATTCCTCGGTGGTTGAATCTTATTTGCCGTAACGATACACCGACGTGCGACATTCCGATGAATCTGCCCGTCTCTCCGTGTATCATTCTCGCTATGTTAGGTGTTTTTCGGGCTAGGCAGTTATTTGAGATTATACTCGTGTAATCTTGGGGGCAGATTCTTTCTTCCATACTTTGCACGTGCAAATTAGGCCAAACAAGCAACGTCGTTGTTTTGACGTTTACGAAGTAGGAAAACGTGTATAAATCAAAAAATAAGTAGCGCTAAGACCCTATCATATTGTGTGAAAATATCATAAATGTGAACTTAGTATTTAAAGACATATGTAGCTTTAAAAAGTGACCGATTAGAAATTTTGTTAAGTATAGAATTTAAAAAGAAAGCAAATGAGCCCTTTATGAGGAAACTTGTCTTTTTGCATTGTAAACAGTGTAGATCAAGTCCAGCCGCCGCATCAAATATGTGACAGCTGGCCTTGATCTACACTGTTTGACACCCACATGCATCGAAAGCATTTTATGCAGCTGTTTTATATACAATATCTAGCAGTGTAGACCAAATTCAGATACAGAGCCTGGGATGACAATGGTGCTTGGTCTGTAAAATGTTGCAATGCAATTAAAGGCAGGTTTTGTCATGCCACAGCTCAATTATATTTGCATCAAGCAGTCGAAAGCTGGTATCATATCCATCACGCTATTGAGACAAAGTACATTTTACGGCGATTTAAATTGTATGTAAAGTTTGGGTATTGATGCATTTAAATAAACCCTAACCAAATAAATAAAAACATATAGAGAATATTTCTAATGGTACATGTTCATGTATAAATTGGAACTATTTTCTGCAGCAAAAGAATAAATTAAATTCGCTTAAAGGCGCTTCTATCGGGGAAAGGGTTAAACGAATATAAATAAGCATCAGATCAGCATACAAAATTTTTAAAGTGTAGTGGATGACAGAAGAATGAATATATAAGGTTTGGATCCTAACCACATGAGCACCGTAGCCCTTTCTCATTGCGCAAGCAGTAAATCATGATCATTATGGAGCTTGCATGTTGGAAGTTTGTTGATTTCTCAGAAGCATATGGCCATATGTTCTTGTTTGTTTAGTCATTGTGTGGGCTGCCGATATATATAGCCTATACATTAGTGCTGATGAAATTGCAGTCAATTTTGTATTCACCATTAAAAAAAAATTGATTGAAAGTAGTTACTTAATGCAGGATAAAAATAATGCAGAAAGCTCCAAAGTACTTCAAAGTTTTTGATTAGTTTGTGGTTTCTGTTAAATATTTCAGCCATACATTGTCGTTTCAACCTGAAATTTCAATTATGGGTACATCATGAGAATCAACAGGTAAGGTTTGGTTTTAATTAAGTCAATCTTGGCAGAGTTATGTCCCTTGCACTTAGAAACTAATAATTCATGAGTTATGCAACCATGAGTTTAGATCTACATTATACTTTGGTGCCAGGGGTGACATTCCTGTAGCACCGATACATCTTTAGTTTATCCCGGCCATTTGTTCTTCTGTTTGTTTAGCCATCCTCATACACTTATACGGAATACGGTATATGAATATTCAGCATGAGATAGGTTATATTTCAGGAACAATCTTTGTCTATGAACATAAATTCTTTCATTTTCCACCATAACAAGACTGAGTTTTGCACACTCTCATACCTTAGTTCTAACGCTCTCCTATAACTTTCAGCAGAAGTGACATTGATTGGATTGATCATGTGACAATGATGAATTAGTTTCAAAGATTTGAAATTAGTAGGGTCTGGTTTAATTAGATTTTGTTTTTAAATGTTGTGTCTGAAATCCTTCAAAATCGATAGTGGTTTGAGTCGTGACGAAAACAGATAATAATTTCAAAGTTTGAAGATTGGGTTTGTTGACAAAAACATTGACCAATTGGTTTAGATTCTTTCTGATGACTCCCAATTCTCATAACAACAGTCATAACACAATAAACTTGATCAACTCTTTGAACCCTAGTCACGCATATATGCATCATTTGCAAACAGCGCACCTGTGAGGATCTACACTGTTTGTCATTTTGACATATTGTAAAAATCAACCCCAAAAAATCAAAAATGGATTGGACTAAATTAAAAAACTAGAATTGTCCATTTGGGGTTTCAGGGAGGAAAGGGTTAAGGCAAACTTACCCATATTTCTTCAGTTGAAATCAAATAACTCAAGCTTGCTTAAATGTCGAACATACCTGTATTTCAAACAATTAAAACATCTTTTTTTTTATACGCCCGTCTTCAGACGTATTATGTCGTGGCGCTGTCCGTCTGTCTGTCTGTCTGTCTGTCTGTCCTTCCGTTAACTTTTTCATGTCCGCTCTCTAACTCAAACAAATTTAGTCCAATCCTTTTGAAACTTGGTCAGAACGTGTATGACCATAATATCTCGGTCAAGTTCGATAACCAGCAAGATTGACCCAGACATTCAAGAGTTATGCCCCTTTATCGTCAAAAACGGGCATTTTAGTTTGTCCGCTCTCTAACTCAAACAATTTTATTTTAATCCTTTTGAAACTTTGTCAGCATGTGTATGACCATAATATCTCGGTCAAGTCGATAACCAGCAGGATTGCCCCAGACATTCAAGAGTTATGCCCCTTATTTTGTCAAAAACAGGCATTTCTTAGTTTGTTCGCTCTCTATATAACTCATAGAAATTTATTTCAATCCTTTTGAAACTTGGTCAGCATGTGTTTGACCATAATGTCGCGATCAAGCTTGATAACCAGCAAGATTGCCACTGACATTCAAGAGTTCGCCCCTTTTATCGTAAAAAACGGGCATTTTTTTGTTTGTTCGCTCTCTTTCTCAAACAAATTTATTCCAATCCTTTTGAAACTTGGACAGCATATGACCCCTATATTTCAGGGTTCTTTCCCTTTTGTTCACTTTACCTTGATAGGGTTTTAGTATGACTACATTCTAAGATCGATTTGACGGGCGTATAATGTGCCCGGCTTGCGGTGCTCTTGTTAGTTATTGAAATCGTATTAATCTACTGCATTAAATTTTGAAAGTTGAATGAAGTATTCTTCTTGAAAAAATCATCTTTTAATACCCCTGCTATGAAATGGCAGCGGCATATACTCTTACAGGGCTACAGATAAGGGAAGTATTTCAAAAACTAAAATCTTTATTTCTGCTTTAAACCCTATGGTGTCACTACTCATTAGAATCGTCTCAAAGAGACGAATCTAATGAGTAGTAACACCAAAGGATTTGAGCTAAAATAAGTGATTGGATTTGTGCAGCTTACTCCCTCTTATCTGGAGCCCTGCTCTTACCCCTTTTCGTCCTCATTTAGTGTCCGTTAATTATCTCTTCCATAGATGCACATATTGAACTCAAATTTGGCATAAAATACTTTTTAACTGTCTAAAACTTTGCCCGCACTGCATTTCCCACCTGTTTTTAAAAGCCTGGCATTATGGGTTTTACACCAAAATGGATTTAGATGAATAATTCATCCTTCATTCAACCGACAGCTCTCATATTAGGTAAGGTGGTTTGTCATGCTGAGATGACCCATATAATATTATATCTTTTGAGTACTGTAAGTCAAAAGTCAAGGTCATTCAGCAGTATAATAATGTTGATGGTTTCTGATCATCATTCAACCTAAAGAGGCAGCATTGTCATGACCAGTAGATGACCTCTATTTTATTTCAGGTCAGTAGATGAAGGTCATTCAATATTGAAATGCGGTGGTTTTTACAGCAAATGGTTCTGATCAATAACTCTTTCATCGTTCAAGTTAAAGTTCTTCTTGTATTTGGTAGAAACTTACAGTTCTTATGTTTGGTAATCTTAACTATTTGGTAGGGAGGTTTGTCATGATATTGTAATATGGTTTTCCCACCAAATGCATAGTTAAACGATACCAATTTCTTTTGATGCTAGATGGTTTGCCTCCTCTATATTTGAAAATATAGACAAATCAGTGTAGAACCAGATCAGAGGGCTGCGTCAGGAGCCCTCTGATCTGGTTCTACACTGTTTGCAAATGAAAGAAAAATACTACTTTCCAGCACAAAATGTGTTTCTTAGACAAGAAGGGTTTGTTTTTCAGTCTTTTCTTTATTCCTTCTTTAACCCATTACCCCATAAATACGCCTTTTTACGCCTTTAATTTATTCCTGCACTTTAGAAAATAGTTCTAATTTATACAGTCATGAAATTGTACAATAAGAAATATTTTCTATATCCTAGCAGATATTAGCTTAAAGCTGGCTGAAAGTAAAGCAGAATGTGCCTTAGGGCACATTCTGCTTTACTTTCAACAAGCTTTAAGTGGTCACCTGTCTTCAAATTTAGAAAAGGGCTATGGGGTAATGGGTTAAGCACTGGTTTTATAATCCATGTATATATAGTAACTTCACCAAAGCTTATGAGGCTGGCGTCTGAAATGTATAGACACATTTAAAATCGATACTTGCTGTGAGAGTCGACATCGAGATTTGATCCAAATTGGCTTGAGGTCTTGCGCACAAATCAATAGTATCTGATGGATTGCTAACATACTCCAGGGTTATTTGTAAATGCCTCAGCGAATTAGACTGTTCTGTAGTTTTTGAGGGAACTTTAGATTAACCTTTGATTTTTCGTGCCATGTTTCATGCAGGGCTCCAGATAGGAGGGAGTAAACTAAATAAAATCCAACATTTTCTCACTTTAGCTTAAATCCTATGGTGTCACTACTTATTAGAATCGCCTCGAAGAGACGATTCTAATAAGTAGTGACACCATAGGGTTTAATGTAGAAATTAAGATTTTAGTTTTTGAAATACTCCCCTTATCTGGAGCTCTGACCTTTGATTTTTAGTGCCATGTTCACATTATGCTGAATTTTTCATATGGGCTACTCTACTATCGAAATATTACCATTTAATAATAAATTGTTCGATTTTTAGGACTGATTTTAGAAAATATTTCAGAAAATTAAAGTAAAACAAATAGTGTAGACTCTGATTCTTTGGGATCCCTTTGATCAGGGTCTACCCTGTTTGTAAAATATACATTTTTCTGGTTTCTAGCATAGAAAATCTTGAAGGGAATGTGTAGGTTGTCTCCAATATCCAAGATATAACTTAACCTTTTCTCTCATAACCTTTTAGCAAATTCATTTCTTCTTCTCAAGAAGAAAATAGTTCCAATTCATACAGTCATGAAGATGTACAATAAGAAATATTTTCTAAAGTCTAGCAGATGATTGCTTAAATAACATCACTGTATAAAGTGGAACTTATAATTTTCTTAACCCATTACCCCAAATAATTAAATACGCATTTTTACACCCTTTAAATTATTCTTTTACTGAAGAAAATAATTTCTTTTTATACAGTTATGAATATTTACCAAAGAAATATTTTTTATATCCTAGCAGATGGTAGCTTAAAGCAGATTGAAACTAAAGCTGAATGCGCCTTAAGGCACATTCTGCTTTAGTTTCATTCTGCTTTAAGTAGTCACCTATCTTCAATACTAGATACAGGCTATGGGATAATGGGTTAAGCGAGGAATAAATTAAAGTTGTAAAAAGGCATATCTACTAGGTAATGGATTTATACAAAATGAATGTAACTGTATATGTAAATATTAGAGCCCGAGTACATACCATGGAATGAGTATAATTATGAGGACAATAGCGCCTTTGAACACACGACTCCTGTATGAAAAGAGCGCTTTATTAATCTGGTATAATAATAAAATAATAGCATGAAATAGAATAGGTATTAAATTAATGCTAATGATACATACAGTAGAGCTTTTGTTAACTCTTTGCATGCTGAGTAATTGTTTCGTCTGCAACAATTTGTTGTCTGCTTTAGTTCAAAAATTAGAATTTTTCAAAATTTCTTTTCAAAACATGGTCAGAGTTTCAAACAGATTGGATCCTGATGAGAAGCCGCGTTATGCGGCGTCTCATCTGGATCCAAACTGTTTGCATAGACAATCACTGTGGTGGATATATCTGCCGCTAGCATGCAATGAGTTAAATGACCACTTATAAAAAAGATAATACACGATTGTATATGAAATTATACTGATGGCAGGTTATTGAAGGACAAAAAATCAAGCAAAAGATTTGACAGGAGCTTTTTGCTTTACTTTTATACTACAGTCGACACTATCCCATTACTCAGTAGATGCTAATTTATACGCCTTTATTTTATTCCTCCATTGAAGAAATCAGTTTCAATTTATACAGTCATTAAACTATATCATGAAATATGTTCAATATTTAGAAGATGGTAGCTTAAAGCAGGCTGAAAGTAAAGTAGAATGGCGCATTCTGCTTTAAGTGGTCACATATCTTCAATACTAGAAACATGCTATGATGGATAAAGGGTAGAGCAGCCTCTTATCTGTTTGGCAACGAATTTGTATTGGGGAGATAATCTATTTTCAAAACATGTATTAAATTTATAGTGATTAATTGTTCAGGCTATGGGCCAATGTGCTGATGTCCCGTATTGTCAATAGTTTTGTTTGTGAGCTGTGGGCAATAGGGGCTTGTAATGTTTTTGCACACAGTAAAGGATACTTGAAATGCATGGAACTGTAACTCCCACGAGGGAGGCGTATGTAATATTTTGTAATGTTTAAAGCTGTTAATGAACAGCTTTTGTGAATATGGATGATTATTTGTTTTCCTTAAATCTTTGCATGCTGGGTAATATTTTGGTCTGTAACAATTGTTGTTGACTGCTACTGTTCTAAAAAAATATTTTTCAAAATTTATTCCCAAAACAGGGTCAGAGTGTCAAACAGTTAAAGTCCTGATGAAACGTTGCATTACTCAGCATTTGCAAAAATTATCATGGTTTCACTTCTGGGGTGCTAAGAGTGCATACATGCATTGGGCAAGTCTGATTTCCTGGAAATTGAATGTGGGAGGAATTATTCATGAGTATCAAATAGGTGCACTAAACTTTCATTGTCAATTTGTTACTTGTGAATTCTTGCAGAATGAGTGTTAAATTCTTTGAAAATTACATAATATTTTTGTCTGCAACAATTGTTATCCACTACTGTTAACTTAAACAATTAGAATTTTGTTAAAAAAAAAAACCCACCAAACACATAAATACGGTCACGGTGTAAAAAAGTTTGTTACCTGATAAGATGCCAAGTTACATCTTTATTGGATCCAAACTGTTTGCAAATGCAATTTGTTTTGCCATTAAGATGTAAAGAATTAAAATAAATGCTTGTCAAACAGATTGAATGAATACATCTCAGAACGAAGATACAGTCACAGCTTAATTAGAGGATTGCAATGAAACATCTCAGAATGAAGCTAGGCATGGGTAGATGATCCCACAGAAACATTAAAATGAACCTAGACATTGCATAGATGATCCCACAGAATCATCTCAAAATGAAACTAGGTGTGGCTTAGATGATCCCAATGAAACATTAAAATGAAACTAGGTGTGGCTTAGATGATCCAAATGAAACATCTTAAAATGAACTTTGGTGTGGCTTAGATGATCCGAATGAAACATCTCAGAATGAAGCTTGACAATGCATAGATGATCCCATTGAAACATCTCAAAATGAAACTAGTTGTGGCATAGATGATTCAAATGAAACATCTCAGAATGAAACTAGTTGTGGCGTAGATGATCCAAATGAAACGTCTCAGAATGAAACTAGGTGTGGCTTAGATGATCCAAATGAAACATCTCAAAATGAAACTAGTTGTGGCTTAGATGATCCAAATGAAACATTTCAGAATGAAACTAGTTGTGGCTTAGATGATCCCAATGAAACATCTCAGAATGAAACTAGGTGTGGCTTAGATGATCCAAATGAAACATCTCAGAATGAAACTAGGTGTGGCTTAGATGATCCAAATGAAACATCTCAAAATGAAACTAGTTGTGGCTTAGATGATCCAAATGAAACATTTCAGAATGAAACTAGTTGTGGCTTAGATGATCCCAATGAAACATCTCAGAATGAAACTAGGTGTGGCTTAGATGATCCAAATGAAACATCTCAGAATGAAGCTGGGTGTGGCTTAGATGATCCATTGAAACATCTCAAAATGAAACTAGTTGTGGCTTAGATGATCCCAATGAAACATCTCAGAATGAAACTAGGTGTGGCTTAGATGATCCAAATGAAACATCTCAGAATGAAACTAGGTGTGGCTTAGATGATCCCATTGAAACATCTCAGAATGAAGCTAGGTGTGGCTTAGATGATCCATTGACACATCTCAGAATGAAACTAGGTGTGGCTTAGATGATCCCATTGAAACATCTCAGAATGAAACTAGGTGTGGCTTAGATGATCCAAATGAAACATCTCAGAATGAAGCTAGGTGTGGCTTAGATGATCCCATTGAAACATCTCAGAATGAAGCTAGGTGTGGCTTAGATGATCCATTGACACATCTCAAAATTAAACTAGGTGTGGCTTAGATGATCCCATTGAAACATCTCAGAATGAAACTAGGTGTGGCTTAGATGATCCAAATGAACATCTCAGAATGAAGCTAGGTGTGGCTTAGATGATCCATTGAAACATCTCAGAATGAAACTAGGTGTGGCTTAGATGATCCAAATGAAACATCTCAGAATGAAGCTAGGTGTGGCTTAGATGATCCAAATGAAACATCTCAGAATGAAGCTAGGTGTGGCTTAGATGATGTCATCCCAGAATTAAGCTTTGCATAGTTTATATGATTCTAATGAATCACAGGGCTACAGATAAGGGGAGTATTTCAAAAACTAAAATCTTATTTATGCGTTAAACCCTATAGTGTTACTACTCATTAGAATCGTCTCTTCGAGACGATTCTAATGAGTAGTAACACTATAGGATTTAGTGCTAAAATGGGTGATAAAAGGTTGGATTTGTTCAGTTTACTCCCTCTTATCTGGAGTCCTGAATCATGTAACACAGGTTGGAGCTTGTTTTTGCTGCGGTCATATCCTAGTGAAATGTTCCTGCACAGACTCAAACTTGGACATCCATATGAAACCCGTCTCAAACACCTCAACCTCAATTTTCAGTTTCCTATTTTGCAACCTCAATTTTCAGTTTCCTATTTTGCCTCTGAAAAATCTTGAAAACATTTAGCACAGCCACAGCAAACCATCAAGATTCCTGATTACTGTTTACTCTTGCTTTAGGGTTGATCAATCAAGAGTATAGGGTCAGATTTCATCATTGAATTTAGCATAAAGGATATGTAAATGGACAGAAATATTATATCTGTAGGCACTGAATACCAAATGCTTTCTTCCAAAGAAATCCCTTAGGATGCATCTACCTTCTCTGCAACATAAGCTTGGAAAATGAAAAGAAAATTGATGTTAATTGCAGGTGGCAGCTGAAAGCAAGTAAAGCAGAACACTTTGAGCACCCACCTGCCTTAAACATGGTGCATTATAATGTAAGCTATGAACGAATAGGTAAGGGGGGAATATGAGGAATATTCATTGATGGTGTGGAATACTGCTGATATCTTAACCCTTTACCTGATAGCCTATTTCTAGAATTGAAGATAGGTGACTACTTAAAGCAGGTTGAAAGTAAAGCAGAATGCGCCCTAAGGCGCATTCTGCTTTACTTTCAGCCTGTTTTAAACTATCATGTGCTGCAATATAGAAAATATTCCCTATAATATATTATATTCATGACTGATTGAATTGGAACTATTTTCTTAGCGGAGGAACAAATCATATTCGCTAAAAGGCGCTTCTATGGGGGAAAGGGTTAAACTAAGATGAACTCGAATCAGAGAGCTCTTTTGGGAGCTTTCTTCTTTACTTTCAGCTTGCTTTAAGTAGCCACATGTCTTGGACCTTGGTGATTTGTTTAAATTGCGGCACAGGCATAGAGGAAAGGGTTGCATTGGTGCAAATCTGTTGTTATGAAATCTCAAATTATGAAGCGATGACTTAGGTTTCGTCACATCTTGTAACAGCTGCTATTGATTTCAAGGTCATGACGAGAGTAAGTGTGTGTGACTCATAAACAGATGATGTGCATCAATGAACCTTTCTTC
This sequence comes from Gari tellinella, assembly GCA_922989275.2. Classification (NCBI taxonomy): domain Eukaryota; kingdom Metazoa; phylum Mollusca; class Bivalvia; order Cardiida; family Psammobiidae; genus Gari; species Gari tellinella. Next base: position 77,849,656 of record OV277858.1, read on the forward strand.
GTCATTGTTTCCAAGGTCATATACAGACAATGCCTGTATTCAGAACGTTTTGTTGGGAAATGTACAGATGTCCATAAATGCTATTGAAAGCCAAATTGAGGGTATTTCTTGCAGAAGAGTCAAGAATTTAGGGAAAGTTTGATAAATTTTTGCTAAAAGCAGGTTGAACTTTCAGCCTGCTTTAAGCTACCATCTGCTAGGATGAGAAAATATTTCTTATGGTACATTTTCATGACTGGATAAAGTGGAACTATTTTTGAGGAATAAATTAAAGGCATTAGAATGTATGTCTATGGAGTAATGGGTTAAATTTTGAAAACAAGCTATGTGAGAAAGCGTTGTAGGTTTTTATGAGACCACATTAATATGAACATGCACTATTTATTGAGCACTTAGAGGGTTGAATATCAAGTAGCAGTTTCACTCGATACGATAAAGAGCAGAAGCCTTAAATTGCCATAATAGTCTGAAAAAATTGTAAATTTCAACATTGCCGTCTAGGAATTAGATGAATGTTTACGATGATTACCAAGTGACATGCTCATAAAGATTGACATGCTCTTGAAAAGCAGGAACAGAAGTAGAAATAGTGCATGATAATTTGGCCTCCCTCCCATAAAACATTTCCAAGATTTAATTTAATAGGACATTGCAGTGTTTAAATTAAGTTTGTAATGTAGTTCATTTAACTGTGAAACACCTCAAAATGAAATTGAGGAAAATGTTTTATTATGTAGAATCTACCAATTATGCATGAAGATTTTAACTCTTTGCATGCTGGGTAATTTTATTCGTCTGCAACATTTGTCGTCTTCTACTGTTCTAAAATTAGCATTTTCAAAATTTCTATTAAATTTAGGGTCAGAATGGCAAACAGTTTGGATCCTGATGAGATGCCGCGTTATGCGGAGTCTCATCTGGATCCAAACTGTTTGCAAAGGTAATCACTGGCAGATATATCCGCCGCTAGCATGCAAAGAGTTTAAGCTCTACAAGAAAAGAAAACAGATTTTTGTTGAACCATTACTCGATAAATACGTCTTTTTACGCTTATAATTTATTCCTCCACTGAAGAATATAGTTCCACTTTATACAGTCATGAATATGTAGTATAAGAAATATTTTCTATGTTCTAGTAGATGGTAGCTTAAAGCAGGCTGAAAGTAAAGCAGAATGTGCCTTAAGGTACATTCTGCTTTACTTTCAACCTGCTTTAAGTGATCACCTCTCTTCAAAATTAGTAAAGGCTATGGGGTAATGGGTTAAAATGGACTGATAGCAGTAGTGCAGAAAGCTTTTGAAGGAACTTTCTGCTTAGACTTATTTCTCCTATGAAGAAAATAGTTCCTATTGAACAGTCATGACTAGCACCATAAGAAATATTTCTTTTATATACTGTTGTCTCCTATTCTCGTGGGGCTAAGCCTTAGAATATATACAAGGCACATACATTGCTTTTAAGAATTCTTCTTTGTGGCTTAAAAAGCAGTTGAAACTCCGAATAAAGTATAACATCCATAATAATAATAACAATAAAATAATATCTAGGTCATTTCTACGTTTGAATACACCTCCCTGCATGATCTGAATCAGTGAAATGTTTCTCGTATTCTCGTGCCTTCTGATTGGTTGTCAACGTTTGTTGCTATGGAGGGGGTAAACTCTTCAGTTCAGATAAGTGTTTTTAGAGTGACTTTAAATCTATCATATGGACAATTTTTGTGTCTGTGGCATCAATTTTTGTTTGGTTATTTAGATTTAACTATGCACTTGTATTAATGAATTACAATATCCAACACGTTTTACATTTGAAATTTCGAAAAAAGATAACTCAAACCCAATTGATGTTTTATTTGTCCTTACAACATTTTCCAACATAGATTTATCGGAGGAAAAGAGTTGATATATTTCTGGATGTCAAGAGTGTCCATTTAATCTGTTTTTGTAAGACACGAGATTATGAGAAACCACGAGAATTGACGATACTAGTAGATGGTAGCTTATAGCAGGTTGAAAGTAAAGCAGAATGCTCCTTTAGGAGCATTCTGCTTTACTTTCCACCTGCTTTAATTTTAAGTCAAATCTCTTGAAAACTAGAAACAAGCTTATATTGGTCATGGAATAATGGAAGCATCCCCGAAAATTATCTGGACATAATAGATGTACAGATGATTCTTAAGATGAAATATACGGGTTTCCGAGGAATCTGCTTGTACATTTCTTAGCTTCCAGTGAGCCTGTTACACTGCCAGATCGTTTGTTCTACCTATTTTGACCCCTTGGCTTTGCATAAAATTGACTGTGACAGTAATGTTGACACTGGTTATAAAACCTCCATTGTTATTATCTAGGTTATTAGTGGAATGATGAACCATTGTCATTATTGTGCCAAATGGATTAACTCTTTCCTCCCTGAAACTTTAAATGGACAATTCCAGTTTCCATTTTAGTCTAGTCCATTTCTGACTTTTAAGGGTTGTTTTTGTCAATATTTGGCATTATGACAAACAGTGAAGACCCTGATCAGAGGGCTCCTTTCGGAGCCCTCTGATCTGGGTCTTCACTGTTTGCACAGGACAAGACTTTAGTGTACTATTCACATGTACACTGTTTGAAAAGGATGTCTATATGCAGGACTAGGGTTCAAAGGGTTAATGACACTCATGTCATGATAGGACTAAGGAGGAGTATGCAGAACATATATGAAGGCAATCATGTATTAACTCACTGAGCTCTATAGCAATGAGCATACTCGTCCTACACAAACAGTGTACCCGTGAAGAGTACTTTAAAAGTCAAGATTGTTCTATGTAAAAAAGTGTAGACCCAGATCAGAGCTAACTGAGCTCTTTAGCAATGATCATACTGGTTCAACACAAACAGTATACCTGTGAACAATACACTTGTCCTAAGCAAACAGTGTAGACCCAGATCAGAGGACTCCTGAAGAAGCTCTCTGAGCTGAGGGTCTGCACTGTTTGTCATATTGCAATACATTGAAGAAAATGAAACACAAAAAAAAAAAAAAGTTGAAAACGGACAAGACTAAATTGAAAAATGAAAATTATCAATTAAAGTTTCATGGAGGAAATTAATGGTTAAAGTTAACTTGTCATTATATTGAAAATGGAATAGCTTACTTGGAAAGTCAACAGTGTAAGGATTAAACACTTTTCAGGGCTCCAGGTAAGGGGAGTATTTCAAGAGGTAGACTCTTTTTGTGTGCACCAACCCCTATGGTGTCACTACTCATTAAAATCGGCTCGAAAAGAAAAGACAATTTTAATGAGTAGTGACAGCATAAGGTTTAGAGTAGACATGAAGGAGAAGACGTTGAAAAACTTGGGTTTTAACCCATTACCCCATAAAGATGCCTTTTTACGCCTTTAATATATTCCACAACTGGAGAAAATAGTTCTACTTTATAGTCATACATATATATCAGAAGAAAAAAATTCTATATCCTACTAGATGGTACCGGTAGCTTAAAGAAGGCTGAAAATAAAGCAGAATGCGCCCTAGGGCGCATTCTGCTTTATTTTCAACCTGCTTTAAGTGGTCACCATGCAAACTTCAAAACTAGAAACAGGCTATATGAGGTAATGAGTTAAACTTCCTCTTATCTTGAGCCCTGCTGGTCATCTAATAAAATTGTTCCTGATACAAGATTGACAGTATGATCAGTTGATTACGCTTTGTTCGAAGCTGATACAATAACACTACTCATAAGGCATGGATTTTGTCATTTCTGGCTCTAGTAATCTGATATGATACTTGTTGTCATTACTTTATAGGTCAGTGATCCAGCAGGAATCTAATTAGTTTGTGGGGGTTATATATGTATCTGTTTCCGAGATGGTCTTCATGTATTGATCCTGTTTGAGCTGATACAACAGAGGCAGCCGTCAACAGGCTTATATAGGTCTAAAAGCATGGCAAAACATAACTATAATATCAAAATCTGGCGATTATCTCTTAACTCATTACCCCATAGCCTGTTTCTAGTATTTAAGATATGTGACTACTTAAATCAGGTTGAAAGTAAAGCAGAATGTGCCTTAAGGCACATTCTGCTTTACTTTCAGCCTGCTTTAAGCTATCATCTGCTAGAATAAAGACAAAATTTCTTATGATAGAGATTCATTACTGTATAATTTGGAACTATTTTCTACAGTGGGTATAATTTGGAACTATTTTCTACAGTGGAGGAATAAACTAGATGCGTAAAAAGGCTCATTTATGGGGTAATGGGTTAAGCAATAGTTAAACTATATCACGGCTCCAAATTAGAGGAATATTTCAAAAAATAAATCTTTACTTTTTGCATTAAACACTATAATTATATGGTGTGTCTGCTCATTAGAATTGTCACTTCAAGACAATTCTAATGAGTAGTAACACCATTGGTGCTGAAATAAGCGAGAAAATGTTTGATCTGTTCAGTATTCTCCCTCTTGTCTGGTTTTAACAATATCATGGTATTTGTGCATTATTGTTATGTAATGGGCATTTCCCTAATTATCAGCGCTTATTTTACATATTTATGCCCCCCATGACAATTAGAGTGGGCATACTGTGTTACCCCATTCCAATGGGTCCATCTATTGGTCCGTCCATCTGTCCATTTGTTTGACTGTTCATTTGTTTGTCCATCCATGTATATGATACATAATTTTTTTCTGTGCTCCTACAACCATATAACTTTACCTGATGTTTGCACAAATATCAGGATTTTAATTTTTATTTTACACAGAGTACAGCCAGTTAGTAAACATCTTTATTATGGGGGTGGGGGGGGGGGCATTGTATGTGTCTTACAGACAATGCTACATCCCAAGTTTACAATACCAGTAGATTTGAATCCTCTGTTGTCACTTAAACTCTTTGCATGCTTTCGTCTGCAACAGTTGTCATCTGCTACTGTTCTAAAAACAGAATTTCCAAAATTTCTTTTCAAAACAGAGTCGGTGTCAAACAGTTTGGATCCTGATGAGACGCCGCGTTACGCGGCGTCTCATCAGGATCCAAACTGTTTGCACAGATAATAACGGATCCATCGCTTGCATGCTAAGTAACAAGATGTGGTGTCTCCGGGCTTCTGTGTTTGCAAACCATAAGGGCTGGTAAAATATTGTCAGATGTCTATAAAACCTCTCTACAAATTGACAAGGGAAGCCATTTAGCAAGTAAGATAGAAGCATCTGTTCAAGGCATGAATGGATTAGTTAATGAAAAAGCTTCTTCACAAGTCATGTATTTGTCATAAGGCATACATTGATCACAGGCCTTTTTCTGTCCCAATTCGGGAAAAATGCAAAGTCTGATTTGGGATTTTTTTTGCGCGAAAATCAAATAATTTGGGAACAAATTTTGTAATTGATTTCACTTAAGTTATCTATGCTAAATTATCAGAAAAAGACCTGGTAGCTAGTTTTTCTTTGTTTTATTATTTTCGATGTGATTTTGACTTATTCAGAATTGGGATTTTATTTTACAATTTCTCATTGGGAATGGGTCCGTTTAACAAACCCGTGGATGCACTAGAAAAAGGCCTGGATCATGAAACAGATTTGAGCTGTGATTACCCTTTAGGGTGATATCCCTTTACCCTATAGCTGGTTTCTGATCTTGTAGACAGGTGACCACATAAAGCAGGTTATTTCCCCAGGAAAGAATGCAGAATTTTCTCAGACAGATCCTATAACAGGGCTCCAGATAAGAGGTAGTTATTTCAACAAATCCAACATTTTTTCACTCTTTTTAGCACCAAATCCTATGGTGTTACTACTCATTAGAATCGTCTCGAAGAGACGATTTTCGAGACGATTCTAATGAGTAGTGGTGACACCATAGGGTTTAATTCAGAAATAAAAAATTTTGTTTTTGAAAAACTACCCTTATCTGGTGCTCTGCTATAAGATTTCTATGCATACTTTGATCAGACAGCTATATCAAGAACTTTTTTGGGTATACACTGTGTTCAGAACTAATTTACAATATGCTCTTAATGCAGGGGAATTAAGGTTTGAATGATCATTGTCTTTCTGTCTGCAAAACAATTTTTAGGTTAACAAACAAGAACCTGTTCTGCTCATAACGAAGGCGCTTATAATTATGGGGGAAATGGTTCAAGTAGGCTGGAAGTAAAGCAGGATGCTCCTGTAAATTTTCAATTCGCAATTTCTTTTCCAGATTTTTTTTAAAAACACTGTAGGCCATTCTATGGTTTAGTTATTTGTTTCCAGTTCTTCCAGGGCTCCAGATAAGAGGGACTCAACTGAACAAATCCAACATTTTCCCACTCATTTCAGCACCAAATCCTATGGTGTTGCTACTCATTATTATAATCGTCTTGAAATCGAAGAGATGATTCTAATGAGTAGTTCCAGTCCATTGGTTTTTAACCCGTTACCCCATAAATACGCCTTTTTAGGCCTTTCATTTATTCTTTCTCGGAAGAAATGAGATCAGATCTATACAACTATGAATATGTATTATAAGAAATGTGTTCTATATTCTAGCAGATTATAGCTTAAAGCTTAGCGAATTCTGCTTTACTTTCAACCTGCTTTAAGTATCATGTATCTACAAAACTAGAAACAGGCTATGGGGTGATGGGTTAATGCAGATGATTATAATGATTTTATTATTGAAATACTTCGCATATCTGGAGCAGTGCTCTTCTATTCCTGTATTTATCTATGACCATGTTTTGTTTTCTTCAAATTGCCTCTTTTTCCAGCATTGATTTTCTGATCTTGTAAATAGCGATAGGACTTAAATGGAATTACACTGTTCCTTCAGGGAAATACAAAATCAATGTTAACCCTTACTGCCTTAGCCCGCCAAATAAATTTTCGTCTGCTATATTTCTTGTCTGCTTCAAGTTTCAAAGTGCTTCAAAGTTGCTCAAAATTGCTGAAAATGTTTTCCGAGTGTCAAACAGCTTGGATCCGGATGAGACGCCGAGTTACTCGGCCTCATCCGGATCCAAGCTGTTTGCATATGGAGCTATAGTCGTGACTGGCAGGCTAAGGGTCAAGGAATCTTGTGGAATTCTTCCATTCCTGTTCTACAATCACAATCTACAATCAATCCCATGTTATCTCATTACCTTATACATGTAGCCTGTTTCTAGTTTTGAAGACAGGTGACCACTTAACCCATTACCCCATAAATACACCTTTTTACGCCTTTGATTTATTTCATCACTGAAGAAAACAGTTTCATTTTAAACAGTTGTAAATATATATTATAAGAATTATTTTCCATACCCTACCAGTTATAGCTTAAAGAAGGCTGCTTTAAGTAGTCACCTGTTTTCAAAACTAGAAACAAGCTATGGGGTAACAGTTTAAATAAAGCAGGTTGAAAGTAAAGCCTGTTTTTAAATATCATCTGCTAGAACATAGAAAATGTTTGTTATGATACATATTCATGGCTGTATAAATAGGAACTATTTTCTTCAGTGGATGAAAAAATTCAAGGTGTAAACAAGCGAAATTATTGAGTAATTGGTTAAACTACCATTCTAGAGCTCAAGATCAGGCTAGCATGTCAAATGCTAATATTCCTATTTCCCATTCAAATCTTGTGATGTTACTACTTATTAGAATCACCTCAAATAGACAATTCTAAAGAGCAGTCAAAAACAGGGTTTTGTGGATGCATAATAAAATGTTAAATGACCATATTTCAATATCTAACTATTTGTGTTTCTATTGGTTCATGAATTTGCTAAAATGTTCATGAATACTTTCAGCTTGTTCATGAATATGTGATTATGTCCATGAACATGCAATTATGTTATATATAAATACTGGTTCATGAACTTGTTAAAATGTTCATGAATATGTGATAATTCATGAACATAAATGTTCATGAACAATTGTTCATTAACTTTTTTTTTCAGATGATGAACAATTAAAAGTTATTCATGAATGGTTCATGAACATTCATGAACTAATGAACATGTGCTCACATGGGTTGGTAAGGTGTATTCTGCTGTTCTTTCAACCTGTTGTAAGTGGCCACCTGTCTTCAAAACTAGTAAACACAAGATAACCTTTGTAGGTAAGGGTTAAGGAAATATTGCATTATGATAACTTCATGTCTCTGTACTGGTTTGAGTGGAATTTTGGAATAATCGCCAGACTATTCCAGTCTGTAATAGGCCTCTATGTGGCAAGGCTGTGGCCATAGATTCCATAAAAAGACATATGTAACAAGTCTATATGGGGAAACTGTGCTCCAGGGTGGTAATTTTTTGCCCCGATGATCTATGATTGTCTATGGAAACCGTGGCTAAACACATTGTTTGAGTGCTGGTACAGACCAAATATCATTGGTTGGATCCTGGGTTTAACATATTACTCCATATATACACATTTTTACTCCGTTAATTTATTCCTCCACTGAAGAAAAAAGTTCCAACTTATACAGTCAATCATGAATTTGCAGCAAAATAAACATTTTTTGCATCCTAGGCAGTAGCTGATAGTAGCTTAACCCTTAGCCCGCCAAATAAATTGTCTTCTGCTATATTTCTTGTCTGCTTCAAGTTTCAAAGTGCTTTAAAGTTGCTCAAAATTGCTGAAAATGTTGTCCGAGTGTCAAACAGCTTGGATCCGGATGAGACGCCGAGTTACTCGGCGTCTCATCCGGATCCAAGCTGTTTGCATATGGAGCTATAGTCGTGAGTGGCAGGCTAAGGGTCAATTTTAAAACAGGCTAAAATTAACGCCTTTAGCTTTGAACCATTTGAGGGGATAGGAGCATACAGGGGAAGACATACAAAATTCAATGCTGTCACCATGGTAACTTTAAAATGTTTTGTCTACATCACAAAACTAAAATTGTGTATGGGTATGTTGAGACATCCCATGGAGGAATGGATAATAAGTTCCTGATTGATGCAGCTGAGATTTGCAACTTTTTGGGATCCAGAACAGGGTTCCAGATAAGAAAAAGTAAACAGAACAAATCCAGCGTTTTCTCACTTAATTAGCACCAAATCCTATAGTGTCACAACTCATTAGAATCGTCTCTTTGAGATGATTCTAATGAGTAGTGACACCATGGGGTTTAATGCAGAAATAAAGATTTTAGCTTTTGAAATACTCCCCTTATCTAGATCTCTGCCTGAAGTCATAATAAGTTTATATAGTCGAACATGTCTACAACGTTCATTTAAAAGACTTCTTAATGCAGAGCCTTCTGTTTCCTTTTGCTTTGCATTAAGCAGTTATCTTGTTTCTAGAGATCTATAAGTGCATCTTGAAAAATGGAAGCCTAACACAAGGTCACCTGAAATCTGCTTCTTGATTAACCCATTACTCCATAAATAATGCATTTAATGCCTTTAATTAAATGTTCCACTAAAGGAAATAGCTCCACTTTAAACTGTCAGGAATGTGCACAATAAGAAATAATGTCCATATCCTAGCTTATGGTAGCAGGCTGAAAGTGTATGTGGAACCCTGCCCTGCGTTCATTACCGCGAACTCTACAGAACCTCTCGCCACGGTCCGCCTGCGTCAGGGCGCACACAGGTTCACATGCCTTCAACATTGCATGCTTTTGTCGTTCTCCATGGTCACTCCTCCTTTGTGCGCATTGAGGGAAGCGGACCGTGGCGAGAGGTTCTGTAAAGTTCGCGGTAAGGAACGCAGGGCTGGTTTTATGCAACCATCTGGCTTCAGTACTGTAAAGGAGCAATGGAGAAGTGGGTTTAAAACCCTTTGAACTCTAGTCCCGCATATAGGCGTCATTTCAAACAGTGTACATGTGAATAGTAATCTTGTCCTGTGCAAACAGTGAAGGCCCAGATCAGAGGGCTCCGAAAGGAGCCCTCTGATCAGGGTCTTCACTGTTTGTCAGTAATGCCAAAATTGACAAAAACAACTCTTAAAAGCCAGAAATGGACTAGACAAAAATAGGAACTGGAATTGTCCATTTAAAGTTTCAGGGAGGAAAGAGTTAAGACTATAGAATTGAGCACAGTAGTGATTTAGCTGTCAATCAGGGTTTGAATTGGAAATGAGCAAGAATGTGAAGCTTAGTGCATGGAATGTAGTTAGATGGCAGGCTTTTAGAGGCATTGTTTATTGAATTTGTACAATTGGAAGCCCCTTGTCACAGGCAGCATTGAGATAAAAGTTTTGCCATTACAGTCTCTGTGATCAGAGTTCCAGATAAGTGGGGTATTTCAAAAACTAAAATCTTTATTTCTGCTTTAAACACTATGGTGTCACTACTCATTAGAATCGTCTCGAAGAGACGATTCTAATGAGTAGTAACACCATAGGATTTTATTCTAAAATAAGTGAGAAAATGTTGGATATGTTCAATTCACTCCCTCTTATCTGGAGCCCTGTCTCTGATGTTGGAATATGTGAGTGGGTGTACTATCTGAAATATTTGAAGACTGCCAGGATCGATATTGGCTGTCATTACTAACTTCCCAGGCGAGAATGGGGGGGACCTTGGTTATAGAGTTTTCCCCGTTATGCACTGTTCTGAGATAATGGTCATTAATGTATCATTACGATATATACAAGACTCAATAACCTGATAAAGCACCTTTGTTGGACATGTTGTAATTATACCACCAAATTTCAATATCTCATTTAATTGTCTTGTTTAAGACAAAACAGACCCATGGTTCAAGGTTATAAAGCTTTTGAGTTGAGTCTGAGATTGTTCTCAAGCATTTGATTGGTCAGAGTTGAGCTTTTGCTAGGCAGAAGCTCAAATCTGACCAATCAAATGCTTGAGAATGATCTTTAACTTGGCTCAAAAGCTTTATAACCATAATGGGACCACTTTTCAAAGTTCAAGTTCGAGTTAACAAATCTTGGCAGGACTTAAATTATACTTACTCATTGAACCTTAGCCACGAGTAATTTACAAACATTGCTTATATGCAGAGTAGACTTTTCCTATGCAAACAGTGTGGACCCTGATCAGAAAGCTCCTTTCCATACTGTTTGTCATTTTGAAATGCATTGTAACAAAAACTACCGTAAATAGTAAAAAATGAGCAAGACTTAATTGGAAACTAGGATCTTCCATTTGTGTTGATGGGCAGTAAAACACCATTCATTCATTCATTTATTCATTCATTATTTAAAGTTTCAGGGATAAATGAGTTAATAACAGGCCTATTTTGTGGAGAAACTATTCTTGACAAGTATGGGGAAAATTCCATGTCAGTAAACAAATTGCTAGTGGACTTTGTTTATGTTTTATTTATTCATGAATATAAGTATTAATTATCATTTACATGGTTTAACCGTTTTGGCACCAGGCTTATTGTCTGCATCAAATCCTATTGTGTGACTACGATGGTACCGGTACTCATTAGAATCATCTCTTTTGGACAATTCTGATGAGTAGTCACACAAGAGGGTTTTTGCCCAGGCCTAAAGGTTATAATGATTTCGATTTGAGTCTGAGGTCATTCTCAAGCATTTGATTGGTCAGATTTGAACTTTTGCTCAAGCATTTGATTGGTCAAATTTGAGTTTATCCTCAAAATTGAACAATTAAGTGCTTGAGAACTTTTGAGAATGGTCTGAAAAGTCCATGGGGTATGGAAAATTACTGGGCTCCAGATGAGGGGAGTATTTCAAAAACTAAAACGTTTATTTTTGCTTTAAACCCTATGGTGTCACTACTCGGTAGAATCGTCTCAAAGAGACGATTCTACTTAGTAGTAACACTATAGGATTTACTAACTCGATTCTACTGAGTAGTAACACTATAGGATTTACTAACTCGATTCTACTGAGTAGTAACACTATAGGGTTTACTAACTCGCACACTTTCTCTCTTTGACCACTGACAAACACACATATAGGTAAAATATACATACAGCTTTATTGATCTATCATCAGAGTATTGTGTTTGTCATTTGTCCCATGAGGGTAGGACTGATTGTTGTTGTAGCTTATTTGGTTTTACGTCCCTCTAGGCACTTAACTCTTTGCACGCTAGTGGCGGATATATCTGCCACAATGATTACCTTTGCAAACAGTTTGGATACAGATGAGAAGCCGCGTAATGCGGCGTCTCATCGGGATCCAAACTGTTTGCCATTCTGACCCTGAATTTAAAAGAAATTTTAAAAATTTCGAATATTAGAACAGAAGCAGACGGCAATTGTTGCAGACGAAAAAATTACCCAGCATGCAAAGAGTTAATAACGATGCATCATTCTTAATTACCCTTGCCGCAATGGTCAGCAACAGCTTATTATTGTAACAGGGCTTTACCATAGTGAGAATTTCATGAATTGTTCATGAATACTTCATGAATCTGTTCATGAACAGATTCATGAATGTGTAACAAATGAGACAATTTCATGAACTTCATGAATTCCTATGGATCATGAGCAACAAAGTTCATGAACTAGGTCCATGAAGAACAAAGTTAATAAATTTCTTGAATTCATAGGGTTCATGTCTTCATGAACAACAAATTTCATGAACTTAATGAATTCCTAGAGTTTCCTATGCAATAACTGCAAAATTCTGGATTTACAGTAGTTTGTAGGCAAACAAAGAAGACACAGAATGCTGGAATACGTCTAAACCTGATCAGAAGCCAATTTAAGTTTCTCAATATCTGGTCAGGATCAAAACACTGTTTGTAAAAGTCAAGACAGCTTGGTTCCTGCACTAAAATGGTTCACCACTTCAATCAAATTATGATGGAAAGGGTCAAAGATTGTCTCTTTTCTTGGAAATTTTACTGTATTGTAGAGAAAGGTTTGGTCAGTAAGTGTTGAACTTTATATACAGGTATCTGGTATGGTGTGGGCGTACAGCTTAATATACCCCTTATCTTAATTGATTACTGTCTTTGTTTATTCTTCTAAGAAATGCCCTCTTCTGCTATTAATTACCATTGCTTGATGATTTGGACACATTTCCCTACATTCTTACAGGTTGCTTAAAGCAGGCTGAAAGTAAAGCATAAAGCTCCTATAGGAGCTTTCTGCTTAACTTTCAGCCTGCTTTAAGCAACCACTTGTCTTAAATCAAGCCATGTGAGGAAGGGGGGGGGGGGGGGGGGGGGGAAATGAGGGAAACCAGTTGATATCATGACCTGCCAAAATGAAGTTCCTCTTCACTGCCTGGAACAGTTTATTACAGCTGCTAGCCTTTATAATTCTTAGCTGTTGCTATGGTGATAAATATAAACATAGAGAGTGGAAAGGTGGAAATTTGTAAAAATATGTTACTGTGTTTCTGTAGAGTTGTTAGAAGAATTACATGCCTGACTTTGTTAATTGAATTTCCTACCAACAATCTGTTTAGATAGCGCTATTGGCAAACCGTCTTTACCTTTGCAAAAAGTTTGGAACCAGATGAGACGTGGCGTTTTGCGGGTCTCTTCAGGATCCAAGATGTTTGACACTGTGGTCGTACATTGGAAAGAAATCTTAAGAATTCTATTTTTAGAACTGTAGTAGACGACAGTGTTGCAGACGGAAACAAATTACCCTGCATGCAAAGAGTTTTAAAAACACACAAACAATCTATTAGTGTAACAGAATGACTTAAAATCAATTAGAAGATTGCTTCTGTGAAAAAATTCTCTTTAACCTTTTCCCTTCTAGCCACTAGTACAAACTACTGAAAGGCTAAATCCAAGTGATATACTGCATAGTTATTGTTCCTCTGTTAGTCCATTACCCAATAAATACACCTTTTTACGCCTTTCAGTTATTCCTCCACTAAAGAAAATATATCCAATTTTTTACAATCATATATCATGTCGAATATGTATCATAAAAAATATTTTCTAAATTCTAGCAGATGATGGCTTAAAGCAGGCTGAAAGAAAAGCAGAATGCGCCTTAAGGCGCATTCTGCTTTACTTTCAACCTGCTTCAAGTAGTCACATGTCTTCAAAATTATAAACAGGCTATGGGATAATGGGTTTGGACCTCTTAGCTCCTTCCTCCTTTCTTAGAAATGCTTTATGATGCCTTTACCTATTTCTCATAATATCTTTCATGTTATTATGTTCTGTTAAACCATTACCCCATAGCCTGTTTCGCGTTGTGAAGACATGTGACCACTTAAAGCAGGTTGATAGTAAAGCAGCCTGCTTTAAGCTACCATTTACTAGGATATAAGATATAATTCTTATGGTACACATTCATGGACCTATTTTCTTCAGTGGAGAATTAATTAAAAAAGCCTGAAAAAGGTGTATTTATTTGATGGGTTAAGTAACCATCTTAGCTTTACGCCTTTAATTAGTTATGACACCTGTCTTCAAAACTAGAAAAAGGCTATGAGGTAATAGGTTAAACAAGGCAGATTATGATCATTTGAAACTAATAAGATTTGTAAGATGTTTGTCACATGTGTGACATGCTTTTATGACATACCAGTATTCTTCATTTAATCCTATTAATTAAGCTGCATGTCACGTGCATGTATAGACTGAATATTATATTGACGTAACATTCTTTCAAGTTATTATAAAGATTGCTTTCAAATAAGTACTGAATATTTCTTTGATGATGGGAATATTTTTGGAATATGTGGAATGATATTTACCTTTCTGAGAGATAAAGATGGGGCAAACTTTCAAACCCCAGAACACCAGAAAAAAATCAACAAATTATTTTTGGTAGCTACCCTTTGTCCTGCTGGTCACTTTAACCCAGTACCCCATAACCTACTTCTTCTTTTAAAGACAGGTGACCACTCAAAGTCGATGGAACATAATTATGTAAGCAGAATGTGCCTTAACCCTTTACCCAATAAATAAGCCTTTCTAAGCCTTTAATTTATTCCCCCACTAATGAAATGAAACTATATTCTATTAGACAAAGTATAGATGTTACATAGCATATATATGGAGTAGTGGGTTACGTCTAAGGATAACTGGGTAACAGATTAACCCATTACCCCATAGCCTGTTTCTAGTTTTGAAGATATATGACCACTTATAGCAAGTTAAAAGTAAAGCAGAATGTGCCTTAAGGCACATTCTGCTTTACTTTCAACCTGCTTTAAGCTACCATCTGCTAGAATATTGAAAACATTTCTGATGATATATTTATTACTGTATAAATTGTATAGAAAGGTGTATTTATTGGGGAAAGGGTTAAAACAATGTGTTACACTTTTTTGTCCATCTTTATGTTGCCAACATAGAGAGAGTTGTCTGGCAGAGTGACATTAACATTTAGTGCCTGGATTAAGTAGAAGGCTATAACAGCCATCTGCTCCTACTAAATTCTAAGTACTGGATTGTTTATTATAAATAGTGGTTAATCTGCCCCTCCATAACCATGAGTACAAATCACATGATATGTATTATATTATATACAAACTGATATAGCATACACTAAAACCTTTCTGTTATGATCACTTAACCCATTCCCCCATAAATACGTTTTTTACGCCTTTAATTTATTCCTCCATTGAAGAAAAAAGTTCCAATATGTATAGTTATGAATATGTATTATAAGCCTTTAATTTATTCCTCCAATGAAGAAAAGAGTTCCATATGTATTATAAGAAATATTTTCTATATTCTAGTAGATGCTAGCGTAAGGCAGGCTGAAAGTAAAGCAGAATGCCTTAAGGCACATTCTGCTTTACTTTCAACCAGCTATAAGTGGTCACCTACCTTCAATACCAGAAATCTGCTATGGGGTAATGAGTTTTTCAGAGTTTAGGTAGTAGACTGCTTGAGGTAAGATGAATGTAAAGCAGAAAGCTCCTACAAGAGCTTTCTGCTTTACTTTTATCCTGCTTTAAGCTGTCCCCTATCTTTATTATCAAGGCAGGTGACTACTTAGTTTAAGCTGAATGTAAAACAGAAAGCTCCCTTAGAAGCCTTGTGATTTACTTTCATCTTGCTTTAGACTGCCACCTGAGTCCTGTATCCAGCATAATAAATGAATTTTGTGACGTTTTTGTTGTGGTGGATAGAGGCATCCTTAATTGCGCTGGTGGAGGCAAGTGTTAATTAAGGTAGCTGGTTGCTTATAGTAAAATACAGGTAAAGCAGAAATCTCATGTCCTATTTTGCTTTAAGTGTTTAAAGGGTAAAGCATGTACCGTATATGGAGGGAAGGGTTTGATTCTTAGAATGCTGTGTGTGCTAATAATCATATAGTTGGAACATGAAGTGACTTGTGTTTTTGTCAAACCAATACATCTTGTGAAGTATCTAGCCAAGCCTGGCACTTTGATTGGTGTTCAACACCTACTAGCTAGTTGAGGCCAGACTCTCGGGTAAAAACTTAACTCTTTGCATGCTGGGTAAATTTTTTGTCTGCAACAATTGTCGTTTGCAATTGTTCTGAAAAACAACTTTTCTGAATTCTTTTCAAAACAGGGTCAGATGTGGCAAACAGTTTGGATCCTGATGAGGCATCGCTCGTTAAGCGGCATCTCATCTGGATCCAAACTGTTTGCGAAGGTTAAATCACTGTTGAACAATTATCCACTGCTAGCATGGTAAGAGACTTTTATAATCTCTCCCCCTCTGGAATATTGCATTCACCAATATCTAAGAGTACTTATTGTGACGGAGCTAGATTTGCAAGCTTTAGTTCTACTTATTTCCTAAGACGCCCTATTTCTAATATTAGGATTGGATTGAATTTGGTTTAAATTTTTCGCATTATAGTGGTTTATTTTCTCCAAAAACAATAACAAACAAGATTATTAAAAAAAAAAAATATCTAGGCAACAGACTGTTATGAAGGTGTGGATATTTGGCATTCTACGTGGTTTATGGGAAGACAGTACCCAGTGCAAAACGATAGTAAGTCCTACCATGCAATTAGCTGGTGTGTTGGCTTTATGCATTGATTGGGTTTTGCGCTGATGCAGGGGTGTTGGCAAGGTGCTTGGAATTTCCCTAGGTATATATCGGTAGTGAGAGGAATTACTACATTGTATAACATAGTCCTGTGTTTTCTTCTCTTGCAGGTGCTTTTCTGTAGAAATGGATTAAGCCCTTCTCTTGCTGCAGGTAAGTTTCTTTTACTTTTGTGATAATGTTTTAATTTAGCCCAGATTAGAACAAATCCAACATTTTCTCACTCATTTCAGCACCAAATCCTAGGATGTTACTACTCATTAGAATCGTCTCTTCGAGACGATTCTAACGAGTAGTGACACCATAGGATTTAATGCAAAAATTCGTTTTTGAACTATCCCCTAATCTGGAGCCCAGTATTCAAAGGGTAGGGTCAGATATTAGCTTTCATTGTTAGAAAATTTGGAAAAAAATGTTAGACAATTTAGACAAACGTTTCAGAGTTACACAATTATTGGTGAAGGAACAGTCACAACTCTATATAGATAACGCTTCATACACAAACCATTCTTCATCTGGACAAATATTCAATCATTGAAGAGAGTCTTAATCACATCAAAACTTTGAAAGTGATGTCTTCATAGCTGCTCAACATCTGTTAAGATCAGAGCTTCAGATAAGGGGAGTATTTCAAAAACTAAAATCTTTAATTTTGCTTTAAACCCTATGGTGTCACTACTCATTAGAATCGTCTCTTCGAGACGATTCAAATGAGTAGTAACACCATATGATTTGCTGCTGAAAGAAGGGGGAAAATGTTGGATTTGTTCAGCTTACTCCCTCTTACAGGAGCTCTGTAAGATACAGTCAAACTTATGTTAATGGTTTCCTCCATAGGCCATTGCCAGTCTCCAGTTTCCAACTCTGTTTTAAAAACAGATGACAGCTTAAAGCACACTCAAAGTAAAGCAGAAAGCTCCTATCTTGCTTTAAGCTACCACCCGTATTCACCATTAACCCTTAGCCTGCCACTCACGACTATAGCTCCATATGCAAACAGCTTGGATCCGGATGAGACGCCGATAAACTCGGCGTCTCATCTGGATCCAAGCTGTTTGACACTCGGACAACATTTTCAGTAATTTTGAGCAACTTTGAAGCACTTTGAAACTTGAAGCAGACGAGAAATATAGCAGACGACAATTTATTTGGCGAGCTAAGGGTTAATGAATAATTATGTTTGGTGTTTGTTTTACTACAGATGGCTGCTAATTGCAGAACACAAGTAAAGCTGAATATTACAGGTACCAACTATACTTAGATATAACCCTTTACTCAATAGATACATATTTTTATGCATTTAATTTATACATACCCTGAAGAAAATAGTGTTAATTTATACAGTCATGAATATATATCATAAGAAATATTTTCTACATTCAAGTAGATTGTAGCTTAAAGCTCTTACTTTCAACCTGCTTTAAATGGCCATCTGTCATCGAAACTAGTAACAGGCTATGGAGTAAAGGGTTGAAGAAAGACACATTAAAAAGTAACACAAAAAGCTCAAGCGGCTGCTTAACTCATTACCCCACAGCCTGTTTCTAGTATTGAAGATTGATGATGAGTTAAAGCAGGTTGAAAGTAAAGCAGAATGCGCCTTGAGGCGCATTCTGCTTTACTTTCAACCTGCTTTAAGCTGCTATCTGCTAGGATTTATAAAATATTTCTTATGATACATGTTCAATACTGTACAAATTGGAACTATTTTGTTCAGTTAAGGAATAAATTAAAGGCATAAAAGGCGTATACATGAGTTTGATTGTATTGAATGAAGGTTTGACTATTTACATGATGTGTGTAAGCCTTGTATAGGTATGGACAGGTGTGTTTGTCTATGTATTCAGTGGTAATATGTATATTATTTGAAATGGAATATTGATATTAACCCTTTCCTCTACAGAAATGCTGTACAGTAAAACCCCTCTAAACTGGACATGTTTGGGGACAAAATAAATGTCCGGTTTAGAGGGGTTTTAACCCAACGCTTGTTTCTAGTATGGAAGATAGCTGATCACTTAAAGCAGGTTGAAAGTAAAGCAGAATGCGCCTGAAGGCGCATTCTGCTTTACTTTCAACCTGCTTTAATCTATCATCTGCTAGATTATAGAAAATATTTCTGATGATATATGTTCATGAATGTACTTTCTTCAGTGAAGGAATAAATCAAAAGCGTAAAAATTGGTGAAAAACAGGACCAAAGTTTTTGTCCGGTTTAGAGAGAATTCCGGTATTTAGAGGTTCCGGTTTAGAGGGGTTTTACTGTATTGCATTTATCCATTACTGCACCTGAGCAGGTGGTAGCTTATAGCAAAGATGATCGTGAAGCTGAAAGCTCCTACAGAAGCTTGCTGCTTTACTTTTTTCTGGCATTAACCCTTTGAACCCTAGTCCCGCATATAGGCATCCTTTTCAAACAGTGTACATGTGAATAGTACACTTGTCCTGTGCAAACAGTGAAGACCCAGATCAGAGGGCTCCTTTCGGAGCCCTCTGATCAGGTCTTCACTGTTTGTCATAATGCCAAACATTGACAAATATAACCCTTAAAAGTCAGAAATGGACTAGACTAAAATGGAAACTGGAATTGTCCATATAAAGTTTCAGGGAGGAAAGAGTTAAGCAGACACCTGCTTTTAAAATAGAACTACCTGTATCTAATACATAATACATTGATAAAACATAACTGTCTAGAAGTAGGCTAGGTCATAGGTGAAGGTAGGATTCTGAGGGTTACAACAATTTTGGAGTCTGGAAAAATGGACTTAATTATAACTGCTTATGGCTGATCGAGCTACAGTATGTGAGTTTAAGTTCTTAATTACCAAGTTTCCATTACAAGTTGTAGATAATAAAAACAAGAATGTTCAGATATAATAAATAAATAATATCGCATTCTTATGCTGGCAGATACATGTACAAAGAATGATTTATGTTATATTATGAAATATTATGCAAATTTGTAGAAGTTCATTGACAGTTAAGCATGGTGATTCCAGCATAAGTTCAGGATGTTGGATCTAATGAATAAGTTATTGACTTTTCTTGTGTCGGCAGAGATGAGAATGAAATATGCAATATTATGCAAATTTATAAAAGATTTATAAATGACAGGGCTCCAGATAAGAGGGAGTAAACTGAACAAATCCAACATTTTCTCCCCAATTTCAGCACCAAATCCTATGGTGTTACTACTCATATGAATCGTCTCAAAGAGACGATTCTAATAATTAGTGACACCATAGGGTTTAATGCAGAAATAAAGTTTTGAAATTTTGAAATACATGTACTCCACTTATCTGAGGCCCTGAATGATCCTAGCTAATTTACCCTTTACCCCATAGTCTGTGTCTAGTTTTGAAGACAGCTAGGTGACCACTTAAAGCAGATTGATAGTAAATCAGAATGTACATTGACACAGTCTGCTTTACTTTCAGCCTGCTTTAAGCTACCATCTGCTAGTATGTAGAACATATTTGTTATGGTGCATATTCATGACCACATGAATTGAAACTATTTTCTTCACTGGAGGAATAAATTAAAGGTGTAAAAAGGTGAATTTATGTAGTAATGGGTTAAGTATATAAAGTTTCCAGCCCAAGTTGAGAATGATAAGAGGAATGCTGGATGCAATAAATAAGTAATTGACTGTTCTTGTTCTGGCAGAGACTCTAAGGTGACTTAGGCTGTACTTGATTGCGTATAGTCAGGGCTCCAGATAAGCGGAGTATTTCAAACTCTAAAATCTTTATTTCTGCATTAAACTCTATGGTGTCACCACTCATTAGAATTGCTCTTTGAGACGATTCTAATGAGTAGTGACACCATAGGATTTGGGTCTGAAATGAGTGAGAAAATGCTGGATTTGTCCAGTTTACTTCCTCTTATCTGGAGCCCTGTATTAGTATATACTGTACCTTCGCATAGAATTCTTTCCCCTTATTGTGCTTAATGTGACTTGGGACTGATCAGACGCTGCAAAAAACCCAGCAACTACTAAATCCAAACCTTTTGGAACTCAGGTCAATGTTTCCTTGGTCAAAATGGCTGAAATCTGACTTGTACAAATTTAAGAAGATTGCGTTTTCCTATAAGCAGACAATATTACTGCAGCGGAAGGGTTAATTTATTTCCCCAGACTAATCATTGTGTGTAGGCGGCAACAGAATTAACTCATCAAAGGCAAAAACTTGTATCTTATTCTCTTACAATCTCACATAGTCAAAGCTATTGAAGTCTTGTAACATATATATATTATCAGAATATATATGATTAACATTGTAGACCTTTATAAGAGAGCAATGTCTTGTTGCATAGACTATAGTGACTATTCTTAGAATATTAGATTCATTCCAGTACCTTTCTACAGTTTCTAGATGAGAGCTTAAAAAGCAGGCTGAAAGTAAAGCAGAATTCTCTTGAGGAGCATTCTGCTTTACTTTCAACCTGTTTTAACTCTTTCCTCCCTGAAACTTTAAATAGACAATTCCAGTTTCCATTTTAGTCTAGTCCATTTCTGACTTTTAAGGGTTGTTTTTGTCAATGTTTGACATTATGACAAACAGTGAAGACCCTGATCAGAGGGATCCTTTCGGAGCCCTCTGATCTGGGTCTTCACTGTTTGCATCGGACAAGTGTACTATTCACATGTACACTTTTTGAAAAGGACGCCTACAGGCGGGACTAGGGTTCAAAGGGTTAAGTGGTTACATGTAACCTGTTTTCAAAACTTGAAACAGGCTATATAAGTAGTTGCTAGGAGTGGGAGCTGAGGAACAGGGCATTTGTTTCGAGGTCAAGGCCACTCAGAGGTCAGATTGATTTTATGTTTTATACTGATTTTAGGGGCCTCCTTGGTCTAGTGGTATAGTCACTGTAACTTACATCACTAAGCTCCTCACCGCTGTTAGTTCGAATCCCAGTCTGGTAATTCTGATTTTTGATGTGGGGAAACCTTCCATCTGGCTTGCGGAAGGTAGGTGGTTCTACCCAGTTGCAGATTTGTGTCTGAAACAGTACATACAGGGCTTCAGGGGTCTTCCTCCACCTGTAAGAGCTGGACGTCGTGATATGACTGAAATACTGTTGAAAGCAACGTAAAATCATAACAATTCAAATCAAATCAAATCACGTAAAATCAAAACAAATAAATAAATAAATAATAACAATTCAAATCATTATACTGATTTTGACTTTAGGTTTGCATCCTCAAATTAGTGCAGTGTTCAATTTCCAGTCATGTTAGATATGTGATCAAGATCACAAAATGATTGCAAGTGCTTAACATGCTTAACCCTTTCCCTTATAGAAGCGACTTTTAGCGCATTCATTTTATTCATCCGCCAAAGAAAATAGTTCCATTTTATACTGCCATGAATATGAACTATAAGAAATATTTTCTATATACTAGCAGATAGTAACTTAAAGTAAGCTGAAAGTAAAGCAGAATGTGCCCTAGGGCACATTCTGCTTTACTTTCAGCTTACTTTTATAGGTCACATATGTTAAATACTAGACACATGCTATTGGTTAAAGGGTTAAGGTATTTACTAGATACATATTGTGATGTAAATCTCATTTCTGGTCATTCTAGGTCAAAGTCAAGTCCATTATATTGGGAGAAAAAAAAAAGATACATGCTTGAGGAACACAGATTCACATTCATGTTTGATGGGAAAGGGGGCAGGTGGGGTTGTTATTGTTTACCTTTTGTGATAGTTCTAGTTGTTATTAATTATGATTTGGGATTTTATTGTTCTGGTTTCAGTTTGAAGGTACACATTGATTCATATTTACTTTTGGTTTTACCATGATTTAGTGGAGGAGTATTTGTCACCTATTGCTGTCGTTTATAGCAAACTAGCAATTACAATGATGCTTTTATTGTTCTAGTTTCAGTTTGAGAGATATTGGGGGAATTCCTGTTTCATGTGAAACCCCTGAGAGGTCAACATACGCCGTCATGAAACAGGGCTCCAGATAAGAGGGAGTAAACTGCACAAATCCAACACTTTCTTTATTATTTTAACATAAAATCCTATGGTGTTACTACTCATTAGAATCGTCTCTTTGAGACGATTCTAATGAGTTGTGACACCATAGGGTTTTAAACAGAAATAAAGATTTTAGTTTTTGAAATACTCCCCTTATTTGGAGCCCTGATGAAACTTATAAATCAGGTTAATTGAAGATGTATCTATTTGAATACATTAAGCCATTACTCCATAGATACACATTTTAACGCATTTAATTTATTACCTCCACTGAAGAAAATAGTTCCATTTAGTACAGTTAAGAATATGTATCATAAGAAATATTTTCTATATTCTAGCAGATGGTAGCTTAATAAAGCAGGCTGAAAGTAAAGCAGAATACTTTGAGTGTGTCACCCGGTATCTTCAATACTAGAAACAGGCTATTGTAAAATGGGTTTAAAACTCTCCAATATAACCACTCGGAAGACTACTTGATGGTATTAAACTTTCAGGTGACGGCTAAAAGCAAGACAAAAGTAAAGCAGAAATTAAGCTCCTACAGGAGCTTTCTGCTTTACTTTCTTCTTGCTTTAAGCAGCCACTTAAGTTGAACAATGAAATAGTCTGTTGTTATAGAATATGAAGCCAAACTGTAAGAGAAGAGTTATGTCCCTTTGATCATCTTCTTCTTTGTACTGATGACTGCAATGAACAAGATTTTATAGAAGCTGCTTCAGGAGCCCTCTGATCTGGGTATACACGGATTGTGAATGATGGGCATACTTATTTTCTGCACATTAACCCTTTCCTCCCTAAAACCTCAAATGGGCAATTCTAAGTTTCAATTAAGTCTAGTCCATTTTTGACTTTTTAGGGTTGATTTTTACAAAACATGTCAAAATGACAAACAGTGTAGACCCTGATCAGAGGGCTCCGTCAGGAGCCCTCTGATCAGGGTCTACACTGTTTGCATAGAACAAGACTTAGTGTACTCCCCACAGGTACACTGTTTGCAAATGACGCATATATGCGTGACTAGGGTTCAAAGAGTTAAGGGTTAAAATAGTACTGGCACTCAAACTATTCCTCAAGCAATATTGACATTTAACCCATTTATGCTAGCTATTGCAATGGACTTGCCCTATATAATTGCTGGAAGATTTCATTGTAGATATACAAGGGTGATCTAAGACACTGCAGTAATTGTCATTACAGCAAAATATTTCATCATTATGATATAGCAAACAGTGCAGATCCTGATGAGAGACCATGTAATGTGGTTCCTCATCAGGGTCTACATTGTTTGCTAAAGTCCACTTTAGTAGATACTAGGCTTAACCCTTAGCCTGCCACTCACGACTATAGCTCCATATGCAAACAGCTTGGATCCGGAGGAGACGCACTCGGCGTCTCATCCTGATCCAAGCTGTTTGACACTCTGACAACATTTTCAGCAATTTTGAGCAACTTTGAAGCACTTTGAAACTTGAAGCAGACGAGAAATATAGCAGACGACATTTTATTTGGCGGGCTAAGGGTTAAATGGGTTAAGATAGATGTTAACCCTTTGAGCCCTAGTACCGCATTTTGGCGTCATTTGTAAACAGTGTACATGTGAATAGTACACTTGTCCTATGCAAACTGAAGACCCAGATCAGAGGGCTCCTAGGAGCCCTCTGATCAGGGTCTTCACTGTTTGTCATAATGCCAAACATTGGCAAAAACAACCCTTAAAAGTCAGAAATGGACTAGACTTAAATGTATATTGGAATTGTCCATTTAAAGTTTCAGGGAGGAAAGAGTTAAGAAATGTAAAATGGAATAAAATGCAAAACTATTAATAACATGTCATCCAGGATGTTCTGTCAACCATAAAGTTAACTTCTTAAGATAGTATCATTGGAAATAACTATTACCTTAACTGGGTAAATATTCTGTTTTGCATAAATGCTTGCAGTAAATTTGTTGAACTTTATGTTGAGTGAACCGTATAGTGAAAAAACTCTTTAATTAAACATGTGTTTCTGTTTAAGTGCAGGACTACAATATTACCCTAGCGGCAAGTATCATTTATGAAAAGTGTACCTGTGAAGAATACACTTGTCCCATGCCAACAGTGTAGACCCTGATCAGTGGGCGTTACTTTTATCCTGCATTAAGTTTCCACCTATTATCAACTAGTTTTCAGAAGATCGGTGGTTCTACTCAGTTGCCGATTTGTGCCTGAAACAGTGTATAAAGGGCTTCTGGGGTCTCCCTCCACCTGTAATTAGCTGGACGACTGAACTACTGTAAAATCATATTTCAGATATTTTGAAATAAACTTTAAGGGTCACATTCACTGTTTATCAGAAAATGGAAGGGTTCATTTTGAAAGTAACTATTTGAACCATCGTCACACATATATTAGTCATTCACAAATAGTGTACCTGTGAAGAGTACACTTATCCTATGCAAATATTGACCAAGATCAGAGGGCTCCATAAGGAGCCCTCTGATCATGGTCTGCACTGTTTGTCATATTGCAATATGTTGATTAAAACATAACAAAACCCCCCAAAAAACATTAAAAGTAAGAAGTGGACTAGACTAAATTGGCAGCTGGAGTTATCCATTTGAAGTCTGGGGGAGGAAAGGGTTAAGCATAGTAAGGGTTGTAGTAGATAAAAGTACAAACAAATGTTCAAGTGGTGTCGTTATCATTAAGCTTTAAATCTTGACCAGAGTAGAGTATGTTGTAGAGTATGTTTTGAGTAGGGATTTAGTTGTTCTACCCTTTCAATGCTGGTTATTCTGCGTTTGAAAATTGACTGGAATTCGTTATATTATATTGATGTTTAAGGATCAGAAAGGTTAAAACAGAGCTCCAGATAAGAAGAGTATTTCAAAAACTAAAATCTTTATTTCTGCATGAAACCCTATGGTGTCACTACTCATTAGAATCGTCTCGAAGAGACGATTCTAATGAGTCGTGACACCATAGGATTTGGTGCTGAAACCAGTTAGAAAATGTTTGATTTGTTCTGAATGAGCCTTGATTGATGATAGATGTTCATATTAGGCATAGTTTAATTGATGAATATTCAGCATGAGAAAGTTTAAAACAGAGCTCCAGATAAGGAGAGTATTTAAAAAAACCCAAAAAAACCTTTATTTCTGCATGAAACCCTATAGTGTCATTACTCATTAGAATCGTCTCGAAGAGACGATTCTAATGAGTCGTGACACCATAGGATTTGGTACTGAAATGAGTGAGAAAATGTTGGATTTGTTCTGTTTACTCCTTATCTGGAGCCGTGATTGATGATAGATGTTCATTTCAGGCATTTTTTATTGATAAATATTCAGCAAGAGAAAGGTTAAAAGATTTGATGATGTCAAACGAAGGAACAGAGTGTGCAGTGACACATGACTGCATATTTTGCAATACAAGTGTGTTTATACTTTGACGTAGGTTGTCTGTAAATCCTATCCTTTATCACATGCCGTAGGAATGTGATCTGCTTTTAATATCTCATGCTACAATTTTGTATTTTAACTTTTTTTTTTTACCAAAATGTTAAATGTTATCAGTGTGACTAACTGTTTTGATCCTGATCTGGACCCACTAAATGTGAGGCCTGATTTAGATCCAAACTGTTTCCAAAAGTTACAAATACTTACTGCCTGTATTCAAAAGGTTAATTCTTTGCAGGTTAGTGGCGGATTTCGTGATAATCTGTGCAAACATTTTGGATCCTGATGAAACGCCGCCTGACGCGTATCAGTATCAGATTCCAAACTGTTTGACACTCTGACCCTGTTTTGGAAAGAAATGTTGAAAATTCTAAGTTTAGAACAGTAGCAGACGACAATTATTGTTGCAGACGAAAAAATTACCCAGCATGCAAAGGGTTAAATCATATGATATTTATAAAGTGAAGAAGGAAACTATTTTAGATTACAGTTTATTTTTGGCTTGCAAAGAACTTGTACTAATAATTGCCCAAGATCCTTTTGGACAACTAGATTTTGCTTTCTCACATTACGGTATTCATTGTATTGCTTTTTGCTTGAATGTTTTGTAAAGCTAAGTCAATTTAGACAAATTTTGAGGATGTAAATGGTAACTCTTTGTAAAGGCCAGACTGTACGAGGTAGGTGTAGCTGAAAAACTTTAAATATTTCTGTTATTAACAGGGATCCAGATAAAGGGAGTATTTCAAAATTTAAAATCTTTATTTTTGAATTAAACCCTATGGTGTTACTACTCATTAGAATCGTCTCGAAGAGACGATTCTAATGAGTAGTAACACCATAGGATTTGGTGCTAAAATGAATTATGTTCAGTTTACTCCCTCTTATCTAGAACCCTGTATTAATATTTATGCCTGGATATTGCAATGAACTGCACTCCCTGTGTGTGTTTTATTGAGAAGATTTTATTATAGATAAACAATAGATATCTAGAGACAATGCAACATTAATTATTTGCAAAACAACAGAAAGTTTCATATGAAATAGCAAAGGGGGCAGACCCAGATGATACTTGATGTAATGCAGAATGTGCCATACGGATATCGAAATTGTGTTTTATGTTTTAGAATTACCGTGTAAAATGGAACTATTTTCTTCAGTGAAGAAATATATTAAAGGCATGAAAAGTATTTATGGAGTAATGGTTAAGGACAAACTTTTTCATATTATTGTCACTTGACATAGGCAGGTTAGCTGAATGGGGCAATGGGTTAACTCTGCACGCTAGCGGCGGATACAGCTGCTACAGGCATAACCTTTGCAAACAGTTTGGATCCAGATGAGACGCCCCGTAACGCAGCGTCTCATCAGGATCCAAACTGTTTGCCATTCTGACACTGAATTTAAAAGAAATTTTGAAAAATTCTAATTTTTGAACAGAAGCAGACAACAATTGTTGCAGACGAAAACATTACCCAGCATGCAAAGAGTTAAGAAAGTTCTTCATATTATTGTCACTTGACACAGGGCATGCCAGTACCTAATGCCAGTTAGATTTAACATCAGTCATGATATGAAAGGTAGCAATAACTCTGGTAATATGACACTGAACAATATGATAGGTACACTATAGGTAAAACAACCTCCGGGGCAGTTCTAATGTCAAAACTACGGCTAATGCAAGTGTTAAATAGAATTTGAAATTTCATTGACAGCGGTGTTGGTGTCTTGACTGGTAAATGCCCCGAGGGTAGTTGTAACTTAGAAGATGAATTGGTCAGTTAATACCGAAACTGTCATTCAAATTGTTAAAAAAAATCACTGATTCTTCGCAAACTGTTTAGATCCAGATCAGACGCCGCGTAACGCGGCGTCTGATCTGAATCAAAACTGTTTGACACTTGTCTTTAGGTTTCTGTACTTAAAAAATGTATAAACTTAATTTAAAATTAATCAATTTTGTAGACTACGATTTCAAAATAGGGGATTTTACAGCAGAATAAGGGTTAATAGGAGCTGTCCATCAAAGTGTTAAAGTTTTAGGTTTACAATCATTTTTCAACATCTTTATGTCAGTGAACTTGCAAAGTTTTGAGTGTCATTAAGAGGTATCTGGGATAATATTTGGACAGTTGGTAGTTGTGCCAAGTTTTAATTAAGAAGTTGAAATTTAGTATATTGATTTGGGTATTTTTGATTATTTCGTTTCTGGATTTAATTATTGTGTGCTTATTGCTGGTTCTGCTCGTGATTCCTTTGGAGAAAGGTGAATTGCACTAGTCTTGTGATAAAAGAGGTATGTTTGTTTTGTAGTTTTAACCCATTAACCCTTAGCCTGCCAGTCACAACTATAGCTCCATATGCAAACAGCTTGGATCCGGATGAGACGCCGAGTAACTCGGCGTCTCATCCGGATCCAAGCTGTTTGACACTCGGACAACATTTTAGCAATTTTGAGCAACTTTGAGGCACTTTGAAACTTGAAGCAGACGAGAAATATAGCAGACGACAATTTATTTGGCGGGCTAAGGGTTAATCCATTTTGAAGATAGGTAACCACTGAAAGCAGGTTGAAAGTAAAGCAGAATGTGCCTTAAGGCGCATTCTGCTTTACTTTCAGCATGCTTTAAGCTAGCATCTTCTAGGATATTTACAATTTTTCCTACAGTTCATATTAATGACTGGTTATAGTGGATCTATTTGCTTCGATGGAGGAATAAACTAAAGGCGTAAAAAGGCATATTTAAGGGGTAATGGGTTAAGCCTTTTGATCTGGGTATACACTTTTTGCAAAGGACAATAGTACTCTTGGCAGGTACACTGTCTGTTATACTTGTAGCTATATATGGTTGAATCTGCTAATTGACAATGTATATGTCATCATTTTACAGCTAGGTTTGTGTTGAGTGGTATTTTTCAGAAAAGGGCATGAAAATGGTAGCTGCTGAATGCAAGGGAAAAGAAATATAGAATGCCTTTCAGAGTGAATTCTTTTTTTTGCTCCATGCCCACCTGATTTAAAGACTTTCTATTCAAACCCCCCCCCCCCCCCCCCCCCCCCCCACACACACACACACACACACACACACATGCTTAATTAACCCCTTTTGCCAATTGATGCACCTTTTGAGGACCTTGAATTACCTATTCGATATAAAAATTCTGTAAAAATAATTATCAAAACTTTTTATGACATTCTAATAGGTGGCTGGGTAAAGCAGGCTTAAAGTATAGCAGAAATCTCCCTTTGGGAGATTTCTGCTTTACTTTCAGCCTGCTTTTAGCATTTACTTATCTTAACTACTGCCTAATTACCTTTTTCAATGGCATCTTGACACAAGTTTGCCTGTATTGATAAAACTGTACATGAAAAAGACAGGAAGAAAATCAATAGGTGGCTAGCTTCTGACCCTTAGCAAGCACTAGACATTGAGTACCAGGGCTGCCATAAGTTGACATGAAAAATCCTAAGATTTCCAAATTTGTATTTTTCAAGTGCGATTTTACGAATCGTACATTTACCCCATAGCCTGTTTCTAGTTTTGTTGACGCGTGACAACTTAAAGCAGGCTGGAAGTAAAGCAGAATGCGCCAGGCGCATTCTGCCTTACTTTCAGCCTGCTTTAAGCTATCATGTATTGGGGGAAAAAATCCGAAAAGTTAGGAAAAATCCGGAGAAATGGCAGCCCTGGAGTACTTCTGTAAATATCTGGAGAATGTCAGATTTCCCACTGTGCTTTCTGTTATGTGATTCCTATACATTAGTAATCATACTATAATATTTGAACTTTTTACGTTTTATTTTGAACCACATAATCATTGTGTGTTTACTGGAACAGTATTATTTGAATATTGATAAATTGTGGTGATTGTTAGTTAATTAAGAGTTTGGTGTCTCTGTTACTACACTGATTGGTAAAGGCAAGACTCTTCAACAAACCATATAAAGACAGGTGTCTGCTTAATGCAGGGTAAAAGTAAAGCAGAAAGCTCCTATAGGAGCTTTCTGCTTTCTTTTCACCCTGCAATAAGCAGTCACTTGTGTTTTGAGTGGCCGTTTAACACGTATTTTAGTGCACTTCTGACATTTGAGTTGCTGCGTCACTTAAGCTCATGATGATGTGATTTTACTTGGTCTTTGTAATAGACCAAACCTCCTGGTACGTCATATGTGGAGCTGCTGATGACTTGGAAGATTGATGTTGCTTGCATAACCCGTGGCTCTATACATAGGTCTTTTACTCCTTTAATTTATTTATCCACTGAAGAAAATAGTTATTTTATACAGTAATGAATATTCAATATTAGAAATATTTCCTCTATACTTGTATTCTAACAGATGGTAGCTTAAAGCAGGCTGAAAGTAAAGCAGAATGCTTTACTTTCAACCTGCCTTTATTGGTCACCGGTCTTCAAAACTAGAAACAGGTTACAGTGTAATGGGTTAACCCGTTACACCATAGCTTGTTTAAAGTATTAAAGCCAGGTGGCCACTTAAAGCAGGTTGAAAGTAAAGCAGAATGCACCTTAAGGTGCATTCTGCTTTACTATCAGCCTTCTTTAAGCTACAATCTGTTAGGATATAGAAATTCTTTCTTATGGCACATAGTCATGACTGTATAAAATGCAACTATTTTCTTCAGTGGAGGAATAAATTAAATGCGTTAAAAGGCGCTTCTATAGGGTTATGAGTTAAGCTTCTTTTGATGATTTGATCACTCTCAGTAAATTGCAGCATTAATTGCACTGTGCTGTCTCAACAATACTTTGAGAAGTTACAAATTGAATTAGTCATCAGTTGACCGATTTGTTATCTATTGATTCTGACTTTGTTCTTTTGAATCACAGAAGTTTGAACCTCTCAAAAGACAACTATTTATTGTTTTCTGAGGAGAGAAATGCAATTAACTCAGACTCTTGTTAAAAATGTTTTTGCTGTTGCTTTGCTCACGAGAAATTTATTGTAACAATGAAGTCGAAACATGTTTTCATTGACATTTCTGTCAGGGTACATGGAGACCTCAAGATAGGTGAAGATAATGTGATAGATAGAATCAGGACAGATGTAATGCAATCAGCATGTACAGTTTTGAAGACAGGTGACCACTTAAAGCAGGTTGAAAGTAAAGCAGAATGTGTCTTAACCCATTACTTCATAAATATTCCTTTTAACGCCTCTAATTTATTCCTTCCAATTTATACAGTAATACATAAAATTATGTATCATAAGAAATACGTTCTATATTCTAGCAGATGGTAGCTTAAAGCAGGCTGAAAGTAAAGCAGAATGCGCTGTAAGGCGCATTCTGCTTTACTTTTAACCTGCTTTAAGTATAGTTACCTATCATCAAAACTAGAAATTGGCTATGAGGTAATGTATTAAGGTATTCTTCTTTACTTTCAGCCTGCTTTAAGCTATCATGTTTGACTATGGGACATATTTTCATGACAGTATAGAACTGTTTTCTTCATTGGAGGAATAATTTTAAGGCTAAAGAGTAATGTTTTAATTCTGCTTTAAGGCCTCACTTTTCTTAACCCTTTTCACCATAACTATATAGATTATATGTAATGAAAATAGCACATATAGTATTTCTTGATTTCTGGCAGTTGACTGCATAGAGCAAGATGAAAGTAAAGCAGATATAGCTCCTTAAAAGCGTTCTACTTTACTCCTAGGAACATTCTGCTTTACTCCTAGGAGCTTTCTGCTTTACTCCTAGGAGCTTTCTGCTTTACTTTCATTGTGGTTTCTCTCTCTTTATATATATGCTTACACCTATGGATAACACCATCTGAAGGAGGAAGCAGTTAAGCTTGGATATTGCAATGAACTTTCCCTATGTGCCTTGAAAGATAAACAAGGGTAATTTAACCCTTTCTCCCCATAGAAGCGCCTTTTTAGCGGATTCACGTTATTGCATACACCTTATTGCTACTTGAACCATCTTAAGGAATATTTTCTTTATTCTGGCAGGTGGTAGCTTAAAGCTTTCAACCTGCTTTAAGTAGTCAACTATTTTCAAAACTAGAAACAGGCTATTGGGTAATGGGTTAAAGACATGGCAGTGGTTTTCCATACAGCAGAACATTTCATATGAAATAGCGTCATAATAATGATGAAAGGGGGAAACAGACTAACGCTATAATTGTTAATGTTGACCTACAACATCCAATACAAAAATATCGTTTGAGTAAAGGATTAGTCACATTGGCCTTTACGTCATGCTAGTCTTAAGCTGACGTAATACAAGCCATGTTATTTGTCTTCCTGAAAGTGTTGCTCTAATATCATACTAATGCAATAATGAATTATCCCTTTCCTCCACAGAAGTGCCTCAGGAAGCCTCTACCCAATAATAGCTCCAAAAATTAATACAGTAAAACCTCTAAATTATGTCATCTATTAGGTGTTGAATGCAGATTTCTTCTTAAAGCAATGTACGTAAAATAAAAAAACTCCTGTAGGAGCTGTATTTTTTACGTGCGCTTTGCTTTAAGCTGTCACCTGTTTTTTATGCAATCAATTATTTTTCTGCTTAATGATTGTAGTAGAGAGGTTTTTACTATAGTGTGAATAGCTTAACCCATTACCAAATAGATACACCTTTTTACGCCTTTGATTTGTTCATACAGTGAAGAAATAGTTTCACTTTATACAGTCATCAATATGCACAATCAGAAATATTTTCTATATCCTAGCAGATGGTAGGTTAAAGCAGGCTGAAAGTAATTAAAGCCTTAAGGCACATTCTGCTTTACTTTCAGCCTGCTTTGAGTGGCCACCTGCCGTCAAAACTAGTAAGAGACTGGAGCAAAGGGTTGAATACAATTGATTAAAGTTGATAATAGGCTTAGTCAATATTTTTCAATATCCAACAGAAAATTAGTCAATACTTGATCAAATGAATCAGTTTACCACCACTCCGGGGCACTGTTCTATTTAGCTTAAGCAGCCATGTGCATTGAAAAAAATTAGTACGAAAATCTAGCTGACGGTATTTTCTGCAGTGAGCTAACCCATTTCCCCATGGAAGCACCTTTTCACGCCTTCGTATAGTTCTCATAGAAATAACCTTTTCCTGCTTCTGCTATGCACTGATTAATGATAATCAATATGGCGGAAAAAAATCTGCATCCTGACAAGTTGTTGCTGAAAGCAAGCTGGAAGTAAAGCAGAAAGCTTCTACAGAAGCTTTCTGCTTTACTTCCAGCTTGCTTAAAGAGCCATGAAATGTCCGACTGAAAGCGAAGCATGGGAGGAAAGAGTTGATCTATTTTAGAATGGCAAAGTGTGGCTGTATTGTCATAGGCTGATATTAGATCCCTGGATGAATCAGATCTCCACTGCCTGATTGAGCTGTAACAGCCAGGTACATTGAGCTATTGGCTGTGTGTGTGGATAAAAATAGTGGATAAATAGGCAATGTACACAAGATCACGGTATTTATAGTAACGCTAGAGTAGGGTTAACCACTAGAGTTCAATAGTGTACTCTTTTGAAACATCTTAACATTCAGTTTAAAAGGGCATCTGGCCAGATATAGAAGCAGACATTTGAATCATTTATATTATTGAACTTTAATATTAATTCCGATAGTGGGAGGAGTGGACAGATAGTGAAGCAGATTCGTAATAGTGGATGATAATAAGGACGTTTGTTAGATGATGAGCTAAAGGATATAGTGGTAGGTTTATATGGAAAAGCATGGAGACTATGTGTGAGAATTATTAAGTATCAGGGTTTGTGACGTCAATTCGGGATGTCTTAACCCTTATCGCGCATCAATAGTGTTTGTTTCAAATTTTGATGTCCGCAAGATTGTCGAAATTTGTATTATATGTTTGTATGATTTGTTTGCATTTTCTGGCATAAATATTGATTAGATAGTAAAGCAGTAATAGTAAAACAATGCAGAGTTGCTTGGATTTCTGATCTGGATACTGAAGTGGATGTAAGTCTTAGTGGTAGTTTTGGTAAGTAATATGAGCAGGGCTCCAGATAAGAGGGAGTAAACTGAACAAATCCACCATTTTCTCTCTTATTTCAGCACCAAATCCTATGGTGTTACTACTCATTAGAATCGTCTCTTCGAGACGATTCTAATGAGTAGTAACACCATATGGTTTACTGCAAAAATAAAGATTTTAGCTTTTGAAATACTCCCTTTATCTAGAGCTGAATATGAGAAGTACAGGATAATGGTTATTTCGACATTATGATAATTTTTGAGTTTTGATGTAAGACTATCAGTTCACTAGTGTCAGATGTATGGGAGTACCGAGCTTTGAGTGTACATTGGATTTAAATAATCTGGTAGGTATCTAGTGAAGGAGTAAGACATTATACAGGAAGTGGATTCTTCCATGCTTGAATACTTGATGAGTTCATTTTATATCGAAAGGGTACTTGATCTAAATTTTTATTTTATTTTTGATAGAAATTCCTGTCAATTAACAGATGCCACATTATGCTCTGTCTGACCTTTTATGGGATGCTAGGCACAAATGGGTTAAAATGGAGATTCAAAATTCTCAACATTGCTCATACAGCATACCTTATGATGTGACTACTCATTAGAATCACCTATGGGGTGCATGGTTATAATGAATAGTGGCATAATAGGGTTTGGTATAGACACAGGGATTTTCCTGTTTGAAATACTCTGATAATAGCACAAATGTGCGCTCTTAACTTGGCTTCTACTCAAAAGATCATGCTTGCTTCATGTAGCAACATAAGTTAACCCATTTAAGCCTAGTGTCTACAATTAGGGACATTGGCAAACAGTGTAGACCCTGATGAAAGGCTGCATTACGCAGCAAGGCATTAGGGTATGCACTGTTTGCTATTCCATATAAAATAGTTTGCTGTATGAACAAACACCACAGTGTCTTTAGATCACCCTGTAATGCTACAATGAAATCTTCTTGCAAGTATACAGGGAGAGTTCATTGCAATATCCAGGCCTGAATGGATTAATCATATACTATAAATTAGCAGTGTTAAAAGACAGATGAAAACTTAACCCATTACCCCATAGCCTGATTCTAGTTTTGAAAATTGGTGACCGCTTAACCCTTTGATTGAACCCTAGTCCCGCATATAGGCGTCCTTTTCAAACAGTGTACATGTGAATAGTACACTTGTCCTATGCAAACAGTAAAGACCCAGATCAGAGGGCTCCGAAAGGAGCCCTCTGATCAGGGTCTTCACTGTTTGTCATAATGCCAAACAATGCCAAACATTGACAAAAACAACCCTTAAAAGTCAAAAATGGACTAGACTAAAATTGAAACTGGAATTGTCCATTTAAAGTTTTAGGGAGGGAAGAGTTAAAGTAGGTTGAAAGTAAAGCAGAATATATGTGCCTTAAGGCACATTCTGCTTTACTTTCAGCCTGCTTTAAGCTACCATCTGCTAGAATATAAAAAATAGTTGTTATCATACGGATTCATAACTGTTTAAATTTGAACCATTTACCTCAGTGGAGGAATACATTAAATGTGTAAAAAGGCATATTTATGGGATAATGGGTTAATCCATTGTCTTGCCTGAAAGAAATCACAGTCAAACTTAAGTTTTCTCATGTGATTTTACAAGGGTGTGGGGGCTGAATCAGCCTCTTGGGATATGGTAATGTCGTAATGATGTAAGCCTCTACTTTAGTACTTAGAATTGGGATGTACAGTACCAAGAATGTGTCATCTTTATTAAAGATTTGAAATTGCAAAATATCCACTTGACGTCAGAAACATTTCTCTTTGATATAAAATATAACAATGTGTATGTTTGTTTCAAATTTGTTTGGTGTATGCATTGAATATGAATAGAATTGAATATGGTGTATGCAGATCAACATATTATTTCAAGATGTTTGAAAAATGAAAACCGTTAGTCGCAGAACATATTTATAATTTGTTTGACTTGCCTGTGCATACCGTATGTAACTTCCCTGTGCAAAGGACTCCACCATTATATACAGTGTGGGGACAAAGTATAAACAGCCCTTGCAAGCAGAGTAGACCCAGATCATATGACTCCTCCGTGCCAATTTGTTAATGTTTATTGGTCATTTATCAGAAAATGTGAAAGTTCAGCATAGTAAAGTAGTATTAACTCTGTGCATGCTAGCTGCGGATATATCCACCACAGTGATTGCCTTTGCAAACAGTTTGGATCCAGATGAGACGCCGCATAACGCGGCGTCTCATCAGGATCCAAACTGTTTGACACTCTGACCCTGTTTTGAAATGAAATTTAGAAAATTCTATTTTTAGAACAATAGCAGCCGACAAAATTTTAATGTTGCAGATGAAAAAAAATACCCAGCATGCAAAGAGTAAATAGAGGGAAGAGGAAGTTACATCATGCATTGGTCCTAGCTTAACCCTTATTGTGCTGGAAACATATGTAAACAGTGTAGTAAAGTCCCTATATAGTCTGGTGTAATATGTCAAGACAATAGCATAGGTTTAATATGTGAAGACAATAGTATACTGTCTGTAGTTTTGCAAAAAGACAAAAATTGTTTTTGTCTATTCACCATCTGGTTGTCAATATGATTAATCCATTACTCTATAAATATGCTTTATTATGCCTTTATTCCTCCATGAAAGAAAATAGTTCCAATTTATACACTCATGAATATGTATTCCAGCAGGTGGTAGCTTAAAGCAGGCTGAAAGTAAAGCAGAATGTGCCTTAAGGCGCATTCTGCTTTACTGTCAACCTGCTTTAAGTGGTCATGTATCTTCAAAACTAGAAACTGGTTATGGGGTAATGGGTTAAGGATTGTAGGGTGGGAGTGTGTCATGTAGTACTATGACTTGTGGTTAAATTATTAACCCCTACGCTGCCCACTTCCCAACTGGACTTTCCCAATAGAATCCTCCATTCTCTTACTGAAGACCAGCTACATGCAGTTTACAATGACTATGGAAGGGTTCTCCAAAAATAAATATTCAGAATAATGGCAAACAGTGTAGACCGAGATCTGAAGGCTCTCTCTGATCTCGGTCTACACCGTGTGAAAATTTTGGATATCCTCATTTCCTGCACTGTTAAAGGATTAATGACTAAGGCCATAAGCTTATGCCCTAAGTGGGAATAACAATGATTGTTAGTAAGTAGCATTTAACACTTAAGGTGCTGAAAGTTACTATACTGTTGTATTTCCAGGTCAACTATAAAGAAATAAGTATGTAAGCTAAGTTTTAACCCATTACCCCATAAATTCATAATTTACCTTTCATTTATTCCTTCATTGAAGAAAGTAGTTCCACTTTATACATTTATGAATATGCATCATAAGGAATATTTTCCTATAATACATAAAGCAGGTTGAAAGTAAAGCAGAATGCGCCTGAGGACACATTCTGCTTTACTTCCACCATACTTTAAAGATGGTCACCTGTTTTCAAAACTAGAAACAGGTTATGGGGTAACGGGTTAAACTATGGACTATGTCATTTAATTTTCATCAAACAACAGTAAAAATGTTTTCTGCAGACAATACTATGCAACTTCTGAGTGAGATGGACTTGATCTTTTTAGTATGAGAACCGAGTATGATATATACAGGGCTTCAGATAAGAGTGAGTAAACTGAACAAATCTACTTTTTTCTCAATCATCACAAGCCAAATCCTATGCTGTTACTACTCATTAGAATTGTCTCGCAGAGACAATTCTAATGAGTAGTGACACCATAGGGTTTAAGGCAGAAATAAAGATTTTAGCATTTGAAATACTCCCCTTATCTGGAGCTCTGTATATAACTTGCAAACATTGTAGATCCAAATTAGAGAGCACCTGCAGGAACCCTTTGATCAGGGTCTGCACTGTTTGTCATACTTGTAAATAGTATGGACAGGATCCACTCAGGAGTTTATGTAAACAAGTCATTTATGAAGATTTAGCATTGTAAGGGATGTGTGGTCAGTGTGGTAGCAGTGTTAAGTAGGCCACACCCATCCTGATTCAATCTATGTAAGCATGTTTAGTTGTACTTTTATGAACATGCATTTGGGTAGTAATGAGCAAAGATTTGTGTGTTTGAGGGTTGATGTCCTACTTACAATAACAAAGTTCAGTAGGAATAGGAGCATTGCTTAATACTGATACACCATAGATATGCTCAGGGCTCCAGATTAGAGGGAGTAAACTGCACAAATCCAACACTTTCTTACTCATTTCAGCACCAAATCCTATGGTGTTACCACTCATTGAGACGATTCTTATGAGTAGTGACACCATAGGGTTTAATGCAGAAATGAGGATTTTAGTTTTTGAAATACTCCCCTTATCTGGAGCCATAGATATGCTCAAGGTTAGCGATTGTGATATCCCTCTGTCTGTTTGTATGTCTGTACATCAACATATTGAAACAATTTCTTCTCTGAATCCAATATAGTCAGTGTTATCGAACTTGGGTTGAGCTGAAAGTGGGTGGGGCAAATGGTTGTCATGGCAACAGTGCACATTATCTAGAAATTTTTTCTCCGACATGACTGGTATGATTTCAGTGTTGTTTTCACCAAAATGTTTCTAAATGGATACACTTCAAAAGCTGATTCGTCAAAAAACATTGCCGACAGAGGGCGTGGTCATTTTCTGTATGCGGTAATATCAAATAAACTATGATACGCATTGTCTGTATATCCCCCAAAACATAATAGTAAGCCAATCTTATAGGATCGCTCTGATCTGTTTCTACTCGGTTTGTATATGTCAAAAGGTATACTTTGTAAAGAGTGCCATATATGTGTGAGCTAATAACGGCCACTAGTTAGACAGAACTCATATTGGAGTTTTCCATGTTTTGTCCTGCATTCAGCAGCAACCTGTCCCCGGAGAGAATAATGCGTTTTAATTGAAAGGTTGCATAACACACTTTTGACTGTAGTTGGGGCTGGG
Source organism: Gari tellinella (assembly GCA_922989275.2). NCBI lineage: Eukaryota > Metazoa > Mollusca > Bivalvia > Cardiida > Psammobiidae > Gari > Gari tellinella. Next base: position 77,888,865 of record OV277858.1, read on the forward strand.
CTGACTGTTCTCATAGGTATAGTATTGTTGATGAGCAATCCCATTATTGTACCACTTAATCAGTAGCAATGATATTTTGTTTCCATGACAACACCTGCATCTTGGTAACAGAAGCCTTGTATGATGAGGGGAAATACATCATTTTCTGACAGAACTCTGCGATCAGTTTTGTTACTGTTGTGTCAATCGATACATGGTCCCAGGAGAAGACGAAACAACCTACTGGCTGACTTACAGGGTGTGAAGGCTACTACCAATCTCAGAACATATTAGTTCATCATGGACTGTTTTATTTTAGTTATTGCATGACATATCCCATATTTTCCCAAATATAGGAATCTGGCCACTCGAAAAATAAGAGCTACAGATAAGTGGAGTATTTAAAAAAAAACAACACACTTTTACTTCTGCATTAAATCCTATGGTGTCACTACTTATTAGAATCGTCAAAAAAGTAATTATGATAATGTCGAGGATAATGTCACGGGTAAATTATGTCATAATACTTGTAGCCCCATCTAGGACAATGCCACAGATAATTATTATGTCTGGGATAATGTCACTGGCAATATGTCATAATACATGTAGCACCTTCTAGGACAATGTCACAGTAATAATGATAATGTCAAGGATAATGTCAGATAAATACTTTGTCAGGGATACTTTCACTGGTAATATACTCACAAAGTATAAAACCTTATAGTAAAATGTCACAATATTTGATAAAAGCACTTGGTAATATCTAGGGATAAAATGTTAGAATACTTATATCTCTTTAGGACAATGTCACACTATATGTACATGGTACTGATACAATGCTAAGAATAGTATCACATCTGGTAGTCACAGTATATACTGGCAAAACTTTTGTCAAGCATCCTCTCATAAGACCCATCGATTTAGTCTTTCAGATAGTGCTTAATTCAGGATAAAAGTGAAGCAAAAAGCTCCTATACAATCTTTTATTTTTGCTCTACACTTGACAGTACAATGTCTTTAGAGGTTTCTATGCTGGTTGCCTGCCAGTTGCTTCAATTTGATTTGTTATTTTACGTTACTTTTAACAGTATTTCAGTCATATTGCTTCAAATATTATTTCCAATAAGCGGGGAAAATGTCTGTTTGCAAATTTGTATTGAACAACCACTCTCTGAAAAAGGATAACTCGCTCTAAAAAAAGGAGATATCTTAATGCAGGACAAAAGTGAAGCAGAAAGCTCCTATAGGAGCTTTCTGCTTAACTTTTGTCTTGCATTAGTCTGCGACCTGTATATATGTCCGGCTGAATGTTTGTCATTTGTGTTGATGCATGAACACAAGTTAACCCTTTCCCCATTAGAAGCGCCTTTTAGCGGATATGATTTATTCCTCCGCTGAAGAAAATAGTTCCAATTTAATCAGCCATGAATATATAGTATAGGAAATATTTTCTATATTTTAGCACATGGAAGCTTAAAGCTGGCTGAAAGAAAAGCAGAATGCGCCTTAAAGGCGCATTCTGCTTTACTTTCAACCTGCTTTAAGTGGTCAACTATCTTCAATACTAGAAATAGGCTATCAGGTAAAGGGTTAAGACTGGATTTCCTATAGGAGCTTTCTGCTTTACCTTTGTCTTGCATTAGTGTGCCACCTGTTTACATGTGAGGCTGAATGTTTGTCACTTGTGTTGATGCATGAACACAAGTTAAGACTGGATTTATCCTCGAAAGATTGAAAATGTCATTTATGCGGGAGATCTCTTTGAGAGCAGGCGTAGTAGTCTAGTTTCATTTACCAAGCAAATTTGTTTGCCATATCCAGAAGGCAGATATTCAGTCTAGAGGGTATATTGGCATACAGTGAATAATGAATTTAGCGACCGCTTATTAAAGCAGCATAATCTGTTTAAGGAAAATGACTGCTTAATGCAGGATAAAATAATGCAGAAAGCTCCTGTAGGAGCTTTCTGCATTATTTTTATCCTGCATTAAGCTAAAACCGGTATTTCAGACTAGCCATGGGTCTTGTTATTTAGTGGTCGCCTAATTTAAGATTGACTGTATATTTGGTTTCCTCTCCTGTAAATTCAAAGATTGAGGGGAATCCAAGCATGAATTTGTATGAAGACAGTTTATCCTGTATTTGACAACCATACAGTGCAAGACTTAATTATCACTCAAGACAGGTTGCAGCTTAATGAAGACTGAACATATTGCAGAAAGGTATTGCAGAAACAGGTAAAGATTCTAAGGTAGCTTTCTGCATTTTGGATTTATCCCTGTATTGGCTGCAATTTGTCCCATATATAATACATATTGTTTTGATTGGTCATTTGATATAGGCTTGACTGAATTTATTTGTGTGTTGAAGAAATCAAAGCTGAATGATGAATTGCTGGCCTCAGCAGGTTTGGTTCGGTCTTGCAGTTATTTACTAGGGTTGATACTATTGATCAGTAGTTAATCCATTTAACTTGGCACCAGCCCAAGACCAAGATTCCTGATCTAATTTTCCAGCTGAAAGGTTTTACCCTTCATTCAGCTGAGCTCAGCAAATTTGTTTGGTTCCAAAAAATTCTGGAATTGTTCAGTTATTTGCTGCAGTATAGTACGTTAGTTAAATGCTTTTAGCCTGATCAGAGTTTGAGAAATATTTGCTGTTGATCAGAATCAAAACAATACAATACAGGGCTAGAGATAAGAGGGAGTATACCAAACAAATCAAGCATTTTCTCTCTTATTTCAATACTAAATCCTATGGTGTTACTACTCATTAGAATCGTCTCTTCGAGACGATTCTAATGAGCAGTGACACCATAGGGTTTAATGCACAAATAAATTTTATTTTTTTTGAAATACCCCCTATATCTGGAGCCCTGACAATATTTGTGATATTTTTGTGCAGCAGGATAAAAGTATGTTATTGCTTATTTGTACATAAAGATTTATGACCGCTGTAGTTTTTCATTCAGTTCATGATTTGAGAAGATCATTAAATTTTATATTTGTAGCTGCATAAGCATTGGCATTAGCAGTAGCAAACGTAATCAATACTTTCTGATCAATATTTACAACAAGCTTATTGAGGTAAACTAAATAATGATTTGAAGAAACTCTAGGCCTTGCTTAGGCTAAATTGAAACATGCAGTCAAGTATGATCTTTGAATACCCACAGTGCTCATATAATGCATTAGATGGTCTAGAAAAAAAGATTTTCCTTGCCTTTGTTAACCCTTTACTCCATAGCCTGTTTTTAGTATTGAAGATAGGTGACCACTTAAAGCAATATGAAAAAAGCAGAATGCACCTGAAGACGCATTCTGCTTACTTTCAGCCTGCTTTAATATACCATCTGCTAGGATGGTGCATATTCATGACTGCATATTAAAGTTGAACTATTTTCTTCAGTGGAAGAATAAATTAAAGGTGTAAAAAGGTGTATTTATGGAGTAATTGGTTAAGTAACCAACTGTCTTAAACTCTCGAATAAAAAAAAACTATGAATGAAAGGACAAAAAACACTTTAACTGCGTTTGTATGGTATAGATTCTAATGGTAAATTTTTTCTTTTTTTGTTGACCAACTCCAGGAAAATATTAGCTGATGTATAACTATTAGCATCTTTCAGAGCACCAGATAAGGGGAGTATTTCAAAAACTGAAATCTTTATTTCTGAATTAAACCCTATGGTGTCACTACTCATTAGAATCGTCTCGAAGAGACGCTTCTAATGAGTAGTAACACCATAGGATTTGGTGCTGAAATGACTGAGAAAATGTTGGATTTGTTGCAATAACTCCCTCTTATCTGGAGCCCTGCTTTAACTGTGTTTGTATGGTAGACTCAAATGGTAAAATATTTCTTTTTTTGTTGACCAACTCCAGGAAAATATTAGCTGATGTGTACAGCATCCTCCATAGAGTACAAACCCAAACCATATGGTGCAGTATTCAATGTTTGATCATTATCAGGGACTGGGGTAGGTAAGATCTCCCTATCAGGATCAATCTGGAGATAGTGTTCCTCCCTGTATGTAGAGACCATGATTGTCAGTCTTGTTTGATCACAGACAAGGAGTGGGCTAATTCTCTCCTTGATGAGAGGTGTTCAGGTCTTGATAAGTACCTGGACAGAATTGAAAAAAGAGGGAGATCTTTTAGCTAACAAGTGTGTAACTAATTAACCTTTTACTCCATACCTTGATTCTAGTTTTGAAGGTATGTGACCACTTAAAGCAGGTTGAAAGTAAAGCAGAATACTCCTTAACCCATTACCCCATAGCCTGCTTATAGTTTTGAAAACAAGTTACTACTTAAAGCAGGTTGAAAGTAAAGCAGAATGCGCCGCGCCTTAGGGCACATTCTGCTTTACTTTCAGCCTGCTTTAAGCAAAAATTTGCTAGAATATAGAAAATATTTCTTATTGTACAGATTTATAACTGTATAATTTGGAACTATTTTCCTCCAAGGAAGAATAAACAAGGGCGTAAAAAGGCGTATTTATGGGGCAATGGGTTAAGGATTAAGGAGCATTCTGCTTTACTCTCAACCTGCTTTAGGCTACAATCTGGAAACATACTAGAGATGCCTTCAATGTTTTATGTTCAGAACTTCCTAGGTAGCGACTACTTTCTTTAGTGTAGAAATAATGAGTGGCGTTAAAAAACCTATCTATGGAGTAAAGGATACAGGAGCTTTCTGCTTTACTTTTATCTTGCTTTAAGCTGACTCCTGCCTACATTATATGCTATATCAGCTTGAGATTGCTGATTTGCACTGATGTATCAGTATGAAAAGGGTAAAATCTCTGCAAATGAGCAATAACAAGCCTGTAGCTAATTAAAGCATTAAGTGGTCTTCCTTATGTTTGGCATTCTTCTCTGTAAATTGAAAAATACTTTTATTGAAACATGCTAGGGGATTTGTTTGTTTGGACGTAATCGTTGACGGGTGGTATTCTGTGTATCTAGAACAGATGGGTCTGTGTTTTTGTAAAGGTAATTGTCTCCGACTGCAGTGTGGAGAGACAGAAGCCAGTCAAGGTGATGTAACTGGGTTAAAAGCTGCAGTACAGAATAGCCCATTATTCCATACATATGCCTTTTTATACTCAACTCAAGAGGCTCTTTAGCTCTGTACAACTTGGGTCATGTCCAACAAAGGTCAAGGTAATTTAGAGGTCAAATACAATTGCTTTAACATTGGCCATATCTCTGGAACTACATGTGATAGAGACTTCACATTTTGCTTGTGTAACCAACCAAAAGAAGCTCTTTTGCTCAGTACAATTGGGTCATGTTAGACAAAGGTCAAGGTCATTTAGAGGTCAAATAGAGTAAATTCAATATTGGCCATACCTCTGGTTTAAAATGTTTAATAATTGTATTTTACAGCCAAATGAATACATTTAGTGACAAAACAACTGGAGGCAGTTGTCACTTACTGTGACACCATTCTTGTTACACCTTTAATTTATTCCTTTACCATAGAAAATAATTCCTCTTTATGCAGTCATGAGTATGCATCGTAAAAAATATTTACTATATCGTAGCAGATGGTAGCTTAGAGCAGGCTAAAAGTAAAGCAGAATGCTCCTTGATGTGTGCATTAAACCCTATTGGTGTGACTACTCATTAAAATCGTCTTGAAAGACGATGTTAATGAGGAGTTGACACCATAGAATTTGGTACTTGTATGACGGAGAAAACATTGGATTTGTTCATTTTACTACTTCTTATGTGGAGCCCTAGATATATAGGTTACAGTTCTTTGCCAGGTGAAATCGAGGTTGAGTAAAAAATCAAAGGGTATCTTGAAGCATTGTAATGTACTGATCCTGCTAGGTATGTAATGATGGCTTAGACGGTCCAGAGCCAACTGTTTTGGCGGATATATTATTTGGGCCATTTATTTCTTTGATGGATCATTTGTTTCACCTATTTGATGTACATTTTCTGTGGGCTCCAGATAAGAGGGAGTAAACTGCAGAAATCCCAACATTTTCTCACTTATTTTAGCATCAAATCCTATGGTGTTACTACTCATTAGAATCGTCTCTTCGAGACGATTCTAATGAGTAGTGACACCATAGGGTTTAAAGCAGAAATAAAGATTTTAGTTTTTGATATACCCCCTTATCTGGAGCCCTGTTTTCTGTGAACCATATTGCTGCTGTTGCCTTACGGACTTCAGCAATAACAATTTTGCCGTTTAATCTGGTATTGTTGGTCTTTGAACTGTATGAGTTGTGGTTTGGGCCCCTGAGAGCCAACTTCCTTATTTGACATTTAACCCTTTCATCTGAGAGATCTGTGCAAATCACCAATGATCAACTGGTATACACAGTACTTCTTGAGTTAAAGCAGGTTAAAAGTATAGCAGAATATGTGTCTTAGGGTGCATTCTGTTTTACTTTCAGCCTGCTTCTAGCTTCCATCTGCTAGGATATAATAACTATTTCTTATGGTACATACATGTAAAAGGAGGTGTCTCATACGGGTTCACACTGTTTGCTAGGGTGCACACTGTTTGCTAATGTCGATAGGCATTAATTATTAATGACTTAATATGTCACATGTCTTCTTAACAAGAAACAAGTTATCAGAGCTTCAGATAAGGGGAGTATTTCAAAAACTAAAATCTTTATTTCTGCATTAAACCCTATGGTGTCACTACTCATCAGAATCGTCTCGAAGAGACGATTCTAATGAGTAGTAACACCATAGGATTTGGTACTATTAATGAGTGAAAAATGTAGGATTTGTTCGGTTTAGTCACTCTTATCTGGAGGCCCTGATAACTGTATAAATTTGAACTATTTTCTTCAGTAGGGGGGTACATTAGAGGAGTAAAAAGGCGTATTTTTGGGGTACCTTAGATCTGTACAGTTAAGGGAGATAACTCATGTTAGGAGCATATGTGTCTGCACCTAGCGATGTTGTGCTGTGCTGGCTGGGGTTGGAAGGTTTGATACATCAGTGATTATCTAATTTGACAGATGGCTAGATACTTACATGTGCATACAACTACACCCAGGGAACTAATCATCTCCAACAAGAGGCTTCTCCGCTCTGCATTGTGGAGGAATAAAGATACAGAATTACCGTGAAATTCCTGAAAATTGGGACACCCTGTATAAAATGCTGCCGTTATCCTAAAATTTGAACTTAATTGCTATTATCAGTAATTTGTCCAAAAGGTGCAAACTGAATGATGCCAAACAGGGTAGACCCTGATCAGACTGCTTCCTGGGGAGCAGTCTGATCAGGGTCTAGCCTGTTTGCATAGGTCTATGATTATGTCCCAAGAATTAAGGTTGATCATTACAGTAGTTCCAACTAAAGCCTGTTTCACATCAGCCAAGAGAGATTTTGGTTGTACATGTACATGCTTAATTGGCAGTCCTGGTCAGCCCAACAAGATAGAAACAAAATCACAGTACCTGCCTTCAAAATAAGATTTGAGTAAGCTCATTGACCCATTTACTCCTGGACGTCACTACAAATTAAACAGTGTAACTGTGAAGAGTACCCTTGTCCTGTGCAAAACAGTGATCTAAATCAGAGAGCTCCTAAAAGAGCACTCTCATCAGAGTCTGCACTGTTTCTCAATTTGCAGATAATTGCGGAAAACACCCCTAAATAATCATAAATGGACTAAACTTAATTTTACAGTGGGTATTATCACCATATGACTAGATGTGAACAGATATACTATCTCTGATCCAGACCGTGCCCACTCCACAGTTGTAATTAGAAGCAGTATTGTACTGATTGTATTAGAACTCTTGCAGTAGCAGATTTGCAGTCTGCTTCAAAGAAAATATCTGCTATTCTTAACATTAGTAACTGCTCCTTGTATATAATGTGCAGACTGTTTGACTCAAGGTTGGACATTAAGTGACTTGGTATCTGGATCCAATGTGTCTGGAATTTGGACTGTAATATTTTACTCTTTGCATACCAAATTCTATACTGTGATTATCTTTGAAAGTAGTTTGAATCCAGATTGGGATGTCAAGTAACTTAGGAGTCAAATCAGTATCCTATTTGATGCTCTGTTTCCAATTTTAAAAGAAAATTTAAGAAAAATGCACTTTCAGAAAAGGAGCAGACAACAATTGTTGCAGACCAAAAAATTACTTGGGAGTTCAAAGAGAGATTTGAGCCTTCTTGCGCTGAAGCCGGATGTATATATACCCTTTACTAACAGTGTAGACTCAGATCAGAGGATTAACACATTCAACCCTAGCGACGAGTATACCCGTCATTTCCAAAAAGTGTACCTGTGAGGATAACACTTGTCCTTTGCGAACAGTGAATACCCTGATCAGAGGGCTCCTTAAGGAGCCCTCTGATCAGGGTCTACACTGTTTGTCATTTTGATATATATTGTTAAAATCAACCCTAAATAGTCAAAAATGGACTAGACCTATTTTGAAACTAGAATTGTCCATTAAAATTTTCAGGGGTGAATGAGTTAAGGTCTGCACTTGTCAGGCCTCTAATTATGTTTGAAAAAAAAAAAGAACAACTCCAGATCGAGCCAAAGTAAACAATGTTTATAGCTAGAAAACAGGGGGGAACTCATCATTGGGAGAGTTTACTCTTTGCACGCTAGGGATGGAATGGCGATTATCTTTCCAAACAGTGTGGATCCTGATGAGACGCCGCATAACAAAGTGTTTCATTAGGAACCAAACTGTTCGACAATCTGATCCTGTTCAAAGAAGAAAAATTGAAAATTCTATCTTTTAGAACAGTAGCAGACGTCAATCGTTGCTGGCGAAAAAAACTACCCAGCATGGGAAGTGTTAATTGCTTACATCTTCGGCACAGTTGGAGGGAGGGGAGGCTATAGGCTATTGTTTGAGCAGGTATTTATAGAGTTCCAGCCTACCTTCCTGGTTCTACATGATGAAACTGTTGTCTCTTAGCCTTGATTATAAGGAGCTGTGAGTACTATAGTACTGGCAGAGATCTAGACTTGCATAGAGAGTCTCAATTTGTATGTAAGAATTTTTGCTTTTTTGGACAGAAGTTGTGGTAGACCTGAGGTTTTATACTGTGGAGAAGACGTTATTCTTTCCCAATCTTAATAGCACATGTTTATGCTGAAAACAATTATTTCCATTGCAAACAGTTTGGAGCCAGATCTGACGCCGGGTAACCCGGCGTCTGATCAGGCACCAAACTGTTTGCAACTCAGATATAATAAAACTGTAAAAAAAAAATCATAAATATTGAAATTTTCTAGATTGTATTGCATTGCTTTTGTGTTTTGTTTACTTTAAATGGGAAAGAATAATGTCTTATCCAATTGTATGTGAATATCTTTGCTGTTGGTAGACCTCAGGCGTAGTGTTGTTTGTGTCAATGTTGTGATAGGAAACTGGTGGAAAATTGAACCCATTTCTGTGTTTAAAGGAAAATTCAGGGATAGGGAAAAAAAGTTGAAAGTGTGAAAATTGGATTACATGTATAGACTGTTATGAAAAGTTAATGGAAAATTTGTGATTGTGAAAACACACATCGTTCAATCAACAGTGATTGTGATAGTTTAAGTTTAGTTTGTGAGATATTGGTGATAAGCAGGGAGAGGCAAAAAAACAAAATAGAGTAAGTTTATTTGGAACCGTTTATTTTAGGTATTGTACAGTATGCAATGAGTCTGAATATGCATGATGTGAGAAATTCCATATCACAGGCTTACCCAAAACACTGTTCGAAAGCCTTTACCAAAGATCTTTGGATATTGGTAGATGAAACTCAACCCAACTTTAAATATCTATCATCTGAATTATTAAACTGGCTAATAAAATTAGGGAAATTTTCCCGTTGGGAAGATTGCAGACCCTGACCAGACAGCTCCTTCAGGAGCTGTCTGATCTGGGTCTACACTGTTTTCAAAAAAGGTCAATATACGCTAACAGCAGAGTGTGGTTAGCTGATGGATATAGCGGCCTATGTATTGTTTTGCATTTTTTTCTCATTTAGATTTTACTATGATGTTCTGTAACAATCTTGTTATGTTGGTGGTCCTTGTAGAGACTTTCCTGTTGAAATTGTGAAGCACGGTTAGAAATTGTAGCACTGAGTGCGGTGAGTGGCCGCTAATTTATCCCATTACCCCATAGCTTATTTCTAGTTTTGTAAACATGTGACCACTTAAAAGCAGGTTGAAAGTAAAGCAGAATGTGCCTTAAGGCACATTCTGCTTTACTTCCAGCCTGCTTTAAGCTATCATCTGCTAGGATATAGGTTTGTATTCATGAATGTATAAATTGGAACTATTTTCTTCAGTGGAGGAATGAATTAGTCGTAAAAAGGCATATCTATGGGGGTAGTGGGTTAGGGAGGTGCCATTTCTATGGAAGAAAGGGTAAATATCAGATCTAGATTCAATTTTGTATTTCAAATACCTGTGTTAACACATTCAACCCTAGCGACGAGTTATAATGCTTGTCATTTACAAACAGTGTACATATGAGGATTACACTTGTCCTATGCAAACAGTGTATACCCTGATCAGAGCCCTCTGATCAGGGTCTACACTGTTTGTCATTTTGAAATATATTGCTAAAGTCAACCCTAAAGAGTCAAAAATGGACAATACCTACTTTGAAATTGGAATTTTCCATTAAAAGTTTCAGGGGTGAATGAGTTAATAGCAGCGTTGGAGAGGGAGAAAGGTAGTTGGCCTGGAATTCAAGTTTTAGTGGGTTTTCCTTATGAAAACTCTATCTACACCTGTTGCTAATTCTTCAACTGTTAATGTATCTGTAAGTGGATTAGTCGTTGAACCTACAGTAAGCAGTGTAAATAACTGCAGACATTTAAACAGCTTTTGATTTATTGAACCCTTACATTCCTTATAGTGTTGCCTTCCTAGTAGAATTTTACTCACTCATTAACTTCAAACTAACTCAATAGCCTATTTCTAGTTTTGAAGATATGCGACTACTTAAAGCAGGTTGAAAGTAAAGCAGAATGCACCTAAAGGTGTATTCTGCTTTACTTTTAGTCTGCTTCAAGCTACCTTCTGCTGGAATATTGAAAATATTTCTCATGGTGCATATTCACAATTGTATATAGTTGAAATATTTTCTTCAGTGGAGGAAAGAATGAAATGGGTAAACCACATATCTGTGAAGTAATTAATTATGCATTTTCATGCTTTCTACCATATTCTGAAAAAGAGCCGTACAAATTGTTTCCTGCATATTAAGAAATATTTTCTATATCCTAGCAGATAAAAGCTGAAAGTAAAGCAGAATGTGCCTTTAGGCACATTCTGCTTTACTTTCAACATGCTTTAAGTGATCATCTTTCTTTAAAACTAGAAACAGGTTATGGGACAATGGATCAAACCAAATTAAAAGCAAATTAGAAAGTTCCTAAAGTATTCAAATTTCCTTTCATGCCTTTTTCCATTTCATGATATAGTGCAATAGAAATCTTCCTTCAACCTTACAATAATTATTGTATACTTAAAGCAGACTGTAAGTAAAGTTTGCTTTAAGCAATCACCTGTATCAAATACTTAAAAAAGCTAAAACTGTTTAAACAAAAGGTTCCCTTTGGAAGATTTTTGAGAAAGATGATATTTTAGTATTTTCCTATTCAGGAAAACTGAGTGTCCTTTGGTATTTGTTAGCTACATGACATAGTGCCAATAAAAACTAAGAGCTTGGACTGGAAGCTGAGTTCACCATGATATTTGTACTACTTGACACAAGACCCTACATGGAATGTTACTTATCACAAATGCCCCTGACAGAGACTGGATCAGCAAGATTAAATGTCTTAATTACGTAAGTGCTTCTCCGACTAATAAGCTTTAGCTGCATGTAGCTATATGTCATGTTGAAGCAATTCCTGCAACCTTACCTCAAGAGAAACACCTTTGGACATCTTTACCTACTCCTCCAGTTAAGGGGAGTATTTCAAAAATTTAAAAATCTTTATTTCTGCTTTAAACCCTATGGTGTCACTACTCATTAGAATCGCCTCGAAGAGACAATTCTAATGAGTAGTAACACCATAGGATTTGATGCTAAAATAAGTGAGAAAATTTTGGATTTGTTCTGTTTACTCCCTCTTATCTGGAGCCCAGCGTCATGTTGAAGCAATTCCTGCAACCTTACCTCAAGAGAAACACCTTTGGACATCTTTACCTACTCCTCCAGTTAAGGGGAGTATTTCAAAAATTTAAAAATCTTTATTTCTGCTTTAAACCCTATGGTGTCACTACTCATTAGAATCGCCTCGAAGAGACGATTCTAATGAGTAGTAACACCATATGATTTGATGCTAAAATAAGTGAGAAAATGTTGGATTTGTTCTGTTTACCCCCTCTTATCTGGAGCCCAGCGTCATGTTGAAGCCATTCCTGCAACCTTACCTCAAGAGAAACACATTTGGATGTCTTTGCCTACTCCTCCATAAGAAATGCCATAGAATGACCTTACTCACTGCGGATGTTCAACCCATTACTCCATAGATACATAGAGGATATTGTATGAGTGTTCATTATTTATTATTTTTAATAAACGAGTTGACTAAAATAATATGACGCGAGCCTTGGCGAGCGTCATATTCATTTTAGTCAACGAGTTTATTAAAAATGATAAATAATGAACACGAATGTGATATTCTATTTATCACATTACAAGTTCAAGCACCTATTACATTGATTTGAAGCCGTAGTTTGTAGACCCTCCGCTATATAGATTTTCCGCCAAACGTTACGTTGTTTACGTTAACGTCATAGTTAATGACGTCATTTGGCACCCGCTACATGCAGCGCTTATGGACGAGCAAGTTAGGCCGGAGCCCAAAAAACGATATTCCACTAGTGGATTACGATATTTATACAATCGCTTTATGCAACTCCCAGACCGCAAATTATGTGATAAACCCTTTTAGGGGCCCCTACCCCCTATGTATTCATCCACTGAAAAAATACGGTATTTCCAATTTATGGTCATGAATATGCATTACCTTATGGCATGTTTCTAGTTTTGAAGACAGGGACCACTTAAAGCTGGTTGAAAGTAAAGCAGAATGCCCATTGTTTTACGTTCAGCTTGCTTTAGGCTACCAACTGCTAGGATATAGAAAATATTTCATGATTTTATATAAGTGTTAAATGGGTAATGGGTTAAATAAATAGTCCCAAAGCATCGTTTGACTGGTTGTTGAACCCAAGTTTGACTACTAAATACAACTAGACATTGCTACCTTATCTTTGTCAGACTGATAGTTAATTTGCCATCAATAATGCTTAGACATTGCTTTCTCATTAGTCAACTACTAGATTTTCATTTCAGATCTGATGGTTGAAACTGTGTTTGCAGTGTGTAAAGAGCTCCAGATAAGCGGGTTATTTCAAAAACTAAAATCTTTATTTCTCAATTAAACCCTATGGTGTCACTACTCATTAGAATCGTCTCTTCGCGACGATTCTAATGAGTAGTAACACCATAGGATTTGGTGATAAAATGAGCGAGAAAGTGTTGGATTTGTTCATTTTACCCCCTCTTATCTGCAGCCCTGTATGTGTAATTTGTATCAGATTATGGTCAGTAATTGAACCTTTTCCCCCATAGCCTGTTTCTTTATTTTGAAGACAGGCAGTCTTCATCCTTTTCTACTTGCCCAGCGCCCAGGACAAGTGGTTTTTGACTTGGACAAGTGATAACGGCATCAGATTTTGGCATATTACAGCAAGGAAAGTACTTCTTGTAAGCTTTGGGCAAGTGTTCTGAAAAGCTTTAGGCAAAGACTGGACTGGTGACCACTTAAAGCATGTTGTAAGTAAAGCAGAATGCACTTTGAGGCGCATTCTGCTTTACTTTCAGCCTTCTTTAAGCTACCATCACTCTGCTAGGACATAGAAATTTGCAAAAATGTTTAAATGCATATAACAATGTAACCAGTCAGCCTAAGGCCTCCATACTTGCTATGTATCTTTCTTGTGTAAAGACTTTTCCAACCATACCAATGTTATCACCATGTGACCTTGACCTTTGACCTAGTTTTGAAAAACATTTTTAAAAAATGCCTATAACATTAGAACCAAAAGGCCTCTTCCATACCTGGTATGACTATGCCAATATTTTTTCCCTTCTGACCTTGACCTACTTTTGCAAAATCTTTTAATGCCTATAACATTGGAACCAATAGGCCTAGAGGCTTTCATGTTTGGTTCATATCTTTCTTAAGACTTTCCCAATTATACCAATGTTCTTTACCATGTGACCTTGACCTTTGACTTCCTTTTGCAAATAAGCATGGACATTACAGAACATGCTGCTGTCTTGGGGCATTTTTGTTTCACAAACACACTTTGCTTGTATGTATTTCTCACGACAATACCAGTCTCTAAGCTTTAGCTAGGAATCAAACATCTTATACAAAGGTTTCGCACCAAGTCTTGTGGCTATGGTGGAAAGGATTAATAAACCAAACAACTTGGAATATTATGATTGAATAACCAGACTTTTATTTTTACCTGAAAGAGTGTGAGACTTGATGGTACAGTTAACTCTTGTTTGTTTTCCTCCATAGCTTATTTTGGATGTTTAACCCATTACCTGATAGCCTATTTATAGTATTGAAGATAGGTGACTAATTAAAGCAGGTTGAAAGTAAAGCAGAATGTGCTTTACTTTCAACCTGCTTTCATCTATAATCTGCTAGAATATAGAAAATATTTTTTATTATTCTCATTTATGACAGTGAAAATTGGAACTATTTTCTACAGTTGAGGAATAGATTAAAGGCGTTAAAAGGCGTATTTATGGGGTAATGGGTTGAGACAGGTGGTTACCTGTTAGCTGGTTTGCTGAAAACCGTTTGAATTTAACCCAGTGCCCCATAGCATGTTTCTAGTATTGAAGATAAGTGGCCATTTAAATCAGGTTGTTCTGCTTTACTTTCAGCCTACTTTAAGCTACCATCTGCTAGGATATATGGTGCATATTCATGACTATATATCTTCAGTGGAATAATAAATTAAAGGCATATTTGGTAATGGGTTAAAGCAAGCCAAAAACTCCTTACTTTCTGCCTGATTTAAGTATCCACTGTCAGAATGCAGGTTTTCACTGGATCTGTAAAGGGTTAAAGATAGATGGTTATTTTAGCTGGAAAATCCTGAAAGAGCTTGGAGCAAATAATACTCAGATACAGGAACAAATTAACGGGGTACTTTTAATGCCCCTTTATAAGCGCCATAGTACAAGCACAGAAAGGAATATCAATGAGGAATAGGTAAATCTGACAAAAGTCTATGCCGGGGATAGGGTGGGAGACAAGCATGTTAGTTTTTGAGGAATGGGTAAAAGACTTGTCTGGAACTCCAAAAGCTTTTCTGTGGATTAATGGAATACTTGATGTAGATGTTCAAGACAGATAGATGTAAAAGTAAGTGTAGCGTATTGGGACAGTGCTCCAGATATGAAGGAATATACTGAACAAATCCAACATCCAATTGATTTCAGCATCAAATCCTATGCTGTTACTTCTCATTAGAATCGTCTCGAAGAGATGATTCTAATGAGTAGTGACACTATAGGGTTTAATGAATAAATAAAGATTTTATTTTGAAAAATACTCCCTGTATCTGGAGCCCTGCTTGGAGACAGGCAAATGTGTGACTCGATGGGTAAAAAACTGCATATTTTCAGTGTTTTGACAATCATGTCCATATAATTGTGACATCGGTGTGTGGCTGTGCTATTGCTGTCCAATCTAGATAGGGAGGCTGACATAAGATTAACAGGAAATAGATCATTACCACTGATAACTCCGAGCCCACCATTGATTTCTGCTTCTATTTATATCCTGATGTGCTCCACATTGCATCCAGCCACATCTGCAAGGCAAACTCTAGTATAACTGTACAGTCAGACTTGAGTTAACCCATTACCCCATAAATACGCCTTTTTATGCCTTTGATTTATCCATCCAATGAAGAAAATTGTTCCAGTTTATACAGTCACTGATATGCTGCTTTAGAAATGTTTTTCATATCCTAGCAGATGGTAACTTAAAGCTGGCTGAGAGTAAAGCAGAATGTGCCTTAAGGCAAAAATAGCTTTACTTTCAACCTGCTTTAAGTGGTCACTTATCTTCAAACTAGCAATTGACTTTTGGGTAATGGGTTAACCCATTACTCCATAGATACACATTTGTACGCCTTTTATTTATGCCTCCACTGAAAAAATAGTTAAATTTATACAGTAATGAATATGTTTCATAAGAAAAAAATATTTTATTCTAGCAGATTGTAGTTTAAAGCCGGCTGAAACTAAAGTACTTTCAACCTACTTTAACCCATTAACCCATAGCCTGTTTCTAGTATTTCAGATATGTGACCTATTAAAGCAGGCTGAAAGTAAAGCAGAATGCGCCATAGGGCGCATTCTGCTTTACTTTCAGTCTGCTTTAAGTTACTATCTGCTAGGATAAAGAAAATATTTCTTATGGTACATATTCTTGACAGTATAAAATGGAACTATTTTCTTTGGCGGATGAATAAAATGAATGCGCTAAAAGTCGCTTCTATAAGGGAAAGGGTTAAGTGGTCATCTATCGAGTTGTGGGGGTAAAAGGTTATTCTTTTACCCCATTTTTTTGACAGCTTAATAAGGAACAGAAATAAAGCAGAAAACTCATAATAAATAATCCTTAGAAAGTGACCTAATAACAAAACTTTTATATAGGTCACAACTTGATGCAGAACAAAGGTAGAGCAGAAAGTTCCTACAGGAACTGTCTGCCTTATTTTAGTCTTGCATGAAGCAGAGTGAGTCTTTTATTTTTTGAGGGGATCATTCTTCAAAGAGTGCATGGCCATTTAGCTGTAGTTTGACTGTGCGTACTTATAAGAATAAAAGTGCAAATAACTCAACATAAGTAAACAAACTTCCCTTTCAAACACAAGGTGTCGCTTGATCAATAACTTGGTTGAACGATTGGATTTAGATTTGTTATAAGTTTACATCGCTTAAATTAAGACTCGATTGTAATGTGTACAATATAGGGCGTGTTTGAGAAGAGACAGTTTTAAAAATAGTTACAACATAGGGTTTAGTTCAGAAATAACAGAACATTGTTTATTTACTGTAAGGGTTCTTTATATAATAAGACATATTCTCCATTCTGTCTGGGCCAAACCCTATGATGTGACTACTCATTAGAATCATCTGGAAGAGATTATTCTAATGAGTAGTTACACTATAGGGTTTAATGCAGGCATAACAATTTCACTTTTCCAAATACCGCCCATATCTTGAGCCGTAATGTTTTCAAGGAAGTTTTGACAGTATATACTGACAGCTTACACACACTTACTCAGGTGTGACAGTATGCTGTATGTACCCTGTGTGGATTGATATATTCAGAGAGAGAGACAGACAGAAGCTTGAGGGTCTTGTGTGTAGGTCAGTCTGCAGCCTGTCAAACTGACAAACAGAAGTAAGTGATATTACGGAGGAAAATTGACAAACAAATTTGCAAAAGGCTACTGTGTTTGGATTTTGATATTTTTAGGTACATATATAATTGTGATGGTTAAATGTATATGCATGGAGTGACTGTTGATAGTACAGGAAAGATGATTAAGTAGCAAGATTTAGTAGGAAAGTATGTGGAGTATTTGTGATGAGGGATGTATATGAGGCGGTATGTAAGTGCAAGGTTTTCGGTATACAGGTAAGCTGTCTTCTGTCTTACAGCTGCTTGTATAAAGGTATCCAACAGGCATTTGCTAATAGTTAGCCCTTCTCCGGTGATTAGCAAATATTTATGTATTTTGAAAACAGTGAAGACTCTGATCAGACAGCTCCTGACGGAGCTGTCTGATCAGAGTCTGCACTGTTTTCTGATAGGGTATTTAACCCATTTTATGCGGGATACACTTTTTGGTGTACCTTTAGGCAAACAGTTTTGATCTCAGATCAGGCCCCACATTGAAGGGCCTGATCTGAGATCAAAACTGTTTGCAGATAAGTCAAAAATACTCTATCAGAAGATGCTGAAATATTTTGCAAATATTTGAGTTATACCCACTGCAGACGACATTTTAAAATGGCCGCCAAATATTACCCAGCATACAATGGGTTAAATGCATTTAAATTGTTTGGTTACATAAAGTTATGTCAGGCATGAGTCTGCTTGGGAAAGTTTTCTGTACTTTATTAGCCAGTGTAATATGGTCAGATGATAGAAGTTTATAGTGGGCGGAGTTATATATATGAACATTCACCAGATGGAGGATAAAATTAGGTTTAATATAGTAACTGTGAGATTTAGTGTGAACCCATTACTCTATTGTATGCATATTTACACATTTAATTTATTCCTCCACTGAAGAAAATAATTGTAATTTATGCACAATAACAGTCATGAATATGTTCAAGAAATATTTTCTACATTCTAATAGATGGTAACTTGAAGCATGCTGAAAGTAAAGCAGAATGCACCATAAGGTGCTTTCAGTGGTCACCTGTTTTCAAAAATAGAAACTAGGCTAATTGGCGCAATTGGTTAAGACAGAAAACTGTTGTTGGTTAAAGATAGCTGAAGTAAAGTAGAATTTTAGTCTCAGCCTGCTTTAAGCAGCCAATTGTCAGTATATAGGAAAGGCTGCCTATAAAGGGAATAGTTTCCTGTGGCTCTTTGTCAGGTCAGGTTAGAACCATGGAGAGGCATTTTCTATGAGGAATTTAGCCTACAGGAGTTACTGTGAGCATGGCTCCAGATAAGAGGGTGTGAACTGAACAAATCCAACATTGTCTCACTCATTTCAGCACGAAATCCTATGGTGTTACTACTCATTAGAATCGTCTCGAAGAGTATAGTGACACCAGAGGGTTTAATGCAGAAATAAAGATTTTAGTTTTTGAAATGCTCCCCTTATCTGGAGCTCTGACTGAGTTTGTTTATGAGGTGTAGGGCTAATACATTAACCAAGCCCAATGGTATGTTTGGCAGTAGAGATGGAACAAAAATGTCAGAGAAATTACTCCATGATTAAGATGAAAGTAAGAAAGGTGTGTTTTATTGTTCTTTGGGCAATACCGGAGTCAGAGGGTGGTAAATGTATTCAGCTTACGAGCAAATCAAGCCCTTACTCTATAGACGTAGGCAGCTAGATAATTGTGTTTTTTTCTCAAAAAGAAAATAACTTTTCATCTTTTTAATCTTTTCTCGCATTGCTTGTTTTCACTATTGAAGATAGATTGTATAGCTTAAAGCAGGTTAAAGGAAGATAGATGGTATAGCTTAAAGCAGGTTAAAAGTAAAGCAGAGTCTTTAAGCTACAATCTGCTAGGATATAGAAACTATTTCTTAAAGTGTATAAACTTAGGTATTCATGACTGTATCAAGTAGAACTATTTTCTTCATTGGAGAAATGAATTGAAAGGTGTTAAAAGGTGTATATTTATGGAGTAATGGGTTAATGACAGCTAATTCACCTTTTTTAACCCATTACCCCATAGCTGGTTTCTAGTTTTGAAAACAGGTGACCACTTAAAAGCAGGCTAAAAGTAAAGCAGAATGTGCCTTAAGGCGCATTCTGCTTTACTTTCAGCCTACTTTAAAGTAAAATCTACTTGGAAAAAGAAAATATTTGTTATGAGACATTTTCATTATGGTATAATGTGGAACTATGTTCTTCAGTGGAGGAATAAATTAAAGGTATATTTATGGGGTAATGGGTTTTTAGCTACTTACAAGAAAATTGACAGTGGTTACTCAAGGGAGATAACTTTAATTTTCATTGGTTTGTACCTAGTGTAATCCCATTGAAAACCACATCTGTAGGACTTGATGTTGATTAGAATACATGACATTGTTATCTTTCCAGGGTTTGCTACTGTCTGTAGGACTCTCAAAGGCATTAAAATGTGCAGCTATATACCAGTTAAACCTTATGAGGCTGCATTTTAATGACCCAAAGATCAGAGCATACAGTCGAAACTCGATACTTTGAACTCGCTTAAATCCATCGTACCAATATTGCATAAGTTGAATTTAGATAAGTCAATATCGGGTGAGTCAAACATACCCACATTTCAAGGTTAAAACGTGGCCATGCCACGTTTTAACCTTGAAATATGGGTATGTTTGAGCTAACGGGAAAGCCAATTATTGAGTTTCGACTGTATATTTTTTGGTCTGTCTGTCTGTTTGTCTGTCCGGTGTGTGTGTTTCTTTGTCCGTCTTACGGACTCTTACCACACTTGCTTGAACTTTGGGCATGACTCTGGAAGTACATGTTATAGAAACTTCATATTTGGCGTACCATTCAGAGTTTCAGCTATAAAATGTCATTGAACTTATAAACTGGAACAAATCCAAGCTGTTGCGAATTAATATTCATGTGTACATCTATTACATATCTCAATAGATATAAAAATTAATACCCTTCCTGCCTGAGAAGAAAGGAAATAGAATAAATTTATGAGAATATTAGGGGAAGAGATGTACTTTTCAGAGTAGAGAGAATGGTTCTGAACTGCTGTCCTCAAAATGTCTGAATTAAAAGACGCTAGGTCTACACTCTTAGTAAAGTCTGAGGGCTTTTTTTCTCATGACAAGTAATAGAATCGCAAGTTTTGCAGCAAATGCAAAGGATTAACCCATTACCCAATAGCCTGTTTCTAGTTTTGAAGAAAGGTGACCACTTAATGCAGGTTGAAAGTAAAGCAGAGAATGCCCCTTAAGGCACATTCTGCTTTGCTTTCAGGCTACTTTAAGCTACCACCCTGCTAGAATATAGAAAATATTTCTTATGATACATATCCATGACTGTATAAATTGGAACTGTTTTCTGCAGTGGAGGAATGAATTTAATGCGTAAGAATGCCCATCCAGGTAAGGTCAAGTAAACTGAATAAATCCAACAGTTTCTCACTCATTTTAGCACCAAATCCTATGGTGTCACTACTCATTAGAATCCTCTCTTCGAGACGATTCTAATAAGTAGTTACACCATAGGGTTTAATGCAGAAACAAAGATTTTAATTTTTGAAATACTCCCCTTGTCTGGAACCCTGTGACTATGGAGTATACTGGGTAAAAGAGGTAGTGCAGCTTTTATCGTTGACTTCTGAAGCATATGGTATGGTTACCTGGTAAGATGTAACGGTGATAACAGGAGCTGGGTGTTGTGGTTGGCCTGAACCACGGAGCACCTGTCACAAACGGTTAACTACCGGCAGGGACTATTGTTCCAGCAAGGCCAGCATCCAACAGATAATACCTTCATCTGGCTTTCGGATTTTTGGCAACATACAGGGAAATTAAGTCTTAGTACCGCTTAGCGGTGAAACAGTGATGATATTTGCAAACAGTTTGGATCCTGATGAGACGCGGCGTAACGCGGCGTCTCATCAGGATCCAAGCTGTTTATAACATTCTGATACCGTTTTTCAAAACAATTTGTTTTGAAAATTTTATTTTTGGACCAGAAGCAGACGACAATAATTATTGTTGTAAACAAAAAAATACCAAGCATGCAAAAAGTAAACCCTTCTTCTGTCATGATAATGTCTGCTTTCGAATTGCACTATGTTGTCTGCAATTGTTTCGAAATTAAGATATATGCGTTTTTCAATCGAAGAAAGCTGAAGATGTTGAGTGTCAAGCAGTTAGTTCTAGATCAGATGCCACTTTATGCTGCATGTGATCTATATCAAAACTGTTTGCTGATATGAGTATGGTAGTCGGCATTTGGCAGGCAAAATGTTAGGTTCAGGAACCAGGTGAGATTTCTCAGACTCCCATATCATCTTAACTTCCTGCTTTATTGTCATCAGTCTGCAACTACCATACCATGAACCCTTAATATTCTGTTTAACCGTGAACCCATAGCCTGTTTCTAGTTTAGAAGACATGTGATCACTTAAAGCAGGTTAAAAGTAAAGCAGAATGTGCCTACAGGCACATTCTGCTTTACTTTCAACCTGATTTAAGTTACCATCTGCTAGGATATTGGAAACATTTCTTATGATGCATATTCATGACTTTATAAAGTGTATATATTTTCCTCAGTGGAGGAATAAAGGTGTAAAAAGGCATATTGAAGTGGTACTAGACTGAAGAGCATCATAAATAGTATATGCCAACAGTAACAGTCCTGTTCTTGACTGCCTTTCTGAAACTTTTAAAAAGACTAGATTTAAAATTATTCATTGGCATATGGAAATATTTTACTAGCTGGAGATAGCTAGGGACAATGGGAGCAAGAAGAGAGAGATAGGTTGGGTGAGAAAAAAGATAGAGGGAGAGAGAGAAAGCGAGAGAGATTTGGTGTGAGAAAGAGTGAGAGATTGCGTGTGTGGGAGTCCAGGTAAGCATAGTTTTCAGCAATTATAGTAGGAAACGGGCAGCATGTGTATTTCACGTCTTTAAATGAGAACAAGTCTTTCCAAAAGCACAAAGGGAGTATTCATTGATTACATACAGCTACGTCTAAATAGGCTAATTTCCTGCCATTATGGCATGAGGAAGACATAATTCAAAAAGTTTTAAAGTTTTTAAGTCACAGCTAAACATATACAGGTGACAAAAAGTGACACTTATTTGACACATGTTTAATTGTACTTTATATCAGCTGTTTTGTCTGTTTGGAGTTTGCCTGGAGCAGAGTGAGGAGTATAATGTAGAGAGCCATTTTAGCTGTAGGTATTTTTTACAACAACCCTTCTACAATGATGACTTTTTGAAATGGACTTTTCGTGATTGATGGCCAGATTGTTTCTAGTTTTGAAGATGTGTGACCACTTAAAGAAGACTGAAAGTAAAGGAGAATGTTTATCTGAAAATCCAAATATTGCAAGAGTTAAATTAAATTAAGTTAAATTGACAATTATCGTTGGTGTATTCATTTATCACATGAAATTTAATTTGTTTATCTGCACATCCATCTTGTGCACATGTACAGAGGTTTTGAGCATCTAATGAAATTTATGAAGAAATCTGAAAATACATTTCTCAAGATCTTAGCAAGATATTGTGTTCTGTGATCATGATGTGTTCTGCTCTGTTTTGAGATAATTTGGTTGAAAATTTGAGATTTAGTATTTGATTAACCTTTAGTGTGCGAGAAACCAGTGCAGACAGTAGGCTCAGACCAGAGGACTCTTTAGGAGACATCTGATCAGTTTCTTTATTGTTTGTCATACTGTCAGAAACCAAATCCAATGAGAGGTACTCAAATTAATGGTAGTTAAAAAATGGGAAATCATCATTTGGAAAGTCAGCAGTTAACCTTAACCCTTTGAACCCTAGTCCCGCATATAGGCGTCATTTTCAAACTGAACATGTGAATAGTACACTTGTCCTATGCAAACAGTGAAGACCCAGATCAGAGGGCTCCGTAAGGAGCCCTCTGATCTGGGTCTTCACTGTTTGTCATAATGCCAAACATTGATAAAAACAACCCTTAGAAGTCAGAAATGGACTAGACTAAAATGGAAAATGGAATTGTCCATTTAAAGTTTCAGGGAGGAAAGAGTTAAGCATGCTGGTGGTGAAACCATGGTAATTTGATCCTGATAAGATGCCACCTCATCATGATCAAAACTGTTTGACACTCTGACCCTGTTTTGAAATTGTTTTTGAAAACTCTTAAATTTAGACAACCAAAAATTATTGTTGTAGACAGAAAAATAACACCCAACATGCAAATATAAAATAGTTTAAAGGTTATGGTTAAAGCAGCTAAATAGTCTTTGATGTATTAATAGTTATTAATAATTTTGATTCTCTCCATTGAAGTGACTGAGGATGCTTTTATCTGTTCCTCCACATAAGCATCATAATACTTTACACCTTCCAGAAATATGAATTCAAATGATGATTTGCTTGTGTTATGCTTAGGTTTCTGCTTAAAGCAAGATGAAGGTACAGCAGAAAGTTCTTTTTGCAGCTGTCTGCTTTCATTTTACATTGAATCTTGCTTTAACCCATTACTCCGTAGAAACACATTTTTATGCCTTAATTTAATCCTCCACAGAAGAAAATAGTTCCAACTTCTACAGTCATTAATAAGCATCATCTAGGTTCTAGCAGATGGAAGCTTTATATATAAGCAGGCTGAAAGTAAAGCATAATGTGCCTGAAGGCGCATTCTGCTTTACTTTTAGCCTGCTTTTAAGTGGTCGCCTATCTTTAAAAGTAGAAACAGGCTATAGGTTAATGGTTTAAAATGTTGTCAGAGAAGTTTTAATTCTGCACTCAGTGAAACAGAGTGACAACGCTGATGGCTGACACGTAGGATATGACGTGTGACCACGTCCTCTCACGACACCTACACCACAATATTACTACACTACTGGCAGTTTTAATGAGTGCACAAAATTAATTACTGCTTACCTAGCAAAATTTTCAGCTCATTTAGCTTTCATATGAAGTCTCGGAGCTCCAGATAAAGGGAGTATTTCAAAAATTAAAATCTTTATTTCTGCATTAAACCCTATGGTGTCACTACTCATTAGAATCGTCTCTTCGAGACGATTCTAATGAGTAGTAACACCATAGGATTTGGTGTTGATATGATTAAGAAAATGTTGGATTTGTTCAGTTTACCCCCTCTTATCTGGAGCCCTGAGTCTTGATGTACTTAAAAATTCTTAACTTGAAAGACAAGACTTGTTCATTCATAGAATACTGATTGTCCATGGTATGCAATTTTATGCCTCAATTTTATTTTTCAATTGACGAAAACAGTTCCAATTTGTACAGTCATGAATATGAATATGTATCATAAGAAATATTTACTATATTCTACCAGCTGGTAGCTTATAGCAGGCTGGAAGGTACATACTGCTTTACTTTCAACCTACTTTAACTCGTTACCGCAAATCCTGTTTCTAGTTTTGAAGACAGGTGACTACTTAAAGCAGGTTGAAAGTAAAGCAGAATGTGCCTTAGGCACATTCTGCTTTACTTTCATCCTTCTTTAAGCTATCATCTACTAGAGCATAGAAAATATTTCTTATAATACATATTCCTAACAGTATCAAGTGGAACTATTTTCTTCAGGTTATGAATAAAATAAACGCGTGAAAAGGCATATTTATGGGTTAATGGGTTAAATGGTCACATATCTTGAAAACTAAAAATAGGCTTAACAGCCACCTGTTAGCATGAAAGAAAACTCTTTTGGCTCCTTATCTGAGCATGGTAGAAGCTTAAATTGTTGGAGCTTTCTGCTTTACTTTCATTTTGCTTCAAGCAGTCACTAACCTTAAACACATTTGAATACAGGTGGTTTGCACTTTTGGCAAGGCATGAAAGAGTTAAAACTTTTCATACTTTAGAAGCAGATTTCTTTCCTGAGATTTGATATCGGGGAGATCTACAAGACAGGTTTATTGGCGATGAAGTATTTTGGAAATCCCAGTTTTCAGCGAGGCATAATAATTCCCCCTCACTGTCATTTTAAACTGTGTTTATCGATAGGAACAGGTGTTTGCGTTGTGTAAGTTGTCTTGTTTCGCTGATGCGTAGGCGGGCTGAGTTCGGTAACTTTATCAGCTAGGTTATGTTTAACGGTAAATTTTAAAAAAATTGTTTTGCTTGTTTTCTATTGCAAAGCTGTACTAGAAGTGATTGATACAGTTGCTTGTTTGTTTATAACCTCAAACATAACATCTCTTAACCTATTACTCCATAGCCTGTTTCTAGTTTTGAAAATAGGTGACTTCTTAAAGCAGGTTGAAAGTAAAGCAGAATGTGCCTTATGGCACATTCTGCTTTACTTTCATCCTGCTTTAAGCTACCATCTGCTAGATTATAGGAAATATTTCTTGTCAATCACATTTATAACTGTATAAAATGGAACTAATTCTTTCAGTGGAGGAATAACTTAGAGGCGTAAAAAGGTGTATTTATGGTGTAATGGGTTAAGTGACATATGAGTGAGAAAGATGGAGATCTTAATTGGCAGATCTTAATTGGCAGATGGCTGCTTAATGCAGGACTAAAATAATGCAAAAAGCTTCTTATAGCCAATTGCCACATTAATACGCCTCTTTACGCTTTTAATTTATTCCTGTACTGAAGAAAATAGTTTCTTTTTATACGGTGATGAATATTTAACATGAGAAATAGTTTCTATCTATCCAAGAAGATTGTAGCTTAAAGCAGGCTGAAAGTAAAGCAGAATGTTTCTTATTCTGCTTTACTTTCAACCTGCTTTAAGTGGTCATCTGTTTTGAAAACTAGAAACAGGCTATGGGGTAAAGGGTTAACCCTTAGCCTGCCACTCACAACTATAGCTCCATATGCAAACAGCTTGGATCCCGATGAGACGCCGAGTAACTCGGCGTCTCATCCGGATCCAAGCTGTTTGACACTTGGACAACATTTTCAGCAATTTTGAGCAACTTTGAAGCACTTTGAAAATTGAAGCAGACGAGAAATATAGCAGACGACAATTTATTTGGCGGGCTAAGGGTTAAATGCTTTTTGCAATTTTGTTCTGCATGAAGTTTCGACTTGTCTAGTCTTGATGCAATTAGACTTATACATGTATTCTAAAAGGTTTTACTGTACGTGAAATAGTTTTGGGATGTCATAAATTATTCAAGGAAATAAATTGTCATTTGAGTGTAAATGGTTGAAAGTAATGTGTTACATAATTCATATCCCCTGAAAATTATTAACCAGTTACCCCATAGCTTGTTTCTAGTTTCAAAGAAAGGGGTTTACATAAAGCAGGTTGAAAGTAAAGCAGAATGCGCCTTAAGTTCCATTCTGCTTTACTTTCAGCTTACATATTGATGACTGTATAAATAAAACTATTTTCTTCAGTGGAGGAATAAATTACAAGTCATCAACACTTTTCTCCAATATTAAAAGGGTGAAGCTTATTGTATCATCATTATTAATTAGCTCATTCCTCATATACAGTAAAACTTCGCTATCATGACCACTAAAAAGAAGGTTAATTGATTGTTTAAAAGGCAGGTGATATATCAGAGCAAGGTGGCAGTAAATCAGAAAGCTCCTAAAGGACTTTGCTTTAACCCTTTCCTCCCTGAAACTTCAAATGGACAATTCCAGTTTCCATTAAAGTCTAGTCTATTTCTGACTTTTTAGGGTTGTTTTTTGTCAATGTTAGGCATTATGACAAACAGTGAAGACCCTGATCAGAGGGCTCCTTTCGGAGCCCTCTGATCTGGGTCTTCACTGTTTGCATAGGACAAGTGTACTTTTCACATGTTCACTGTTTGAAAATAACGCCTATATGCGGGACTAGGGTTCAAAGGGTTAAGCAGTCACCTGTCATGAACACTAATAATCAACACAACTTATTGGTCGTAATAGAGAGGTTTTACGGTATTTCCCACCAAATGTTGATCAAACATCAGGGCTCCAGATAAGGGGAGTATTTCAAAAACTAAAATTTTTATTTCTGCATTAGAATTGTCTCGGAGTAGTAACACCATAGGATTTGGTGCTGAAATGAGTGAGAAAATGTTGGATTTGTTCAGTTTACTCACTCTTATCTGGAGTCCTGCAACATTATAGTTACGATGATTATGTTTATGATGATTATGTTTGTGTCGTTGCAGGTTCTAAGACTGTTTGATGTGTGAGAGTAGGAGAGTGGACCAGAGAAAGTAGCAGGATGGCTGAAGATCAGGTAGATGGACGGCCCCCACAATATGGCCTCACCGTCGCCGAGACTAGAGAGCTCATGGAGCTCCGAGGACATGAGGCCTATGAAGTCATTCAGACCAAATATGGTGGTGTGCTGGAAATGTGTAAAAAGCTATATACATCAGCCAATGAAGGTACAGATTAATCCATCTTTTATCACGGCTCCAGATAAGGGGAGTATTTCAAAAACTAAAATCTTCATTTCTGCATTATAACCTATGGTGTTACTACTCATTAGAATCGTCTCTTCGAGACGATTCTAATGAGTAGTAACACCATAGAATTTGGTGCTGAAATAAGTGAGAAAATGTGTGATTTGTTCAGTTTACTTGCTCTTATCTGAAGCCCTGTTTTATATACATCATACTGATCCTTTACTCCATAGCCAGTTTCTAGTACTGAAGATAGGGAATCACTTAAAGCAGGTAAAACAGAATGCCCCTTTTAATGCACATTCTGCATTACTTCCAGCCTGCTTTAAGCTACCATCTGCTTTGATATGGGAAACCTTTGTTGTACGTTCATGGCTGTATAAATGGCATATTTATGGAGTAATGGGTTAAAATTGTCTGCATTATCTCTTAGTTTTGATCCTTATGAGAGGCATATTATATAATAACAAACATAGTGTTCAGTATGTCCTTGCAAGGGTTCCAGATTAGGGGAGTATTTCAAAAAGTAAAATCTTTATTTCTGCATTAAACCCTATGGTGTGACAACTCATTAGAGTCGTCTCTTTGAGACGGATTCTTATGAGTAGTTACACCATAGGATATGGTGTTGAAATGAATGAGAAAATGTTGGATTTTGTTAAGTTTACTTCCTCTTATCTAGAGCTCTGCTAGCATGCTTCACTTCATCTGTGGTTGTTTTTGGTATCCCTCATGAAGTACCAGTAGCATCAGTTGTGTGTCAGTGTGCTTTTCTATCATAACGGCCCCTTAGACAGTTCTGTTCCAGTAATTTACATGTTAGGAACTGTGAAAAATGCAAAATTTATTTAAAAAATTTCTCATAGTTCAAAAGTGAAATGTATAGAAAATTTGTGGAATTCTGTGATATCCAGTTTTCCTTTGCTTGATTTGTTATTGACCCTGCTTAACCCATTACCAAATAAATGCCTTTTTACTCCTTTAATTTATTCCTCCACTGAAAACTAGTGCCATACCATACAGTCGGGAATATACACCCTAATGAAATTTAAAGGAGCTGTCTGATCATTGATCAGGGTCTGCAGAAAAATTCTCCCTGACATGAGTCTAGTTTTTCCTGATGAAAACATTTCCTAACTTTTACCAATCTAATAGTTCAGAAATTAGTGACCTTTTAAAGCAGATTTAAAGTAAAGCAGAATGCGCCTAAAAGCACATTCTTCTTTATTCTCAGCCTTCTTTCAGCTACTATCTGCTAGAAAATAAAAATAAAAATCTTATTTTACATATCATGACTGCATAAATTGGCGTAAAATGTGTAATTATGGAGTAATGGGTTATTATGCAGCATGTTAAAGTATACTATGCTACTTGCTAAGATATGGATGCCAGTCACACAAGCCCATCTTACTTATGTCTATTAGGAGACGAGTAGAATCTTGATTTATTACAGTAATACCTCAGCCAATTTTCAAGAGAGTGATTTGGCATCCACCCACCTCAAACAAATATCAGTTTGTCATGCCATGTAAAAATGGATCTCCGATCACAGACAGCTAATATTGGAGCTGGGTTTC
This sequence comes from Gari tellinella, assembly GCA_922989275.2. Taxonomy (NCBI): domain Eukaryota; kingdom Metazoa; phylum Mollusca; class Bivalvia; order Cardiida; family Psammobiidae; genus Gari; species Gari tellinella. The sequence goes on from OV277858.1 coordinate 77,918,258, forward strand.
AACCACTTACAATGCTCAATTTTCAAATGACACAGCTCCAGATAAGGGGAGTATTTCAAAAACTAAAATTGTTATGCCTGCATTAAACCCTATGGTGTTACTACTCATTAGAATCGTCTCTTCGAGACGATTCTAATGAGTAGTGACACCATAGGATTTGATGCTGAAATGAGTGAGAAAATGTTAGATTTGTTCAGATTACTCCCTCTTATCTCGAGTCCTCCATTTTCTGATAATGGCCAATTTACATTGCATGGTTCTCAAGGGGGGTGTCTCCAAAATGTTTTTTAGTAGGAGTAACAGTGCAGACACAAATCAGATGTTTCTTGCAGGACACCCTTTAATCTGGGTGTACACTGTTTGCATTCTTGTCCTTTGCGCTGTAAAAGTAACTACAGTCGAACTGCGATATCTCGAACTCGGTTAAGTTGAACATACCCGTATTTCAAAGTTAAAACTTTGAAATACGGGTATGTTCGACTTAACCGAGCATGAAATAATGCTGTTAATGTATTGAATTATAGGATATTTCAAGTTAATAGAGTTTGAGATATCGAAGTTCAACTGTACATAGTACTCTAGAAATTGTGGCTGAGGGCAATTGAACGATTCAAAATAATAAACCTAGACATTACCTCTTAATAAGATTTTGAGTAAATGATCAATTTTATTTCAAACCATCTTTTGTAGTTGCTATAAATAAATCATGGAATCTTTGTGCTCAGAGAAAGTCGTAAGAAGATTTTCCTATTCAATAGGTCACCCGAGTGATTGAGGTGACTTATTGCGATCTATTCATGCCCGTCCCTGTTTGTCATGCATCAGACGTTAACATTTCACATATTAAACTTTTTCTATTCCATCGATTGAGATTGAAACCACCTTCATAAGAATATTTCTGTGTTTGGTCCTCTTTGAGAGCTGTTCAAAGAACTCCAAATTTATGTAGGACTTTGACTGCCATGACAGCTAGAAAGAATATACAGGACTTCAGTTAAGAGGAAGTTGTTTCTGTCAGCTAAACATTTTCTAACTCATTTCAGCACCATAGGGTTTAATTCAGAAATAAAGATTTTATTTTGAAAAACTACCTTTATCTGGTGCTCTGATATACATGTACAGTGGTAAATACGCTATTACATTAACCCTTTACCTGTGATAGCCTATTTCTAGCATTGAAGATAGGTGACTACTTAAAGCAGGTTGAAAGAGAAGCAGAATGCGCCTTAAGGCACATTCTGCTTTACTTTCATTCTGCTTTAAGCTATTATGTGCATGAATATAGAAAATATTCCCTATAATATATAATCATGACTGATTAAATTGGAAATATTTTCTTCAGCGGAGGAATAAATAATATTCGCTGAAAGGCGCTTCTATTGGGGAAAGGGTTAATCTATGCGTAAGAAACGCATAGTGAACGGTTGACGGTTAAGGCCTAACGATTTTAACGGATAAGAAACGGTAAAGTGGGTAGGAATAGCGTATTTACCACTGTATATGCAAAAACTACAAGTTTCAAAGATTGAAATACCGTTACTCGCATGTAGAATTGTGAAGTGACGCTCTTCCTAGCCATGACTCTAATGCAGAAATTATCCGATTTCTACGATATAAGTGGCTTTTAGCACATACACTATTCCTCAAAGACATGACCTTTCACGTTTCTACCATAAAGAACCATAGGAAACTGTTCCTGCATGTTGACAGGTACATGTTTAACCCTTTATTTGTAGTTTTCAAGACAGGTGACCACTTAACCCTTTCCCTTATAGGAGCGACTTTTAGCGCATTCATTTTATTCATCCGCCAAAGAAAATAGTTCCATTTTAAACAGTCATAGATATGTATCATACAAAATAGTTTCTATATTCTAGCAGATGATAGCTTAAAGCAGGCTGAAAGTAAAGCAGAATGCGCTTAAGGCACATTCTGCTTTACTTTCAACCTGCTTTAAGTGGTCACCTGTTTTCAAAGCTAGAAATAGGATAAGAGGTAATGGGTTAAAACAGGCTGTAAGGGAAGCAGAAAGCTTCTATGGGGAGCTTTTTGCGTTATTTTGAGCCCATTTCAAACAACCACCTGTCTGATGCACAGAAAACAAGTTATTGAGAAAATGGGTAAATTCAACTCCAATCTGTTTTGTAAGCCTAGAACACTAGTTATTATTCAGAGTGAAGTTTCACGAAATGTATTGACCGATTTTGGATGAGAAAATCCCTCGTTCGTGAATTGCGTGATGCATTTTGTGATTTGAATTAATCAGCTCATTGGATGAAAGTGATGTTATCAATAATTAAAAGTAGCAGCTCTTTTGGGGGCAGTGCATGGCTTATGGTGCAGGAGGAGAGTCACTGTTAAAACATGTCTGTCAAATCCAAATGAACCCATTTCTCCATAGATACACATTTTTACGCCGTTAATTTGTTCCTCCACTAAAGAAAACGGCCTGCGTTCTCCCTTTGAACCCTAGTCTTGCATATAGGCATCCATTGCAAACATGTACAATGTAAACAGTGTAGACTCTGATAATGAGCTCTCTGATCAGGATCTGCTCTGTTTGTCATATCAACCAACCATAAAAAGTCAAATATGGACTGGATTGAATTGGAAACAGGAATTATCAATTGAAGTTTATGAGATAAATAGGTTAATATAATTAACCACCAGCTTAAACACATATGTGCCCATTGAAATGTTTGAACAGTGTACCTGTGAAGAATATACTTGTCCTATGCAAACAGTGTTGACCCTGATCAGAGGGCTCCATAAGGAGCCCTCTGATCAGGGTCTACACTGTTTGTGATATTGTAAAACATTGACAAACACAACCCTAAATAATGAAAAACAAACTAAATTGGAAAGTGTAATTGTCTATTTGAAGCTTCAAGTGAGAAAGGGTTAAAGAGTACTGACCATGCATATTTAGATGCACTAATAACTTTGTCTTTTTACTGGTTTACTGTCTTTTTATACCATGACTTTTAGAATGTAGGCTGACTAAAATAGATTCTGATAAGTTAATATGACCAAGTCTTGACAGTATAGAGTTTGGATCACCGTTTGATGGGCACCAAGTTTCATTGCCCTTTCTGTTTGGGTCATCACTACTATACATGTGACCATACAGGCATATATGAATAAAAATAACATTTTTAAACAAAAATTTCAAACAAAAATTATTATATATTTTCTAATAGGCATGTTCAAGCATTTAATTTATTGCCCCCCTCCTGAAGAAAACAGTTTCCCTTTATACAGTAATAAGAAATATTGTTGCTATCCAAGCAGATGATAGTTTATAGCTGGCTGAAAATAAATTACAATGCACCTTAACCCATTACCTCTTAGCCTATTTCTAGCTTTGAAAACAGGTGACCACTTAAAGCAGGTTGAAAGTAAAGCAGAATGTGCCTTAAGGCACATTTTGCTTTACTTTCAGCCTGCTTTAAGCTACCATCTGCAAGGATATAGAAAATATTTCTTCTGATACATATTCTTGGCTGTCTAAATTGGAACTTATTTCTTCAGTGGAGGAATAAATAGAGGCGTAAAAAGGCGTTATTAAGGGGTAATGGGTTAACCCTTTCCCACATAGCATATCTCTAGTATTGAATATAGGTGTCCACTTAAAGCAGGTTGAAAGTAAAGCAGAATGCGCTTTAAGCGCATTTTGCTTTACTTTCAGCCTGCTTTAAGCTATCATCTGCTAGAATATAGAAAATATTTTGTATGATACATATTTATGAATGTATAAATTGGAACTGTTTTCTTCAGGGCAAGAATAAACTGAATGCGCTAAAAGGCGCTTCTATGGGGGAAAGGGTTAAGGTTCATTATGCTTTACTCTCAACCTGCTTTAAGTGGTCACCTGTCTTCAAAACTAGAAACTGGCTATGAGGTAATAGGTTAATCCTTACATGGCAGACTTATTACCCTTTACCCCATTGCCTGTTTCTAGTTTTGAAGGCAGGTGACAACTTAACCCTTTCCCTCATAGAAGCGCCTTTTAGCGCATTTAATTATTCCTACACTGAAGAAAATAGTTCCAATTTATTCAGTCATGAGAATGTACTAAAGAAACATTTTCTATATTGTAGCAAATGGTAGCTTAAAGCATGCTAAAAGTAAAGCAGAATGTGCCTCAAGGCACATTCTGCTTTACTTTCAATCTGCTTTAAGTAGTCACATGTCTTCAAAATAAGAAACGGGCTATGTGGGAAAGGGTTAAAGCAGGTTGAAAGTAAAGCAGAATGTGCCTTATGGCACATTCTGCTTTACTTTCAGACTGCTTTAAGCTAACATCAGCTATAATATAGGAAATATTTCTCATGGTAACTGTCCATGATGGTGTAATTAATTGAAACTATTTTGAAATTTCTTCAGTGGTAGAATAAATTCGATGCACTAAAAGGCACTTCTATGGGGGTAATGGGTGATATGAGGTCATGCACCATATAAAATGGGTAACTATGACAGAGATGTTTTATCCCATGACCAGTCCAGTGAACTAAGGTGTCCCCCTGAACCAGTCTGACCAGTTGATACAGACTGACATATTAAGACAGGTTTTATGATGAGAACATGGTGAGCTTGTCCTCAACTCAGCTTTCTCACTTGACACTTAGCAGGTTAAGTCCACACTGATCCATACTCACTTACAGTTGTACCTGTGTTTACCCTTTACCCCATTGCCTGTTTCTAGTATTGAAGATAGGTGACCACTTAAAGCTGGTTGAAAGTAAAGCAGAATGTGCCTTATAAGGCACATTCAGCTTTACTTTCAGCCTATGTTAAGCTATTGTCTGCTAGGATACTGAAACAAATTGTTATGGCGCATAATCACTATTTTGAATATAAATTGGAATGATTTTCTTCTGTGAATGAATAAAATAAAGGTGTAAAAAGGCATATTTATGGCGAAATGGGTTAAGCTACCACCTTTAGAAGACGCATTGATCTCCCCAAGTAGGTGACTGCTTAATATAGTTATCAATAAATACGCCTTTTTACACCTTTAATTTATTCCTCCACTCCAATTGATACAGTCATGAATAATTATTTCCTGTCCTAGCAGTTGGTAGCTTAAAGCAGGCTGAAAGTAAAGCAGAAGGCACATTCTGCTTTATTTTCAATCTGCTTTAAGTGGTTAGCTATCTTCAATACTTAACCCTTAGCCCGCCAAATAAATTGTCATCTGCTATATTTCTCGTCTGCTTCAAGTTTCAAAGTGCTTCAAAGTTGCTCAAAATTGCTGAAAATGTTGTCCGAGTGTCAAACAGCTTGGATCCGGATGAGACGCCGAGTTACTCGGCGTCTCATCCGGATCCAAGCTGTTTGCATATGGAGCTATAGTCGTGAGTGGCAGGCTAAGGGTTAAGAAACAGACTATGGGGTAAAGGGTTAAAACAAGTTTGTCTGTATCAAAGGTATACATGATCTTGTTTTCAGTTTGAATATTTCCAATTTATTGTTCATTGTTTTTCCATTGGATTGTTAGAGGGGAAAAGGTTATTCCAGTCAATCAAGCTTTGAAGAACGCCGACACATGACAGCTTTTTGCCATTTAACCCTGAGATTGCCATTCTATTGTCTGCGTCAATGTCAACTTCAAAATCCCGTCGGTTTAAGTTTGATACTCATTTAAGTACAGAAACCTTAAATATTAAAAGTTTAGATCTGATCAGAAACGGAGAAGCTAAATGCATCTATTCTTGATACAAATTTTGCAGATTTAATTAGACATTTTATCTCTTAGCGCACTGGCGGCGAAAACATGATAACCTTTGCAAATAGTTTGGATCCAGATAAGACGCCGCAGAACACGGCATCTCATCAGCATCCAATCTGTTTGATACCCTAACACTGTTTTTGAAAGAAATTTAGAAAAGTAGCAGACAACAATTATTGCAGAAGTAAAAAAATAACCCAGCATGCCGAGTAAAGGTTAATGCTTTCTTATTGTAGCCGGCAGTGTGGGATTGATGTATTGATGTATTGATTTTTAACCAGTATCCAAAGTTTGATGGGCATGTTTATTCCATCTGCTGCTTGCTGTGTATAGCGATGTAAGGTCACATGACCATTGTCTTCTTGTAAGAAATGACTGCTCTTTGGATAAAACAACCCTGAAAACCCTCTCTAATCTAGCATGAAGGCATCTTTATGATAAATAGCAGACATCCAGATAAGGGGAGTATTTCAAAATCTAAAATCTTTATTTCTGCATTAAACCCTATGACGTCACTACTCATTAGAATCGTCTCTTCGTGACGATTTAATGAGTAGTAACTCCATAGGATTTGGTGCTGAAATGAGTGAGAAAATGTTGGATTTGTTCAGTGTACTCTCTCTTATCTGGAGCCCTGATTAGGTAAAGGTTTTGAAAAGGAGCTTCATTTGGGAGCTCATTTTAGATATAGTGTCAAATTGTTTTCAAACTCAAAGCTCAAAAACTGGAGGTTTGGTGTATAATTACTCCATAAATACGCATTTTTACGCCTTTAAATAATTCCACCACGTAAGAAATTAGTTCTATATTAAACAGTCATGAATAATTATGCAACATTAGAATTATATTTTTTATCGTAGCAGATGTTTGGGTAAAGCAGACTGAAAGTAAAGCAGAATGTGCCTTAAGGCTTAATTATGATATTCTACTTGCCTTCAATCTGTTTTAAGTGATCACCTATCTTCAAAACTAGAAACAGGCTAATGGGTTAACTCTTTGAACCCTAGTCACGCCTATATGCGTAATTTGAAAACAGTGTACCTGTGAGGAGTACACTTGTCCTATGCAAACAGTGAAGACCCATATCAGAGGGCTCCTTATGGAGCCCTCTGATCAGGGTCTTCACTGTTTGTCATAATGCCAAACATTGACAAAAACAACCCTTAAAAGTCAGAAATGGACTAAACTTAAATGGAAACTGGGATTGTCCATTTGAAGTTTCAGGGAGGAAAGAGTTAAGTGATCACCTATCTTCAAAACTAGAAACAGGCTAATGGGTTAAAGTGACTCGAGTACCGTATATCTTGCCAGTCCGTGTTTAGTTTTCTGCAGGCTGCTTAGGAAGCTATTTTAAAAGAAGAAATCAATGTTCCCTCTCTCTCCACACAAGACTTCGTTAGATGTGGAAGAGGGTGGGGGAGAAAATAAACAACAGTATCGATTTAGACTACACCGACAGAAATCGCACAATTCCAAGCCAAATATAGACAGTGGGCTTTGTGAACAAGTGAGAAGATGTATGCGTTATTCAAATGACATAACATTTATGAGTTTACCATCTTCAGATTTTTCGGTTGTTTCTGTGCAAGAAATGTAATATCAACCCATTACCCCCATTACCCAGTAGCTTGTTCCTAGTATTGAAGATAGGTGAAAGAAAAGCAGAATAAGCCTTGCTTTCAGCCTGCTTTAAGCAGGGTTTTCCCGGACTCGGGTTTCCTGCATCTGGGACTCAATTCTGTCACCTGGGACTCCTATTTGTTCAACCCTGGGAGTCCCCAGGACCCTCGAATCTTTGACCACATTTATCGCAAATCCTCAAATCACCAGATATGTAAATCCTGATGTGGGGTATACTTCATATGCCATCAGAGATGAATCATGAATTTGCACTGTTTACAAAGGTTTAACAAGTTATTTGTCAACATTGTAAGGCATTTACATGTATCAAATAGATTTTGGACCCCCCAAATATGCTGTGGGACTCTCAAAATGAAAGGTTTGAGGGTCCTTAGGACTCTCAATTACAAAATGCAAGGGAAAACCCTGCTTTAAGCTACCATCAGCTAGGATATAAAAAACAGTTCTGACCGTGTATTGTCGTTATATAAATTGGAACTATTTTCTTCAGTTGTGGAATAAATTAAAGGTGTAAAAATGCATATTTATTTAGTAATGCGGTTAAGAGCTTGTTGCTTTTAACCTTCTGCTATTGTAATGTACAGTTAAACCTCGATGTGTCGAACTTCAAGGGACTGTGAAAAAAACTTCGAAACATCGGGGCTTCGAATCATAAATGGGTTGTGATTTGAGTATTGAATTTCAATGCATATAAGATCTATAAGAACTATCGTTCCCGGCGTGTAATGTTTTCACGTCTATGTGTACTTTTTGGCATATTGAAATAAAACATAGATCCGACGTGTTCTTTATCATTTATAAAAACAACGGCATAAATAACAAAATACAATACATGTGTACAAAGGTAGGAGAATTCATAGTTATACGCATTAAAACATGGAAAAAAACCCTACATGTATCTTACTTTCAACTTAGATGCTGTCAAATACACCAAGATGCGAAACTACGGCGGAAATGCCGAAAATCGTACTATGTACAGTGAAACTGTCAATCAATTTAGCTTCTAGATTGAAATAAACATTTGATTAAATAATAATGATTTTAAAGATTAATTTTCGACTTCGAGGTTGTCAAGATTGCAGGTGCATAAATACGAACATACAGTAATATCGTTATCGATATCTTAACAGAGTTGTCGTTCGTTGTGAGATGGGTATGCCCAGCTATCCCCACGGATTGGTTACCGGGTCTTTCACCGGACAGATCATGATCGGAGCGCATCTGCCATGGTGTGGCTCTGATAATAGAATGCCGACCACTGGTTTATCAGCATTATTAAACTTCTCACAAAGTTTGGCTTGTTTCGTTAATTGTCGGTCCAAAACAGTCCTTGCGGTTTATTTGAACTCATTTGGATAAACCTTTAAATATGGCGGCGTTGTCAATATCATTAACGAAAACTGTGAAACAATTAAATGACAAACTTACCCAATTATTACTGATAACACAGATTGTGCATGCAGAATTAAAAGAGCACCCCATCGTGTTTTCACGCGAAGGTGTGAAAAATTAGCGTCAGTCTAGCGAGTCATGTAATCCGTTGATCCATGTTAGTTGACAGCTCGGAGCAGACATTTCTCCATGTTGACAGGTAATTGATGTTCGATACATTTGTGGTATTTTATGTTGGATTTTTATGAAAAGGACTGGAAAAAAACTTCGATACAACGGGGAATTCGATACACATAACTTCGATTCATGGATGTATGTGTATTTACAAGGAATATATAGTGGAAAAGATCGGGACTTCAAAAAAACTTCGACTCAACGGGGTATTCGATTTATCGAAGTTCGATACATAGAAGTTTAACTGTATATTGATGCTGTATGAAAACAATATAGACCCAGATTAGGCAGCTCGGAGGGAGGAACTATTTGATCAATGTTTTTACTTTCTGTTTTAGCTTTTGAACTAAATACGACAGATTTCATATTTGGCATGTGTACTCCATTCAAAAGCCCTTGGGCCCAGTACAACTTGAGTCATGTCAGACAAAGGTCAAGTTCATTTATTTAGAGGTCATGGTCACATCAGGGGTATAGTGTATCACAAACATATCTTGTTAAAAAAACAACTTGTTTACCAAGGGAATGGTTAAGTTTTGCAAGTCTTGTATTAACCCGTTACAGCTATAGCCTGTTTCTAGAGTTGAATATAGGTGCATTTTGCTTTACTTTCAGTTTGCTTAAAGCTACCATCTTCTAGGATATAGAAAATATTTGTTTGTACATATTCATGACTGTATCAATTGGAACTATTTTCTTCAATGGAGGAATACATTAAATGCATAAAAAATGTTTATTTATGGAGCAAATGGTAAAGGATACTGAAGGGGGGGGGGGGGGGGGGGGGTTGTTCACACATTGGTCTGTTCTTGGGATATGGATTTCTCCATTACTCTGTCTGAGGTTCTGTGAGGTTAGGTGTGAGAGATTTACTTATTATTCATAGACATGACCTGTTTAACCAATTACATTCAGGATACTTGTTCCGGAGATCTTAGTGAATGGCTTTGAGTCAAATCCCAGTCACCCTCTTAGCAAATAGTTTGGAGTCAGATCCCACACCCCAAACATATAGCGCCTAAAATGTCTTGGCTATATATTCATAACAAACTTTTTGAACCCTTGCACCCTTTGCAAACAGTGTACCTGTGAAGAGTATACTTGTCCTATGCAAACTGTGATCAGTGATCAGGGTCTGCACTGTTTGTGATATTGTAATACATTGACAAAAACACACCTAAATAGTAAAAAATAAACTATACTAAATTGGAAACTGGATTGGTCTATTTGAAGTTTAAGGGAGGAAAGGGTAACCGATTAATGAAATCAAACAAGATCTTAACCGCTTCTCTGTCGTGACGTCATCTGCTTTAAGCAATTGTCTGATTTTATTTCTCAAATTTAAATGATAGATAAATTGATCAGGATCCAAACTGTTTGCAAAAAAACCTTATTGTACTCAGGGTAATGAAGTAGAAGGGTATATTAATTAACTCTTTCCTCCCTGAAACTTTAAATGGATAATTCCAGTTTCGATTTTAGTCTAGTCTATTTCTGGCTTTAAAGGGTTGTTTTTGTCTATTTTTGGCATTATGACAAACAGTGAAGACCCTGATCAGAGGGCTCCTTTCGGAGCCCTCTGATCTGGGTCTTCACTGTTTGCACAGGACAAGTGTACTAATCACATGTACACTGTTTGAAAAGCACGCCTATATGCGGGACTAGGGTTCAAAGGGTTAACCTATACCCCATAACCTGTTTCTAGTTTGGAAGACAGGTGACCACTTAAACCAGGTTGATAGTATAGCAGACTATGTTGCATATTCATGACTGTATATAATGCAAGTATTTTCTTCAATGAAGGAATAAATTAAAAGGGGTAAAAAGGCATGTTTATGAGGGTAATGAGTAAAACCATCCTACTGTTTTAAACAGTAAAGGTTAGTAAGCCTCTGTAATGACCCTAGGCATTGAAATGTAAGTTATTAGCCGTTAAAGTTCTATATGGTACATTTTTCCCAGGCGCTGGTACCAAAAATGGTGAACTGTGATCAGTATTTATGCAGATTTTATAGATTCTCTAGGAGAGACATTAACATTTGACCTTTCCGGTTTGACTGATTGGCAGCACTGCTGATCTAGCAGCTTTCAGAGATAGGCCCTGGTGCTGTAAAGATGCCTTATGCAGGGCTCCAGATAAGAGAGGTAAATTGAACAAACACTCATTTCAGCATCAAATCCTATGGTGTTACTACTTATTAGAATCGTCTCTTCGAGACGATTCTAATGAATGGTGACACCATAGGGTTTAATTTAGAAATAAAGATTTTAGAATCTTGAAATATCCCCCTTATCTAGAGCCCTGCTTATGTCTGTTAGGCCCTGGTACTGTAAAGATGCCTTATGTCTGCTAATGTAATACATGTAAGCTGTAATACTTTACCTTTTCACTTATAGACAGGTCTATTCACACATTTACCTATTCCTTAAAGATTTTTTATGCATCTATGCCTTTCAAATTTAAAGAGTCGTGGGGATATTTCTCTGCATTCAGTCTATAGGCTGATTGCTGGTCAAGCAGACTGAATGAAATTTCTGCTTGGTTTTCAACCTACTTTAAGTCAATTTGCTTTATTTTCAACCTGATTTAAGACATTTTTCTTTTGGGAATACATCATTTCAAAGGCTTAAAAAGGCATTTATATGAGGGAAAAGGTTAAAGACAATCAATGCGTCTTTTTAATGGTCGTTAATCAATAGGTAGTATGCTATCTATATAATATGAAAATAACAAAATTGGAGAGGGTCTTCACTGTTTGCCATTTTCCTTTAAAGGAGGTTATAGGAATATTTAAAGTGAAAGCTTTGACACAAGCACAGTATTTAGTCAAGACTGAAGAGCACAGCCTTTAATTGTCTTTACATAATAGTGAAGTTACATTAACCCTTTGAACCCTAGTCCCGCATATTGGCGTCCTTTGCAAACAGTGTACATTTGAATAGTACACTTGTCCTATACAAACAGTGAAGACCCAGATCAGAGGGCTCCTAGGAGCCCTCTGATCAGGGTCTTCACTGTTTGTTATAATACCAAACATTGACAAAAACAACCATTAAAAGTCAGAAATGGACTAGACTTAAATAGAAACTGGAATTGTCCATTTAAAGTTTCAGAGAGGAAAGAGTAACATACAGACGAGAAGTTTTTGTTTTATAAGTTTAAAGTGTCTATATCGATCTGGTTGATATATATTATATAGCAGCTCCATGTGAAGGAAGGAATGGTTTGAAAACATGCTCGGTATAGCTGATTTTACAAATATATTGATTAACTGCCGTTGTAGACACACAGTATGTTCTCATTGATTACACTTTTCCTGTTGTTTTAACTCTTTCCTCCCTGAAACCTCAAATGGACAGTTCTAGTTTTCAATTTAGTCTTTTTTGACTTTTAAGGGTTGATTTTTACACTATATCATATAGTGTAACAGGGTTTTCCCTTGCATTTTGTAAATGAGAGTCCTAAGGACCCTCAAACCTTTCACTTTGAGAGTCCCTCTGCATATTTGGGGGTCCCAAATTAATTTAATTTGTAAATGCATTTCAATGTTGACAAATAAATTGCAAACCCTTTGTAAACTGTTTAACAGTGCAAATTTATGATTAATCTCTGATGGTACATGAAGCATACCCCACATCAGTATCTACATATCTGAGAATTTGCGGGTTTGGAGTAAAATGTGGTCAAAGATTTGAGGGTACTGGGGACTCTTGGGTTTGGACAAATAGGAGTCCCAGGTTACAGAATTGCGTCCAAGATGCAGGAAACCTGCGTCCGGGAAAACCCTAATATGTCAAAATGACAAACAGTGTGGACCCTGATGAGAGGGCTCCATAAGGAGCCCTCTGATCAGGGTCTACACTGTTTGCATCCTTACGGGTACGCTGTTTACAAATGAGGCATATATGCGTGACTAGGGTTCAAAGAGTTAAAACTCTTTGAACGCTGAGTACCGTAGTATTGTTGTCTGCAACAATTGTATAATTATAATCTGCTCTTCTGTTTCTAAAATAGAATTTTCAAAAAATTATTTGCAAAATAAGGTTAGATTGTCAATCAGATTGGATCCTGATGTGACGCCGTGTAACATGGCGTCTCATATGGATCCAAACCGTTTGAGCAGGTTATCACGATTTTGCCACTAACATGGAGAGAGTTAAATGAAGGAGCAGTCTGATCTACACTGTTTGCCATTCAGTTAGCATCCTCTGGATAAATTTCTGTGTGATAAAAAATACAGTCAAACTTCGATATCTCGAAGTCGTTTAACTCGAACTATCTGATAGTTTGACATATGAATTGCATTATTTCATGATCGGTTAAGTCGAACATACTGATATTTCAAAGTTAAAACGTGGTTAAGCCACGTTTTAACTTTGAAATACAGGTATGTTCGACAAAACCGACTTCAAGTTATCAAAGTTTGATTTAACATGTATATGATTTATGATAATAATTACAGTAGTAACAGTCATGGTGTCCATATTTTGAGGATTTTTGCAGTATTCAGTATTACAACCTCTACATGAGCTCAAATTGTCGATACTAAAGGCAGGTGACTGCTTAAAGCAAGATGACAGTAAAGCAGAAAGCTTTTTGGTTTACTGTCATCTTGCTTTTAGCTGCCTCCTGTCCAGTAGCCCACATTTCAGTGGTCGTAATAGAGAGGTTTTATTGTACTTGGGTTGCTGCATTACAAGTCTCAATTGAATACAGTGATGGAATATTCCACTTTGAAAACTCAGCATTTATAGACATAAGCATCGGTGGCAAAGTGGTGGTTTCGGTGTAAATTATAGGTTACCGAGACCAAGATGCATTCATCATTCACAGCGTTTTAGTATAGGTCTGAAGTCCAGTGTGCTTGGCTGCATACACCATAGCTAAGCAGAGCTCCGAATAAGGGGAGTATCTAAAAACTAAAATCTTCATTTCTGCATTAAACCCTATGGTGTCACTACTCATTAGAATCGTCTCTTCGAGACGATTCTAATGAGTAGTGACACCATAGGATTTAGTATGAAAATGAGTGAAATTGTCTGATTTGTTCAACTTACTCCCCTGTATCTGTAGAGTCTGAGCCACCATGACAGACAATAGACCAAAAAGAAAAAAATGTTGAAATATATACTGGATCTGATTGAAGTTATTTCTACTTTGATATTACAAAATTCATTGTTTGGATAAGAACCTCAATATTTATGAATCCTTTTCCTCTCAAAAATGGCATTTCATGCCTTTACTTATTCCTTTTAGAATCATATTTTCATATATCTGCCCTGTCCTGAGAGTTTTCATATATCCTGACAGATTGCTTCTTAAACTCTCATCAAGCTTGTGGCGATATCCTGATTACCTTTACAAACAGTTGGACTCCAGATGAGACGCCGCCTTATGACGCCGCATAAGGGGCAGCATCTCATCAGGATCCAAACTACTGTAAAACAGGTATTTTTTGCGTCATGAATATTTCGCATAATGCGATTTTGCATTAATTTGCGACATCATGCAATATTTCTAGCAGGTGGTAGCTTAAAGCAGGCTGAAAGTAAAGCAGAATGTGCCTTAAGGCACATTCTTCTTTACTTTCAACCTGCTTTAAGAAGTTGATTATTTTCAAAACTAGAGACATTCGCGAATTCACGCGTAAATTATATTCTTGCGAATAAAACCGGTTTTACAGTATTTGCCACTCTGACCCTATGTAGAATTTCAATTTTAGTACAAGAAAGCAGAAAATAATTGTTGCAGAGGACAATATTACTTAGTGTGCAAAAAGTTAGTGGTTTGTTAAGCATACAGGCATTATTTTATTTTTTAGTTTCATTATTTTAACCCATTAAGCCTTACCGACTCATATTGACTCATTGCGCAATAGCCACATACTGACTCATTTTGACACACTTTAATCCACTAGCTTGTATTGAGATAAGCACTGACTCATTTTGACACACTTTAATCCACTAGCTTGTATTGAGATAAGCACTGACTCATTTTGACACACTTTAATCCACTAGCTTGTATTGAGATAAGCACTGACTCATTTTGACACACTTTAATCCACTAGCTTGTATTGAGATAAGCACTGATTATTCTTGAGTTAATGGGTTAATGTTTCTTTTCTTTGTATTTTCAGGATTATCTGGTAGTCCAGCGGACATAGAACACAGAGTTAAAGAGTTTGGTGCCAATGAAATACCTCCAAAACCCCCTAAATCGTTCTTACAGTTAGTCTGGGAGGCTATACAGGACGTGACATTAATTATTTTACTAGTAGCAGCTGTTATTTCATTAGGATTATCATTTTACCAACCGTCAGATTCGGGAGGTAAGTCTATCAAAACAGTAAAATTTAAGTCTACAGCAGGGATCCAGATAAGGGGAGTATTTAAAAAAAATTTAAATCTTTGTTTCTGCATTAAACCCTATGGTGTCACTACTAATTAGAATCGTCTCAAAGAGACGATTCTAATGAGTAGTAACACTATAGGATTTGGTTCAGTATAAGTGAGAAAATTTGTTCAGATTACTCCCTCTGGAACCCTGGTCTACAGTCAGACATCAATAACTTACTCAAGTCAAGCTCAACTCATTGAGCCCTAGTGACGCATATGTGCATCCTTTACTATTTGTGTATCTGTGAAGAGTACACTTGTCCAATGCAAACAGGGAAGTCCCTGATCAGAGGGCTCCTGCAGGAGCCCTCTGATCAGGGATTTCACTGTTTGTCATTTTCGCAATATATAAAAAAAAAACCAATCCTGATTGTCTCAAATGGAACAATTTTTATTGCAAACTGGAATTGTTCATTGGATTTTTCAGGGCATAATGAGTTAACTCTTTCAACACCATGAACCTGTTTTAAATATACTCATTACATTTTCAAACAGTTTAGACCCTGATCAGAGGGCTCCTGTAGGAACCCTCTGATCAGGGTCTGCACTGTTTGCTAATTTAAAGCAGTATTTATTAAACTACCCAGAATTCCAAGTAGACTGGATCATGTTTTTGGTAACTAAAATGATCCACAAGGAAACATAATAACCCATGAGATATACCTAGTGTTGAAAGAGTTAAAATAGAATAAAAGTAAAGCAGCCTGCTGAGCTGTGGGAGGTTTCTGTTTTGTTTTCAGCTTTCAGCTTTTACCTCTTTAATTTGTTCCTCTGCTGAAGAATATTGCTTCACTTTATTGTACAGCAATGAGTTAACCCATCACCCCTTAAAAAAGCCTTTTTACGCCTCTATTTATTTCTCCACTGAAGAAAATAGTTCCAATTTGTACAGCCAAGAATATGTATCAGAAGAAATATTTTCTATATCCTTGCAGATGGTAGCTTAAAGCAGGCTGAAAGTAAAGCAGAATGTGCCTTAAGGCACATTCTGCTTTACTTTCAACCTGCTTTAAGTGGTCACCTGTTTTCAAAGCTAGAAATAGGCTAAGAGGTAATGGGTTAATACCATGAGGAGTATTTTCTATATCTTAGTAGATGGTAGCTTAAAGCAGGCTGAAAGTAAAGCAGAATGCGCCTTAAGGTGCATTCTGCTTTACTTTCAACCTGCTTTAAGTGGTCAATTGTCTTCAAAACTAGAAACCGGCTATGTGGTAATGGGGTAACCACTGAAAAACAATAAACACTTGATGAGGGAAATGGCTTAAAGCAAGTGTTTGTTTCAAGGTGTGTGTATAAGTTGTAAGTAATCATCCATTTGTCAAGCATATTTTCCTCCCTAAAGCATTTACAGTAAGTCCCCTCTATTCTGACCACTAAAACAATTGCTAATTGGTTGTATGAAAGACAGGCAACCGCTTAAAGCCAGAGGTTAAAGTAAAACAGCTTTCTGTTTTACTTTCACTTTGCTTTTAGCAGCCATTTACCATAACACCTACTAATTAACACAATTTAGTGGTGGTAATAGAGTGTTTTTTCTGTAGATGTACATTGCATCTCTAGACTGACAGTCAGGGGTTATATATACAGTAGAACCTCTCTATTAAGACCACTAAATTGTGTGAAATATTTGTCGTTTATGACAGGGGACTGCTTAAAGCAATGTGAAAGTGAAACAGAAAGCTCCTGTAGGAGCTTTCTGTTTCATTTTCACATTGCTTTAAGCTGTCACCTGTCATTTATACAGACACTTATGTCTACTTTTTAGTGGTCGTAATAGAGGGGTTTCACTGTATATACTTCATTAACACTTAAAACACAAAGTGGTTTGTATTGCTGCAACAGTAATGTTGTTGTCCTCTTTTGTTCAAAAAGTAAAAAAAAAAATTTTTTTTTTTAGAAATTAAGAGTCTGCACAGTGTCTCAAACAGTTTGGAGGTACTCGACGTCTCATCTGGGTCCAGACTGTTTTCAAAGTTAATCGGTAGTTTTGAAGTTAAGAGTGCAAAGTGTCCTTGGCCGTAAGACACATTTCTCCTCCCTATCCAAGTAAACGAGATTAATCAATGTGAATAAGCAAACAGTTGTCACCCAGGCCAACATTCCTAGCAATAGTCAGCTTTTGATAATGGCTAAGGAACCCAATAATAAAAAAAGAAATAACAAGTCGTATAAAATAAGCTCTTATCCTCTCGTACTCCCACTGAATTAATATTCATAAATAAAACTCTGGCCACTTTGAACATTCATCATCTGTTCTATTACATTTGTTTCCACAGAATATTCATGTCAAACTTCACCCACATCAGGGCTCCAGATAAGAGGGAGTAAACTGCACAAATCCAACATGTTCTCACTTATTATAGCATCAAATCCTATGGTGTTACTACTCATTAGAATCGTCTCTTCAAGACGATTCTAACGAGTAGTGACACCATACGGTTTAAAGCAGAAATAAAGACTAAAGCTTTTGAAATACCCCCCTTATCTGGAGCTCTACCACATTGAACATTTATCATCTGAACTATTACAATGGCTAATAAAGTAAGAAGTAGTTACTCAGTAAGGAGTGGGAGTACAGACTCGTGTCTTACATATCTTAAAATAACACAGTGAAGATCCTATTCAGACAACTCCTTTAGGAGCTGTTTACACTGTTTTCAAAAAGCGTCAAAAGCAGAAAAAAGTTTAACATGCTTCTGTGAAGGAATTGGTAAATACATCCAGAGCAACAGATAAGGGTAGTTATTCAAATCTTAAAATCTTTATTTCTGAATTAAACCCTATGGTGTCACTACTCATTAGAATCGTCTCTTCGAGACGATTCTAATGAGTAGTCACACCATAGTATTTGGTGCTGAAATGAGTGATAAAATGTTTGATTTGTTGAAATAACTACCTCTTATCTGGAGCCCTGTACATCATACAGCATTTATGCAGAGGAAAGGGTTAAGGTAATGTTATAGGTTAATTATGGCAACCGGTAGTTTTTTCAGAGAATTAAGGAAGAAAATGTATGTCTTTATTTGCTTTGCCGCCCATAAATACATCAATGCCAGAAAGAAAAACCCTTGTTCAGCAACACCAGACGTAAATCATGACTTGGATTTGGTGTTTAACCCTATAACAATGCTGGTTATAGTTTTTATGTAGGATTTTCAAACAGGGAAGAAGAACCCCTTTTATCTTGGTCTAGACTGTTTGACCTAACACCTTTTAAAAGTTTAGCCCATAGAAGGAATACAGTGAACTCCATGCATAAGAGAACAGGATTTTATTGACAAGCTGTGTAAGCTAACGCTGCAGTCCTAGAAAATACCTAGGTTATATTGTCATCCTGCAGTAAGCATGGCTTTATGCATATAGACTGGCAAGGTAATATTGTCTATTTGCAGCGGCCTTAACTTCATACATAGAAGATAACAAGGTTATAACAATTATTGTCTATCAGCAGTGTCCAACTGGCCATTACTTCATACAAAGAAGATAACAAGGTTATTTATTGTCGATATTCAGTGGCCATGACTTTATGCATAGAGAAGATAACAAGGTTATTTATTGGCTATCTGCAGTAGCCATAACGTCATGCATAATATAGCATGGTTGTATTGTCTATCTGCAATAACCATGACTTCATGACTGTATAGACGATACTGTTATTTATTGTCTATCTCCGGTGGCCATGACTTCATGCATAGCAAGGTTGTATTGTCTTCCTGCAGTAACCATGACTTCATGCATAGAGAAGATAACAAGGTTATTTATTGTCTATCTGCAGTGGCCATGACTTCATGCATAGAGAAGATAATGTTATTTATTGTCTATCTGCAGTGGCCATGACTTCATGCATAGAGAAGATAATGTTATTTATTGTCTATCTGCAGTGGCCATGACTTCATGTATAGAGAAGATAATGTTATTTATTGTCTATCTGCAGTGGCCTTGACTTCATGCATAGAGAAGATAATGTTATTTATTGTCTATCTGCAGTGGCCATGACTTCATGCATAGACGATAATGTTATTGTCTATCTGCAGTGGCCATGACTTCATGCATAGACGATAATGTTATTGTCTATCTGCAGTGGCCTTGACTTCATGCATAGACAATAATGTTATTGTCTATCTGCAGTGGCCTTGACTTCATGCATAGATAATGTTATTGTCTATCTGCAGTGGCCATGACTTCATGCATAGACGATAATGTTATTGTCTATCTGCAGTGGCCATGACTTCATGCATAGATGATAATGTTATTGTCTATCTGCAGTGGCCATGACTTCATGCATAGACGATAATGTTATTGGCTATCTGCAGTGGCTTTGACTTCATGCATAGATAATGTTATTGTCTATCTGCAGTGGCCTTGACTTCATGCATAGACACTAATGTTATTGTCTATCTGCAGTGGTCTTGACTTCATGCATAGATAATGTTATTGTCTATCTGCAGTGGCCATGACTTCATGCATAGACGATAATGTTATTGTCTATCTGCAGTGGCCATGACTTCATGCATAGATGATAATGTTATTGTCTATCTGCAGTGGCCATGACTTCATGCATAGACGATAATGTTATTGGCTATCTGCAGTGGCTTTGACTTCATGCATAGATAATGTTATTGTCTATCTGCAGTGGCCTTGACTTCATGCATAGACAATAATGTTATTGTCTATCTGCAGTGGTCTTGACTTCATGCATAGATAATGTTATTGTCTATCTGCAGTGGCCATGACTTCATGCATAGACGATAATGTTATTGTCTATCTGCAGTGGCCATGACTTCATGCATAGATGATAATGTTATTGTCTATCTGCAGTGGCCATGACTTCATGCATAGACGATAATGTTATTGGCTATCTGCAGTGGCTTTGACTTCATGCATAGATAATGTTATTGTCTATCTGCAGTGGCCATGACTTCATGCATAGACGATAATGTTATTGTCTATCTGCAGTGGCCATGACTTCATGCATAGACGATAATGTAATTGTCTATCTGCAGTGGCCATGACTTCATGCATAGACGATAATGTTATTGTCTATCTGCAGTGGCCATGACTTCATGCATAGACGATAATGTTATTGTCTATCTGCAGTGGCCATGACTTCATGCATAGACGATAATGTTATTGTCTATCTGCAGTGGCCTTGACTTCATGCATAGTCGATAATGTTATTGTCTATCTGCAGTGGCCTTGACTTCATGCATAGAAGATAATGTTATTTATTGTCTATCTGCAGTAACCATGCATGACTTTGTGCATAGGAGGAATTGCAAGGTTATAGTGGCTAACTAGTCATGGAATATAACAAAGTTATATTGTCAATCTGCAGTTTGCATGCTTTCTGTTTCATGCATTGCAGATAAGTTGATATTGCTTCTGTTTCCCTACCACTTTCAAGTAAAAAATGAAGGGCAAAAAAAACCTCTAGTATACAGTAAAACCTCTCTATTACGACCACTATAAAGAATCTAATTGATTGCATGAAAGACAGATGGCAGCTTAAAGCAAGATGAAAGTAAAATTAAGTTCCTAAAGGAGTGGCTATTAAAAGAGATATTGTGACAACAAAGCACTCTGGTTTGTAATAACATGCATGTGATGCCAGAGTTCCAGATACAGAACATTTCCAACAACTTCTTCATGTCACAACAAAACCTATGTTATGGCTTCTCATTAGAATAGATGGAATAGACTATTTAATGAGCAGTCACACCATGGAGTTTTGTTTAGAAATAAAGGTATATGTTTGCAATACACACATTTTCTAGATGGTGACTTAATGTATGCTATTTGTTGACTCCAAAGGTATGTAAACTTTATGAAGATTACATTAAAATTTTTAGTTTGCAATGGTTATAAACTTTTCTCCTATTTGCAGAAGAATCTGAAGAACAAGGAGGAGATACATCAGAAAAGGAGGCTGGCTGGATAGAGGGTGTGGCCATTTTAGCTGCTGTTGTTGTTGTTGTTTTAGTGACTGCCTTTAATGATTGGCAAAAAGAAAAACAATTCCGAGGACTTCAAGCAAAAATAGAGCATGAGCATCAGTTTTCAGTAATTCGTGGAGGTGAAGTGATTCAAATTCCAGTTGGAAGTATTGTGGTTGGAGATATATGTTTAGTAAAATATGGTGAGTAACATTTTTTTTCTCCTGGCCCCCTCTTTAACCCTTTCCCCCATAGAAGCGCCTTTTAGCGCATTCAGTTTATTCTTGCCCTGAAGAAAATAGTTCCAATTTATACATTCATAAGTACCGGTATGTATAATACAAATATTTTCTATATTCTAGCAGATGATAGCTTAAAGCAGGCTGAAAGTAAAGCAGAATGCGCTTAAAGCGCATTCTGCTTTACTTTCAACCTGCTTTAAGTGGACACCTATATTCAATACTAGAGATATGCTATGTGGGATAGGGTTAACCTATTTCTCCATAAATGCACATTTTCAAGCACTTTAATTCATTACTGCTCTGTAGAACAAAGTTCCACTATGAATTTGTGCCATAAAAAATATTTTCTTTACCCTAGATGGTAGCCTTAAGTAGGCTGAAACTAAAGCAGAATGTGCCCTCAGGCACATCCTGCTCTTCTTTCAACCTGGTTTAATTGATCACCTATCTTCTAAACTAGAAACAGGTTAAAGGGTTAAAACTTAGTTCCTGTCACGGGTCTGTCATTGAATTCTTTTACACTTTCCTTTCTGGGAAAAGTCATGGGACGCCTCTACCTACTCCTACCGATGTACAGTAAAAACCTCTCTATTACAACCACTCAATAGTGTTCATTATTTGGTGTTTACAACAGAAGACTATCACCTTGTTTTTAACCCATTACACCATAAATACACTTTTTTACACCTTCAATTTATTATTCCACTGAAGAAAATAGCTCCACATTATACAGTCATTAATATGTAGCATGAGAAATATTTTCTATATTCTAGTAGATTTTAACTTAAAGCAGGCTGAAAGTAAAGCAGAATGTGCATCAAGGCACATTCTGCTTTACTTTCAACCTGCTTTAAGTGGTCACTCCTTTTCAAAACTAGAAACAGGCTATGTGGTAATGGGTTAAGCAGTCACCTGTCTTTTATAGATCTTCATCAATTAGCCTCATTTTAATGGTCATAATAGAGAGGTTTATTGTACATAATTGTGTACCAAAAAACGAATACTTGATGGTGCTGAAAGCAGCAGTGTACCAGAAATGAAGGTTCATTGATTGAGCTGAATATAGCAGCTTAAAGCAAGATGAAATCAAAGTAGAAAGCTCATTGGAGCACTCTGCTTTATTTTCACCCTGCTTGAAGCTGTCATACATTTTAAATATACATAGTGGGATAAAGATTAAAGTCAGTCCCCAGGCAATTTTAAAATGGTTTGCACCTTGATCAGACACAAAGTAATTTGTCGTCTGATCTCGATCCAAACTATTTGACACTGAACACCTTGAATGATGTTTACACTAAATTTTGAAGAAACACAAATGCAAATGACACTTGGAGTTGTATCTTTAGGCGACAATTTATGCATATGGTTAGCACAGTGTGGACCAAATAGTAGGCGAAAAAACATAGCTGAATTCACTTAATGGCACAGTATGAAAAACAGGTATTTCTTTCTAAAATGCACAGCAGATGAGATTGTCATCATTCCTGCGTCTGCATTGTTGTTATCCGAAATCTTAGGGTTGGCCATAACTGTGGAATTATAATACAGATTTTATTTTTGGTATGTGTACTCACCTCAAGTGATCATTTATCTCCAATACTAGAAATAGGCTATGAAGTAAAGGGTTAAAGCAGGCTGAAAGCAAAGCAGAATGCGCCTTAAATTCTTTGAACCTGCTTTAAGTAGTCAACTATCTTTAATACTAGAAACAAACTGTGGGTAAGGGATTAAATTCAAATGGTTTTCATAAACAAATATGACTAAGCAGGAAACAGCTCTGACTAGTAATACTTTATTTTAAGAATGTTTTTATTACCACATTGGTCCTATTTTAAGTGCTTACGATAAACAATGATGGAAATGTACTAAACAATTAATGAAACTGCGAAACACAATGACTAATTCAAATACAGTAAAACCTCTCTATTAACTCATTATCCCCTGAAACTTCATATGGACAATTCCAGTTTAAAATTAAGGCTGGTCTATTTTAGACTATTAAGGGTTGTTTCTTATAATATATTGCAAAAAGACAAACAGTGAAGTCCCTGATTAGAGGGCTCCTACAGGAGCCCTCTAATCAGGGACTTCACTGTTTGCATTAGACAAGTGTACTCTTTACAGGTACACTTGTGGAGAAGGACGCATATATGCGTCACTAGGGCACAATGAGTTAACCCATTAACCCATAAATACGCCTTTTATGCCAATAATTTATTTCTCCACTCAAAAAAAGATTGTTCATTTTATACAGCCATGAATATGCACAAAAACAGCGTTTTTTGGGGGGGACCCGTTCCCAATTGAAAACAAGGGCTTTTTTCCCAAAATGAGCATTTCACGGCACGATTTTTTCCCAAAATGAGCTTTTTACGAATCAATTTTTTCCCAAAATCAAGTATTTTACGCCGTTTTAGGGCATATTTTTCCCAATTGGAGGGGTACCAACTCATTCCCAAAGTGGTGAAAAAACCCACTGAATAAGTAATATATTCCCTATACTAGCAGATGGTAGTTTTAAGTGTGAGTGAGTGTTTTAAGCAGACTGAAAGTAAAGCAGAATGTGCCTTATCTAAGGCACAATCTGCTTTACTTTCAACCTGCTTTAAGTGGTCACCAGTCTACAAAACTAGAAACAGGCTTTGGGATAATGGGTTAAGACCACTCAATTACGTAAAATCAAAATCAAATCATGATCACCTATCATCTGAACTATATTACAATTGCTAATAAGATACAGAACATTTTTCCCAGGGAGAGAGTGCAGACTCATGTCAGTCAAATCCTATAAGAAAATAGTGTTGACCCCTGATGA
This sequence comes from Gari tellinella, assembly GCA_922989275.2. Classification (NCBI taxonomy): domain Eukaryota; kingdom Metazoa; phylum Mollusca; class Bivalvia; order Cardiida; family Psammobiidae; genus Gari; species Gari tellinella. Next base: position 77,942,582 of record OV277858.1, read on the forward strand.
GACAGTTCCTGTAGGAGATGTCTGATCTGGATCTACACTGTTTTCAAAAAGCGTCAGTATATGCTTATTGCAGGAGAAGGGTTAAATGTTTCACAAATTCACCTGAACCTTTTCCTCTGCTCAAAGGGTACCTGTACCTGCTCCTCTACATACAGTGCTCCCTCTCTACAACGACACCCAATGGGAGACACATATTGTGTGTGTTGTGCGGAGGGAGTCGTTATAGGGAGGGAAATTAAGAATTGGCTTACATTTGCAAACAGCTTGAATCCAGATCAGACGCCGCGTAACGCGGCGTCTGATCCGGATTCAGCTGTTTGTCACTCGTCATTATATTTATCAATCAAACTATCCACTTATATGTAACTTTGAGAAAAACAGCAGACGACAATTTTAAGTAGACGATATTGCAGCAGTGAAAGAGTTGGCATAATTGTCCTGTTTGGGGAACAGCGGCAAACAGCGTTGCAAGGAAGGAATCGTTGTAGGGAGGGAATCATTGTAGGGAGGGAATCGTTGTAGGGAGGGAACACTGCTTTAGAAACAGAAATGCTGCTGCAAATTTAATTATGCAGTGACATGTATTCAACTCCATGCATGAATATTCAAAACAATTTTTTTAGGAAGGTGCACATTTTGTTGGGAAGGTTTGAAATTTATGACTTTAAACGGTTAAAACAACGTGGAATCCTTACATATACAAAGATTTATAACTGGAATATTTTTGCCATGATCATAACTATAATTCAACTCTTATCCTCAGTTTTATAGAGAAATGTATGTACCTGTTTCTATATAGAAATGCATTTCCCTATTTCTAATGCAAATGATAGTTGTCATCACTATTTAGAGCTCTTGTATAATTATACATATTTGCCTCATGTTTTAAGTAATTTGATTATCTTTTAATTTCCTGTTGTTTAAGTTCTGTCGTGTTTACGTCATAAAGTTCTACAAACTACAACATGAGTCATACTGTGTTTATTGCAACAGCTTCTGTTTTTATCCTAATTCAATTTGTTTACCTGCACATGCTTGACAGACATAGCCAAGATAACATTACTTCATGGAGCAGGGTTACCCCTTATTATAACAGGGATCTAGACATGGGCCAGGGCTCCAGATAAGAGGAGTATTTCAAAAACTAAAATCTTAATGTCTGCATTAAACCCTATGGTGGGACAACTCATTAGAATCGTCTCTTTGAGACGATTCTAATGAGTAGTTACACTAGGATTTCGTGCTGAAATGAGTGAGAAAATGTTGGATTTGTTCAGTTTACTACCTCTGATAGGGAGCTCTCTGGGCGATATTACAAAAACTTTTATCCTTACATCTGCACCAAATCCTATGGTGTGACTTCTCTTTAGAATCGTCTCAAAGAGATGATTCTAATCAGTAGTCTCAACATAGGATTTGGTGCCTATGTAAAGGAGAAAATGGTCAGAAAATTAAAGTTTGCTCCCTCTTATCTGGAGCACTGTTATAGCATGTACTATTTGCAAACATACCTGTTGAGATCTTAGATAAGGTAAACATTGCACTGCAAGTTTCCCTTGAGCTTGTATAGTTTATCAAAAGGTTACACAATGAACTGATGACGTTTTTTGTGAAATTTGTGGGTGTGCATGTTGTTATTTGCTGAAGGTCATAAGTTTGGTATTTAGGGTTTGTTCCTAGAACATGTGAGAATATGACAAACAGTGAAGAACCTGATCAGAGGGCTCCTTTAGGAGTCCTGATTAGGGTCTTCACTCACAGTTTGCAAATGATGTGGGTACACAGTTTCCTTGCTATAAGGGTAAATGTTGTTCTTTGTACACCCACACTGTTTCACTTAATTGTGTGGAAAGTCAGCTTTATACTTATTAGCATTTACCTATACAGGGCTCCAGATAAGCGGGAGTTAACTAAACAAATCCTACACTTTCTCAATCATTTCAGCACCAAATCCTATGGTGTTACTGCTCATTAGAGACTATTCTAATGAGTAGTGACACCATAGGGTTTGATGCAGAAATAAAGATTTTAATTTTTTAAATACTCCCCTTATCCGGGGCCCTGCCTATATTGATATTCCTTTTCATTGGAGAAGATGTTCCCATTTAAACAAAATGCAGTGCATTAAAATGTAGAAAACAACTACTCCTTAAAAAAAATTCAGACATTTTACCCCGAGTCGGATCAGGCTCCAAGCTGTTATCAGTATAACTATTTCAGCACAAACTAGTTTATTGGGAAATAATTTCTTCCTCACTGTGACTATATAAGAAGTGCTTCATCCTTGTCCTTTAACCCCATAGCCAGTTTTTGACAGATAACCACTTAAAGCAGGTTGAACACAAAGCAGAATTTGCCTTAAGGCGCATTCTGCTTTACTTTCAGCCTGCTTGAAGCTACAATTTGCTAAGATATCGAAACTATGCATATTCATGACTGTATAAATTGGAACTTCTCTTCTGTGGAGGAATGAATTAAAGGAAGTAAAGCAGAATGCCCCTAAGGAGAATTTTGCTTTATTTTCAGCCTGTTTGAAGCTACCATCTACTAGGATGTAAGAAATATTTCTTATGGTGCATACTCATTACTGAATAAAATAGAACTATTGTCTATAATTGAGGAATGAATTAACCCTTTACTCTGTAGCCTGTTTCTAGTATTGAATATACATGTAGATGATTACTTAAAGCAGGTTGAAAATAAAGCAGAATGTGCCTTAAGGTACATTCTACATTTTTTCCAGCCTGCATTAAGCTTCCATCTGCTAGAATTAAGATTTTTTTCTTACGAAACATTTTTATGACTGTATAAAGTGGAACTATATTCTTCAGTGGAGAAATAAATTTTATGTGCTAAAAGGTGCTTCTATAAACTATAAAGTAAAGCGTTAGAGAGTATTTATGGAGAGATTGGTCAAAGTGAGAGAAACATAATCAGTCACCTACACACTTGGGGAAAGTATAAGATATGCACTTTTGATTACAGTGAGAAATTATAAATACTTTAGAATAAATATCTTGTATTTACATAGCCTGTTAAGGAAATACCAGTTGAGAGACTATTTGAGTTTTATGGTGGAGAGAATGATAGTCTTAACACCAGGGCTCAAGATAAGAGGGAGTAAACTGAACAAATCAGACATTTTCTCACCCATTTCAGCATCAAATCCTACGGTGTTACTACTCGTTAGAATCATCTCGAAGAGACGATTCTAATGAGTAGTGACACCATAGGGTTTCATCCAGAAATAAAGATTTTAATTTTTGAAATCACTGGGACCACTGAAAAGAAGGCTAATTGGTTGTATGAAAGACAGGTGGCAGCTTAACCCATTACTCCATAACCTGTTTCTAGTTTTGAAGAGAAGTGACCACCTAAAGCAGGTTGAAAGTAAAGCTTTACTTTCAGCCTGCTTTAAGCCATCATCTCCTTGATTATTGAAAATATTTCTTATGATACTTATTTTTAAAACTCCATAAATTTGAACTATTTTCTTCAGTGGAATAATGAATTAAAGGCGTGATTATGGGGTAATGTGTTAAAGCAAGGTGAGAGTAAAACAGAAAGCTCCTTTAGGAGCTTTCTGTTTCACTTTCACCTTGCTTAAAGCAGCCACTAGCTTTAAACACCAGATAATTAACATTACTCAGGGTTCCAGATAAGAGGTAGTTTTTTCAACAAATCCAACATTTTCTCACTCTTTTTAGCACCAAATCCTATGGTGTTACTACTCAATAGAATCGTCTCGGACGATTCTAATGAGTAGTGACACCATAGGGTTTTATTCAGAAATAAAGATTTTAGTTTTTGAAAAACTACCCTTATCTGGTGCTCTGATTACTTAGTGGTTGTATTAGGGAGGTTATAAATACTGTATATAAAACTCATTAAGAACTTCTATCATCTTGGAGTATTACACTGGTTATTAAAAATAAGGAATATTTTCACCAGGAAGGAGTGCTGACTGATGTGCCAGACATCATTTTAAGAAAACAGTGCAGACCCTGATCAGACAGCTTTTTCAGGAGCTGGCCTGTCAGAGTCTATCCTGTTTAACAAAAATTCATTATATGCTATTAGCAGGAGCACGACTAAACCTGCTTAAAAAGGTGACACTGCATGTGCTTGTAGTAGCCACATGTTTAACCCATAACTGTTAATACACCTTTTTACACCTTTGATTTATTCCTCCATTGAAGAGAAAAGTTTCATACAGTTATATGAATATGCAACATAAGAAATGTTTTCTATATCCTAACAGATAGTAGCTTAAAGCAGACTGAAAGTAAAGCAGAATGCACCTTAAAGACACATTTTGCTTTACTTCCAATCTGCTTTAAGTGGTTACCTGTCATCAAATCAGACTGATCTGGATTCAAATTTTTTGCAAAGATTTCTAACAATTTCTTTAAAAAAAGTCACAAATTCATGGACTAGTTTGAACACTATTAATACTTCAATACATGTATAATTTCATTTCACGGTCTCTTCAGACTCAGAACAGTAGCGTGTTCAGTTACCACTGTTTGCTGTTTAGGTTAGCAGTTTGTGCCCAGTGTGCAGAGTACAATAGAAAAAACTTTTTCTTTCCAAATAACCGCGTTTACGCTTAAACTATTATTTTCACTGCAAACAGTTTGGAGTCAGATCAGACGCCGGGTAACCCGACGTCTGATCAGGCTCCAAACTGTTTGCCACTCATAATAAAACTGGTAGTCAGAATTGTCAAAAAGTTGTCATTTTCTTTATTTCATTGCAATGCGTTTGCATTTAAACGGAAGATTAAACTTTTCTCCACTGTATTTCAGACCGGTGGCCAACTCGCAATCGACGGCCATCGATTTCTTTACTGAACGCATTGCTGGTTGTACTGAATAGTTTGTTACTAGTGAATATCTGTCACCATGACAACTGAGTGTAATTTACCTATTTCAGGTGATTTGCTGCCTGCTGATGGCGTCATTATTCAGAGTAATGACCTGAAGGTGGATGAGAGCTCGCTCACAGGAGAGTCTGATCATGTCAAGAAAGGCGAGGTGGCGGACCCTATGTTATTGTCAGGTATGGGTTCAAGTTGGGGATGGTTGTTGTAAGACCAAGGGCCCAGAAAAAGTAAAATCTCTATGTCTGCACCAAACCCTATGGTGTGGCTACCAGGGCTCCAGATAAGACTTAGTTATTTCAACAAATCAAACATTTTATCACCCATTTCAGCACCAAATCCTATGGTGTTACTACTCATTAGAATCGTCTCGAAGAGACGATTCTAATGAGTAGTGACACCATAGGGTTTAATTCAGAAATAAAGATTTTAAGTTTTGAAAAACTACCCTTATCTGTTGCTCTGGGCTACTCATTAGAATCGTCTCTTGAGTTTAGTGCAGATATAAAGGGAGAAAATGCTGGAAATCATTTAGTTTGCTCCCTCATATATGGAGCCCTGTTGATATAATTATGTACAGTATACAACAAGATATTGATTTGTCTGGTGAGCATTTTGGGCTATTGACCCTCTTGTTCTTACCAAGCAAAGCTTTTACCATGATTGGATCTGCTGCTCCTGCAAATCATTTCTTACCTTTCTCCTTGACTAAGAGCTATTTCTGGTTTTAGGAGACCTTAAATTGGGGCCGGCTTATGGGATTTCCAATTGAAAATTAACAGTTCTTGATCAGATATGTATCAAAACATGTCTGGTATTTGTTTTATTGTTTCTTGAGAAACAATTAAATAGTCTTAACTTGTGTTCAACAACCATTCTATTGGATAAATATGAAGGGATTTCAAAGCAGGGAAGCTAAATGCTGGACAGAAGTGAAGTGGAAAGCTCCTATTGGAGCTTTCTGCTTTACTTCTGCCCTTCTGCCTCTTGTTTTCTAGACTTAAGATATGCTTTTTCCGTGGCTGCTTAACAGCATGAAAAGTGTTTGCAGACAAACAGATGGACCAAGATAAAGGTCAACCTAAGCATTGCATGTAATTATCACTTGCAAAATTCTGTCATCTGCAAAATTTCTCCGAGTTGCTTCATCTGCGTTTTGTTCAATAAAATATCATAAGTGCGTCAAAAAAACAATTTGGAACCAGATGAGACACCGAGTTACTCGGCGTCTCATCTGGATCAAAACTGTTTGCAATATTAGTCGCAGAATCGCCTGCAGCGTGCAGAAGGTTAAGTTGATTATAGTATCTGAGTCCAGGAATCTCGCTTGCCTGGTACAAAGTGGTGTTTCGATGTCTGGATTGCAGGCTCTTGCAGTCACTGATTAAATACTCTATTGGACAGAAAATACCAAGGGTTAACTGTAGGTTCTTTGATTGGTGAGATGAATAGGCGAAACTTCTTCCTTGCACCAGAAATAGTATCAATGATTTATGGTTAAAGATGGGGGGAAAATTCATCTGTTTCTATTGATTATTACTTTGAAAAGAAAAGAAAAAATGAACATGAAGTGTTGAAGGGGGGGGGGAAAGTAAGCAGAGGGTTAAAAGGCAAGAAACTCATGTCTCACATAACTCTCCCTGTTTATAATAGCGAACAAACATCGCAAATATCCTTGTCTCCAACATGTGTGAGATCACTTTGATGACGTCACAATTTATAAAGGCGTTATTACGTCACTGTGATTTTAAAAAAAAGGCCTATTGCTGTAAAAATACATTAAATTGTTGGTTAATATGTGAGAAAAAGAGTCTTTCACTCGTCGATGTATGAGACAAGCTGATCTCAATCTCGTCTAGAATAGAAAAGTTATTAAGCTCGCCAAGGCTCGCTTAATAACATTTCAATTCTAGACTCGGTTGAGATCAGCTTGTCTCATACATCGACTTATGACAGATACTATATGTCTGTCTGGTTGCCGGAAGGTAGGTTAAGCCAGTCATGTATTATACTAAAAACACCGATTTATTTGACTAAATTAATGCCCAGCAGAGTTGTAGATAAGCCTTGTCTTGGAATTGGGTATCAATACACGGATTTGAAAAGAATAGGGTTTTTTGGAAAATTCATTGGGTATTGCATTGACCACAACCCCATGGTTTCTAATTCATTTGGGTATACACAGTCCAGAACCCCATGATTTGTAATATAATTGGGTATCAGAAGAAAAATAAACTTGGATTTTCTATCATTGTCCTTTCAAAAGTGCATTTAGGGTATTGTTGTTAACTTTCAGTGTTTACCTTACATAGTTCTATATGCAACTTTTGTTTACACACGTTCGACTAAAATAAAAGTTCAGTTGATAACCCGATGAAATTAAAAAGCAAGTGAGTATTTGTTTGGTTTTTACGCAATCACTTTCAAATAATTGGGTTTCCTTTTGCTTTTGTTGGGTACTGTCACTCATCAGTTTTGAGATAATTGAGTATTTCACCAATTTCGATTGGGTAAGTACTCGGATACTCTGCTTATCTACAACTCTGGCCCAGTACGAGAGCATGTGTCCTAGCCTGGCTGGGTATCATTCACTTATTTTCAATGACTGAATTAAAATCAATCTGGCGCCCACCCATCTAAAAAATTATTCAGGCCAAAAAATTTGGTCATCGGCAAATTTTGCCCCTTTGGAACTACAGCGCTCCCTCTCTACAACGACATCCAATGGGAGACAAAGATTGTGTGCGTTGTTCGGAGGGAGTCGTTATAGAGAGGGAAACAGGTTTACATTTGCAAACAGCTTGAATTCAGATCAGACGCCGCGTAACACGGCGTCTGATCTGGATTCAAGCTGTTTGTCACTCATCAATATATTTAGTCTATCAAAATGTCCACTTACATGTACATTTGAGAAAAACAGCAGACAACAAATTTAAGTAGACGACATTGCAGCCATGAAAAGGTTGGATATAAATGTCTTGTTTGAGGAACAGCGGCAATGGTCGTTGTAAGGAGGGAGTCGTTGTTGGGAGGGCCGTTGTAGAGAGGGAACACTGTAAATTGACTTTGGTCTTTTCTGTAACAATTATGGCAAAATCAACATGGAGACTTTCTATCTGAATGTAAAAACAAATTGATTGATTTTTAATGTGAACGATATTGGAACAATAATAGTTGGTCCTGCTGATAATGTTGTTGTGTTTTCAGGAACCCATGTGATGGAAGGTAGCGGTAAAATGTTAACAACAGCTGTGGGCGTTAACTCCCAGACTGGTATCATCTTTGCCCTTCTCGGAGCCTCACATGAGAGTGATGGAGCCAAAAAGGACAAAAACAACAAAAATGCTCAGGGCGAGAATGAAGGTATATATCAAATGTACAAAACAGCTTTTGTTTTTCTACAACTGCAAAGCACACATACACAGACAGACACGCACACTGGTAGAAGGTGGTATTTAATCTGCTGTTTGCAACTAATCAGTTATCTTCAGTTAAGATAGAATCTAAGAAAATATTTCTTATGATACATATTCATAACTGTATAAAATGAAATATTGTCTTCAGTGGAGGAATAAATTAAAGGCGTAAAAATGTGTATCTGTGGAGTAAAGGTTAAGCATTGGGCCCTAGTCACGCATATATGCGTCATTTGCAAACAGTGTACCTGTGAGGAGTACACTTGTCCTATGCAAATAGTGTAGACCCTAATCAGAGGGCTCCTTAAGGAGCCCTCTGATCAGGGTTTACACTGTTTGCCATTTTGACATAAGTTGTAAAAATCAACCCTAAAATGTCAAAAAATGGACTGAACTAAATTGAAAACTAGAATTGTTTATTCGAGGTTTCAGGGAAGAAAGAGTTAATGTTAGTTCTTTATTCCTACAACAGAAGGAACACTTGACTGACATTTGCAAACAGTTTGGAACTAGAGCCTACTAATTACGTAATGTCTGAATAGGATCCAAACTGTTTGTCACTTGTTTGCAGGCTGTATTCGGTCACATTAACATTAGAGTTAAACCTTTCTATTATGACCAATAAAATAAAGGCTTATTGATTGTATACAGGACGATAGACAGCTTAAAGCAAGGTGACAGTAAAACAGAAAGCTCCTAAAAGAGCTTTCTGTTTTACTGTCACCCTGCTTTTAGCAGTCACCTGTCATAAACACTTTATAATTAACATAATTTAATTGTCATAATAACAGGCTTATACAAGCAAAGTTTGGGTAACAGAGTTGCAGACAGCAGATAAATACCAGAAAAGCAGGGTATGGGTGATCTGCAATAACATGGGGTGCAGGGCTCTGCTGTTTTAACATGGCTTTGGTACCTTCAAGGGGATAAAACTTAAACCCATTCATGCCTGGATATTGCAATGAACTCTCCCTATATGCTTGCAAGAAGGTGTCATTACAGAAAAGCAATGGCGACCAAAAGACACTGCAGTGTTTAATGTGACCAGGGCTCCAGATAAGGGGAGTATTTCAAAAAACAAAATCTTTATTTCTGCATTAAACCCTATGGTGTCACTACTCATTAGAATCGTCTCTTCAGGGCGATTCTAATGAGTAGTAACACCATAGGATTTGGTGCTGAATGAGTGAGATAATGTTGGATTTATTCAGTGATGAGACTGCGAAACCCAGCATTTCATATTGGTCTGCACTGTTTGCCGATGTTTTCTGCAGTAGACACTAGGCTTGAATGGGTTAAGTAGGTTACTAATATAGGTCACTAAGGTGGAACAGATAATTTACATATATACTGCACCCAAGATTGCACCATTCCAAATTAACCTCAATTAATGATTAAATGTCAATTTACTTAACATTTTGTTTTTGTTGTGTTTCGGAATTTTTCATTTTATGTACATGTAGATGATCTTAGTTGATACATTAGATAGTATATGGTTTTTGTTGAACCCTTCCCACCAAAGCTACGGGTGCAAGACATTTAGTCTGGTGACAGAAGTAAGCTAGAAAACTCCTGCTGGAGCTTCCTACTTTACTATCATCCTGCTTTAGTCCTTTACTACATAGACTGATTCTAGTGACAGGTAACCACTTAAAGCAGCTTGAAAGTAAAGCAGAATGTGCCTAATGGCACATTCTGCTTTACTTTCAGCCTGCTTTAAGCTATAATCTGCTAGGATATAGAAAATACTCTCTTAAGGCTCATGTGTATGAAAAGGCAAAATAATGATGAATAGTCATCAAAATGCACCTCTTTGGTGGAAAGAGTTAACGAAAACACGCCATAGTTTTGTGATTTATGATTTTACTCTTTCTGAGCTTTTCCCATGTTCATCCTCATATAATACATCTCCTTTATCAACAGCATAATCATTTCATCTCACCTACATACATATGCATCATGGTGTATTTAATAAGGTTTCATCTCTGTAGTGGTTTATTTATCGATTCAGTGATCTTTATTGGTGGCTCAGACATGTTTAAGCAATGTTTTTTGTCAAATTGCTTATGCTACGGTACATTTAGTGTGGCGGGAGACCACACTTTTCTTAGATAATCACTCTGGTATTTGTTTTCCAAGCAGTATTCGTATAATTACCCAAGTTCCACTGATTCCACTTGAATTTTTTTTTGTCTTCCTACTGCTGGATCTGATGGTTGAATGTTTTCTGTTTCCTTTACAATGCTGCATTTTCAAATGGACTTGGCCGTTTTCTAAAAAAAATTTTTTAAAATTACCAGTTTATATTGTCTCTAAGGATTGTCCATAATAATTAAAACAGTATGACAAACAGTGTAGGCCCAGATCAGAGGGCTCCTAAAGGAGCCCTGTGATCTGGACCTACACTGTTTGAAAAAGGGATGGATAAACTGAGGTAGATGTACAAAAACATCTGAATAGTCGAATGTGCTGTTTTCTTGCTTTGGAACAAATTCTAAAACAATTAGAGACATGTCCGGAAACGATTAAAATGAAGTTTTTTGTCCCCCATACCTTTCCTATGAAAAATGGAAACTGACAACTGAATCCTGTGTTAGTCTCTTTGACAAGGGAGATAATCAGTTAACTTCTTCATCATGTTGACTTAGTCTTTATTTTCTTATAGTTTTTTGTTTACAATCAAACTTGTATAAAGACGCCATTGAAAAGGAGATACATTGGTATTGGTTTGGACAGTTGGCAGATGAATGCAGGCATAAAAGGAAAGCAGAAAGCTCCTTTGAGCAGAACTTAATTTTAGAAACAAGTAATGTGGAAAGTTTCTGTATGACGGAACTTCATGAAGGATAAAATCATCGAAAATACTTTTGTTTAGTATTAAGCAGTTATTTGTCTTTAAAAAAGGCTGAATATTCATTGATATAACTCTGCCCACTGAATATCAATTATCTGGACTGTTTCATTGGCTAATATCGTAAGGGAAAGTTTACAAAGAGTGCAGACTCCTGTCCGATATCCTGTAAGAAATGTTCAAAGAATAAAAAGGTGGGGGGGGGGGGGGGGGGGGGGGGGGAATATTCAACATTAGAAATAATTTCTTCATTCTAGCAGCTGGTAGCTTAAAGCAGGCTGAAAGTAAAGCAGAATGCGCCTTATGGCACATTCTGCTTTACATCAACCTGCTTTAAGTGGTAACTTATCTCTAGTATTAGAAACAGGCTATGGGGTAATGGGTTAATCTAACATCTGCTAGGATAAAGAATATATTTCTAATGCTGCATATTCATGACTGTATAAATTTGAATTATTTCCTTCACTGGAGGAATGAATAAAGGCGTAAAAATGCACATTTTGTGGAGTAATGGGATAAGACCAGATTAACTGTAGTGCTTCTCGGCATAACGGCCTCACTGATGATTATTGGTAATTTTGGTTCTTCTTTACGCATTATTGGTACAAAAAAATAATTGGGTCTCTCAGGTAATAGCGGTGGCGGAGGTGCAGAAGCCAAGTGAATTACTTGCGGAATTGTTATTAACCCTGAAACAGCGAATAAATAAGTAATGTTCTCTCAAAATAACTTTTTGCCGAAATTCTGTACAAGTAGTCGTCTTAAAATTTTGCCACGATACAAAAAAACTGATTGTAGACCGTGATCAGATGCTTATTTATTATGCTTCTTGTAAGGATCAATTCGTTTTGGTAAGGGGTTCGAGATTGACCATGCAGATTAAAGAGTGTTCAGCACTTAAAATGCTGAATTTTTAAAAGGATTCTAATCTTCCATTTTCTGATAAGATACCAGTTCTTGATTCTCTTCGAGTTCCAAAAATATTTAAAAGTATTACAAACAGTGTAGATCCAGATCAGAGGGCTCCTGAAGGAGCCCTCTGATCTGGATCTACACTGTTTGCAAATTGTGTATATTATACATACGCTAGAGTGTAAGGGTTAAGCTGGACTAATGACAGTAGATTGGTATGGTACATAGGGAAATGAGGCTGAATATAGTCACAGCTGTTTAATCAATCCCTAATTATATATAACTTAATCAAGTATGCTTCCCATAAGGCAAGAGATTGCAGTTTTAAACGGTACCCTTTGTTGCTACACTGTGGTCTAGACTGAAAAATATATCGGGACTTTTGTCCCTTAGTTTATTTTAGTTGACCTAATGTCAACTGGTTAAAGTTAAATAGTATGAAATCCTGGATTAATGCTCTCATATAGCCCTACTAACCCCTAGAAGTTTGACTGTATTAAACATGCTCATCTTCTTTACTTGGTTCCTGTTCCGTACCCTCGTCATGCCTATCAAATTTTTCTGCAGAAAAACGCTTGCCCGCCATTAGTCATGCGCTTGATTTTCATTTAAATATATGCTGCCTATAAAACAATAGATGTTTTTCTTAACTTTCAATAACTGGAGGGCAAAGCATTGAAGATCTTAGGCCAATATTTTCTCACTTATTTCAGCATCAAATCCTATGGTGTTACTACTCGTTAGAATCGTCTCAAAGAGACGATTCTAATAAGTAGTAACACCATAGGGTTTAAAACAGAAATAAAGATTTTAGTTCTTAAAATACCCCCTTATCAGTAGCCCTGTCTTAGGGTTGTTATTTGCACTCTTTATTGTCCGGGTGTTTGTCTAGTGGCGTTTGTTGTTCTGTGTTGATTAGTTTTGTACATTATTGATGAATAGACCTTACCCAGTCCCTATCTACTGCTTGGTAATTCCGGCATCGTTCTCAGGATGATTATCACTTCGCATGCCACGATTTTTTCGCCCTGCTAAGTTCAGATTGGGTCAGTCTGTCACACTTCCCAGGAATTTGCTGACAATGTACAGTTTAACCAATTACTCCATAAATACGCCATTTTACGCCGTTAAGTTATTCCTCTACTGAAGAAAATAGTTCCATTTTATACTTTTACATATAAAAATCATAGATATTTTCTATATTCTAGCAGAGAATAGATTAAAGCAGGCTGAAAGTTAAGCAGAATGTGCCTTAAGGCACATTCTGCTTAACTTTCAACCTGCTTTAAATGGGCAACTATCTTCAAAACAAAAAACAGGCTATGGGTTAATGAAGTTCTCCTATAGCCTGTTTCTAGTTTTGAAGACAGGTGGCCACTTAGAGCAGGTTGAAAGCATATTGGTAGCTTAAATCAGGCTGAAAGTAAAGCAGAATGTTACTTTCAGCCTGCTTTAAGTTATCTGCTAGGGTATAAACAATATTTCATATACAAATTCATGTCTGTATAAAGAGGAACTATTTTCCTTAGTGTAGGAATAAATCAAATGTGTAATATGTAAAAAGGTGTATTTGGGTTTACAGCTTTCTGCATTGGATTTGTACTTCCTCTGACCATTTACTCAGCAGCGGTGCCTCTACCTACGCCTCCACATAAGCACAAAGAAGAATTACTTATCAATGGTATTGAATTATAAGTGGTGGTATTGGAGCTTTTTGCTTTATTGGGTATTTCACAGTTAACCCCAACCCAGCTTGTTTTCAGGTGAGTGCTTAAAGCAGGCTGAGAGTATAGTAGAAATATCCTTCAAGAGCTTTCTTCTTTAATTTCAGCATGCTTTAAGCATTAACTCACAATGCTCTTACAGATTTATCAAGACATGGAAGAATAATGAAGAGGCATTTCAATGAAGAATAGGAAAATAGACATTTCAGTGAAGAATAGAAAAAGGGCATTTCGGTGAAGAATAGAAAAAGGGCATTTCAGTGAAGAATAGGAAAAGGGCATTTCAGTGAAGAATAGAAAAGGGCATTTCAGTGAAGAATAGGAAAAGAATGAATTTCTATAAATAATAGGAAAATAATGAATAATAGGAAAATGGGCATTTCAAAAATGAAGAATAGAAAATGGGCATTTCCATGAAGAATAGAAAAGGGGGCATGTCCATTAAGAATAGAAAAAGGGCATTTCAGTGAAGAATAGGAAAGGGGGCATTTTCGTTAAGATTAGAAAAAGGGCATTTCAGTGAAGAATAGGAAAAAAGGGCATTTCAATGAAATTAGAAAACAAAGGCATTTCAGTGAAGAATAGGTAAAGGTGTCTTAATTCTCTTTCTGTTGGGAGAAAGGGTTGATAGATATAGAATTTTGAGCTTCTGTCTGTAGTTGTACATTGTATCATCACTAAGTGACTATTCCAATCAGACTCACTATCCCAGTCAATAGCCTGAGTTTTCAGAATCATTTTAAAACATCAATACCATTACAGTAGGTGCATAGCCCTTTGAAAGGATTGGAGATTGTTTTAATTAACAAGAGACAATACATCAATATAGCGTTAAGTGCCAAGTTGTGTGCCACTGAATCTCCGCTGACAGTTTCTACAGAGCACCAGATAAGCGTTGTTTTTCAAAAACTAAAATCATTATTTCTGAATTAAACCCTATGGTGTCACTATACTCATTAGAATCGTCTCGAAAAGACGATTCTAATGAGTAGTAACACCATAGGATTTGGTGCTGTAATGAGTGAGAAAATGTTTGATTTGTTGAAATAACTACCTCTTATCTGGAACCCTGTTTCTAAGGTGGAAAAAGCTGGGAAGTTGCTGCAGATAATTCTGGTCACAGGCAGGGATGATTGATGGAATCAGTAGGACAGAAGGGCTCCAGATAAGAGGGAGTAAACTGAACAAATCCACTATTTTCTCACTCGTACAGCACCAAATCGTATGGTGTCACTACTCATTAGAATCGTCTCTTTGAGACGCTTCTAATGAGTGTGACACCATAGGGTTTAATGCAGAAATAAAGATTTTAGAATTTGAGATACTCCCCTTATCTGGAGCTCTGGGACAGGACCACCTCATTTGTCAGGACATGCAAGGCTTGATGTCATGCTCTTCTTGCCAATAGTGCTAACACAATTACCCTTCATAACTAGCTTTGCTCAATGATTAATTAACTAATTCATCCCAAAGTCTAATGTTTCTGAAGTTTGAAGACAAGTGACCACTTAAAGCAGGTTGAAAGTAAAGCAGAATGCGCCTACCATCTGCTAGGATATAGAAAGTGTTTCTAAGGGTGCATATTCATGACTGTATCAAATGGAAGCCAACTTATTTTCTGCTGTAAAAGAATGAGTTAAGAGGCGTAAAAATGCTTATCCATGGAGTAATGGGTTAAGATTAGTCCTTGGGTTTAATTAAATTTTGGTATCAATGTCTCTTTATTATCGTTTTGGTAGCCAAAAAAAGGGGGGAGGGGGAGTTGCGAAATTTAGCGCCTATTTATATCTTTGAAAAGTATATATTTAGGAGCCGTCATGCAGCCTGCTTTAAGTTGTAATCAGTCATTTTAGTTGGATTTAGGTGCTTTTGCACTTTGGGCTATAAGAGAAATGATTTTACCAAAGACCTTGTTCAAACCAACTGTCTAGTCTAAAATATATAGTCTACCTGATTTACTGTTTATCTTGGCACACATTGAACAGTGATTTGAGCAAAGCAGCTGTTTCTGCTCTGATTTCAGAGTTAACCCTTCTCTTGTTAGGAGTAACGTATTGAAACTGTTTGAAAACAATGTAGACCTGGATCAGACAACTCCTGAAGGAGATTTTTCTCTTAGTTTTCTACATTTCACTTAAATTTTTCCCTTAGGTTGAGGGTTTGGGCGAAGACAGGAATATTGAGCAGAAAAATGATTCAATGTTTATTCATCAGCACCAAACACAAGGTTCTCTATATTGTTTATTACTCATCCTAAATTTCTTAAATTTTCTGATTTATTAGAGTCTTATCATACAAGATGTTTATCAGAATTTTTTTCTCTTTGCCTACAAAGACGTATATTTATGTATCAGATCGACTCAATCAACTTTTTTCATTGCCTAGATTTAACACAAGTGCAGCACAGTATCAGATAATTGGCAACTTCTTTTTATAACGGAAAATCAAATGCAAATTTTTCAATAAAATCTGCCTACGTTCTTACAGATTTAAAGCACCGATGCATCTCCCTCAGAATAAGAAACTTTGTGTTTTCCCAGCTGTGTCTATAAATATCACAAAGCTTTTGGTGATAATAGCGTAGTTTTCCTTTAAACTTAATTACAAAGTCGAGAATAAAATGGCATTGCCTCCACCACACAGGGTGCTTTTCTCCATGAAATATAGATGACCTTCCAGTTAGAATCTGCATTCTTCTGCCACACGAACAGAGCTCCAGATAAGAAGGAGTAAACTGAACAAAATCAGCATTTTCTCCCTCATATCAGCTCCAAATCGTATGGTGTTACTACTCATTAGAATCGTCTCTTCGAGACGATTCTAATCAGTAGTGACACCATAGGGCTTAATGCAGAAATAAAGATTTTAATTTTGGAAATACTCCCCTTATCTGGAGCCTAATCACGAACCTAACCTTGAAAGTTGCTGCTCACTGCTCTGTTTTGCAAGTTACTAACAGGGATCCAAGCACATTATGGGCATCATAAACTTTTTAACCCTTTCCCTTATAGAAGCGACTTTTAGCGCATTCATTTTTATTAATCCCCCAAAGAAATAGTTCCATTTTATACTGTCATGAATATGTACCATAAGATTTTTTCTCTATATCATAGCAGATAGTAACTTAAAGCAGGCTGAAAGTAAAGCAGAATGCGCCCTAGGGCGCATTCTGCTTTATTTTCAACCTGCTTTAAAAGGTCACACATCTTAACTACTAGAAACAGGCTATGAGGTAAAGGGTTAATCCATTACTCTATAAATACACATTTTAACGCCTTTGATATAATCCTCCACTGAAGACAATAGTTCCACTTTATACAGTCATGAAATCTAAGTCATTAGAAATCTTTTCTATAGCCTAGCAGATGGTAGCTTAAAGCAGGCTGAAAGTAAAGCAGAATGGGTGCATTCTGCTTTACTTTCAACCTGCTTTACGACCGCGGGCACAAGTCTTCAAAACTAGAAACAGGCTATGGGGTAATTGGTTAAAAAACACAGAAATTTAAAATTTAAAATATATATACTTTTAGAACAGACAATGCGTAATGATAAAGTGGGTGCTCAAAATATTTCTAGTCTGAATAGCTGAGAAAATTGAATTTGGGAAGAGTTAATCTATTTTTGAAATAGGATTGATGAGAGTATGGATCTGTTTATGGATTTTTAAGGTTTAACAGTTAAGAACTATATACGCTTATAATTCTGAATTCCGGGTTCCTCTGTATCTCTGTTGCCATCTCTCTGGGTTGTCCAATAAGCCCAAAGTTGGCAATAAAATAAAACCAACAAATATGCATTTAGTGGGCAGAGTTTACTATATGAATATTCAGCAGAAGAGTATTGTAAGATCATTAAAAAATGTTAACTCGTTACAGGGCTCCAGATAAGGGGAGTATTTCAAAAACTAAAATCTTTATTTCTGCTTTAAACCCTATGGTGTCACTACTCATTAGAATTGTCTCGAAGAGACACTTCTAATGAGTAGTGACACCATCGTATTTGGTGCTAAAATCGGTGAGAAAATGTTGAATTTGTACAGTTTATTCCCCTTTATCAGGAGCCCTGTGTTAGATCATGTTGCCTTGTGCTTGATCATTTTGCTCATTGTCGGGTCTTATTGTGGCGTGTTTGGTCACATTGTAGTTTGTCAGGCATAGTCTCCTATGCTAGGTCTCATCTGTCATTGTTGGATCATGATGTCATGTTATTGTGGGATATTTGCATTCATATTTGCCAAGTTGGATCATGCTCATATTTAGGTCTTGTCTGCTCTGTAATAGATCATCTTGTTTTGGCACCGTTTCGATCATGATGCCCAGTGTTATGTTACAATGACTTTTGGGGAAAAACATTGTCAGAGCTGTAGATAAGGGGAGTATTTCCAAAAACTGAAATCTTTATTTCTTCATTAAACCCTATGGTGTCACTACTCATTAGAATCGTCTCGAAGAGACGATTCTAATGAGTAGTAACACCATAGGATTTGGTCCTGAAATAAGTGAGAAAATGTTTCATTTGTTCAATCAACTCCCTAGTATCTGGAGCCCTGATTGTTATAAGCAGTCATTCTGTCTAGCTAGGTGAAGACAAGTGACTACTTAATGCAGGGCAAACATTTTTTCTTTCCTCTTTATCATCATAATCACCATCTGTATCATTTATGTTGTGAACTATTATTAATAGTTACTAAAATTTCTTTTACCATCAGTTTTGCCTTGAACCCTTACAGCGCTAGATATATCAGTCCTTTGCAAGCAGTGTAGACCATGTTCAGGAAGCTCCTTCAGTGACCTTCTGATTAGGGTCTGCACTGTTTGTCATATTTAAGGATATTCTGTGGAGCATCAATGTAAAGTACATGTTGTCATATATCAGAAACTGGACGAGTCTATGAGAAAATTCAGCAGGATAAGGGTGTACCCATTACCCCATAGCCTGTTTGTAAACAGATTATCACTTAAAATAGGTTAAAAAGTAAAGCAGGATGCTCCTTCAGAAGCATTCTGCTTTATTTTAAACCTGCTTAAAGTGTCCATCTGGATACCGGAAATGCCTCTTATTATCCCCTGCCGAAAGGCAGAGGGATACTGTTTTAGGTCTGTCCGTCCGGCTGTGCGTGCGTGCGTGCGTGCGTCACGTTTTCCGTCCGCAACTGTATCTCCGAAACCCATAAACAGATTTGGATGAAACTTGGTATACTTATTTGTCAACATAGGAGCACCGTGGGAAATCAATTTTTTTTCAGAAAATTTTAGGAATTTATGAGTTATCTGCCCTTTTTGTGTTAAAAATGTCCGTCCGTCCGTCCGTCACGTTTTCCGTCCGCAACTGTATCTCCGAAACAGATAAACAGATTTGGATGAAACTTGGTATACTTATTTGTCATCATAGGAGCACCGTGGGAAATCAATTTTTTTTCAGAAAAATTTAGGAATTTAGGAGTTATCTGCCCTTTTTGTGTTAAAAATGCCATATTTAACAGTTTTTACACTCTAGCAACTACAGTATTCAACATATTTTGTTTATACTTGCACACAATGTCTATAAGTACAAGTTCTTGCAGGTGTGCAATTATTGTAAAAAAAGGATACTTGTGACAAGAGTTATCTGCCCTTGAAGTACTTAGAAATGCTAGAAAATGCTTTATTTTGATATTTTTTACATACTAGAGCCTATAAATATGCATGGATTTTGAAAAAACTTTCTTGAATTATGTATGGCTATTAGTTTTCAAATGAATTTTATTATTGTTGAAAACGGAGAAATGAGTCATGAGTTATCTGCCCTTGATAAGTAAAAAATGCCATATTTAACTGTTTTTACTTCCTGGCAACTACAATTATGAATGGATTTAAATGATACTTGCACACAATGTCTATAAGTAAAAGTTCTTGTAGGTGTGCTATTATTGTCAAAAAAGGATACTTGTGGCAAGAGTTATCTGCCCTTGATGTACTTAGAAATGCTAGAAAATGCTTTATTTTAATATTGTTTACATCCTAGTATCTATAAATATACATGGATTTTGATAAAAAAAATTCTTAAACTATGTATGGCTATTAGTTTTCAAATAATTGTTATCATTTTTGAAAACGGAGAAACTAGTCAACAGTTATCTGCCCTTGATGAGTTGAAAAAAACCATATTTAACAATTTTTACCATCTAGAAACTACAGTCTTTAATGGATTTTGATTTAACTTACACACGATGTATATAAATATAAGGGTTGCAATTATTGTCAAAAAAGGATACTTTGTGGCAAGAGTTATCTGCCCTTTATGTACTTAGTAATGCTCAACATGGCTTTATTGTTTACATGCTATTGTGTACAAATGTGAATGGATTTTGAAAAAAAATAATTAAATCATATGTTGCTATTATTTATAGAATGAGTTCAATTATTGTCGAAAATGTGCAAATTAGTCAAGAATACTCTACCCTTGAAGAGTTGAAAATGTGTTACATTACACTCTAGTAAAT
Organism: Gari tellinella; assembly: GCA_922989275.2. Lineage (NCBI taxonomy): Eukaryota > Metazoa > Mollusca > Bivalvia > Cardiida > Psammobiidae > Gari > Gari tellinella. The sequence goes on from OV277858.1 coordinate 77,962,848, forward strand.
TCTACAGTTCTGAATTTTTTTTAATAATACTTGCACACAATTATAAGTTCTTGAAAGTGTTTAATTACTGTTGAATTTGAATCAAGAGTTACCTGCCCCTGTCATACTTAGATTTATAATGCTACAAACGGCTTTATTTTTTGTATTGTTTAGGCTTTAACACGTACAAAATTGAATGGATTTTATAAAACTTTGTAAAAAGCTTTTGAATGTTGATCTTTAAAGACAGGTGATCACCATTTGCCCCTTCCTCCCACATTAAAGTTTGCCACTTTCTTCTGAACAATCGCTGCGGCAGGGGATATCAGCTCTAAGGTGCTTGTTAGAATTAATATATTTCATGTTCAAGACTTCCAAACTGAGCACTACATTTGGAAGTGCATGAAATAATAAGGGGCATACAATTAAAGGCATAATTAGAGGCATAAACAGGCATATTTATGGAGTAATGGGTTCATGTATGCCATCCATGTCTCTTGTTTTTGTCCTACGCCTCTGTGTGTGTGTGTTCTTTTAGTAAGGCTCTAACAAAACTACCTTGTTTTTATTTGCACTTCCATTAAAAGGTGTTACTGTAGTTTCATACAAAGGTTAGTATGCAGTTCTTGTCTTCTTGGTGTAGTTCTCAGGGCTCCAGATAAGAGGGAACTGAAATCAGTATCCCCAATATGTATGGCTCCACCAAAAACAGTCACAAGACCCTATAGGCAGGGCTTGATCCAGATAAGAGGGAGTAAACTAAACAAATTCAATTTTTTATCACTTATTTTAGCATCAAATCCTATGGTGTAACTACTCATTAGAATCGTCTTGAAGAGACAATTCTAATGAGTAGTAATGGCATAGGGTTTAATGCAGAAATAAAGATTTTAGATTTTGAAATACTCTCCTAATCTGGGGCTCTGATAGGGTTTTGTGGAGATAGTATAACCCCTCTATTACAACCATTAAATGAGGATAAATTTCTGGTGTTTAAGGCAGGTGGCTGCTTAAAGCAAGATGAAAATAAAACAAAAACGCTTTTATAAATTATATGTACAGCAATATGATAATAAAGCTGAAAACTCTTATAGGAGCTTAAAGCAAGATGAAAGTTAAGCAGCAAGTTCCCATAGGAGCCTACTGCTTTACTTTCATCTTACTCCAAGTTGCCATCATAAATAAGGCTACTTTTAGTGGTCGTAGTAGAGATGTTTTGCTGATGAGTTCCACGTTTGAAAATATTGCTCTTATCTGGAGCTATGTTATTTATATATCTCTCCGATCAACACAATTTTAGAAAGTCATTGACTTACATGATCTAGTGCAATCTAGTAAATGGTGTATAGTCAGAAAATAAATTGTAATCCAGCCCTTTCCTCTACATGAACACCATAGGACACCTTGGTCTCAAGCATTTGATTGGTCAGATTTGAGCTTATGCTCAAATCTGACCAATCAAATGCTTGAGACCAATCTTAGACTCCACTAAAACTTTTTATAACCTTTTGGACCCAGTCTCTTTCCTTTTGATCAGTGCCTTAGGATTTCCCGTTCTGATAAATATACTCAAAAAAAGATTTAGGGGTAGTGTAAAGTACAGGTGCAAGCTTAAAACAAATTGAAAGTAAAGCAGAAGGCATATGAGCTTTATGCTTAGCTTTCATTCTGCTGAAAGCAGCTACCTGCTTAAACTCTTTTACCCCATTGCTTGCTTCTAGTTTTGATGACTTTAAGCAGGCTTAAAGTTAAGCAGAAAGTAAAGGAGCTCTCTGCTTAACTTTGCTTCTGCTTTAAGAAGCTACCTACCATTTATTGTTTATCAGTTGTAGGTGATTTGTGGACTGTTGGTTACGGAGAAAAAGTGTTAACAATTTTAACCCTTAGCCCGCCAAATAAATTGTCGTCTGCTATATTTCTCATCTGCTTCAAGTTTCAAAGTGCTTCAAAGTTGCTCAAAATTGCTGAAAATGTTGTCCGAGTGTCAAACAGCTTGGATCCGGATGAGACGCCGAGTTTCTCGGCGTCTCATCCGGATCCAAGCTGTTTGCATATGGAGCTATAGTCGTGAGTGGCAGGCCAAGGGTTAATCACAATCTACACCATTTACCAAAGCATGTTGGGACAAGAAACAAAATTGTGTTGATCTATCATCTTCACAGGTTGTAGAACATGTTTGCTCCTTATAATGTGTCTCCGACAGAGGCTACTGTACAATTATACTTTCTGTTTGGACTTCTATCTGTCGTGTGGCGTTTTTCTGTTGTTTTGACAGAAGTTGGTGGGTGTTAGGTCTTGAAACAGTCAAAAACTAGCCGATTGTTGTCATGTGTTGTTTGCAAGTCGTCATTTAGATTGAATATGCCTGAATATCCTTCATACCATTGTGAACTAAAAACACATACAATGCTGGCCCTAGATATAGACAGCCTTTGCGAACAGTGTAGATCCCATTTCTGGGCTCGTTGAGTGATTGTCAAGGGATTTGTCCCCGAAATATTTTGATATTACAAACAGTGTAACCCCTGATCAGAGGGCTCCTTAAGGAGCCCTCTGATCTGGGTTTACACAGTTTGCAAAGGTTGTATATAATTATGTGGTGTCGGCATTGTATGTATGGTTATGTACATTGATTTCATCGCATATTTTAGTGTATGGTTTTGGTTAAGATCATTGAAAACTTCATTTCATCATTGAAAATTTGATCAGTATCTGAAAGGTTAAGGAACTAAAACAAAGATGTAAAACGTTAATTGAAGGATTATTTCTAGCATTTCATTTTTCTCATTTCACCATCACTCACCTGTATTTTCACACCTGAATTGTCTTTTAAATGTGTTGATGGGCCTTAACCCATTACTCCCTAGATACACATTTTTACACCTTCAATTTATTCCTCCACTGAAGAAAATAGTTCAGTCATGAATATCTATCATAAGAAATAGTTCCTATATCCTAGCAGATTGTAGCTTAAAGCAGGCTGAATGTAAGGGACATTCAGCTTTACTTTCAACCTGCTTTAAGTGGACACAATCATGTTTTCAATACTAGAAACAGGCTATGGAGTAAAGGGTAAACACTATTTCATTCATATATTCATTAATTCATTTTATCATTGCTCTATATATAACTTGTGTTTTATGTAACTCCATTTCTGATACATCATCATACAATTAATTTAATTTATGAGAATTATTTCAGAATTGTTATGCTGGGCTGCAGATAAAGGGAGTGTAAAAAAAACCCACCTAGTGTCTGCAACCAACACTATGGTATTACTACTCTTAGAGACAATTCTAATGAGTAGTCACACCAATGAAATTTGTGCGGACATATTGGAGATAAATATATTTTGGAATTTGTTAATTTACTCCCCATTTATCTGAAGCCTTAGTTAAAATGTTATGCTAGCTGCTTCAGATTGACTAATATATAATTTAACCCTTAGCCCGCCAAATAAATTGTCGTCTGCTATATTTCTCATCTGCTTCAAGTTTCAAAGTTGCTCAAAATTACTGAAAATGTTGTCCGAGTGTCAAACAGCTTGGATCCGGATGAGACGCCGAGTTACTCGGCGTCTCATCTGGATCCAAGCTGTTTGCATATGGAGCTATAGTCGTGAGTGGCAGGCTAAGGGTTAATATACTTTAGTAACTTTACCTTTGTTATTCTTAATGTTGAGAAAACAGTCCAAAAGATTTAAGTTGCTTAATACACTACAATTCAAGTTATTAAGGTTTATTCCAACACAACCCACTGTGACAAACAGGGTTAGATATTGATCAAATGCTAACTTACTTGACTTCTGATCTGAATCCAAGCTGTTTGCTCTTGCAAGTCTAGGGACTGCTACCGTTAAAACTAATAGCGACTAAATTAACCCTTAGCCTGCCACTCACGACTATAGCTCCATATGCAAACAACTTGGATCCAATCTGTTTGACACTCAGACAACATTTTCAGCAATTTTGAGCAACTTTGAAGCACTTTGAAACTTGAAGCAGACGAGAAATATAGCAGACGACAATTTATTTTGCGGGCTAAGGGTTAAATCAATACAGCATATTTAGTTTGTGCACCAGGGAACATTGTTTTGAATGAATACAGTACATATTTGACTGTAGAGTATTTTCCTAGTGTTTTATCATATTTTCTGTGTTGTACGAGTGCTGTACTTTAACCCTTCTCAGGCTTGGACAAGTTGTCGTCTTTAAAAAGTATGAATCTTTTGAAACAATGTTTTGAAAAATATTCTCCTTTATTATATGTCCTTTATTATGCGTCTGAAATTGAAGAGGAGCATACTGATTTTGGTCTGTCTTCCATACTCTGTGATAGAGACATCATATTTGGAATGTGTACTCGTTCCAGGAAGCTCTTGAGCTCAGTACAATTTGGTTTGAGCCAGACTTGGTCATGTCAGACAAAGGTCAAGGTCATTTAGTTGCAATATAGCTGTATTCTCAAAACTCTGTTGCCATCAGGGGCATAGTGTGTCACAAGAACACATCATCGAATATACTAGTCCATTACAAATGATGATTCACTATACAGTACACCAGTCCTGTTATTAGTAAACTGTGTAGACCTTTATCGGAGATCAATGAGGAGCATCTCAACCAGGCCCGGCGCTTATAAAGCATTTGAGTTGAGTCTGAGTTCATTCTCAAGCATTTGATTGGTCAGATTTGAGCCTAGGCTCAAATCTGACCAATCAAATGTTTGAGAACAACTTCAGACTCATCTCAAATGCTTTATAAGCATGTACCCAGATGGAAATTGTTTCCAAAGTGGTCAATATTTGCCTACAGCATGGGAAGGGGTTTCAGCATTTATACTATTGGCAGTATTTTGTACCTAGTTTTCGATATTGTTTTCCAAACTTGACTGACTTTTGTGCAGTTCAGTTCCTAACCTTGCCATAAAGAATCAAAACGCCAATAACTCACAGGGTTCAGACACCACCAAACAACCTAGCATGTATTAACACCTGAACATGTACATTTTTTACAAGCAACTTGAACCTTTTGTATGCAGAGTTTTCATTTGTATGATTTCATTTTTCAGAATTTGTCATGCACTCCATTCACAATACACAAAAACATGCTGCAATTTTTAAACAATTTGTGTATCCCCCCTCTCTTATTATTTGAATGAAATGTATTGAATGCCAAAAGCTATACGATAATATAGTTTTCAACTGTATAGCTTAAAAAAGCAAATCACATACTTCCATTTGCATGTAGGTAGCAAGATGAAATTAACCCATTATACACTATAGAATTATTCCTCCACTGAAGAAAACAGTTTCACTTTCTAAAGTCATGAATATGCATCATAAGAAATATTTCCTATATCATAGAAGATTGAAGCTTAAAGCTGGCTGAAAATAAAGCAAAATGCGCCTTAAGGCGCATTATGCTTTACTTTCAACCTGCTTTAAGTGGTCACCTGTTCTCAAAACTAAAAACAGGTTATGGGGTAATGGGTTAAAAGACAGGTGACCACTCAAAGCAGGTTGAAAGTAAACATATAATTGGTCTTTTCAACCTGCTTTAAGCTACCATCTGCATTGATAAAGATCAGATTTATGATGGTGCATAGTTCCTATCTGACTAAAGTGGAACTATTTTCTTCCGTGGAGGAATTGCTTTAAGGCGTCAGAATGCATATTAAAAATGCAGTAATGGGTTAATAATAAGACAAGGATGAATGCGCAATAATTAGACCAACACAAGCATTATGTAGCATGAGACTGTTGTAAATATTTGGCATTATGTATAATACAGTTTGTTACAAACAGTAGAATTAGAGGCACATGTAGCTGATAGGGATAATTAGTAATATTTTTGGGGTTTTTTTGGTCAAGAAAAAAGTTTCTTTTGTTGTCCATTACCAAATTTCTATATGAACTATTGTTATATGATTTGCAAAGTGGTTTGCATTATCCATCTTGTAGTGTTTATAGATGGTATTTTTTCAAGTTTTATTAACAGAAATTTTGCAACAATTAAACAATGCATGGAAAGACTGTTCGACGGGTGGCTGCTTAACTCTTTGAACCCTAGTCACGCATATATGCGTAATTTTCAAACAGCGTACATGTGGAGTGTACTTGTCCTATGCAAACAGTGTGGTCTACACTGTTTGTCATTTTGACATATATTGTAAAAATCAACCATAAAATGTCAAAAATTGACTAGATTAAATTGAACATTAGAATTGTCCATTTGAGGTGTCAGGGAGGAAAGGGTTAACTCTTTTAACTCATTATCCCCTGAAACTTCCAATGGACAATTCCAGTTGGCAATAAAGGCTGGTCCATTTTAGACTATTTAGGGTTGTTTTTTGTAAAAAATTGCAAAATGCCAAACAGTGAAGTCCTTGATCATAGGGCTCCTGCAGGGACTTCACTAGTTGCATAGGACAAGTATACTCTTCACATGTACACATTTGGCAAAAGACTCATATATGCGTCACTAGGGCTCAATGAGTTAACACTCTGTAACTCTTGTGGGTTATTAGGTTCCCTTGTGGGTCTTTTTAGTCACCAAAGCATGAACCAGTCCACTTGGAATTTATGGTCAGTTTAATCAAAATTGCTCTAACTTAGCGAACAGTGTAGACCCTGATGAGAGGGCTCCTATAGGAGCCCCCCTGATCTGGGTCGAGACTGTTTGCAACTGTAATGAGTATACATGTATTTTTAAAAAGGTTCATGGTGTTGAAAGAGTAAGCTTATTTATGTAGTGATGGGTTAACCCATTACCCCATAAATACACCTTTTAACACCGTTAATTTATTTCTCCACTGAAGAAAATAGTTCTTATTTATACAGTTATGAATATATATCGTAAGAAATAATTTCTATTTTCTAGAAGATGGTAGCTTAAAGCAGGTTGAAAGTAAAGCAGAATGTGCCTTTAAGGCAAATTCTGCATTACTTTTAACCTGCTTTAAGTGGTCACCTATCTTCAATACTAGAAACAGGCTATGGGGTAATGGGTTAAGCAGCCACCTGTCTTAGAGCTACATGCTTCTTCATGGAATGTTAGCTAAACATGTAGATGTGAACGAACACAATCATTAAGCATGACAGCACAGTGTTTTTACAATTTATTTATTTTTTAACTCTTTGCACGTTAGCGTCGGAATCATGGTTATCTGTGCAAACAGTTTGGATCCTAATGAGACACTGCACAATGTCGTGTCTAATTAGGATTTCAAACTGTCTGACATTCTGATCCTGTTTTAAAAAGAATTTTTTAAAAATCTATTTTTAGAACAGCAGCAGACGACAATTGTTGCAGTCGAAAAAAATTACCCTGCATGCAAAGAGTTGTGGGAAGGATGGAGGGCCGTTTAAAAAAGGAAAAGTTTAAAAAAAAAAAAAAGTTGTATAAAGGAATTTCAGTATTGAAGACAAGTGGCTGCTAACAGAGGACTTAAAAATAATGCAGAAATCCTTGTTGGAGCTTTCAGCTTTACTTTCAGCTTACTTTAAGCAGCCAATTGTCAGGGTGTTAGAAAAGTTTTCTAGGTCTCATTGATCTATTGAGGATATGTTTAAATTGAAGTATTCTAAGAAAAAATAAATTTTATTGATAAAAAAAAAATTGCTACAAAATATCGTGGGGGAAATATGTGATTTTCAGTCAGGGGGATGGGGATTTGGGGCTGAATTCAGACCCCTAAAACACTTGAAAAGAAAACACATGCAGCATGAGAGTATTTTGAATGGAGTAGACAAACCCTTCACCAGAAGTATGCCTTTATGTAATGTGCAATTTGGTGTAGTTGATTAACCTAGCTCACTACTTGGCTTGCAGGCTCGCACCGAACCGGGTCTGGACCCGACCAACCATGTGAGTTACACCCCTTTATTTATCTAATAGTTATTACAGTAATTAACGGCATTTGCGTGCCCCAATTTTACATGTTTTGATTTCTTTTGTCAAGTTTTTCTGCATATTTGATAAATTTGTTTTTGTCAATCAACCTTAAGCTGAGCTCATAACTGAAGTATTGCTATCATTTTTAGGGCTCCAGCTAAGAGTGAGTAAACTGGACATTGCCAACATATGTCTCTTTATTTCTCCATCAATCCGTAACCCATAGCCGCTTTCTAGTTTTGAAAACAGGTGACCACTTAAAGCAGGTTGAAAGTAAAGCAGAATGCGCCCTTAGGCGCATTCTGCTTTACTTTCAGCCTGCATTAAGCAATTATCTACTAGGTTATATAATGTATTTCTTATAATGCATATTCATGACTGTATAAAATGGAACAATTTCCTTCAGTGGAGGAATAAATAAGAGACGTAAAAATTTGTATTTATGGGGTGACTACTCATTAATAGAATGGTCTGAAGTAGACAATTCTTAGGAGTAGTCTCATCATAGTGTTTAGAGGGAACCACATGGCCGAGTGGTTATGGTCACTATGACTGAAATCACTTAGCTCCCCACTGCTGTGGGTTCAAATCCCAGTCACGGAACTTTTGGATATTTTATGTGGGGAAGTGTTCCAGCTGACGTGCGGAAGGTTGGTGGTTCTTCCCAGTTCTGTATGAACGCATCTGGAGTCTTCCTTCACCATTGTTGGCATAAGTAAACAAAATTAAAAAAAGATTAGTACAAACTGGAAATAGTTGCGATGCTAATCAGATTCCAGATTTCTTTTCTAGATCAACACTGTTTACAAATACAAAGAACTGATAGTATTGAAATAGCCCAGCTGAAGGTTGATTGATTGTATGTCTATGATATGCTATAATGATTGTTTTTTCATGACCCTCGGTGTGTGGTATTGTATGGACCATTAGGTGCCATGGGATTTGCCAAAAACTGTCTCAAACTAAAAAATCAGCATAATTTCTTCAACAATTCTGGATAACTCTAGACCTCAAGAACTTATATCTTTGGAAGGCAGTCTCCTGCTGTTTCAGCTGTAAAATAATTATTTTGTCTAAAGCAGGATTAAGTAAAACAGAAAGCTCTTTAGCTTTAGTCATGTGTATAATTATGCATCATTTGCAAACAGTGTATCAGTGAAGAGTAAACTTGTCCTATGCAAACAGTGAAGACTTAATCTGCACTATTTAGATCAAAATATATCCTGTTCCAGTGCTTACAAGAGTTGAATATCCAAAGTTTTACCACACTGAGGGTCATGCTGTGGCATTGTATGACAGGGTTGTATGTTGTATTGTGATCTGTGCATATTTGATGAATCTGTGATGACTACTAACTGAGCTACAGCATGAGAAAAGCCATTCTTGGACGTTACAATCAGTGTAGACCCAGATCAGCCACCGTCATTTGAAATATGGCATCTCATCAGGGACTACAACTGTTGTTTTGTGAATTGGGCATTGACACATTCACAATTAATTGCTAATATAACTACCGTAATGATCCTAAGTATTGGGACAGACAAGCCTGAGCAAGCAGTGTAGACTCTGATCAGACTGCTCCTGAAGGAGCAGTTTGATCAGAATCTACACTGTTTGTCATTCAGTTTGGAAAATTTATTGTGTGATAAAAGAAATTTGTTCAAATTTTATGATAATTAAAGCAGTTGCACATGTTGTTCCAAATTTTAAATTAAACCAGTTGCACATGGTGTCCCAAATTTTAAATTAAACCAGTTGCACATGGTGTCCCAAATTTTAAATTAAACCAGTTGCACATGGTGTCCCAAATTTTAAATTAAACCAGTTGCACATGGTGTCCCAAATTTTAAATTAAACCAGTTGCACATGGTGTCCCAAATTTTAAATTAAACCAGTTGCACATGGTGTCCCAAATTTTAAATTAAACCAGTTGCACATGGTGTCCCAAATTTTAAAATTGAATCGGTTGCACAATGTCATGGTGTCCCAAATTTTAAATTAAAACCAGTTGCACATGGTGTCCCAAATTTTAAATCAAAGCAGTTGCACATTGTGTCCCAAATTTTAGGACTTTTACGATAACGCAGTGGCTGATCTAGAGTACAACGTTCCAGGAGCTGTTTTCCTGATGATGTTGCTCATGTACTGTGGGCAGGTGCATGTCCAGTGTAGCATGCTGTACACTATAAACCCCTCCCAACATTAAACACACGTGTACCACGTGCATGTGATAGCCAAAACAGGCATCCTAGTTTATAACTAAGCATCTACAATCAAAATCTGTGTCAAGCAACCTATGAATATTACATGCATGGTGATCTTTAAAGACAGGTTACCGCTTAATGCAGGACAAAAGTCATGCAGAAGGCTCCTATAGGAGCCTGCTGCATGATCCTTGACCAGCATTAAGCTCTTCTGCATGGCTCTTGCCCTGCATTAAGCTGCTACATGAGCCTTCTGCATGACTTTTGCCCTGCATTAAGCGGTCACCTGTCGTGCATACAATATATTCTCGTCGTCTTTTTAGTGGTGGCTTAACGCAGGTTTGACTGTAGTTACTAATTCATATGTCTTGTGTATTAGGGTGAGTATGGTTAGACCAGTTTCAAAGGAAGTTCATAGCACTCTATGCTATTGAGAGCTTCAGGGGGATGATATGTAATTAGGCAGAAGACACAGGAACAGCTTCTGAGAATTCTAGCAGATCTCATACATAGTGACACACAAACAATAGGCAATGTTTTACACCTTTATACAGGGCTCCAGATAAGAGGGAGTAAACTGCACAAATCCAATATTTTCTCACTTATTTTAGCATCAAATCCTATGTTGTTACTACTCATTAGAATCGTTTCGAAGAGACGATTCTAATGAGTAGTGACACCATAGGGTTTAAAGCAGAAATAAAGATTTTAGTTTTTGAAATACTCCCCTTATCTCGAGCTCTGCTTATAATATAATGTGGGATTTTCTGGTTAATGACCAGTTTACATTGTCAGGGCTGCCATTTCTCCGGATTTTTCCTAAATCTCCGGATTTTTTTCTAGTATGTGGTAGCTTAAAAGCAGACTGAAAGTAAAGCAGAATGCGCCTTAGGGCGCATTCTGCTTTACTTCCAGCCTGCTTTAAGTAGTCAGGTGTCAACAAAACTAGAAACAGACAAAGGGGTAAAGGTACGATTCGTAAAATCTAACTTGAAAAATGCAAATTTGGAAATCTTGGGATTTTTCATGTCAACTTATGGCAGCCCTGCATTGTATGACTTGGCGTTTGTCTCCAAAATATTCAAAAGTTTGACAAATGGTCTAGATCCAGATTAGGAGGCTGTTGAAGAAGCTAGCCCTCTGATTGATCTAGGTCTACACTATTTGCTAAGGATGTATATCAGAGTGTCCCAGCATTGTTAGGGTCAATATCAATTAAGTTCAATATCAATTAAGTATGATAATATTATTTAATGAATTAATTCATTACACTTGTGGAATCAAATTTTGTAGATATTATGAACAAATGCAGCAAAAATGTTGATAACTATTGGGTTTTCTTTTTACTCTCTCTCACAATAAACCTCTGTTTTCTAAATCATCTGTAGGTCAGAAAAAATTCTTTTAAAGTTGTAGGTCACATGTCATTATTGTGTTGTAGCAAATTCTAGGTATATGATCCACCACTATCCTGCAATATCCTTGCTCCCAAAACAAAACTGCTCTTAGAGCAGGTGGAAAGTAAAACAGGAAGGGGCTTAAGGTGCATTCTGCTTTACTTTCAGCCTGCTTTGCTAGGATATAGGAAATATTTCTTATGGTGCATATTCATGACTGTATAGATTGGAACTATTTTCTTCTAGTAGAAGAATTAAGAAGTTAAAGCCATTACTTTACATAGCTTGGGTGGTATTAACACCTAGTCAGTTAAATCTTGTGCAACCCATTCTCAGAACGGTGTTTTTGTCTGTGTAAAGAATCGGTGTCAAGTCAGAGCTCCAGATAAGGGGGGTATTTCAAAAACTAAAATCTTTATTTCTGTATTAAACCCTATGGTGTCACTACTCATTAGAATCGTCTCGAAGAGACGATTCTAATGAGTAGTAATACCATAGGATTTGGTACTGTATGAGTGAAAAAATGTTGGATTTGTTTCCTCTTATCTGGAGCCCTGTCAAGTGTTGGTATTAAGGATATTGAAAGAGAGTTCTGGTACACTTTACCATGTCTGACTTTTCCAATAATCAAGTTTCAAGAGACTTATATATATATAATCAAGAGTGAACCTATAACATACTTTATACCATACATATCATGAATATATAGTTTAACCAAGGATTTCGTTATTTGATAAGGAGTTCTTAGCCATTATGTGAATACATGTATCTTATTTTAAAGTTTAGCATTTCATTATTCGTTTGAAATAAAAAATAAAGACTCATTGTTCTGTGAATATCTTTAAATTTATATGAGCGTATATGGCAGAATTCATCATAGTTTAATATAATTATATAAATTATTTGTATTTATTATTCTTTATATATACAACCAAGTCTGTATTGACTATTAAAGAAAGAGTATGTTTACCTTATACAGGGAATGCAGATAACTCCAAAAGGAGCTTTTTGAGCTATATTTAATCCTTTCCCCAATAGCCTTTTTTTCAGGTTTTAAGACAGATTTTGCTTTAAGCAGGCTGAAGGAGCTTTCTGCTTTTCTTTCAGCTTCACAGCTTTTAGCTACCATCTGCCAGGAATAAATTTCTTATGGTTCATATTCAGGACTAAATTAAAGAGAAAACTATTTTCTTCAGTGGAGGAATAAATTTAAAGGCATAAAAAGGCATATCTTTTGGGTAATTTGTTAATTCTGTATAAGGCAATTTTTCAAGCCCGGTTTACCTGATTATACCTTTAACCCATAGTCTGTTTCTAGTTTTTTAAGACACGTGATGCTTAAATCAGGTTGAAAGTAAAGGAGAATGCGCCTTGGCGCATTCTGCTTTACTTTCAGCCTGTTTTAAGTTTCCATCTGTTGGAAAAAAAATCCGAATATTTCGGAAAAATCCGGAGAAATGGCAGCCCTGCAGCCCTTGCATCATTTAGATGGTTGCTTAGCCCTTATCCTGCTGTTTAATTTGATAGACATTTATGAAGTCTTGGTCACAGTCCTAATACTAAGAAACCAAGGCTCTAGATATGGAGAGTATTTCAAAAACTTAAATCTTTAATCCTTCATTAAATCCTATGGTGTCACCAGTCATTAGAATTGTCTCTTTGAGACGATTCTAATGAGTGGTGACACCATAGGATTTGGTGCTGAATGTTGGATTTGTTCAGTTGACCCCCTCTCATCTGGAGACCTGCGTAAAACGTCTGACTAGCATCCAAACAGTTAGATCCACATATCATCGCTTTTCTATTAATGAACTGTTTGGACACTAGCGGCAAAGCCTTGATTACTTTTGCAAACATTTTGGATTAAGGTGAGACGCTGCATAATGCTACCTACTAGTTGGCTTGGTGAAGATCTGTGCTTCTACCCAGTTGCTGATTTGTACCTTAAACAGTGTATGAAGGGCAACTGGGGTCTTCCTACACTTGAAGTTAACAGGGACATCGCTATATATGACTGAGATACTGTTAGAGCAGGACTCCAGATATTTCAGCTGCAAATCCTATGGGTGTTAATACTCATTAGAATCGTCTCTTCAAGACGTTTCTAATGAGTAGTGACATCATAGGGTTTAAAGCAGAAATAAAGATTTTAATTTTTGAAATACTCCCCTTATCTGGAGTCCTGTTAGAGCTACATAATGTCATACCAAATCAAATCAAATCAAAAAATCTATAAGTCCTGGACCTGGAGCCCGTTTCATAAAACTTCGTACGACAAATGTTGTCGTAAGTCAGATTATAAAACTCTCAATTATTATTCATTTCTCCATCTAATCCTGTCTTGTGACATCTTTTTGAAATCGTCTTGAAAAGACGATTCCAAAAAGATGTCACAAGACAGGATTAGATAGAGAAATAAGAGATTAACTGTATTTTAAAGTTTAGACTTACGACAACATTTGTCGTAAGAAGTTTTATGAAACGGGCCCCAGGTTTGCAGAAAGTAAAACAAACTGTTATGGCAGGATAAGGGTTAACTATAACAAGACTGTGATTGACGCAAAAAAGAAACTTTTTGTCGTGGACTTCTTTATTGAGAACCAATTCAGGGGCCCGTTTCATAAAACATCTTACGACAAATGTAGTCGTAAGTCAAATTTTTAAAATACATATTACTTCTTATTTCTCTATCTAATCCTGTCTTGTGACATCTTTTTGGAATCGTCTTTTCAAGACGATTCCAAAAAGATGTCACAAGACAGGATTAGATGGAGAAATAAATTATAATTGAGATTTTTATAATCTGACTTACGACAACATTTGTCGTAAGAAGTTTTATGAAACGGGCCCCATGGCTCCAGAGAAGGGGAATATTTCATAAATTAAAATGTCTTCACCAAAACCTATGGTGTGACTACTCATTAGAATCGTCTCAAGAGGATTCTAATGAGAAGTCACACCATAGGGTTTAGTGCAGATACATTAAGGAGAAGTTGTTAGAAAACTTGTTTACTCGTCCGTATCTGGAGCCCTGAAACCATGTTGAACATGTATTAAATTTGATGCTGATGCATTCAACAGTGCCATGTGTAACATGTAAGTGTTCATTTCATTGTTGTCACACGTCATTGTTGTTTGTTGCCTTTGTCAATTAATTACAGTCAATCTTGTCTTAACCCATTGAACCCTAGTGACAACCTTAAACAGTTAAAAATGGACTAGGCTTTATTGGAAAGAGGTCATGTCTGTTGAAGTTGCACGGCTCAATTATGTTAAGTGGCTACTCTTTGCAGATCTTTAAAGGCATGCCACTGTTTAATGCATAACAAAATTAAAACAAAAAGATACTTTTGGAGCTTTTTGCTTTACTTTTGTCCGGTATTAAGATGCCACCAGCCTTAAAGGCTGCAATACAAATTCATCATTTTTAATTGGCGGCCTGAGACAAGTTTGACTGTACTTTTAATTTTTTTAATTTGTTTGAATATTAAAATCAATTTTTAAGAACAAAAAATAAACTTTTAAACTTTTTTTGAAATCAATTTGTTGTAGTGTCATTGCTATGAGAGTGCTTTTTCATAGTAATTTTTGCTTCAGTCACGAGTTTTATCATCTGGTGTGTGATGTGGGTGTGGTCAGTGTGTAAGAACTGACAATGTTAGCAGGGCTTCAGATTTGAGGGAGTAATCTGAACAAATCCATCATTTTCACGCTTATTTCAGCACTAAATCCTATGGTGTTACCACTTATTAGAATCGTCTCTTCGAGACGATTCTAATGAGTAGTGACACCATAGGGTTTAATGCAGGAATAAAGATTTTTGTTTTTGAAATACTCCCCTTATCTGGAGCACTGTGTTAGTGATAGTCACCAGTTATTGCTCTACAGCTAATGTTTTGCTGAATTTGGAGCATTTTATAGTTTACAAAGATGCTTGGTCACATTATGTTTTAAAAAAATGTATGGAGCTTGGAAAATCGCTTCAAATTAACAACAAAAACAAATTTTATAGTCTTCAAAGCCTCTTTTACTTTCAGCCTGCTTTAAGTCTCTATCTGCTATGATATATAATATATTTCTTATACATATTCATGACTGTATAAAATGGAACTATTTTCTATAGTGGAGGAACAAATTAAAGGCATATTTATGTGGTAGTATGTTAAATAGGAAAATAATGAGTGAAACGTATGAGCTTTGCCATGAGAAAACCTTGCTTGTTGAATTGCAAACAGTGAAGATAAAGGCTAGCCGCCACATCAAAGATACAGCGACTGGCCTTGATCTATATTGTTGACACCCACATGCATCTAAAACATTTTATGTAGCCCTGTATTATATACATTATTAGGCATTGCAGACCAAACTCAGATACAGAGCCTGAGATGACAACGTTGCTTGGTCTGTACAATGTTGCAATGCAATAAGGCAGGTTTTGTCATGGCACGGCTCAAAAATAGGATGGTTTGCTGCAATATCTATACATATTATCTGTGACCTAGCAACTTTAAAGTTTATGATTAAATATGTTGAATTCTGTTGCCTGCCTCATTTTACTTATATATTTTTCAATGTAGTGTTTTGTCACTATAAACACTTGACTTTAAATAAAATTTTGATGTACATTTTAATAACTTCAGAGCACCAGATAAGGGTAGTTTTTCAAAAACTAAAATCTTTATTTCTGAATTAAACCCTATGGTGTCACCACTCATTAGAATCGTCTCTTCGAGACGATTCTAATGAGTAGTAACACCATAGGATTTGGTGCTAAAAAGAGTGAGAAAATGTTGAAAAACTACCTCTTATCTAGAGCCCTGATAACTTGCATCAATCATAGAAGATACAATGTTTGCAATATTTATAGGTCTTAAAACTGAAATAATTTAAGCTAGAACATTGAACATGTAATTGCAAAATGATTTGTAATTATTTAAACTTAATGGATTTTGCCTATATTAACCTATTTGTTACATTTATTAAACTCCACCAATTACCAACCTGTATCATCTAAACAAATTTAAAAAGGTTTCACCTCGAAAAATTGCACTCATGTCAGACATATTCTAAAAGAAAACGGTGTTGAAAATAGGGTCTACACTGTTTTCAAAAAGCCTCAATATATGCCGATAGCAGGAGAAGAATTAAGAAAAGTGTAGACTATTAAAAGACACAAAAACTTTATTGTTTGAACAAAATGTTGTCATCTTCAATATATATATATATTATATAATTGTCTGCTTTTTCTCTAAAAATTAGAAACTTCCTATAATTTCTAGTCATATTAGGGTCAGAGCTTCAATTCAAACAGTTTTGATCGTGATGAGACACTAAGCTACTCTGCGTCTCATCTGGATCCAAGTTGTTTGCGAAGATATTGCACCATTTTGCCATTGGTATGCAATAAGCTACGGCTGAACACAATACAGTGCTCCCTCCCTTAACTCTTTCCTCCCTGAAACTTTAAATGGACAATTCCAATTTTCATTTCGGTTAAGTCCATTTCTGACTAATAACCCATTAACTCATAAGCGATTAACAATTATCAGTGCTCATCTCAATACATGCTAGTTGATTAAAGTGAGTCAAAATGAGTTAGTATGAGACTATTGCGCAATGAGTCAAAATGAGTCAGTATGGCTTAATGGGTTGTTTTTGTCAATGTTTGGCATTATGACAAACAGCGAAGACCCTGATCAGAGGGCTCCTTTCGGAGCCCTCTGATCTGGGTCTTCACTGTTTGCATAGGACAAGTGTACTATTAACATGTTCACCGTTTGAAAAGGACGCCTATATGCGTATCTAGGGTTCAAAGGGTTAAACAGCCCTCTGACCAACGACTCCCTCCCTACATCAATGCCTGTCGAGGTTCCCAAAACAAGATAATCATGTCTAAAGGGTTCACTGTTGAAATATCCTTTGCTAAAATTTGTCGTCTTCTGTTTTTTCTCAAATTTACATATTGGACATTTTGCCAGAAAAAAACCCCATAATGATGAGTGACAAACATATTGAATCCAGATCAGACGCTGCGTTACACGGCGTCTGATCTGGATTCAAGCTGTTTGCAAATGTTGGCCAATTTCGCTCCCTATAACAACTCTCTCCTACCAACACACACAATCTGTGTCTCCCATTTGGGTGTTGGTTCTAGAGAGGAAGTACTGTACTGGGATAATACTACCAAATCAGTCATATTTGAACTCTCCACTTGTTTGTGCCATTTCCTGAATATTTATGGAGCCATATTCATTTGATTAGCACATTTGGAGAGGGGAAAAAAAATGATAATCAGTGTTTAGCATGCCAACGTTTAGTAACCATGGATTCCGGTGCCCCAGTTTCTCAAACAGAAAAAAATAGTGAATAAACAAAAAGAAGAAGAAAAAAAAAACGTGTCTACTCCCGAGGGTGCTTAATTTGAGAAATATGTTTTTCAGAATTGCCTCAAAATAAATAATAAAAAAAAAATCTTCATATAATTTACAGAATGGATAAGCATGTATAGTGATCAGGGCTCCAGATAAGAGGGAGTAAACTGCACAAATCCAACATTTTCTCACTTATTTTGGCATCAAATCCTATGATTTTACTACTCATTAGAATCGTCTCTCCGAGACGATTCTAATGAGTAGTGACCCCATAGGGTTTAAAGCAGAAATAAAGTTTTTAGTTTTTGAAATACTCTCTTTATCTGGAGCACTGGTGATAAAACAATGTGTTCTTCATTTATCATGTCAGTGGGAGGAACCTTGATATTGCTACTGCTTTAACCCATCAAGTGCTAGAACCGGATATATATACTACAGTAAAACCTCTCTATTACGACCACTAAATTGTTCTAATGAGTAGTTAATTGAGGCAGGTGACTGCTTAAAGCAAGGTGAACGTAAAACAGAAAGCTCCCGAATGAGCTTTCTGTTTCACGTTCATCTTTCTTTACACTGTCACCTGTATTTTATGAAACCAATTAGTGGTTGTTATAGAGAGGTTTCACTGTATTTGCAAACAGTGTAGACCAAGATCAGAGGCTGACCCCCAGTTAGTCAAATGTTAACTTTGTAAGTCCTTTATCAGAGAATGGATGCGTCTTATAATATAGAAATTAAGCATTTTAAGGATTAATATAGAGTCAATAGTGATAATGGTAAACATTTTATTTTAGTAATCATGAATTTTATGATTATTGACTATAGTAGAAACATGTAAGACATGAATCCGTTTTGGGTCATATTAACCTGAGCAGTATTACCATGATTTGATGGTTAAAAGCAGAGCTCCAGATAAGAGGGAGTAAACCGAACAAATCAAGCATTTTCCCTCTTATTTCGGCACCAAATCCTATGGTGTTACTACTCATTAGAATTGTCTCTTCGAAACGATTCTAATGAGTAGTGACACTGTAGGGTTTAATGCACAAATAAAGATTTATTTTTTTAATACCCCACTTATCTGGAGCCCTGGTCAAAGTGAGCATAGTTAGGATAAAGGTAGTGTTGAATTATGTATGAGATCTGCTTAGATTATTTCGGAATGTTCCTTTAGAAGCTTTAGAGACCATCACGTCATTAAGAATTGACAGGAACGGGGATTTTATTAGATTGATCGTGCAACACCATTACAAGAGATCAGCTTCAGCTTGAGATTTTTTTCGCCCTGTGTTAAATAGACTGTCATGGGGTATCAAGGCGTAGCTATATTGATAGAAGTGAGAAATTTGTCTGTATGGGATTTTAGGATAGATAGAAAACTACAGGTCAATGACTTGCATGCAGTGTGAGTCACTGAACACGTTAACCCCTTACCCCATAGCCTGTGTCTAGTTGGGAAAACTGGTGACTACTTAAGCAGGTTGAAAGGCTAGCAGAATGCTTTATTTGCAGCCTGCTTTCAGCTACTATCTGCTAGGTTATAGAAAAAAATCTGGTGCAAATCAATTACTATTTTCTTCAGTGGAGGAATAAATTAAAGGTCTAAAAAGGCATAATTATGGAGTAATGGGTTAAGCATTTCACACTTTCACCCATTACTTCCAAGAAAGCCTTTAATGCTTTTATGCTGGCCTGATTGAAGCTTTTGCTATATCCTGGTAGAAGTCGTTTTCCTACATTCTGAATGATAGTTGCTTAAAGCAGGCTGAAAAGTACAGCAGAAATCTCTCAAAGGCAAATGCCTTCTTTACTTTCAGCCTGCTTTAAACTTCAAGCAGCCAACTTCTTCAATGAAAACAAGCTATGGGGGAAGATAATTAAATTTATATTTAAACATTGTCTCAAGCTTTCTGCATGAAAGGCATTCAGGATGTCTAGATAGAACTGAGCTTTTGTTACTGCTACGTCTGGGCATGCCTAGAGATACAGCATTCATTATGAACAACATATATAATTATACATATGTCGTCAATACCACACAGCTACAATTTCTACATACAGTAGAATTTACCCATATTTCATAAGTTGAATTTCGATAACTTGACTCAATAGAAAGCCTTTACTTCATAGATATACAGTAAAACCCCTCTATTACGACCACTAATTGCCCGTAATTGGTGTTAATTATTAAGTATTTAAGACAGTTGACTGCTTAAGGAGCTTTCTGTTATACTGTTACCTTGCTTTAAGCTGTCACCTGTCTATAATACAATCAATTCGTCTTCTTTTCAGTGGTCGTAATAGAGAGGTTTTACTGTACATTTTTATGGATTTATTTTATTCAACCACTGAAGAAACTGGTTCCAATTCATACAGTCATGAATATGACTATTCTTAAAAACATTTTATATATTCTATCAGATGGTAGCTTAAAGCAGGCTGAAAGTAAGGGTCATTATGCTTTACTTTCAACCTGCTGTAAGTGGTTTCAAGTTATCAAAACTAGAAACAGGCTATCGATAGAATATAGGGTTAAGTCAAACATACCCATATTTCAGAAACATGATCACTTAAAGCAGGTTGAAAGTAAAGCAGAATGCGCCTTAAGGCTTTACTTTCAGCCTGCTTTAAGCTATTATCTGCTAGAATATAGAAAAAAAATCTTATGATACTTATTCATGACTGTATAAAAGGGAACTATTTTCTTCAGTGGAGGAATATATTATAGGCGTAGATAGGCATATTTATGGGGTAATGGGTTAAGTGAGTTGGAGTTATCTGGGTTCAACTGTAGTTTCATATTCATAACAGATATGTATGTATACAGCCATGTGTTGCAGTTGTAATTGTTTTCATATATTTCACTTGTGAAAGTTAAATGTTTCATATAATCACCCAGGATCTGAATCTTATATGTGGAGACATGCAATTTGTTGTAGTTTAATTTACTCTCTAGTCGCAGGGTTTACCAGTTAGAACAGTCATGGCTGCATGTGTGCAAACAGGGTATTCAATAGACTACCATTTCAGTGTTACGTCTTTCAACACTAAGTTACTGTTGTGGGTAATTGGGTTCCCTTGTGGATAATTTTAGTTTACAAAACTTGAACAAGTCTGCTTGGAATTTCTGGGTAGTTTAATAAATACTGGTCTAAATTAGCAAACAGTGTAGATCCAGATCAGAGGGATCCTATATAGGAGCCCTCTGATCTGGGTCTACACTGTTTTCAAATGTAATGAGTATATTTAAACAGGTCCATGGTGTTGAAAGAGTTAAGTTCATGTGCTGGAATCCAGTATTCCGAAAATTTCCAAACATGGCTTGGTTAAACCCTTAAGATTGTTTCAATTAAGAAAGTTGGCTGCTTAAAGCAGACTTAGAGTTAAGCATCAGCATGCTTTTACAATAAGTTGATGCTCACTTTTCTGAAGGCTAAGTTAAAATAAAAAGAATAAAATCATCTGCAACATCTGTACACTGTCTGCTTCTTTCTAAAATGAGCATTTTCTAAAATATTTTTTTAACCCTTAGCCCGCCAAATAAATTGTCGTCTGCTATATTTCTCGTCTGCTTCAAGTTTCAAAGTGCTTCTAAGTTGCTCAAAATTGCTGAAAATGTTGTCCGAGTGTCAAACAGCTTGAATCCGGATGAGACGCCGAGTTACTCGGCGTCTCATCCGGATCCAAGCTGTTTGCATATGGAGCTATAGTTGTGCGTGGCAGGCTAAGGGTTAAAATAAAAAGAATAAAATCATCTGCAACATCTGTACACTGTCTGCTTCTTTCTAAAATGAGCATTTTCTAAAATATTTTTTTAAAATAATGTGAAATGGTTCGATCCAGATGAGACACCAAGTTAGAGGGCATCTCATCTGGATCCAAAATGTTCGTAAACGTAATCATTGTTAATCCATTATCCCATAGCTTGTTTCTAGAATGGAAGATAGATGACCACTTAAAGCAGGTTGAAAGTAAAGCAGAATGCGCCTATAGGCACATTCTGCTTTACTTTCTGCCTACTTTAAGCTACCATCTGCTAAGATATAGAAAATATTTCTTATGGTACATATTCACGACTATAAATTTACTAATTTCTTCAGTGGATGAATAAATTAAAGGTGTAAAATGCCGTATTTATGGGGTAATGGGTTAAAACAAGCTTTCTGTTTGACTGGTATGATTCGCTCCTCACCTAGGCTGACGCAGGCATATTGATTTGGAATTTTCATGTTATCTTTGCATGTTGTTATTGTAAAGGGCATGCCAAGCATGACATAGATAATGGATAATTATTTTTTGTCTTCGCTTGTATTTGAACATGAAAGTTTTAATTTTAATTTTAATTTAAAACTGCATTTAGTAATATTTAGTTAATTTCATACTCAAGGATGGGTCTGTCTTATCTTCCCCTCCCACCACAAAATAGTGAAATAAACATGCAATCATGTACATTCATTATTTGAGCCATATTGTACGGTATATAGACATTGACCAGATAGCATTTTCAACATGGCATCTGATCAGAGTCTACACTGTTTTCAGTGTTTCGGAGCTCTAACTCTTGTAATATGACTCATACATACAGGGCTCCAGATAAGGGGAATATTGCAAAAACTAAAACCTTTATTTCTGCTTTAAACCCTATGGTGTTTCTACTCATTAGAATCGTCTCTTCGATTCTCTTCGAGACGATTCTAATGAATAGTAACACCATAGGATTTGGTGCTGTATGATTGAAAAAATGTTGGATTTGTTCAATTAACTTCTCTAATCTGGAGCCCTGTACATAGTTTACCCTAACCCCCTCAGAAGTGCCTTAGAGCCTTTAGTTTGGGCTTTCTTCATAGTCTTCTCATATAAGCAACATTAATAAATGTTCATTAATTATGTTTGATATAAATGGCAGCTTAAAGCAAGATGATAGTCAAGCAGAAACGCTACAGAAGGAGTTTTCTGCTTTACCTTCATCTTGCTTTAACCAATTACCCCATAACCTGTTTCAAGTTATGAAGAAAGCAGGTTGAAAGTAAAGCAGAATGCACCTTTAGGCACATTCTTCTGTATTTTCAGCCTGCTACCATCTACAAGTATTAGGATATAGAAAACATTTCTCTTGGTACATGTTCATGACTTTATATTGGAACTGTTTTGTTCAGCGGAGGAATAAATTTTAATGCGCTAAAAGGCGCCTCTATAGGGGAAAGGGTTAACTAAGGGGTGTTTTGCACTACTGTCCTGACTGACTGAAAACCCTTGATCTGCACCTGCAAATTTCAGCAAAATTACAAAACACTATTGAGTCTCCATATATGTTATTCTTATGCCTGACTTTTACATGTGTATATATGTATATATATATAGTTCAATTTACATTCTTTTTATTTGTTAGTGCTTAGCGAACAAGGCCGAGTGGGTACGTGTTCCGGTACTTGTGTTAAAAGCATGTGTTGCTGTGATGTAGTTTAGTCCAATGTAATGTAACACACCGAAAGATTACCTGGAAAATATCTTTGCTAGTCCTTCAAAAAATCAGTCAAGCTTTATAATGGTTTGATAGGAAATAGTAACGATTTATATATAGATAGTTTCCAGTTGTCTTTGTTTCTATGGTTACAGGGAGTCGTAACACATTTCAGGGATTCCAGATGAGAACATTCCTAACATTTTCTCCTCCATGGCTCCACCAAACCCTTTGTTGTGACTGTTCTTTAGACTTGACTCACATATAATATTCTAAAATGAACTCTTTGCAGGCTAGTGGTGAAACCATGATAACCTTCGCAATGAGAAACTGTGTCAGGGCTCCAGATAAGAGGGAGTAAACTGAACAAATCCAGCATTTTTTCACTCATTTCAGTATCAAATCCTATAGTGTCACTACTCATTAGAATCGTCTCGAAGAGACGATTCTAATAAGTAGTAACACCATAGGGTTTAATGCAGAAATAAAGATTTTTAGTTCTTGAAATACGCCCCTTATCTGGAGCTCTGACTGGGTTACACAGCTTCTCATCAAGGTCCAAGCTATTTGACACTCTGACCCTGTTTTGAAAAGAAATTATGAACATTGATATTTAAAATTTAGAACCAGACAACAAATGTTGCAGACTAAAGAAATTACCCAGCATGCAAAGAGTTAAAAAAAACAACTAAACTACTAAGATATGAATATATCTTACAGCAATAAGTGTGGCAAATGAAGGTAATAAAAGCCTGGACTGAACCACTTTCATAATGATCTATTCTGTTAATCAACAGGGCTCCATATAAGAGGGAGTAATTAAAGTTTCCAACATTTTCTCATTCATGTTTGCACTAAAGCCTATGGTGAAACGACTCGATAAGAATAGTCTCGAGACATTTCTAATGAGTAGTCACACCATAGGGTGTAATGCAATTATAAAGAATTATTTTTTACATACTCCCCTTATCTGGAGCTCTGATGAACAATCCTTATCTATCGTTTTCAGACAATGCAGACCCTGGTCATATGGACTCTATTAGGATAAAGGATCCCTCTGATCATAGCTTGCACTGTTAGTTTTCATTTTTAGTAGTCTGAAAAAAAATCCCTTAAAACAGCATATACTAGTGATCCGTGCCAAGAGAAAACCTGCCTTATTGGATTTCAAACAGTGTAGAGCATGTCCAGCCGCTACGTCTTTGATGCGGCGGCTGGCCTTAATCTACACTAAGACGCAGCGGCTGGCCTTAATCTACACTAAGACGCAGCGGCTGGCCTTATTCTACACTAAGACGCGGCGGCTGGCCTTAATCTACACTGTTTGACACCCACATGCATCTTAAGCATTTTATGTACGGTAGCTGTAATATATATAGAATTCAGCAGTGTAGACCAAACTAGGATGCAGAGCCTAGGATGACCAGGGTACTTGGTCTGTACAATGTTGCAATGCAATAAGGCAGGTCTTGTCATAGCACGGCTCTAGTATATTTTCAAAGGTGGAACAGTCCAATATAGCATCTTGAGGGTGAAAGCAGCTCTTGCAGCCTCGCAGTATCACAGAATGACAGAATCCAAAGCTTTAACTAGCATGACTTGGCTGCAATTTGAAAATCCATTGGAAACACTATTGGGTTGTTGAATCTTAGGGTTCCAGATAAGAGGGAGTTAACTAAAAATTTCAAGCATTTTCTCCTGTATGTCAGCACCAAATCCGATGGTGTGACCACACGTTAGAATCGCCTCTGGAGATTATTCTAATGAGTAGTCACACCATAGGATTTTGGCAGACGTAAGAATTTTAGTTTTGAAATACTTCCTTTATCTGGACCCTGGGTTTGTATTTTCTCAAACTTTATTCTGCAAGAAACCCGCTTACGACTCCCTGTAACTTGAATTCTTGGTGTAGTGTGACCTTTCTGGTATGTGTATTCTACATGACCTTTCACCTTTAACCTCATATTCTTCCTGCATTTGAATATTGCTAATATCTCTTCAACAAACCATGTACTATGATATGTCATCAAAGCTCTCCTCAGTGATTTCATAACCCATAATATTACAGGGCTCCAGATAAGAGGTAGTTATTTCAACAAATCCAACATTTTCTCATTCTTTTTAGCACCAAATCCTATGGTGTTACTACTCATTAGAATCGTCTCTAAGAGACGATTCTAATGAGTAGTGACACCATAGGGTTTAATTCAGAAATAAAGATTTTAGTTTTTGAAAAACTACTCTTATCTGGTGCTCTGATATTATACTGATTTGAATTACGTGATTATAGCTATTTGTTGATTAAACTGATTTCTTGTTTGTATGCGTTTCTGAGTTCCGTTTGGTTTATACTTATTCAATAATTATTATGAAACATGTTGAGATTTATTTAAACAAATTGTTCAACAGTTTTATATGAATATTTAAAAATGAATAAATAAATAAGATAGGCATTAAAACATCATGTATCAGTTGCATTTAAATCTTGATTTTCCTGAAATTCATATGCAAAACAATTATACAATGTATTACATTGTTATCTTCCTTCATTTTCATGATATTATCTGCTTTAAAAGACATTCAATCAGAGTAACAGCCCGATATTACCTCATTGTCGCAGACATACAGAAAAGATGAAAATCTCTAACATTTTTTTGTTATAATTTTTTTGGCACTCTGTACATGCTGCTTGATATGTCTGTACTCATGATTGCTTGTAAATGCTTCTGCTGGTGTGTATCTTTTCATTTAATTTTTTCTTTGCCTTACATTTCTTAAACAGTGACATTTGTCTTACATTTATTGACTTCTTACATTTCTTAACAATGGCATTTCTTTTGCTTCTTTCCAATGATATTTGTCTTACATTCATTTGCCTTCTTTCCAGTGGCATATCTTACATTTCTTTGCCTTCTTTCTAGTGGCATTTGTCTTCATTTATTTGCCTTCTTTCCAGTGGCATTTGTCTTACATTCATTTGCATTCTTTCCAGTGGCATATCTTACATTTCTTTGCCTTCTTTCTAGTGGCATTTGTCTTCATTTATTTGCCTTCTTTCCAGTGGCATTTGTCTTACATTTCTTTGCCTTCTTTCTAGTGGCTTTTGTCTTACATTTCTTTGCCTTCTTCTAGTAGCATTTGTCTTACATTTCTTTGCCTTCTTTCTAGTAGCATTTGTCTTACATTTCTTTGCCTTCTTTCCAGTGACATTTGTCTTACATTTCTTTGCCTTCTTTCTAGTAGCATTTGTCTTACATTTCTTTGCCTTCTTTCCAGTGGCATTTGTCTTACACTTCTTTGCCTTCTTTCCAGTGACATTTGTCTTACATTTCTTTGCCTTCTTTCTAGTAGCATTTGTCTTACATTTCTTTGCCTTCTTTCCAGTGGCATTTGTCTTACATTTCTTTGCCTTCTTTCCAGTGGCATTTGTCTTACATTTCTTTGCCTTCTTTCCAGTGACATTTGTCTTACATTTCTTTGCCTTCTTTCTAGTAGCATTTATCTTACATTTCTTTGCCTTCTTTCCAGTGGCATTTGTCTTACATTTATTTGCCTTCTTTCTAGTGGCATTTGTCTTACATTTCTTTGCCTTCTTTCTAGTGACATTTGTCTTACATATTTTTGCCTTCTTTCTAGTGGCATTTGTCTTACATTTCTTTGCCTTCTTTCTAGTGGCATTTGTCTTACATATTTTTGCCTTCTTTCCAGTGGCATTTGTCTTACATTTCTTTGCCTTCTTTCTAGTGACATTTGTCTTACATATTTTTGCCTTCTTTCTAGTGGCATTTGTCTTACATTTCTTTGCCTTCTTTCTAGTGACATTTGTCTTACATTTCTTTGACTTCTTACTTCGCCTTACATTTCAAAACAATGGCATTTGCCTGACATTTAATTTGCTTCTTTCCAATGATATTTGTCATACATTTATTTCCAGTGGCATTTGTCTTACATTTATTTGCCTTCTTTCCAGTGGCATTTATCTTACATTTCTTTGCATTCTTTCTTGCGGCATTTGACTTACATTTCTTTGTATTCTTTCTAGCGGCATTTGTCTTACATTTCTTTGCCATCTTTCTAGTGGCATTTGTCTTACATTTCTTTGCCTTCTTTCCAGTGGCATTTGTCATACATTTCTTTGCCTTCTTTCCAGTGGCATTTGTCTTACATTTCATTGCATTCTTTCCAGTGGCATTTGTCTTACATTTCTTTGCCTTCTTTCTAGCGGCATTTATCTTACATTTCTTTGCCTTCTTTCCAGTGGCATTTGTCTTACATTTCTTTGCCTTCTTTCCAGTGGCATTTGTCATACATTTCTTTGTCTTCTTTCTAGTGGCATTTGTCTTACATTTCTTTGCCTTCTTTCCAGTAGCATTTATCTTTCATTATTTTAACTTCTTTCTATTGGCATTTGTCTGACATTTCTTTGCCTTCTTTCCAGTGGCATTTATCTTTCATTCCTTTAACTTCTTTCTAGTTGCATTTGTCTTACATTGATTTGCCTTCTTTACAGTGGCATTTGTCTGACATTTCTTTGCCTTCTTTCCAGTGGCATTTATCTTTCATTCCTTTAACTTCTTTCTAGTTACATTTGTCTTACATTGATTTGCCTTCTTTACAGTGGCATTTGTCTTACATTTCTTTGCCTTCTTTACAGTGGCATTTGTTTTTCTCATCTTCCCCTTCATACTAGTCATAATTTTTTCAGTGTGAATCCTGCTTCCCTGTACTTAATTTAAATCTAAACATAACAATTGTTTAAATGTTTCAAAGCCTTTAGGTGTGTAATGTAATTAATTCTCATGCCCACACAGAAATATAAAACTGTGAACTACCTCCAAAGAGACTAGTTTGTCAATAGCATTGCAGTTAAAGTGTTTTTATTTGGAAATTTGTATTCACAGTTATTGATTGATCATCAGAATTTCAAAGGTCACTTCCGCTGGCTGCCACTAGAGAATGCATCCTTTCTTGGAAAATAGTCAATAACTTTACTAGAAATCTCTGCTGTGGTAAATATTGTTTTTCGATTGAACCACAACAGTGAAATAGTCTTGACAATGTCTGCCATCTGATGGGATGGAACGGCAGCAGATACGGTAGTGTAAACCTGAGATTGATTGCTAATTTTCATACTGTCAGAAGGTTAGGCTTTAGACCTCCAAATCCAGTTTTAACCGTTCAACTTGTGTAAAGTGGCCGTGAAGAAGCATGGCTCTCTGTAAAGATATGACAACTTAAGACATTGAACCCTACCAAAGAGTGAGCTTACCATTAAATCTCATTATCTGTATTAACAAGACCTTAACAAGATCTATTAACAAGATCTATGTTCTCAAATGTTATTGAAAATCTGTGTTGAATCAGTATTTATAAGTCTATAAATCTCATAATTATCTTGTTGACAATTAAAAGAGAAACATCCTGTAAATCCTGTGTCTATGTTCTCAAATTTTATTGGACATCTGTATTAATAAGTCTATGAATCTTATATCTTTGTTGACAAAAGAGAAAAATCCTGTAAATCCTGTATCTATGTCCTCAGTTTGTTTTTGATTAATAAAGTTTTAGGAATAGGGATTTCCTTATGGTTTACAATATTCAAGCATCACATCTTTAACCAGACAGGCTAAGAAATAGACACTTTCAATATTAAAATAGTTCTAGTGATCACATGTTGTGTCCATAGTTTTAAATGTGGTTTGACAATGATTTGACATAATCAGTAAATTGAATTTGGCATATTGCATGTGATAAATGACATTTGCATGCTTGGGGTTAGTTTTAAAATTGTTGAAGTCTGGTTCCAGATAAGGGCCCTACATTTAAGGGGCCAGATCTGGATCCAAACTATTTGATATTAGATTCCATTTCTTCAAAACCTGTGTTATTAACTAAAACATTAAAGCTGAGTGACAACATAACAGGAAAATAATTTCGCATGCAAAAAGTTGTTTTAATGTGGCTAGAGGCATTTTCAGTTACTACAATGAGTTTAATAGCTTTATTGGTAAATTTAGTTGAGTACATGGCAGATTTGAGTAAATTCAATGTTATTAGTGATATAATTTGCACAAGTAGATACAGTGTGATTTTCTCTCTCTGTATGTTCTATAATAACATTTCAGCATCTTTCAAAGCCTTGTAGCTTAGCTAGTGTATTCTCACCTTTGACTGCTTCAGCACGATCTCTTACAATCTTTGTGCATTCTTCAACCTTTTATCAATGAGAAGTAATATTGCATTTAAAAAGTTTTCATTACTCACGTTAACTTTGGCAATTATATTATTATTATATAATTATTATTTGTTCTTAAAATAATGCTTGCTGTTATTTGAAGAAAGAAAACACAAGATTAATTAAAAAATAATAATTCAAATACATTTAAAAAGAAATTCAAATATGATATTGTCTATTAATTAACAATAACAATATTTAATGATAGCGGTATTATAAAGTATTAATTATAGAAAGGATCAAAGTTGTAATGAAACACACTAATTTTAGTCTAAATCATTAATAAATATTTCAATAAATGGATTCAGTATTTTTCTCATAATAACCCAGACTATGTGATAATATTGTTACTATGTTATATGTGTATGGCTCCTGGTAAGAGGGAGTAAACGAAAAATGCCCAAAATCTCCACAAAACCCTATATTGTGACTACTCATTAGTATTGTCACAAAGCTATGAGTAGTCCAGGACTCCAGATAAGAGGGAGTAAACTGAATAAATCCAACAATTTTGTGCTCATTTTAGAATCAAACCCCATGGAGTTATTACTCATTAGAATCGTCTCGAAGAGATTATTCTAATGAGTAGTGACACCATAGGGTTTTATGCAGAAATAAAGATTTTAGTTTTTGGAATACTCCCCTTATCTGGAACCCTGGAAGTCATACCATAGGGTTTGACTGAGAAATAAGACTTTTAATTTCTGAGATATTCTCTGGAGCTCTTATGTCCAGGGCCCCACATTAGAAGGAGTAAACAGTTTCTTCTTTTTGTCTGAACGAAACCCTATAGTGTGACTACTCATTAGAATCGTCGCTTTGCGACGATTCTAATGAGCAGTCACACCATAGGGTTAAGTGGAGATATGCGGAGTTTGATATTTGAAATACTCTCCAGTGGTAAAAAGTTATGAAATTTGTCACTCGTCCTGCATAAAAGACTATGAAGGCAATCCAAAAACTACACTTGCCCTGCACATTAGACAAAGAAGAGAAAAAGCATGCAGGACGAGCGAACAAGTGGATTTTTTTAGCCCTGCTCCCTTTATCAGGAGCTCTGAGGTTATATCTGTCTGAAAGTTGGCCATTGAGATAGGGACACTAGTGATGCGGGTGTTTATAATGTTGTGTGCTGTTTGCTTTGTTTTTAAAGACACGGAGGCAATAAACCTTGAGGTAACTGGTAACTCTCACCATGCTGCCAATGCAAGTGACAAGATGGGTAATAAGGTGATGCAGGATGAAGGAGGAGCGGATGAACCTGATGGTGCCGAAAAGAAGGTGGCCAGCAGTAGGAAGGAGAAGTCCGTCCTCCAGGCCAAACTCACCAAACTCGCTATCCAGATAGGCTACGGAGGTAAGCAGGTTATAAAATAACAACACCTTCCCCTTCGCGAACCCTATACTTCATAGCCTGTTTCTAGTTCTGAAGATAGGTGACCACTTAAAAAGCAGATTGAAAGTGAAGCAGAATGTGCCTTAACCCTTTACCTGATAGCCTATTTATAGAATTGAAAATAGGTTACTACTTAAAGCAGGTTGAAAGTAAAGCAGAATGCGCTTAAGGCGCATTCTGCTTTACTTTCAGCCTGCTTTAAGCTATCCTGTGCTAGAATATATTGAAAATTTTCCCTATAATATATACTAAATTATTAAATTGGAACTATTTTTTTCAGCGGATGAATAAATCAGATTCGCTAAAAGTCGCTTCTATGGGGTAAAGGGTTAAGGTGCATTCTGCTTTACTTTCAGCCTGCTTTAGAATATAGAAAATATTTCTTGTGATAACATGTTCCTAACTGTATAAATTGGAACTATTTTCTTCAGTGGAAGAATAAATTAAAGTGTCTAACTATGGGGTAAAGGGTTAAATGCTTTACCCAATAGCCTGTGTTGGGGGGCCCCTGTGGCCAAGTGGTGTATAGTCTGTGACTCGCAATCACTTAACCCATTACCTCATAGCCTGGTTATAGTTTTGAAGACAAGTGACCACTTAAAGCAGGTTGAAAGTAAAGCAGAATGTGCCTTAAGGCACATTCTGCTTTACTTTCAGCCTGCTTTAAGCTAAAATCTGCTAGGCTATGTAAAATTTTTGTAATGGTTATTGTTCATGAGGGTATAAACTGCAACTATTTTCTTCAGCGGAGGAATAAATTAAACACGCTAAAAGTCGCTTCTATGGGGGAAAGGGTTAACTCCTCACTGCTATGAGTTTGAATCCCAATCTGGGCTCTTTGGGTTTTTCCTGTGATGAAGCCTTCCAGCTGACTCCGAAGAAGGTTGATGACCTACTTTGAGACATGACTATTCAATGCAGGACAGAATTGATGAAAAATGCACCAACAGGAGCCTTTTGCATATCTTTTGTCTTGTATTAAGCTGTCTTTTGTTTTTGTGACTACCAAAAACCTTTAGGCAAGACTTGTAATCTTAAATAATATAGATGCACAGAATGATACAACATTGAAAAGCAAAAAAGTGTGATCAACTTTCTCGATGTTTTCTGAGAAGTTTGCAGCTGTTTCTTAGAATTTGTCTGTTAAATGTTGAAATCTTGTTTTAAGAGTTTAGATTGTGATAGTTTAAACTTTCAACGGGTTTGAAAACTTGTTACATGGTCCCTAGGAACATGCCATGATGTTGACAAGTGTTTACTATTGAAGAATGTAGGGAAGATTTCTAAATTACAAAGTTACATTTGTATATGTCAGTTGTGGGGAAACTTGTGCTGGGTTTAACCAATTATCCCATAGCCTGTTTCTAGTTTTAAAGATACATGACTATTGCAGCAGGTTGAAAGTAAGGCAAAATGGGCCTTAAGGCCCATTCTGCTTTACTTTCAGCCTGCCTTAAGCTACCATCTGCTAGGATATAGAAAAAAATTATGGTGTATATTTATGACTGAATAAACCTTGAAGATACCTTCATTGTTGGGCTCTTAAAGTTGAACTATTTTCTTTAGTGGGTGAACAAATTAAAGACGTAAAAGGGTGTATTTATTGGGGAATGGGTAAAGTAATAAACTTTTTGCTGACACCCAAATTTTAACATTCGACTTGGTCTTTGTCCTAACCCACTTGCCTGAAACCCGGGGCAAGTGGTTTCTGATTGGGGCAAGTGATATCTGCATCAGAATTGGGGCATATTACAGTGAAAAATGCAGTATTGTCAGCTTTGGGCAAGTACATTAAAATATCGCTATTACGACCGCTAAAACGAAGGCTAATTGATTGTATAATAGACAGGTGACAGCGTAAAGCAAGGTGACAGTTAAACAGAAAGCTCCTAAAGGAACTTTCTGTTTCAGTGTCACCTTGCTTTAAGCGGTCACCTTTCGTAATCATCCTAATAATTAATATTATTTAGTGGTCGTTATAGAGAGGTTTTACTGTAGTCTGAAAAAAATTAAGGTAAAGACTTATAAGTAACAAACCAAATAAATTATGACCTGTGTATACTCAAGTGTGGCGTTTTGATATTTCAGGCACAGCCATCGCTGTAATGACGGTGTTGATTCTGATCATCAAGTTCAGTGTGAAGACTTTCGCTGTGCATGGAGAGCCGTGGAAGTGGACGTACGTGGAGAACTATGTGAATCACTTCATTATTGGTGTGACTGTACTGGTGGTGGCCGTACCTGAGGGCTTGCCCCTCGCTGTCACTCTCTCACTTGCCTACTCTGTCAGGGTACGTAGAAAAAACAGTGGCTTAGCTACTACTGTAAAACAGGTTTCATTCGTGAGAATATAATTTACGCGTTAGTTTGCAAATGTCTCTAGTTGTGAAAATATGTGACTTCTTAAAGCAGGTTGAAAGTAAAGCAGAATGTGCCTAAAGGCACATTCTGCTTTACTTTCAGCCTGCTTTAAGCTACCACCTGCTAGAAATATTGCATGATGTCGTGAATTAATACAAAATCGCATGATGCGAAAAAAATACCTGTTTTACAGTATCCAAACCTACATATAATAACTAAAGTCAAAATCACTCTACATAAGCAGAGTATTTAAAATATA
Organism: Gari tellinella; assembly: GCA_922989275.2. Lineage (NCBI taxonomy): Eukaryota > Metazoa > Mollusca > Bivalvia > Cardiida > Psammobiidae > Gari > Gari tellinella. The sequence goes on from OV277858.1 coordinate 77,996,403, forward strand.
TATAATCTTTATTTCTTCTCTGAATCCACTCATGTTGTTAGAATCAAAACTGTTTGCGAAAAGAACATCAATACACTAATTACTGATTTCGATAGTGTTGACAAGTTTTGCAATATTTTTGTTGCAGTATTAAACTGACAATTTATTAGTACTTTCTTAAATCGTTCACCCGTTTTAAGATACATGATTAACAAGGGAGAGATGGAAAAGATTTATTAGTACATTGTCAGAGCTCCAGATAAGAGGGGTATTTCAAAATGTAAAATCTTTATTTCTGCTTTAAACCCTATGGTGTCACTACTCATTAGAATCGTCTCGGAGAGACGATTCTGATGAGTAGTAACACCATAGGATTTGATGCTAAAATAAGTGAGAAAATGTTTGATTTGTGAAGTTTACTTCCTCTTATCTGGATCCCTGCTTTTGTATTCTCCAAAAACCGAACAAATATTTTGGTCCCGAGTTTATGACCAACAAGGGAAAAATGGAAAAGATTTATTAGTACTTTAGTATTACAGAAAATGATGCACGACAACAACTTGGTGGAAAAGATTTATCAGTACTTTTGTATTACAGAAAATGATGCACGACAACAACTTGGTGGAAAAGATTTATCAGTACTTTTGTATTACAGAAAATGATGCACGACAACAACTTGGTGCGTCACTTGGATGCTTGTGAGACGATGGGTAACGCTACTGCCATCTGTTCTGACAAGACTGGTACACTCACCACCAACAGAATGACCGTGGTACAGAGCTTCTTAGGAGGTAATAACATACCCTATACACCCATTTAAACAGCCCCAGTGGGGATGCAGAACTTAAATATTGCAATTTTGGATTCAAATAACACATAAAAAACTCTGTATTTGATCTGGATCCAAACTGTTTGACACTTGGTATCACTAGTTACCCTGGACCAAATGCAAGAAATTCAAATTTTAATATTTAATAAGTATAAAAGTTCCCAGAACAAGCATTTCCATAGTTTGTGTTTGAAGACAATACAGTAAAACCTCTCTATTACGACCACTAAAATGAAGGCTAATTGACCGCATAAAAGACAGATGACAGATGCCAGCTTAATGCAAGGTGAGCGTGAAGGAGCTTTCTGTTTTACGTTCACCTGCCTTAAACCCTAATAATTCACACAATTTAGTGGTCGTAATAGAGAGGTTTGACTGTATAATATTGTTTTACTATTTCAGAGGTGCATTATAAGTCGGTGCCCAACTTCCAGACACTGTCCAACAAGATTCAGGAAATTATGGTGAAGGCCATCGCTATCAACAGTGGCTACACATCACAAGTCATGGTGAGTGCTTACAACACAGAACGCCTATTTTAACCCATTACCCCCATAGCCTAGCTGTTTCTAGTTCTGATGATAGGTCACCACTTACAACAGGTTGAAAGTAAAGCGGAATGCGCCATAAGGCGCATTATGCTTTACTTTCAGCCTGCTTTAAGCTACCATCTGAAATGATATAAAAACTATTTCTTATGGTACATGTAATTGTTCATGACTGTATAAATTGGAAATATTTTCTTCAATAAATAGAGGATTATCAATTTCTTTGGATTGATATGAAAAATTTATCACAAGAATGGGTTGTTATCTGGTTAAAAAGTCCACAGTTTGAGATAGGTGATTTGTATTTTTGACTATGGTGGAAAGAATAATAGAGTTCTTGCTTATAACATAATTTGCATTTATGGCGATGTAGGAAAGAGTTAGGTAGAGAGTTGCATATAACATGTTTGCTTATCTGTGTGTTACAGAAACCGGAACAGGAAGGTGAGATGCCGAAGCAAATGGGTAACAAAACTGAGTGTGCCCTGCTTGGTTTTGTCATGGACCTGGGTCAGAGCTATGAGGCTGTTAGGGAGGATAACCCACAGGACACTTTTGTCAAGATCTACACGTTCAACTCAGTGAGGAAATCCATGAGCACCGTCATCCACATTCCCGGCGGAAACTTTAGGGTCTTCACCAAAGGGGCATCAGAAATAGTCCTGAAAAAGTAAGTGGAGGGAAAAGCACACTTATGAGTAAGGATCTTAACCCATTACCCTATAAATATGCCCTTTTATGCCTCTTATTTATTCCTCCATGGAAGAAAATAGTTCAACTTTATGCAGTCTTGAATATGTATCATAAGATGTGTTTTATATATCCTAGCAGATGATAGCTTAAAGCAGGCTGAAAGTAAAGCAGAATGAGCCTTTGGCGCATTCTGCTTTACTTTCAACCTGTTTTAAGAAATCAGCAATTTTCAATACTAGAAACAGGCTATGGGGTATTGCGTTAAAGGTTTTGCACTGTGCATAAGTAGACACAAACTAAACCCTTAACTGTGACTTAACTGATAAATCGAACCTTGCTTAAGTCAAACTGCTTGAAATACGGGTATGTTCGACTTAAGCGAAATCGAGTTATCGAAATTCAATGCAAGAAATATGGGTGGTTTGGACTTCAAAGTTTTGAGTTTGAACTGTACAGTGCTCCCTCTCTACGACGACATTCAAAGGGAGACACAGTGAGTGAGTGTTGTTTGGAGGGAGTCGTTATAGGGAGGGAAAATTAAGACTTGGCACACATTTACCAACACCTTGAATCCAGATCAGACGCCGTGTTACGTGGCGTCTGATCTGGATTCAAACTGTTTGTCACTTGTCATTATATTTGTTCTATCAAAATTGTCCACTTATATGTAACTTTGAGAGAAAAAACAGCAGATGACAATTTTAAGCAGACGATATTGCAGCAGTAAAAGCGTTAGACATAATTGTCTAGTTTAGGGAATTGCAGCAAGGGTCGTTGTAAGGAGGGAATCGTTGTTAGGAGGGGCGTTGTAGGGAGGGAACGCTGTATATGATATTTGTCAATATTTCAGATGTGATTACATTATGGACTGTAAGGGTCAGCCTAAGGTGTTCACTCTAGAGGCCCAGGAACAGACAGTGAAGACCATCATTGAGCCTATGGCAGCTGATGGGCTGAGAACCATCTGTATTGCCTACAAGGACTACAAGAAAGGTAACTAAACGGATTATTTTTTATATGCAGTTGACGATTGTAACCAGACTACTCGACGGACATATTTGGTGTCAATAAGAGCTGAATGTGTTGCCTATTCAGAACAATTTATGGCCAATGAGCATCAGTTTCTTCAGAAATCGCCGTAACGGTAGAAACTTTTTCAAGTTAAACATCAACCTCAAGCGTTTATCCTATAAATAAATTGTACGTGTGCATGCATCAGTGTGTGAGACACTCAGTAAGAGTAGTCTTGGTCTACATTTCAAGCAAAACCCAAGGACAAACATCATATTTGTATACTCACATGTGTCGATTTGACAACTTACGCCATTTTTTAAAGGGAGCGGATGCGTTGAATTAACGGGAATCAAAGCGTTAAGCGGGAGCCCGTTCGTTTTGCCATACCAGTGTGATTACCCCATAGCCTATTTCTAGTATTGAAGATAGGAGACCACTTAAAGCAGGTTGAAAGTAAATCAAGAGTGTGCCTTAAAGAGGCTCGCAACCGGATTTAGCATTAAAAATGGTAATTTGTAAATATATGTCAAATGATTATATAAATGGGTAAGATTTAGTTTAGGATAATAAATTCTGTAAAAAATGCATTTCAAAAAAAAGAAAAGACGAAGCTCTGGTGGGATTCGAACCCGTGACCCTCCATTGCGGAGACAAACAAGAAAAATGAGGACACGCCTTAACCGCCTCGACCACGGACGCTCTCTATATATATGGTAGCGAATTAACGTACTTCACTGGTAGCGATTAATACTACATTATTCGGCTCCGGTTTATGTCAGAGCCCGTGTAGAGAAGCAACAACAAAACCGTCAGCTGACGCTATTGAAAAACGATGGAATATATCTAAAAAAACTAAGATTCGGTGACGATTCTTGAGACTTTTTTTGGACTGATCATATTTTTTTAATGTCAGAAGCCAAATAATGCCACAAATTTGCATTTATTTGAGTATTTTATTTTATTTTGACAAGTACACCATCCGGTTGCGAGTCCCTTTAAGGCACATTCTGCATTACTTTCAGCCTGCTTAAAGCTACAAACTGCTAGGATTTACAAAATATTTCTTATTATTCATTTTTATGGTTGTAAAACTGAACAATTTTCTTCAGTGGATGAATAAATTCAGTGCGCTAAAAGGCGCTTCTATGGGGGAAAGGATTAAAGGCATATTTGTGAAGTAAAGGTTTAACATGTATGTTGTGTTTGCATTGTTTGCAGAGAAAGTGGAGGCCAATGAGACCCCGTTTGATGAAGAGCCTGACTGGGAACAGGAAGATGACATCGTACGTGGACTGACCTGTATCTGTGTTGTCGGTATTGAGGACCCTGTACGACAAGAGGTAAGTTGTATCACTTCTAATGTTCACCCAAAACCCATTACCCCATCGACTATTACCCCATAACCCATTACCCCATAGCCTATTACCCCATAACCCATTACCCCATAGCCTAATTTTAAAAACCCATTGCGCAATAATCTCATACTGACAGATGCAACTGGTTTATACAGACTGGTGACAAAGGCGACAGACAACTATTGACCACAATAACTCACCATTGAGCACTGTGTGCTCAGGTGAACCAAAATTACAGTCTGGCAATATAGAAAATAAAAACTTTAACAGTTTTCACTTTCAAATCTATTATGTTTTATTTTTAGATGCAAGTTATGTTTTGTTTTCTAGATGCAAGTTGTTTATACGGACTGACAACAAAGGACAACAGACAGCCATTGACCACAATAGCTTTATACCATTGAGCACTGTGTGCTCAGGTGAGCTAAAAGTAGTCTGACAATATAGAACTCCAACAGTTTAGATTTCAAATTGGCTTATATGCTTAACCATTCTCTTGCTGTTCACATATACACTTTCGAAAATAGTGTAAATCCAGATCAGCCAGTTCCTAAAGGAACCGCCTGATCAGGATGTACACTATTTGCCATTCAGATTCCACATTTGTAGCCAATATCCATCATCATCATCCAGTTTAGTTTAACCAGGCCATTGATTAATCCTTTTTATAAGGGTGAGGCCTGGCTGTCCAGTCTGGAACGAAGTCTCCCTTTCCAAGCTTGGCGGATTTGTGGGTTGATGTTTTCCAACCCTAGAGCTTCACGGTCTCGTTTTACAAGGTCCTCCCAAGATAGCTTTGGTCTACCTGGACCCCGCTGTGTTGGGATGTTCAGGCATCTGATTTGAGAGATCCAGCTAGAGCTTCTCTCTACATGGCCAAGCCATTTCAACCTATTTGATTGCAGGGTCTCCGCAACGCCTCTTATGTGCAGTTGTGCATGTGAAATATTATTTTATTGGTAAAAAATGAGAAATGGGCAGAGCTTTAAATATCTGAATATTCAGCAAGAGAAGGGTTAATTTCAGTTTATATTGCAAAATGCATTTTTAAAAAAAATCTGAATGTATCATGTATTGAATAAAATTGTCTTTTGTACATGTTTGTGCTTAAATGTAAAAAGAAAAATCTGCCCACCAGCTCAAATTTTTTCAAAATCCAGATGAGAATCTTTTAAAAAACTATATTTCAGAATGTAATTGTATTAGTAGGGCTGTGTATTGCCTGGCTGCTGGCAATACAATATGTATTGCAATATGGTGTAAGCAATATGCAATGCGTATTGCAATACGGAGATGCAAAGCCATACAGTAATATTGGAATACAAATTCCAGTTGATACTGATTAAAATGCTGAATACTTAAATAAAGATGGTTTTGTTTTCTTTTGATTTTATTAAATACCTTAAAGGTGAAATATATGCATTAAAAGAGAAATTAATATATGCAGTGTTTGACACTAACTCTGAGTTTGACCGATCAGCAAGGATCCCATAGGGATCCCTGGTTTTGATTTCTCTACAACAGATCAGGGTTCATTCCCAAATTTCATTGTAATTGAAGCTAGGAGAATGAAGAAAGAGTAATTATAACTATAAATTTTATTAAGGTTTTATACTGTGACAGTTTCTCTGAGTGAAAGGATCGACTTTGTTGAAATCAACAAACTATAACTGATGTTTTATATATCTCCCTTCAAAAATCAAATCTCAATATAAGAATCACTACGTTGTAGATCTAGATTCTAGTTCTTATCTAGTTCTTATCATTTAATTTATCAATGGAAGTTAATTGTTTTTCTTATTTTTTCTTTTTAAATATTGAACGGAAATACGTATTCATATTGTCCCCAACTGTCATACTTCCCTCCCTTTCAGTATTTCAAATAACTCTATCGACGCAACTTGCGATTTTACTATCGAAACCAGGTTGGCAACGCCCACCAAGTTGACGCATGCGCATGTCATACTTTTATGACAACAGCAATCAAAACTATTGTAACGTGTACCCGGGCCGACGGTAATCCCTGCCGGTCACCCATCCAGGTACTAACCGCACAGGACGTTTCTCAACCGAGACAAACGCTTAGACAATCTGGCTATAAAAGCCGGCTTCCACAGCCAGACTGTAGAAGTGTTTATATACCGTCCATTTCCGTCACACTATTTTTAGGCCAGAAATCTACACCAGCTGTCAGTTTTGTATCCTGATTGGCAGATCGGTTGCGAGAATTTCACTTTCAACACGTAATTTCAACAACGTGTAACAGAGCCTTTCTACACATCCTAATGAGACACGTTGCTGTGTTATTCCAAGTAAACACGCTCGATCTTCAAATATGTGTACCTCATCGAAAGGGAAAATATCTATAGGAGATAAAAGACCGCATTAACCAAGTAACCGTTTGTTTCAAGTGCATTATCTTTTAATGACTTGTGCTTTTAAAACGCCTAGACGATTCGGGCTAGAAAGACCGACGTTCCGAGCGTTTCAGTTCCGTACTCGATATTGTTCGTCCTAAATTTTTGTGAGCAAACTCGATAAAAAATCGTAGGGTCGGCGCTAAAAAATAGGGTCGGTCGGGTTACCTGAACCACACCTATTTTTTTTTTTGGCCTAAGCATTGATAATTGTTTATAGCTTATGAGTTAATGGGTTAAAAATTAAAGGTAGGTGACCAGTTAAAGCAGGTTTAAAGTAAAGCAGAATGCACCCTAAGGCGCATTCTGCTTTACTTTCAGCCTGCTTTAAGCTACCATCTGCTAGAATATAGAAAATATTTCTTATGATGAATATTCATTGCTGTATAGTTTGACTAAATCAAAGGCGTAAAAAGGCATATTTATGGGGAAATGGGATAATAATGATTGTAATGGAAGCAGTAACCCTGCATATTTCAATGGAATTTCTGACCACTTTGTGGGGGAAGGAATACTGTTTAACCACCTTCCATTTGTTTGACCTTCCATATATTACCCCATTACACCATAAATATTTATCCCTCCACGGAAGAAAATAGTTCCAGTTTATTCTGTTACAAATAAGAATCATAAGAAATAGTTTCTATATTCTAGCAGCTGGTAGCTTAACTCTTTGAACCCTAGTCCCGCATATAGGCGTCCCTTTCAAACAGTGTACATGTGAATAGTACACTTGTCCTATGCAAACAGTGAAGACCCAGATCAGAGGGCTCCAAAAGGAGCCCTCTGATCAGGGTCTTCACTGTTTGTCATAATGCCAAACATTGACAAAAACAACCCTTAAAAGTCAGAAATGGACTAAACTAAAATGAAAACTGGAATTGTTCATTTAAAGTTTCAGGGAGGAAAGAGTTAAAGCAGGCTGAAAGTAAAGCAGAAGCATTATGGCACATTCTGCTTTACTTTCAACCTGCTTTAAGTGGTCAACTATTTTAAAAAATAGAAACAGGCTATGGGGTAATGGGTTAAGTGCATGTTCTGTCTGCCCAAATTCTCCTACAGTTTTCATGCTTATAACTTTGCAAGATGTTTTCACATAAAGCATAGATGTGCATCTCTTCAGGAATTTGGTATAATTAGTAATCTCATTATAGTCTCGTTGAAAAATATAAATGTTAGTAATAGTAATGATTTAGTACTGGGGCTCCAGATAAGGGGAGGATTTTGAAAACTAAAATCTTTATGCCTGTTATAAAAACCATAATTTATGGTATGACTACTCATTAGAATCGTTTTAAATAGAATTTTCAAATGAATAGTCACACAATAGGGTTTGGTTTGAATATAAAGGAGAAAATGGCCAGTTTACTCCCTCTTATCTGGAGCTCTGCGATTCAACTTATTTGGAGCTCTGCTTATAAATGATTAGTAGGAAACATTTCTAAAAAAGAAAATAAAAGCTAACCAACAATTTCAAATAGACCAGGCTCCAAGGTTATAAAGCTTTTGAGTTGAGTGTGAATTCGTTCTCAAGCATTTGCTTGATCAGATTTGAACCTAGGCTTGAGAACAATTTCAGACTCAACTCGAACTCTTTATAACCTTGGAGCCTCAATCCAATGCTTGAGAACAATTTCAGACTCAACTCAAACTCTTTATAACCTTGAAGCCTAGGCTCAAATCTGACCAATCAAATGCTTGAGAACTATTTCTAACTCAACTCAAACTCTTTATAACCTGGGAGCCATATTCCAGCTGTCTTGGAGTGTATTGTACTATGGGAAGTCACTGTGTGTATTTTTAGGTTCCTAATGCAATCAAGAAGTGTAAGCATGCTGGTATAGTGGTGCGTATGGTGACAGGTGACAATATCAACACAGCTCGCTCCATTGCTGCCAAGTGTGGTATCCTCAACATGAATGATGGCTTCCTGGTCATGGAGGGAAAAGAGTTTAATAAGCGAATCCGAGATCCAAAAACTGGAGAGGTAATGTTTATGTCAATGTAGTGTTATGTGAACACATTCCACTCTAGTGACAAGTATACTCGTCATATACAAACAATGTTCCTGTGAAGAGTACACTTGTTCTATGTAAACAGTGTAGATCCTGATCAGAGGGCCCTTGTAGGGGGCCCTCTGATCAGGATCTGCACTGTTTGTAATTTTGCAATATATTAACAAAAAGCAACCACAAATAATTTAAAAATGGACTAGACTAAGTTGGAAACTGGTAATATCCGTTTGAAGTTTCAGGGAGGAAAAGGTTAAGTGGTCACTCAAAAAAGAAGAAGACCAAACTACCTCCTTAACCCATTACCCCATAAATACATATTTTTACACTTTTAATTTATTCCTCCATTGAAGAAAATAGTTCCAAATTTTACCTTCATAAATATATATATCATAAGAAATCTTTTTCATATGCTAGCTTAAAGCAAGCTGAAAGTAAAGCAGAATGTGCCGTAAGGCACATTCTGCTTTACTGTCAACCTGCTTTAAGTGGTCACCTATCTTCAAAACTAGAAACAGGTTATGGGGTAATGGGTTAAATAAATTGGCTGTGAGTACTGCAGCATAAATGTAATACAGGTGAGAACTGTTGTTTAATTTAAAAACTGGAGAGAAAACTTGCAGTTCAATTAAAAAAGTAGATGTTATACTGTTATTAAAAGACAATCGGTATTTTGAAATCTTGAAGTAAAATGGCAAAAGATATAGAGCTTTAAGCAATCACCTGCCTTAAACATAAATAACAGTAACCAGAAATTAGTGGTTGTGATAGAGAGGTTTTACTGTACAGTCGAACTTCGATATCTCGAACACGGTTAAGTCGACCATACCCGTATTTCAAAGTTCAAACGCCGCTAAGCCGCGTTTTAACTTTGAAACACGGGTATGTTCACTTAGACCGGGCTTGAAATAAGGCAAATTTATTATTCTAAATATCGGATAGTTCGAGTTAAGGGAGATCGCGATAGAGAAGTTCAACTGTATGTTGATTTGATACGTGTATTTGTAGGTGAGCCAAAAACTGTTAGATCAGGTGTGGCCTAACCTGAGAGTGCTTGCCCGATCCTCCCCGCAGGACAAGTACACCTTGGTGAAAGGCATCATCGACAGTAAGGTCACCAGCAATAGAGAGGTCGTCGCTGTCACTGGAGATGGAACTAATGACGGACCTGCACTGAAAAAGGCTGATGTTGGATTTGCTATGGTAACATTATTTTCATGCCCTCGTATGACGTAGCAGGGCTCCAGATAAGAGGGAGTAAACTGAATAAATCCCAACATTTTCTCACTCATTTCAGCACCAAATTCTATGGTGTAACTACTCATTAAAATCGTCTCTTCGAGACGATTCTAATGAGTGGTAACACCATAGGGTTTAATGCAGAAATAAAGATTTTAATTTTTGAAATACACCCTTTATCTGGAGCTCTGAGTCGTAGTATGGAGAATATTGTTTTTAGTCGCCACATGTCTGTGTATCTGTCAGTGTGTCTGTCCATAATTCCTACCATATGTTGTTTCAGTGAAAACTAAATACAAATGTTCGTTTTCCAAAACCACTTGTCCTATTTTACCATGGCCATAACGGGTCATAACCATGGGCTTCAAGGAGACAAAGCAGAATGTACCATAAAGTGCATTTTGCTTTACTCTCAGTGAGCTTTAAGCTACCCTCTGCTAGAATATAGAACATATTTCTTCTGGTGCATATTCTTGACTGTATAAAGTGAAGTTATTTTCTTCAGTGTAGGAATGAATTAACCCATTACCCCATAGCCTGTTTTTAGTTATGAAAACTGATGGCCACTTAAAGCAGGTTGAAAGTAAAGCAGAATGCACCTTAATTCTGCTTTACTTTCAGCCTGCTTTAAGCTACAATTTGGCAAGATATAGAAATGATTTCTTATGGTTCATATTCATGACTGTATAAATTGGAACTTTATTCTTGTGTGGAAGAATACATTTAAGGCTTAAAAAGGAGTATTTATTGGGTAATGGGTTAAAGGTGTATTTATGGAGTAGTGGGTTAAATGCCTGAAAAGAAAACAAAAGGCTTTAGTCTGAGTGTGATTTTAGTGTTTGTTGTTTACAGGGTATTTCTGGAACTGATGTGGCTAAAGAGGCGTCTGACATTATCTTGACTGATGATAACTTTACCAGCATTGTGAAGGCTGTGATGTGGGGCAGAAATGTGTATGACAGCATTGCCAAGTTCCTGCAGTTCCAGCTGACAGTCAATGTGGTGGCAGTTACAGTGGCTTTCCTTGGTGCATGTATCATAGATGTAAGTAAACATGAGCCATCAGCTACCGGGAAACTCCTCTATTATGACCACTTAATTGTGTTAATTATTAGGTGTTTTAAGACAGGTGACTGCTGAAAGCTAGATGAAAGTAAAACAGAAAGCTCCTATAGGAGCTTTCTGTTTTACTTTCACCTTGCTTTCAGCTGTCAACGATCTTTCGTACAGCCAATTAGCCTTCCTTTTAGTGGTCCCAATAGAGGGGTTTTACTGTAGTTAGATAAAGAGTTTAGTTTTCAACTGCTGCGGGTGTCCCAGTTGCTTGGGCAGGTGAATACCGGAACTTTGCCACTCTAGACTTTTGCCCCTAAGTCAAAAAGTGCAACGCAGAACTTTGCCCCTTCCAATGCAAACGTTTGCCCCTTTCAGTTTTCGAAGGACAGACTTTTGCCCCTTCTCTATGTTCATACATATCTGCCCCTTTGTCAGCATCCCACTATTTACTGTATTTAACCCATTAACCCATAAACACGCTTTTTTACGCCTTACATTTATTCAGCCAATGAAGCAAATAGTTCCACCATATACACTCATGAATTTTTATCATAAGAAATATTTTCTATCAGACTGTAGCTTAAAGCAGGCTGAAAGTAAAGCAGAATGTGCCTTATGGCACATTCTGCTTTACTTTCAATCTGCTTTAAGTGTCCATGTATCTTCAATACTAGAAACAGGCTATGGGGCAATGGGTTAAGAATAAGAATTTAATAAATTACATTCGTTTTTTGTCAAATAAGAATTGATAAAATGTGTTTGAAATTCTGTATTCCTGTGGCTATGTATGGTAAAATTCTGTTTCACAGGACAGTCCTCTGAAAGCTATTCAGATGTTGTGGGTCAACTTGATTATGGACACCCTAGCCTCTCTTGCTCTGGCAACAGAACTACCCAGCGAGGAACTTCTTGAACGCAAACCATACGGACGAACAAAACCACTTATCTCCAGAAGCATGTCAAAAAATATCTTCGGTCACTCTATATATCAGCTGATAGTTATTTTTACTCTCCTTTTTGCTGGTAAGTTGAAATACAGTCGAACTTCGATATCTCGAACTCGTTTAAACTATCTGATAGTTCGACATATGAACTGCATTATTTCATGCTCGGTTAAGTCGAACATACCCATATTTCAAAGTTAAAACGTGGCTTAGCCACGTTTTAACTTTGAAATACCGGGATGTTCGACAAAACCGACTTCGAGATATCGAAGTATGACTGTATGTTTTTATGGCCCGAAAGGCAGGCATATTGTAATTGCATTGTCAGTTCGTCTGTCTGTCTGTTTGCACTTGAATTGGTACTTGTGTGGCGATAAAACAGAGCCACATAAGTCCAAACATTAACCTGGCCATCTCGTGTGACATTATTAATCTGGCCATATCTTGTAATATTAACCTGGCCAGTAGTGGGAATAGGGTTAGGGTTAGCTTCTACATCAATATATTTCATAGTAACAGCAAAGGAAAAAAGGTTTATGTGGCTAAGCCACACAGGCAGAAAACAAAGGAAATAATCGGATATTTGTGTATTTCATACTTGTGACATGGTTATTATTTAAAAAAGAGAGATTATGTTAATCTATTCTCAATTGATGCAGCCTCTTTTGGTTACTGTTTCATTGTGTAAATCACTTACAGTTGAACTTTCAAACTCGCTTAACTCTTTCCTCCCTGAAACTTTAAATGGGCAATTCCAGTTTCCATTTTAGTCTAGTTCATTTCTGACTTTTAAGGGTTGTTTTTGTCAATGTTTGGCAGTATGACAAACAGTGAAGACCCTGATCAGAGGGCTCCTTTCGGAGCCCTCTGATTTGGGTCTTCACTGTTTGCATAGGACAAGTGTACTATTCACATGTACACTGTTTGAAAGGGACGCCTTTATGCGGGACTAGGGTTAAAAGAGTTAAAAGAGTTAACCCATTACCCCATAGCTTGTTTCTAGTTTTGAAAATAGATGACTACTCCAAGCAGATTGAAAGTTAAGGCACATTCTGCTTTACTTTCAGCCTGCTTTAAGCTACAACCTGCTGGAATAAAGAAAATATTCCTTATTATACATATTCATGACTGTATAAATTGAAACTATTTTATTCAGCGGAGGATTAAACTGAATGTGTGAATATTGCTAATCTCTTTCAGGTGCAAGTATATTCGAAATCGAAGATGGACGTGATCGACCTCTTCACTCACCTCCCACTCAACATTTTACTATTATTTTTAATACATTTGTTATGATGACATTATGTAACGAAATTAATGCTCGAAAGATCCATGGGCAGCGAAATATATTCGAGGGATTGCAGCGGAACCCAATCTTTATTGGCATCTGGATTGGAACTATGATAGGTCAAGTAAGTATTGATGTAGGACTTTTGAGCTGAGTCTGATATCGTTCTCAAGCATTTGATTGGTCAGATTTGAGCCTAGAATCAAATGCTTGAGAACTTCTCCAGACTCAACTCAAAAGCTTTATAACCTTGGAGCTTGAATCCTTATTTCTCAACCGAACTCTATGTTGTGACAACTCATAAGAATGGTCTCGAACATAACGTCTAGAGGAGACATAAAGGATTAAATCTTTGAAATGTTCAATTTAACCACTCTTATCTGGAACCCATTATGGTGTGACTTCAAAATAATAAATTCTAATGGAAACATAAAGGACAAATTTCATGGAGTAAATTTTCATTTTACTCACACTTATCTGGAGTTCTCAGTTTGTATTCAAAATAAAAGAAAAATGTACGGGGCTCAAAGACAGGACATTTGAGCAAAGCAAACAGTATAAAATTGACTAGACTTGCGAAAATCGATTGACTATATGTGGGGAAGCCTTCCAGCTGGCTTGTTGAAGGTTGAAGGTTCTACGCATTTGCCCATTTGTACCTAGAACAGTGTATATACATTGCGATATGACAGAAATATTGCTAAAGCGATGTAAAATAACAAATCATATATATTGTATATTGTTTCTATCATTTATCTCACAAATTAAGTGCTGTATGTTGTGTGTTTTTCAGATAATAATCATTCAGTTTGGTGGTGTAGCATTTCACACGAAAGGGTTGACGATAGACCAGTGGTTATGGTGTATATTTTTGGGGTTAGGGGTATTGCTGTGGGGACAAGTAAGTATTTACACCTCTGCTGTCTTCCCTCTTCTTTTCTCTGCTCCCCTCTCCGGGACGTCCAATTAGCCAAAAGTTGGCAGAACTATTGTGTGTTATTATGATCAATTGTGGATATTTTTTGTTACAAAAACATGAACCCGTCTATTTAGAATTCTGGATAGTTTAATAAATTACTGCTCTAAATTAGCAAACAGTGTAGACCCTGATCAGAAGGCTCCTATCATTGTAATGATTTAACAAGTCCATGGTGTTGAAAGAGTTAAGGCGGTCTATGGCGCTTATGCGGAGGAATAGATAGGAATAGGAACAAACCAAAATGCAACAAAAACAACGGCTGCACAGAGGGGTTTTATTCTGTCGTGTTCAAACAAAATTAAATGCAAACACATTGCACAACTATTTAGAAAAATGAGAGATTAGTGAAAATGTTGAGGATTTATTGGAGTATGAATGGCAAATAGTTTGGAGTCTGATCAGACACTAATGGATTAACTCTTTCCTCCCTGAAACTATTAATAGACGATTCCAGTTTCCATTTTAGTCTAGTCCATTTCTGACTTTTAAGGGTTGTTTTTTGTCAACGTTTGGCATTGCGACAAACAGTGAAGACCCTGATCAGAGGGCTCCGAAAGGAGCTCTCTGATCTTGGTCTTCGCTGTTTGCATAGGAAAAGTGTAATATTCACATGTACTCTGTTTGAAAAGGACGTCTATAAGCGGGACTAGGGTTCAAAGAGTTAAGCTCCAATCTTTTATCGGCTTAGTTCTGTTGCTAGACCAAGCAAACTTAAAAAACAAATGTATCTAGAATTAAAATGATGGCACAACAGGGACAGCCAAGATATTTAATTCCAAGTAAATTTTGTATTGAAGAAAACCTCCCAGAGATCCAGATAAGGGGTGTATTCCAAAAACTAAAATCTTATTTCTGCCTTAAACCCTACGGTGTCACTACTCATTAGAATCGTCTTGGAGAGACGATTCTGATGAGTAGTAACACCATAGGAAATGGTTCTAAAATGAGTGAGAAAATGTTAGATTTTTTCAGTTTACATCCTCTTATCTGGAGCCTGACTTACAACATTATCTTATACTAATCAGCCTTCTCTTTCTTTTCTTCCCCCATCACACAGTTGATAATTTGTGTGCCCACAAGTGTGATACCGAAAAATATATGCAGAAGAAAGGAAGAAGATTTGGATGAGCCTGACACCGTCATGGAACTGTCACAGCCGCAGGCAGACGGGGTAGGCCGCAGAGGCCAGATACTGTGGGTCCGAGGCTTGACACGCCTCCAACAACAGGTAAGTGCTGGCTTGTCGCTGCCTATATTACAGTTGCTTCCCCTGATTAAACTGTATTTGACCACACTGTGGCTGTAGGACAGAAGTTTTCATTATTTTGGGACAGTAGAATAAATGCCATCTATTTTGAAGCAAGCACAGAAAAGGGTCTGTTTAAATTATTAAGAAAAAAATAAATGGCAACGTAGACCCACAACAGATTATTTAGCAAAATGCAAACTCTTGTAGTGGTCTACAGCCATTCCCGTTTTCTTTTGAGTCCTAAATATTTCAATAGCTGTTACTGACCTTGTTCACAACTATCATCAGCTTACTCCCTGAAACTTCAAAGGGACAATTCCAGTTTCCTATTTAGTTAACTCTTTCCTCCCTGAAACTTTAAATGGACAATTCCAGTTTCCATCTAAGTCTAGTCCATTTCTGACTTTAAAGGGTTGTTTTTCTCAATGTTTGGCATTGTGACAAACAGTGAAGACCCTGATCAGAGGGCTCCGAAAGGAGCCCTCTGATCTGGGTCTTCACTGTTTGTATAGGACATGTGTACTATTCACATGTACACTGTTTGAAAAGCACGCCTATATGCGGGACTAGGGTTCAAAGAGTTAAGTCCATTTTGGCTATTTAACATTGCTTTCGGTCAATATCTTGTAATATGACAAACAGTGCAAACCCTTTTATTGAAGGCTCCTTTAGGGGCCCTCTGATCTGGGTCTTCACTGTTTGCATAGACAAGTGAACTCTGCACAAGTAGACTGTTTGCAAATGACACATGCATGACTAGAGTGCGAAGGGTTAATTTAAGTTGTCAATCAGATTGGAGCCTGATCAGACACCATGTTCTTGGCATCTGATCTAGATCCAAACTGTTTGCAAATATCTGTCAATGTGTAGGTGGCGTGATAACAATTGTTATGGTGTGTAAGGATAAAACATGCTCTTTGCTGTGTTTGCTTCATTGTTGAAAATGGACCATGGAATCTAAAAGAAAGAAACATATTGTTAAATTTGTAAATTGGTTTTTAATAGGGGAAGCTAGACCATATACTGCATGGTGTTTTTTTGAGATGTGTGTTCATAATAATGATCTGAAGTAGGTGTTAGAAACAAACTATTAACCTAGTTAACAGGGCCCCAGATAAGGGGAGTATTTCAAAAACTAAAATCTTTATATCTGCTTTAAACCCTATGATGTCACTACTCATTAGAAGCGTCTCGAAGAGACGATTCTAATGAGTAGTAACACCATAGGATTTGGTGTTGAAATAAGTGAGAAAATGTTGGATTTGTTCAGTTTACGCCCTCTTATCTGGAGCCCTGAGTTAACATTGGATATCTTGAGTTGTTCTTTATCTAACGAGTATGTTTCAGTTATCATGGATAGTTTGTTGTCATGTACTAAGTTTTAATCAAGGATGGCAGTCGTTTAGGAATTAAGCGCTCCTCAAAGGTGGTCACGATCTGGTGACTTGTAGAACTTGTCATAGAGGTGTATCATGGAGAGGGCATGCTTTTTGGAGATGTTACAGTAACTTTTGGTTAAATTTTCACTGCTCTGGGGAATGCTTTTTGGGAGATGCTACGGTATTCGTAGGTTGAATTTTCACTACTTTGTGATAAAAGAAGGATTTGCAGAATTGCGCAATATGAATTTAAATAATATCTACAAACAGTTTGGATCAAGATCAGATTCACTTATGTGGCATCTGATCAGGATCCAAAGTGTTGGATACTTGTATTATGTTAACACCTCACAGGGCTCCAGATAAGGGGAGTATTTCAAAAATTAAAATCTTTATTTCTGTAATAAACCCTATGATGTTACTACTCGTAACGATTCTAATGAGTAGTAACACCATAGGATTTGATGCTGAAATGAGTGAGAAAATGTTGGATTTGTTCAAATAACTCCCTCTTATCTGGAGCCCTGGAAAAGCAGTATAGATCATGATTACAGTCTGATCAGGGTCAACAGATTTCTTATGTCTGACATGTTCTATAATGTAACAGTGGAGGGGAGAAAGTTTTCGTTATTCTGTTGCCATGGCAATGTAATGGATTATACCCATGATACACCTCGTTTCTCTATTGATGTACTGTATAGATGACTGGAGGGTAGAAAGTTATATTATTAAGCAAAACTTTAGTTCCATATTTTTTTTTCTAGTTCATCCCTTATTGACCCTTAGAATGCTGTAGAATTTATGTAAACGGTATCAGAGTGACAATCAGTTTGGATTCTGATCTGGCCACATGGCCTGATCTGGATCCAAACTGCTTGCAAAGGTAGTCATTACAGGTCCGGCCTAGAGCTTATAAAGCGTTTGAGTTGAGTCAGAGTACGTTCTCAAGCTTTTGATTGGTCAGATTTGAGCCTAGGCTCAAATCTGACCAATCAAATGCTTGAGAACGATTTCAGACTCGACTCAAACGCTTTGTAAGCATGGAACCTGAAGTGTTAAAAACTGTTAGTATTGTTATCGTCAATGGAAGAAACATTTTGTTTTGATCCTGTTCTCGTTGGCCACCATTTGTTATTTCCAATGCCTGTCAAATTACGAGAAGCCTTCTAAGGGTTAATTGTAGACACTGATTGCTTGAAATATTTACAGTATGGAATCTGCACAAACTCAAGAGTTTTACAAATTAACCAATTACTCCGTAAATATGCCCTCTAAGAAAGTTATATAGTCTCCACCTAGGAAATTCTGAACATAAAAGACATGTCCTTTCAACTATCTTTTCAGATGGTAACTTAAAGCAGGTTGAAATTAAAGCAGTCTGTTTTACTTTGAATCTGCTTTAAGTGGTCACTTACACAGACTATGGGGTAACATTTCCCACTCTGGCAATATCTTTGTTGATCCTTACAATGCTGAAATTTCAAATTTAACAGTGCAGAACCTGATCAGAGGGCATATTGAAGTAAGGGATTGGTGGAGGGGGTGGGTTATAAGTGCGTATTGGCTTTCCTATAACAGTCACTGTGACTGACAACCACCTAGTACCTCGACGCTGTGGGTTCGAATCCCGGTCTGGGCACTTCAGATTTTTCAATTGAGGACGTGGTCCAGTGGTAGTACACTTGATTACGGTACCAGGGGTCGTTAGTTTGATGCCTAGCCGGATCAAGTCATTCGGTTGAGACTTTGTAAACCAAGCTCAGATATATCAGTGCTTGACACTGGGCATCCAAAAGAAGCAGAGAACTTAAACTCTTGAATTAGATCTGTTTTCTGCAGTAGAGGAATAAATTAAAGGCGTAAAAAGGCATGTTTTTGGTAATGGATTAAGGGAGAATGAATGTAAAGTAGAAAGTTCCTGTTATACACTATAAACAGTCTAGAGGGAAAGGGGAAAGGAATGGTTAACCCATTAATCCGTAACTCATAAAATGCATTAATTCCTTCACTGAAGAAAATAGTTCCAATTTATACAATCAGGGACATTTATCTGAAGAAATATTTTCTATATTCTAGCAGATGATAGCTTAAAGCAGGCTGAAAGTAAATCAGAATGCACCTTCAGGTGCATTCTGCTTTACTTTCAACCTGCTTGAAGTGGTCACCAATATTCAATACTAGAAAAAGACTACAGAATAATGGGTTAACACTGGACACAAGCTAGAGGGAAAGGGGTGGTTAAGCAACCACTAGACTTGACCAGTGAAAACAAACTTTTGGAGAAAAATTTAGGAATAAATAACCCATTACCCCTTAGCCTGGTTCTACTATTGAAGATGGGTGACTACTTGAACCAGGTTGAAAATAAAGCAGAATGCGCCATAAGGCACATTCTGCTTTACTTTCAGCCTGCTTTAAGCTATCATCTACTAGGATATAGAAAATATTTCTTATGGTATATATTCATAACTGTATAAAGTGGAATTATTTTCTTCAGTGAAGGAATACATTGAAGGCGTAAAAAGGCGTATTTATGGGGTAATGGGATAAGACATCTGTAACTACTTACACAAGAGTGGGGTTAATTTTTTGCAAAATTTGAAAGTTTATGCAGATTTTTTTTCCTGCTAAAATTAAATAAGATAATTGTGCGCTTAAAGTGAAACTATTTATTTGGGCTGATTTTTTTTTTTTAATCTTATGAATGGATTTTTCCCAATTTTCTTTCAATATGTATTCTTATATATATTACATATATATTATTTTTTTCTAAATTTTTATAACTTGGATTCTTAAGAAATAGAGATGCACTATATGGATGTTAAAGTGTTTATTATTTTTTTCTTTGCGTATAATATTCATACTGACTTTGTATATGTCTTTCTCTCTGTCCCTGCTATTCTATGTCTTCTGTTGTTGACTATTTAAGAAATAGGGTGACTGCATAGCAGCTACAATTTGTGACCTTCTGCAGTTGAACCTCTTTAAATACAAGTCATAATCTGAAAATCGTTAATCACGGTTACATCTGTGGCCATCCATATTATGTTTGTTTAGCTTTCCTTTATTTCTGTTTTGTTTTCTCTTTCTTTGCAATTCGTTTCCATGGTGTAATTATTTACCAGGTGATAGATTTGAGATGTTGATCTGTCATGTAGTGTGACATTTATATACCATCAAAGTTTTAGGGTCGTTATAATAAACGGAGTTACTGTGCAGAGATTAACCTGCATCTGTTGTGGTCCTGATTTAACAACAACCCGTAACCAGTTTGCTCTAGTTTTGCCTTATTTTCTGCTTGTATTTTATATCTTTGTTGCATCCTGGTCTCGAGTTCATCTACACATTCTTAGGAATGGAGACTGGAGAATAATTTCAACCCCCTTTGCATTGAATCCCAATTAAGGCAGACACATTGATGGGTCAAAACGGTTTTATTCTTAGAGCTCCAGATAAGATTTTCAAATACTAATTCAGGGTCCATGCTTATAAAGTGTTTGAGTTGAGTCTAAAACCGTTCTCAAACATTTGATTGGTTAGATTTGAGCCTAAACTCAAATCTAACCAATCAGATGCTTGAGAACACACTCAGACTCAACTGAAACGCTTTATAAGCGCTGGGCCAGGGCTCCAAATAAGAGGGAGTAAATTGAACTCTTAAACCCTTTACTCCATAGCCTGTTTCTAGTATTTGGGAAAGGTGACTATGTCTTATGACTATGACTTATGTCACACCAAATCTTATGGTGTTACTACTCTTTAGAATCGTCTCGAAGAGACGCTTCTATTGAGTTGTTACATCATAGGGTTTAGTGCAGTAATAAATATTGTAGTTATTGAAAAACTTCCCTTACCTGGAGCTCTTGAGACCGTTCTAATGAGTAGTCTTGAGACCATTCTAATGAGTAATCTCAACACAGAGCAGAGTTCTAATTATGGCTAGAATTCTTGTTATTAAAATACTTATTTTCAACCAAATCCTATGCTGTGACTACTCATTAGAATCATTTTTTCAAGATGATTCTAATGTGTATGGTAGCTACATCACTGGGTTTATTGAAGAGATAAGAGAGAAAATGTTGGAAATAATTTTCAAATATCAGAGTTCCAGATAAGGGGAGCATTTCAAAAACTAAAATCTTTATTTCTGCATTAAACCCTATGGTGTCACTACTCATAAGATTCGTCTCTTCGAGATGATTCTAATGAGTAGTAACACCATAGGATTAAGTACAGAAATGAGTGAGAAAATGTTGGATTTGTTCAGTTTACTCCCTGTTATCTGGAGCCCTGAAATATTAACTACTTAACCCTAAGGTGTTGACTGCTCATTAGAATTGTCTCTTCAAGTTTGTACTGAAGAGTACTTAAAACCTCTATTACAACCACTTAAAAGAAGGCTAATTGATTGTATAAAAATGCAGGTGACAGCTTAAAGCAAGGGGACAGTACAACAGAAAGCTCCTATGGGGGCTTTCTGTTTTACTGTCCCTTTGCGATCAGTAGTCACCCGCCTTAAACATCTAATGGTTCACGCAATTTGGTGGTAATTGAGAGGTTTTACTGTATTCACAAAAAAGGGTTCTATAGAAAAAAATGGTAAATCAGAGTTCCAGATAGGGGAGTATTTCAAAAATTAAAATCTTTATTTCTGCTTTAAACCCTGTGGTGTCACTACTCATTAGAATCGTCTCGAAGAGACGATTCTAATGAGTAGTAACACCATAGGATTTGGTGCTGAAATAAGTGAGAAAATGCTGGATTTGTTCAGTTTACTTCCCCTTATCTGGAACCCTGGTGAATGTTCAGTTTACTCCCTCTTCTAAGGAGCGGAGTTATCTCAAAAGGGTTTTAAAGGAAAAAACTGTAAGTATTCAGTTTACTCTCTCTTCTAAGGAGCAGAGTTATCTCAAGTCTCTTCCTTTAGAATGTGTTGGTGAACTCCAGCTCTAGTTTAGATGGAGTGTGGTGGTCCGCCACAACCTGTTAATGATACTCCTATATCCCCTATCATGTCTGACCTTCCCACTGGTTTTTGCGTAACAACTTTCTATATATACTAGACAAGTTAATTTTATGGCCCTCTATATTCCTCACCTTCAGTAGTGTGTTTAAGTTTTGTTTTATTTTGTTTCTTGGCTTTTTACTGATGAGTTTATTAGCTCCCCGTGTATTGAAAAGATTGTGACTGCGGTTTTGTGATTGTAATCAAATTCAGCGTTAATGTTACAGTAGAAAACATTTTGCAAGTTACCCGCCCTTTAAACAGGGCACCAGGCTTTGCAGGAATGATGTTTCAGCGGTCGCAGGCCTGGTACCGATTTTTTTGTTTTTTCTCTATTTTAACAGCTGCGTGTAGTGAAGGCGTTTAAATCCACACTGGAGGATTTAGAGGAAAAACGTAGCATTCACAGCTTTCAGAGTCTCCACAGTATTCGTAGCTCTCGCAGCCACCACGGGCATCGCCCAATTAGTGAAGAAGTTTGCAATAATCATCTTCTTCGAACCACATCTTTCCCAATAAGAAACCAGTATGCTTCGCTTCACTTGCACTCACCAGACACCACTACCACCCCGGTAGACCAGTTCAAAACGCGCTCTCAGTCATACGAGAGCATGCCCCTTGTGATAAAACAGCCATCCCCATTACTAGCAACCACAAACCCCGCCCTCAAACGTTCTCCCCCTAAGACAGTCACGCGGGTAGATGACAGTGGTAATGTTACTGAGACTTCCATCTGACATGAGCACGGGCAGGACAACGCAGAGTTTCTCTAGTACGAAATATACAATACAGTCATGCAAATAGTTTTAATTTTGTTTAACTGATTTCTACGGTAACGAAGAAACCGTGATTACTTTTGCAAACAGTTTGTATCCAGATGAGATGCCGCATAATGCGGCATCTCATCTGGATACAAACTGTTTGACACTCTTGATTTTAATTTTTTTTTTTCCCCCAGAAATTTCAATTTTTTTAGAACTGTAATGTAACGTAATTGTTGCAGATGGCAGCTAATTGCCAATTAATAAATAAATAAAGAGTTGATTGCAATCAAGCTCTGTAGAGTCCTGTGATCTATTTAATTGACAGTTAGATTAGAGTAACCAAGTTAGCTTGAAAAGATGGTACAAACTCTGGACATAGTCAAGTCGATACAGTGTATATGTTCTTGCATGGCAAAGAGCATGTAACAGTAAACCAAGATGTTTTGTAGACGTTGACAATGTAGGACTGGTTTACGGGGTTTTAACTGCCTGCATTCCAATATCTGATTGTGTTGATTGCGACTTACTGAAGATGAGTTGTGTTTGAGTTGTCAAAAACGAACAAAAAACAATATAAGAAGACATTGCAGTGGCTTCTTATTGTTAGGGCCATAGCTCTATTCTAGATTGAACTAACTTAGAGTGTACTATATGTGTCTGTGCTGTTTTTAGATGTTTTAGGTGACCCAGAGGTCAATGTTTACAACAATTTGACTGACTTTTGTTAGGTTATAGCATTATCACTGTTCAGTGTGTAAGAATGGAGTGTCCTCTGTCCCCCACCGTGTTTAACTAAGTTTTTCTCTTGGTGTAGCAACTTTCATAGGTTATACAGCCTGATGTTGTAAATATGTGTCGACACTAGATTTACATGTGGGTGCAAAGACATTAAACAGTATGAATCTTTGATTGATCAGCACAAGTACTCTTCGATGGAGAGGCCGGCTGTAATCAGCTGACAAAGACAAAAACTTCATAAAACCTTAAAACAATTTACTTGAACAAACTCCTTGGGAATGCATCGTAATAACAAAGGATTACATCACAAAAGTGCTGGGAAAACTAAACGCGTCACCAGTAACTTGGATCTATGAAAAAGTTTGGCAGGTATACAACTTTGTTATACATCACTGTCCTTGCATGTGGTCGTTGTGCTGTTAGGGAGTGTTTCTGATTGGCCCATCAGCTTTCACTCTGTTAGTTAACCGTAGACCTACTGTCACCGAGTGTATCTAGTGTTGTTACGCTTTTTTCATGTGGACCTTATTTGGTACTTGTTTCTAGCTTGGATGGGGGAGGAGTGTGTGTTGGTGTTGTTACCTGCTATATCACCTCTCACTCTAGATAGCCCCAAACACACTCGTTCAGTCATCAATCACTGCGAAATGCAGGGCTCCAGATCATGTCTCAAATTTGCGAACATTTTTTTAAACCAAACCCCTATGTTGTTGCTACTCATTAGACTCGTCTCTTTGAGACAATTCTAATAAGTAGTGACAACATGGGATTTAACCCTTTACTCAATAGAAGCGCCTTTTAGCGGATATGATTTATTCATCCGCTGAAGAAAATAGTTCCAATTTAATCAGTAATGAATAATAATGTATTATAGGGAATGTTTTCTATATTATAGCACATGATAGCTTAAAGCAGGCTGAAAGTAAAGCAGAATGCGCCCTAAGGCGCATTCTGCTTTACTTTCAACCTTCTTTAAGTAGTCACCTATCTTAAGTTCTAGAAATAGGCTATCAGGGAAAGGGTTAAAACCAAACCCCTATGTTATTGCTACTCATTAGAATCGTCTCTTTGAGACAATTCTAATGAGTAGTGATAACATGGGATTTAACCCTTTACTCAATAGATACGTATTTTTACGCATTAAATTTATTCCTCAACTGAAGAAAATAGTTCCAATTTGTACAGTCATAGATATGTACCATTGGAAATATTTTCTATATCTTTGCAGATGGTAGCTTAAAGAAGGCTGAAAGTAAAGCAGAATGTGCCCTGCTTTACTTTCAACCTGCTTCAAGGGTCACCTATCTTTTAGTACGAGAAACAGGTTATGGAGAAAAGGGTTAAAGGAATTATAAAGAAGTTAGTATTTGAAATGCTTGCCTTATCTGGAGCTCTGATTTGATATATAGTGACACTAGATCGGCATCGGACCGTGATGATATTTACTTGATTCCCCACCTTAGATTTGTTCAGTATCTTACCCTACACTAGTAGAATTTTGTTGAATTTCCAAACAAAACTTTCCTTGCATCAAATGGACATGTTATCTTTGATTCTTGTAAGGATATTCCAGAAGAATGTAATCCTACCCCAGCTGTTAGGGTATATTTAGACATTCTGAAAACAGTGTAAACCATGATCAGATGGCTCCTTTAAGAGCTGCCTGATCCGAGTGCACTGTTTTTGTGATGGATCTGTCTGACATGAGTCTGCACTCTATCCTAGAGAAATTTTCTTTATTTTTCTTTCCCCAGTGGAATAGATAAGTCGTAGATATTGGTATTAGGCAGAGTTTTGTATATGAATATTCAATGGTAGAAGGGTTAACCCTTAGCCCGCCAAATAAATTGTCGTCTGCTATATTTCTCGTCTGCTTCAAGTTTCAAAGTGCTTCAAAGTTGCTCAAAATTGCTGAAAATGTTGTCCGAGTGTCAAACAGCTTGGATCCGGATGAGACACCGAGTTACTCGGCGTCTCATCCGGATCCAAGCTGTTTGCATATGGATCTATAGTCGTGACTGGCAGGCTAAGGGTTAAGCTCACAACTGCAAAAACCGTGAAGATTCCAAAACGTCTAACTACCAGAGACAAAGATTAGCCCATTACCCCATAAACTTGTTTCTAGTATTTAACCCATTACCTCATAGCCTGTTTCTAGTATTGAAGATAGGTGACCACTTAAAGCAGGTTTAAAGTAAAGCAGAATGTGCCTTACGGCACATTCTGCTTTACTTTCAGCCTGTTTAAGCTACCATTTGTTAGAAAAAAACAAAATAATTAATTTGATACACATTCATCACTGTATAAATTTGAACTATATTATTCAGTGGAGGTATAAATAATTAAAATTTAAGTTGTAAAAAGACGTATGTATGGGGTAATGGGTTCAGATAAACAATCACGTAAAGCAGGTTGAAAGTAAAGCAGAATGCAGTGTCTCTAGGTGCATTCTGCTGTACTTTCAGCTTACTTTTAGCAACCCTGGTTAGGATATATAGGATCTTTCACGAGTCGATGTTTAAGACAAGCTGATCTCAAATGAGTCTAGAATTGAAATGTTATTAAGCGAGCCTTGGTGAGCTTAACCTTTCTATTCTAGACGAGTTTGAGATCAACTTGTTTTAAACATCGACGAGTGACAGATTCTTTTTCTCACATTACCAACGATTTAAGCTATTTTTAAGTAATATGCATTTTTTTGAACCCCGGTGACGTCAAAACACCGTTATAAATAGTGACGTTATAGTGACGTCATCAAAGTGATCTTACACATGTTGGAGATAAGGATATTGGTCATCGTTGTTGGCTATAGAAAACAGGGGTAGTTATGTGAGAAATAGAAAATATTTAGTATGGTACACATTAATTAACCCATTACCCCTTAAAAACGCCTATTTACGCCTCTTATTTATTCCTCCACTGAAGAAAAAAGTTCCAGTTTATACAGCCAAGAATATGTACCAGAAAAAATATTTTCCATATCCTAGAAGATGGTAGCTTAAAGCAGGCTGAAAGTAAAGCAGAATGTGCCTTATGGCACATTCTGCTTTACTTTCAACCTGCTTTAAGTGGTCACCTGTTTTCAAAGCTAGAAATAGGCTAAGAGGTAATGGGTTAAGTAATTCACAACTGTATAAATTACTATTTTCTTCAGTGAATGAATAAAGTAAAGCATATTTTATGGGGTAATGGGTTAAGATAACATGATTGAGATGGTGAGCTGAACAAATAGTGTGAATGAAGAGGTGCATTCAAATCTGTATTTATTTCAAATCAATTACCTGTGAGAAATGCACATAAATATCAAAATTTCTCAACCAAATCTGGGGCTGGGGGAAACAGGGATGCTATTTGACCAATAAAATTAATGTAATGAGAAATAAAGAAATCAAAGTACACTGCATTGTATCTGCCAAAATGGCAGTGCATTTTGATCATAAAATTGGAGTTTTAAAAAATTCAGTTGTAGTAGTTAGGAAGGGGTGAGAATTTTTTTTTACAGCTAGTAGATTTTACTGGTTAACCCAGCTAAAACGAATTATGAACAATGGATGTTAGAGGTAAAAGAGGGGTGGGGACTGATTTGATACCAGTTCCCAGTATGTTTTCACATTTATTTTACATTGCTGATGATTTCTTATTCCTAAGACCAGTTCTGGTGGTGGTAAAGTTAGCAACATTAATTTTTGTATCATTAAAAATATGTTAAAAATTTACAACCACAAAGTAAAAAAGTAATTTGCAGAAATTTTGATGAAGAATAGGTTAGAGGTCAATCTTTCAATACTGTAACCATAATGCTGAAGCTGACCAGATAAGAGGAAGTTAACTCTACAAATCCAACATTTTCTCACTTATTTCAATACCAAATTCTATGGTGCTACTACTTATTAGAATCGTCTCTTTGAGACGATTCTAATGAGTAGTGAGTTTTTAGCTCACCTGAGCTAGCTCAGGGTGAGCTTTTGCAATCCTTGAAAGTCCGTCGTCAACAATTTTAGTGTTTACACTCAAGAGGCCACAATATTTATCCAATCTTTCTCAGTTGGTATATTGCCGTAAGAGTTCGGATGAGTTCGATTATGGTTGAAATCGGACAAATAGGTCATGAGTTATCTACCTTTGAACTGCTGAAAATGCCATATTTAACAGTGTTTACACTCTAGAGACCACAGTATTTATCCAATGTTTCTAAAACTTGCCCAGATTGTATATGACTATAAGAGTTCGGATGAGTTTGATTTGGTTGAAATTGGACAAATAGATCAAGAGTAATCTACCTTTGAATTGCTGAAAATGCCATATTTAACGGTGTTTACACTCTAGAGGCCACAATTCTTATCCAATCTATCTAAAACCTGCTCAGGTTGTAAATGACTATAAGAGTTCAGATGAGTTTGATTATGGTTGAAATCAGACATATAGGTCGAACGTTGTCTACCTTTAAATTGCTGAAAATGCCATATTTAAAGATGTTTACACTCTAGAGGTCACAAATTTTATCCAATCTTTCTCAAACCTACTCAGATTGTATATTACCATGAGACTTTGGATGAGTTAAATTATGGTTGTAATCGGATCAATAGGTCAAAAGTTATCTACCTTTGAATTGCTGAAAATGATATATTTAACAGTGTTTACGCTCTAGAGGCCACAATATTTATCCAAGCTCTCTCAAACTTGCTCAAATTGTATATGACCATAAGAGTTCGTAAAAGGGTGATTATGGTTGGATTCGGACAAATAGATCAAGAGTTATCTACCTCTGAATTGCTGAAAATGCCATATTTTACAGCATTTACACTCTTGCAACTACAGTTTTCAATGGATTTTGATTATACTTGTACACAAAGGATGTAGCTATACGTAGGAGTGCAATTATTGTTGAAATGTAATCATTGTTGCAATAGTTACCTGCCCTTGATATACTTTGAAATGCTAGAAAAAGGCTTCATTTCAGTATTGTTTAGGCTCTAGTTATCTGCCTTTGATGTACTGTACTATACTACAGTAGGTCAACAAACTTGAATGGATTTAGAATAAAACGGGTGAGGTGAAATTCAAAGGTAAAGGTATCAGGCTTCATTACAAATGGTGAGCGATATCAGGGCCTTCAGGCCCTCTTGTTGAAATACTCCCCTTAGTGGAGCCCTGCCTGGCATTGACAGATGCAGATCAAGGCATACAATGATTGCCCCGTTCCACATTACGCCCGTGTGTACAGGTGCAGATCAAGGCATACAATGATTGCCCTGTCCCACCATACGTCCATGTGTACAGATGCAGATCAAGGCATACAATGATCGCCCCGTCCCACATTACGTCTGTGTGTACGAGGTTAACCAGATTTTACCATTGTGTCTATCATCAAGACCTTACTAGAATGTTATGATACTTATACAGTTGTTTCTATGGACCATTCTCAATCCTCCCATATCACCCAACCTCAATTGACCTTGACCTGTTTTGGACTTAGGAATATTTCAAATTGGCCGTTTCTTGGTTAACAAGATGTTAAAGTTTCAGCTTACCTCAACACAGCTTACTAGAATGCTTTGATACTTATACAACTGTTACCTTGGCCCATTCCAAATACACCCATATCACCCAACCTTTATTTGACCTTGACCTACTTTGGACTTATAAATGATTCTGAATATATTGGCAAAGATTGCCACCGCGGGCATAGGCGTTTATTGAACGCAGTCTTGTTAACTCTCATGGTGGGTATTTTTTTCGTGTACAACGATAACTTTTGTCTGCTAGTGTTCTAAAAATAAAAATAGGGTCAGAATGACAGTGTTGGTCCTGATGAGATGCCATGTTATGTTACGTCTTATCAGGAGCCAAACTGTTTGCTAAGGTTATCCTTGTTTCACCACAAGTATGCGAAGAGTGGAATAAAATGTTTATTCGTGTATGTATACATAATTATGTGAATAGATTATTCAATGCCCATGATCCTAACTGTCGTCATCTTTGGTGTGGTCTATTGGCATAAACCTTTCTTTTACATCAGGACTCCAGATAAGAGGGAGTAAATTGAACAAATCCAACATTTTCTCACTCATTTCAGCACCAAATCCTTTGGTGTTACAACTCATTAGAAGCGGCTCTTTGAGACGCTTCTAAAGAGTAGTGACACCATAGGGTTTAATCGAGAAATAAAGATTTTAGTTTTTGAAATACTCCCATTATCGGGAGCCCTTTTACATTCTTTTCCCTTAATTTTGTTGTAATTGATTCCTTATCTCTTCTCCCGTTGAACATTTATATATAACTCACCTGAAGTATTTGATTAGCTAATAAAATAAAGGAAACCTTAGAGGCCTGCCTTAATTATAATCATGAATGATTGGTAGGCAGAAAAAAACCAACAAAACCTTTCCCTTTTATTTTAGGAGCGGTTTTGAGAAAAACAAATCTTTCTTTGATGCAGAAATAACCCCATGAGCCATAAAAGATAAAAATAGAAAAAAGTTCCTTGTTTGATGGTTGGGTATCTCAGATTGATTGAAGCAAATATGTCATACCTACCTCAGTTTTCTTTTTAGACATTCAGCAGTAAAAAAAATGTCTAACTGCCAGAGAGACCAAATGGAATTTGATTTATCGTCCCCTTTCTCCATAGTGTAAAATGCAAATCCCCCTACATCCAACTTTTAAGGCAGGTTACTGCTTAACTCTTTCCTCCCTGAAACTTTATATGGTCAATTCCAGTTTCGATTTTTGTCTAGTCCATTTCTGGCTTTTAAGAGTTGTTTTTGTCAATTTTGGCATTACTGACAAACAGTGAAGACCCTGATCAGAGGGCTCCTTTCGGAGCCCTCTGATCTGGGCCTTCACTGTTTGCACAGGACAAGACTTAGTGTATTATTCACATGTACACTGTTTGAAATGACGCCAATATGCGGGACTAGGGTTCAAAGGGTTAAAGACATTTCCTGACCTACTTTGGGTGATAATATCTATACTGGCAGCTCCCTGGCAATAATCATGTGAGGCCCGCACCTTATATTTGATAGTTCGGTTAGTAAAACCCATTGAAAAAAACCTTGAGTTGGTGTATTTAAGGGCCTCTATAGACAACTTAGGATTGGTGGCATTGGCTGTGCACTTTACTTCTGCTATACAGTTACTTTCACGCCTATCGAGAACAAAAATGGGGGGGGTTTAGTCCATCAAAGGACTGTAGAAATGTCTTTAAAGCAAGATAAGCTCCTGCTTTCATTTTGCTTTAAGCTGCCACCTGTATTAAACTTCGACATTGAGCATTTTTAGCTCACCTGTTTGTGCTCAAGGTGAGCTTTTGTGGTCGGTCTTTGTCCGTCGTTGTGCGTTGTGCGTCAACAATTTCTTCAAACATCTTCTTCTCCAAAACTACTGGCTGGATTGCAACCAAACTTCACAGGAATGTTCCTTGGGTCAAGCTCTTTCAAAGTTGTTCAAAGAATTTGAAACAATGCAGAACTCTGGTTGCCATGGCAACCAAAGTGAAAAAATGAGGAAATCTTAAAAAATCTTCTTGTGAAAAACCAAAAGGGCCAGAGCTTAGATATTTGGCACATAGCATCATCTACAGGTCCTCTATCAAAGTTGTCCAAATTTTGCCCCTGGGGTCAAAATTGACCCCGCCCCGGGGGTCACCGTTTTACATAGAGTTATATAGTGAAAAGTTCAAACATCTTTTTCTCTGAAACCAATATGACCAGAGCTTTGATATTTGGCATGGTATAACTTCTAGAGGTATTTGACATATATTTTTGAATTGGTTCCGGTCTGTTGTATATCTAGGTCACAAGAGCTAAAAATAGATTTTTTCAATGAGAACTTAAAAAATCTTCTTGTCTGAAACCATAGTACACTAAGCTTAGATATTTTGAACATAGCATCGTCTACAGGTCCTGTATCAAAATTGTTCAAATTTTACCCCTGGGGTCAGAATTGGCCCCACCCCGGGGGTCACCGTTTTACATAGAGTTACATAGTGAAATGTTCAAACATCTTTTACTCAGAAACCAATATGGCCAGAGCTTTGATACTTGGCATGGTGTTACTTCTAGAGGTCCTTCACATATATTGATGAATTGGTTCTGGTCTGTTGCATATCTGGGTCACCGGAGCTAAAAATAGATTTTTTCAATGAGAACTTAAAAAATCTTCTTGTCTGAAACCATAGTACACTAAGCTTAGATATTTTGAACATAGCATCGTCTACAGGTCCTGTATCAAAATTGTTCAAATTTTACCCCTGGGGTCAGAATTGGCCCCACCCCGGGGGTCACCGTTTTACATAGAGTTACATAGTGAAATGTTCAAACATCTTTTACTCAGAAACCAATATGGCCAGAGCTTTGATACTTGGCATGGTGTTACTTCTAGAGGTCCTTCACATATATTGATGAATTGGTTCTGGTCTGTTGCATATCTGGGTCACCGGAGCTAAAAATAGATTTTTTCAATGAAAACTTCTTGTCTGAAACCATAGTACACTGAGTTTAGATATTTTGCACATAACATCAACTACAGGGTCTCTATCAAAGTTGTTCAAATTTTGCCCCACCCTTGGGGTCACCTTTTACAAATCTTCTTTTCTGAAATCAAGTGACCCATCCTAGTGTCACCATGGACAGGTGAGCGATCAAGGGCCATTCTGGCCCTCTTGTTTATGGTGCTTATGTAATGTTGATGGATATCCTTAGGCATTTCTGAAGAGGAAGTCTAAGGTGAAGATTTAATTATATTTATGGAGTTTGCAGTCTGGACGAAGCTAGAACATTCATGTCCTCGAGCATTTGTTCCACGTTGAACAAATGTTTCCAAGCTGTGGGCTATTTTGTGTGTTATTTATTGTAAGTTTGAGGTAGCAGTTTGTCTGGGTATATGAGCATCAATAATTCTGGGTTGTTATAGTCTTGCTTAGTCCTTTGATCAGCTATGAACTACTAAATGTTAAACAGATTTGTCATTTTGTCACCTTTATCATATGGTTATATATTTATCTGTCTGTTAGGAACTTAGGAATCACAATTTAACCCTTAGCCCGCCAAATAAATTGTCGTCTGCTATATTTCTCGTCTGCTTCAAGTTTCAAAGTGCTTCAAAGTTGCTCAAAATTGCTGAAAATGTTGTCCGAGTGTCAAACAGCTTGGATCCGGATGAGACGCCGAGTTACTCGGCGTCTCATCCTGATCCAAGCTGTTTGCATATGGAGCTATAGTTGTGAGTGGCAGGCTAAGGGTTAAGTCTGCTGTGAATGACTAGAGGAATATTTTGGACGCCTTGTTAAATCCATTACTCCATAGCCTGTTTCTAGTAATGAATAAAACAGGTTGAAAGTAAAGCAGAATAAACGAAAGGCATTTTTATGGAGTAATGTGTTAAATGCTACAATGCTGAACTTTAAAATGGACTCGTGAATTTTCATATAATAGATGATCAGTTGATGTTGCCCTTTGAAGAAGTATTTAAAAAACATTGTAAAGCTGTGCTATCAGTAGAGTAGTCACACGATAGGGTTTTGTGGATTTTAATTTTTGTAATACTCCACTTGTTTGGAGCCCTGTAGTAAAACCTGGTTAACCCATTAGCCCATAGCCAGTTTTTAGTTTTCAAGACATTGTGACCGCTTAAAGCAGGTTGAAAGTAAAGCAGAATGCGCCTTAAGGCGCATTCTGCTTTACTTTCAGCCTGCTTTAAGCTATTGTCTGCTAGAATATAGTAAATAATTCCTATGGTACATATACATGACTGTATAAAGTGGACATATTTCCTACAGAGGAGTAATAAATCAAAGGCGTAAAAAGGCGTATTTATGGGGTAATGGGTTAAAAATGAGATGGAAATGGAAAGCTCAGAAGTCTTTCGAGGTTGACTATTCTACATGTGTTTGTTTACTGTTGATTATTGTTTCTACACGAGGATATAAGGGGTTATATAACCCTGAGAGTGAATGATGACCCACTGAGCAGATGTTTAATGAAATTATTACAGTAAATATGTCAATGGGTTGGAAAGGGTTAAGTATACCAGGGCTCCGGATAAGGGGAGTATTTCAAAAACTAAAATCTTTATTTCTGTATTAAACCCTATGGTGTCACTACTCATTAGAATCGTCTCTTCGAGATGATTCTAATGAGTAGTAACACCATAGGATTTGGTGTTGAAATAAGTGAGAAAATATTGGATTTGTTCAGTTTACCCTCTCTTATCTGGAGCCCTCCTATACTTATCTAAGGTAGAATGTTGGTTTATCCAACTTAAAAACAGACATTCTATTATTGGGTGCTCTTTGACATGATTGCGGAGACCTCCATTGTTCTATACAATCTTACCAGTGTTGTATAGAGTTAAGAGTTTTAGAAATCAACTAGAAAAAGTAAATTAGCAACTATAAAAAGATAGTTGAAAAACATATTGAAGTATTCATTGTAATTTTCAATTTTATACCTTTCTGCGAGAAGCAAAGGAAAGAGAAAACCAAATCATTCAAAGTAGATAGGTCTTTGATTGCGAGCAGGCTTTTGATTGCAAGTAGATAGGTCTTTGATTGCAAACAGGCTTTCGATTGCAAGCAGATTGGCATTTATTAATATAGACTTCCATTTTCACCGCTTCTCCTGGGTTTAAATTTCGCAGATTAGATCTAAGCACCAAATAGGTGAAAATTAAAACCCAGCTGGAAAAAACAACTATACCATGCAGGGCTTCAGATAAGAGGGAGTACACTGAACAATTCCAGCATTTTCTCTATTATTTCAGCACCAAACCCTATGGTGTTACTACTCATTAGAATCGTCTCTTCGAGAAGATTCTAATGAGTAGTGACACCATAGGGTTTGGTGCAGAAATAAAGATTTTAATTTTTGAAATACTCCCCTTATCTGGAGCCCTGTATACGGCAGTACATTTGAAAAGCACTATACGGTAGTACATTTGAAAACCACTATATGGTAGTACATTGGAAAACCACTATACGGTAGTACATTTGAAAACCACTATACGGTAGTACATTTGAAAACCACTATACAGTAGTACATTTGAAAAGCACTATACGGTAGTACATTTGAAAAGAGAAAGAGTTAAAAGCTGTCTAAGCAGCTTCTGTGGGTGTCTCAGTGTTGGCTATACCTCTCTGTCATATGAGCCGTGACCTCACTGGAAGAGTTCCATGTTGTCGTTGTGTTTGTTGAGATTCCGACTCTCACATCTGGACTACCTAGCATTGTCAGACATAGGTCCAAGGTTAAAAAGAGTCTTGAGCTGAGTCTGAGATCGTTCTCAAGCATTTGATTGGTCAGATTTGAGCTTTTTCTAGCAAGCATTTGATTGGTCAGATTTGAGCTTTCGCTAGGAAGCATTTTGATTGGTCAGATTTGAGCTTTCGCTAGCAAAAGCTCAAATCTGACCGATCAAATGCTTGAGAATGATCTCAGACTCAACTCAAAAGCTTTATAACCTTGGGGCCCAATCTCCTCTGTCTGTCTGTAGCAGAGTTCTCGTTAACCATGCATGGCCTCAATCTCTTAATTTCTGCCTTTTCCTGATGGTATTATTGTTTTCCTTTATATTATTAGATGTCATTATTAGATGTTATTTGCTTTACCTTTTTCTTTCCAACTTCTGTATTGTGTTTTTCTCCATTAGCTCTTTGTCAACTATTCAACCTTCATCCCCCTTCTTTGTTTTTATTAGTATTTGTTTTTGTATATATAACTTTTTTTTTATTATATTTTTTTGCAAGAACTTTTGCAGTTATTTGCAGTACATTTTCAACACATGTTTTATTCAATTACAAACAATTTAATGCATGAATTCAGGTCCATCAGACATTACTCACTAAATGCACCATTTTAAACGTTTTATCATCTTACTGCTAAAATTATTTATTAAGAAAATGCATTGCATGAGATTTATACAAACAGCGTTATTTTTACATTCATCAGCTATAAACTAAAACCCTCAGTCATCGATTATTCACAAGTCATATTTTGCATTTTTTGTTGCTGATCATTTAAATAGTATAACCCTCTGAACGCAGGCATTTAGTATGGCAACTACAGAGCTCCATATACGAGGGAGTAAACTGAACAAATCCAATATTTTCTTACTCATTTTAGCAGCAAATCCTATGGTGTTACTACTCATTAGAATCGTCTCTTTGAATAGTGACACCATAGGGTTCAATGCAGAAATGAAGATTTTATTTTTTTTAAAAATTCCCCTTTTCTGGAGCCCTGAACTTGCAAAATTCAATGTACAGGGCTCCAAATAAAAGGAGTATTTCAAAAGATAAAATCTTTATGTCTGCACTAACTCTATGGTGTGACTACTTGTTAGAGCTGTCTCACACTGTTAGGTTTATTGTAGACATGAAGGAAAAAAAAGGTTCGAAACTTATCTGGAGCCCAGATTTTATCTGCCTTTTGTAAAACTAGAGAGGAATGAAAAAACTTCAGTGCTTATGCTGACAACAATTTCAGCAGTTGCTGAGCGTTCAAAGAGTTTATACCAGGCGTAGATATAGGATTAACTAGATGGATATGGCAACTTTCTGTTGATTGTTTTTTAACCCTTTCCCCGCATAAAAACGCCTTCTAACGCCTTACCTACTCCTCATAGTGCCTTTTCGTGTTTCTTTCCGTCCTGTTACAGTCGTAGGAAACATTTCCTATAGTCTAACAGGCAGCTGCTAAAAGCAGAGTGACTGTAAAACAGAGAGCTCTTATAGGAGCTTTCTGCTTTACTTTCACCCTGCTTTAATTCATAACACGTTAGTAGTGAAACCATGATATCCTTTGCAAACAGCTTGGATCATGATGAGACGCCGCGTTACGCGGCGTCTCATCAGGATCCAAGCTGTTTGACACTCTGACCCTGATTTGAAAACGAATACTGAAAAAACGAGCTATGGGGGAACGGGTTAACCCATGTTTACCAGTTTTGCTTGATTGTGTTTTCTGTTGTAACCATTGTGTTCATCCGTTTTTGTATTTCAGATTCGTGTAGTTAACGCGTTCCGCATGGGTCTAGACACTAGGTATGACAGTCATAGTTTGTCATCGGTACGTAGTTTCCCCCCACAGGGGGGTAAGCCCTACAGACAGCCAACCAGTCCACTAGCTTCCCCAGACACGGCGCAAAACCTGGAACTCGCAATCATAAATAAGTAAACATTGCTTCCCCTCGGTCTCCTGTTCATACAAGACACGTGAGTGAGGGAGTCTTTGAAACGGAGAGAGGAATTCTGTAGTGGACAAAATGATGCACATTGAAACGAACATAGAAATGAATATAGACTATTGCTAGTGAAACATGTTTTTACACTGGAACATTGAATACAGAGCAGTGTTGAGCTTTTCGACTAGTTACTACATTATTTCACTGTAATATGATGTGATGATGACGTGTATGAAATGATAAATATTTAAATACTATAGTCAATCCTATGTCCAGCTAGCATTCAGGTACATGATGCATAAAGAGAATGCTCTTGGTAACTTAATGCAGTTTTATATTAACTCTTTGCATACTGGGTAACTATGTAATCTGCTTCTGTTCTAAGTATAGATTCATCAAAACTCTTTACAGAACAGGGCCAGACTGTCAAACAGTCTCGATCGCGATGAGACGCCACATCACACGGCGTCTCATCGGGATCCAAGCTGTTTGCAAAGGTAATCAGGAATCCGCAACTATTGCGTGAAGAGTTGAGCAATCACACGTCTTAAGTTCATCGAGTGACTGCTGACGGACAGATTGATTTGCACTGATGACCAACCCTTGCACCTTTACCTTGTGTTTAATTAACATGCAGTGTATGACCCTTTCCTTCAAACTTCTACTCATCAGTGTTAAACCCTTTACTCCGCTTAGCCCATAGCCTGATTCTAGTTTTGAAAATAGGTGGCCACTTAAAGCAGGTTGAAAGTAAAGCAGAATGTGCCTTACTGTCAACCTGCTTTAAGTTACCATCTGCTAAAATATAGAAAATAGTTCTTATCATACATATTCATAACTGTATAAATTGGAAAATTTTGCTCGGTGGAGGAATAAATAAAAGGCGTATTTGGTTAATGGGTTATGCGCCATACGACGCCTAGGCTTTACCTACTCCTCTAATGTAGCTTTGAAAATGATTATTCATTGATGGTTTTAATATCAGTGATAGCATAAAGGCAAGGTGAGAGTGAAGTAGAAAGCTCCTAAAGGAGCTTTCTGCTTTACTTTTATCTTACTTTTAGCAGCTTCTTTGCTGAAACACAGTTGGATATTGGGTTTTGGGGCATAGGCAATGGAGGAAAGGGTTGAGATGGGTGGTTTTAGCAGGATGAAGGGTAGGGAGAAAGCTCTTACCAGGGCTCCAGATAAGAGGTAGTTTTTTCAATAAATCCCACATTTTCTCACTATTTTTAGCACCAAATCCTATGGTGTTACTACTCATTAGAATCGTCTCGAAGAGACGATTCTAATGAGTAGTGACACCATAGGGTTTAATTCAGAAATAAAGATTTTAGTTTTTGAAAAACTACCCTTATCTGGTGCTCTGTCTTACATCCAGCCTGTTCTAAGCATTCACCTGTCCGGATGAAAGAAATGTTTCTTAATATGGCTCTCTATTGTCACATGAACGTTACGTAGAAAAGCCATGAAAAAGCATTTTAATGTAAGACATGAAAATGTGTTTACTGTGAAGGAAAGGGTAAATCTTATGGAAGTGTAGAAATAATGAGTAGCTTTGAGATGGTCACCATCATGTTGTAGGTCTACTAAGGCTCTAACTAGAGATTGGTATAAAGTATTGCAAGTAGATTCCGAATGCATCTTTGTTGCTCAGCACAGATTTTATTGTAGATTTTGGTTATAATTAGTTTAGTTCATCACTTACCTTATAAGTTAAGCCTGTCATTTGTCATTAGGTATGTTTGTTCTCCTCTGCAAGTCTGGGTTTAGATTAGATAATCATCTGTTAGCAAATTACCCTAAGAGCATTTTCCCTTCTTTGATTTAACCCACTAGCCAGTTGCTAGTATTGCAGAAGAAAGGTGATCCAAAGGAGCTTTCTGCTTTACTCTCAGTCTGCTTTAAGCTACCACCTGCTAGGATATAGAAAATATTTCTTATGATACATATTCATGACTGTATAAATTGGAACTCTTTTCTTCAGTGAAGGAATAATTTAAAGGGCATAAAAAGGCTTATTTATGCTGGTTATGGGTTAAGTGTGTTTCCTTTTTGTAGTTGGTCAAAATCATTAAGTATCAAGCAGCTTTTGCATTAATCATACTTGTAGAACTATGAACTGCATCATGGTTGTCACGGTTTCTGGAATATCCTTCTAGAACTATAGGTCTTTGCAAAGGAATTGGTTCTTGGGACAAGCTCCAACTTTGTAATGATCTGCTCAAGTTGGCTCGTGCAATTGGCTTTGTTCATTCTTGTGTTTAGTTTAGTCTTTCATCAATTCCTCAAAGTACCAAATGCATATCTCATTGCATCTATCACAGCAGTTCTTCCATGGTCATTGTGTTAGGATTTATCAAAACAGAGCTCCAGATAAGCAGGGTATTTCAAAAATTAAAAACTGGATTAAACCCTATGGTGTCACTACTCGTTAGAATCATCTCTTCGAGACGATTTAGTGAATAGATGAAGCTATGTCACCTCGTCTGTACTTTGGAACGATACAAAGTACAGTTGAGTGTTGATAGCTCGAACTTGTTTAAATTGAATTTACCAATAGTTTTTCAGTAGTTAATTTGCACAACTGAATTGCCACGAAGTCCAAGATACTCATATTTCAAAGTTAAAATGTGACTGAGCTACGTTTTACTTTTGTAGTTTAAACAAACACACTTTGATTTGGATCATATTTGAATGTAGTTCATTTTGCTATCTTTCATCTTTTTGCTACTCATCTGTCTTATTATTTGTCTATTGTATGTAATATTTGTAAAGGTATTACTATCAGAGCTCCAGATAAGGGTAGTTTTTCAAAAACTAAAATCTTTATTTTTGAATTAAACCCTATGGTGTCACTACTCATTAGAATCGTCTCTTTGAGACGATTCTAATGAGTAGTAACACCATAGGATTTGGTGCTAAAAAGAGTGAGAAAATGTTGGATTTGTTGAAATAACTACCTCTTATCTGGAGCCCTGACTATGGAGGCAGTGGATTTAATGTTATAGTTTAGGGAATAAAGTTTCCAATGCATGTATGGTGACCATCAAGTTAGTTGGTAGTGCTTCAGTGATAATTTTACGTGTGCATCCTGAGTCCTATACTCATTGAATTTGCCAAGGACTCATTATTTAAAAAGTTGCGAGTCCCATGGACCCATAGCTTTTCTGGCCTTAGTTATTATTAACCTATTACTCATAAGCAAATAGTAGCTTAAAGCAGGTTGAAAGAAAAGCAGAATGTGCCTTAAGGCACATTCTGCTTTTCTTTCAACCTGCTTTAGGTGGTCATCTGTCTTCAAAACTAGAAACAAGTTAAGGGGATTTGGGTTAATTTTTCACCTCAAGGACCCCATGTTTGTCTAAAGGACTCATTGTTTTACAGAATGTGCATACCGAGGACTCATTCATCTGATTTCTAAAATTATCACTGGTGCTTTGTCAGGGTCTTAGGATGGAAGATAAAGCGATAGACACAATACTGTTTTATGTGCTTTAGGTCAATATGGAATCTACTCTTAAGGTGTTTCATGATGTGGCCGTCGTGTGTTATTTTTTAGAACAAAATAATGGGATCAATTGAAACCTATAAATTGAACCTTGAACTGTGTATGCAAATGATTATGGTTAAAAAATGATCCAATCTCAAATTTGTCTTTGAAAGAGATAGATGTTTGAGATTGTTCGTAATTATATAATCATGAAAAAACAACAACCTCTTCTTAATTCAATATCTCCTGAAACTTCTAATGGACAATTCCAGTTTGCAATAAAGGCTGGTCCATTTAAGACTATTTAGGGTTGTGATTTTTTTAATAAATTGCAAAATGACAAACAGTGAAGTCCCTGGTCAGAGGGCTCCTACAGGAGCCCTCTGATCAGGGACGTAACTGTTTGCATAGGACAAGTGTACTATTCACATGTACACTGTTTTAAAATGACGTGTATATGCCGGACAAGGGTTCAAACCTCTACTTATTGTAATAAATCATAAGAGTGCAGTAGCATTGTAGTTCATGATATTGTAGAAACTTTAATACTTAATATAGATGTATGTATGTAAAAACACTCTATAGTTATTATTTAATAAACTGAAATGTGCATTTAACACTTCACCCTATAGCCTGTTTCTAGTTTAGAAGACAGATAACCACTTAAAACAGGTTGAAAGTCAAGCAGTGTGCCTTTAGGCACAATCTGCTTTACTTTGAACCTGGTTTAAGTACCATCTGCTTTGAACCTGGTTTAAGCTACCATCTGCTAGTTATAGAAAATATTTCTTATTTTACATACTCCTGACTATAAAGTACATAAACTATTTTCTTCAGTGAAGGAATATATTAAAGGCATATTTATGGAGTATTGAGTTAAATATGGGATTGCTACAAAGGAATGAATGTAAGCATACATACACATGTATTCCTGGTTAGGGGGGTAAGTTAGAAAAAAGAAATTTCAAAAATATGGGAAATCAAGTTATTTGGTCCATCCCACCATGAGGGCTTACTAATACTATTGCAAAGTGACTCATCCCACAGAACAACATTTTGATACAGTCAATAAAAAAAAAGTCAACAAAGCAGGCTTTAAATTATTAGGCTCTGATTAAAGGAGGAAAATGCAATAAAAAAGTCTGTATGTTTCATTTGTTTGACAATGAAAAGTAGCGTATCACTGAACTGTGTATATGGTAGTGTGTGTGTGTGTAGATGTGTGGGAGCGAGTCTTGTAGGGTCTAGTAATGTCGAGATTCAATCCAGGACTAATGTACAGTTTTGCCCTTTCCTTCATAGCACTTCCTTTAGTGTTTAAAATAAATAATTTGAGCGGGCTGAAAGTAAAAGAGGAAAGTTCACATTTGAGCTTTCTGCTTTATTTTCAGCCTGCTCGAAGAAGTTACCTGTCAAGAAGTAGGAAATATTTCCTTTGACTCTACAAGCCTGCTTGAAGCAGAAATTAGGGACTATTTCTGATAGCACTTTATCATGCATGACATGGTAGAAGTAAGAAATGGCATTGTTAGGAGATGAAGATGATTAACCCATTACCTAGTAGCCTGATTCTAGTTTTGAAGATAGAAGACCACTTAAAGCAGATTGAAAGTAAAGCAGAATGTGCCTTAAGGCACATTCTGCTTTACTTTGAGCCTGCTTTAAGCTACCATCTGCTAGAATGGAGAAAATGTTTCTTAAGATGTATATTCAGGACTATAAAAAGTGGAACTATTAATGGGGTTAAAGGTGTTTAATTGAAGGAAAGGGATATTTGAAGGAAAGGGTTTGTAAAGTATTGTGATAGGTTTGTTTTAGATTAGCATTTGTACATGTAAAGCAAAGACTAGTTTAGTATGGATGCTGGTATGGGGTAGTAAGGTAGCTTAAACTTTGGGTAATGTAGTAATACTTGTGTTAAGAGGCAATTGAATAGATAAACAGCCTTAACCCATTACTCCTAAATATTATTCCTCCACTAAAGAAAAAAAAGTTCCCAATTTGTAGTCCATTTCTAGTTTTGAAGATAGGTGATTACTTAACCCTTTGAACCCTAGTCCCGCCTATAGGCGTCATTTCAAACAGTGTACATGTGAATAATACACTTGTCCTGTGCAAACAGTGAAGGCCCAGATCAGAGGGCTCCAAAAGGAGCCCTCTGATCAGGGTCTTCACTGTTTGTCAGTAATGCCAAAACTGACAAAAACAACTCTTAAAAGTCAGAAATGGACTAGACAAAAATCGAAACTGGAATTGTCCATTTAAAGTTTCAGGGAGGAAAGGGTTAAAGCACATTGAAAGTCTACTTTACTTTCAGCCTGATTTAAGCTATCATCTTTTTGGATAAAGAAACTATTTCTTAAGATACATAAATATTATTCACGACTGTATAAATTGAAAGTATTATTTTCTTCAATGGAGGAATAAATTACAGGCTTAAAATGCATATAATGGAGTAAATTGCCAATTGACATAGGTTCAACTTTATTATAACAGAAAAGTTGTTTGCTATTTTAAACATAGAAGTGTTCTTTGTTTTGGGGTGATTTCCCCTCTTGATATGGAATTTGAATCATGTTACAATTGTTTTCGTTCAAAGATTGTATGCTCTGGTTGAGAGATGGAGGTTTAAATTGTCAGGGTGGATTAGGAATATATCAGGAAAACTTCTTAATGATTGCCAATACACTTTTGTTTTACATTCCAAGGGTATCTTAGTTTAAGGCTGTTTTTATGTGAAAGGTGTGTTGATAGCAGCATCAGTAACCCAGGGACGTTTGGAATAAT
The DNA here is from genome assembly GCA_922989275.2 of Gari tellinella. Classification (NCBI taxonomy): domain Eukaryota; kingdom Metazoa; phylum Mollusca; class Bivalvia; order Cardiida; family Psammobiidae; genus Gari; species Gari tellinella. The sequence continues at coordinate 78,039,350 of OV277858.1, forward strand.
ATTGAAGTTAAATACACATGGCACCTTACAGTAAGACTGAAAGTAAAGCAGAAAGCTCCTTAACTCTTTCCTCCCTGAAACTTTAAATGGACAATTCCAGTTTCCATTTTAGTCCAGTCCATTTCTGACTTTTAAGGGTTGTTTTTGTCAATGTTTGGCATTATGACAAACATTGAAGACCCTGATCAGAGGGCTCCTTTCGGAGCCCTCTGATCTGGGTCTTCACTGTTTGCATAGGACAAGTGTACTAATAACATGTACACTGTTTGAAAGGGACGCCTATATGCGGGACTAGGGTTCAAAGAGTTAAGGGATTTTGGATTTTCTTTTTTCGGACCATAGCTTGTGGGTTATCGATGCTGTTTCCGAACTGTATCCATATGGAAGAGCAATATTAACATTTCCCATGTTTAGTTTGTCACAAATGTTTGTGCAGTGTGTGTTTTCAGTCCTGTGTTGTTAACCCATTGAACCCATTGTGAAGAGTATACTCATTCTGTACAAGTTTACTTTTGTGTTTGTGGAGGGAGGGGGGGGGGGTTTAATCTGTATAAATGAATATGAGGAGGATATCAAAATTTGAGATATTAATATAATTCAGGGTTCCAGATAAGAGGGAGTAATGTGATCAAATCCAACATTATCTCGCTAATACTGCACCGAATCCTATGATGTTACTACTCATTAGAATCGTCTTGAAGAGACGATTCTAATGAGTAGTGACACCATAGGGTTTATTGCAGAAATAAAAATTTCAGTTTTTGAAATACTCCCCTTATCTGGATCCCAGTAATATTATTGTATTATTATAAAGTGCTTTCTTTCTGCAACACTTACAGTGCTAGACTCAGATATATAAGCAGATGACTGCTTAACCCATTACCCCATATCATGTTTATAGTTTTGAAGACAGGTGGCCCCTTAAAGCAGGTTGAAATTAAAACAAAATGCATCTTTATGTGCATTCTGCTTTACGTAAGGCACATTTCCTTTATGTTCAACCAGTAGTCATCTGTCTTCAATACTAGAAACAGGCTATGGGTTGCAGGGTTAAGAATGATAAGAAACTTGGCAGCAATGTTAAGCAGTCAATCATCTCAAAATCATTATGACTTTAGATTTAGAAACACAAAATAAATTTGATGTGAATTTTGAATAAAAATCCTATTAAAAAATTCCTCAACTGATTTTTCTTTGTCAGAAATGTCTTGCAGAATACATTTAATTGTTTTCCATGAAGATGCATTTGTAGTTTTGTAGTCTTTGTATATTTCACTGACAAGTATCCATGGAGCCCAAGGCAAATTGGAGAGGGATGCTTTGTGCGTGTGTGATTGAGAGCATTTATTATGGTCAAGCTTGTATTAATCCATTCTCCCGTAAACTTTATACAAGAATATGCATCATAAGAAATATTTACTTCATTGTAGCAGGGGATGGTAGCTTAAAGCAGGTTGAAAGTAAAGCAGAATGCGCCTTAAGGCGCATTTTGCTTTACTTTCAACCTGCTTTGAGTGGTCACCTGTTTTCGAAAATAGAAACCGGCTACGGGGGTAATTGGTGAAGCGACCACTCGAAAGAATATGTATCTGTAGATAGAACATTAAAGGGACTGTACACTGGTTGTTAGATACCAAATGCGGAGAGAGTGGTTATTTTGTTATGCAATTTTGATTATTATTTGCTGGTAAGTGTATGTGTGTGTGTTTTGGTGGGTGGGGCAGTGCTTGTTTGTTCACTATACAAAAGTATTTCTGATATATGTTCAGTTATTTTGCTTTTTATCCGTGTAGTTTAAATACTTAAGACTTAATACTACAGTAATCAACATAGATGACGTACTCTAAACCTTTCCATGCAGAAATGTTTTTATGGAATGGATGCTAACATTTTTATATAATTATCTAGTGTATGTTTAGTATAATGCAGGCGTGTATAAACTGTTGTCATGGGTTCTAAGCAAATAGGTAGGACAAAATCTTCACAATTAAATATTTGCATCTTCAAACCAAGCCCCCTGTCTATGGTATAAGACATTTCTGATCAGACTGATCTGCTTTTAGCTTTTTATTCCCCTTTCATCTGTAAATGAGGAAGGTATATAGTGATTTAAATTGTTAGTCAGTGCGTACAAGGTTAACCTCAATTTGACCTTGACCTCTTTTGGAACTTTTCAATGGGTTATTTCTTGGAAAACGAGCTTTTAGTGTTTTGCCTGACATCAACACCACTTACAAGAAAAATTTTGATGCAGTTGTTGCCTTGGACCATTCTCAACAGACCCATATCAGAGAACCTTCATTTGACCTTGACCTTGATCTAATTTGGACTTGGAAATTATTCTGAATATTATTGGGTAATGGGTTAAACTTCTATGATCTTTTCTTTTTTTTCAAATAAAATGTTCCAAGATTGAAAACTTACCAATTTATTTTGATATTTAGGGCTGTTTGAAGAAAATATTTCGGAAAAGTAAGAAGTTAGACAAATAGTGCAGACCCTGAAAAAAAGGGATTCTGAAGTAGGTCTGGAATAATTCTATTGCTTCACAATGTAACAAGAAGAGAAGGAGCTTTCTGCATTGTTTTAGTTGTATATGTTTAGCAGCACCCAGTCTTTGCTATTGCCCATGCACTGAGTTTAGCTTTACCCGGGTTTCATTGTAAACATTGGGTTGGAAGAATTATGTATAATAATTGTAGTCAGTCCAGTTCCAATGCATTGATCAAAAACTGTCTAAAACACGGACCAATTCCTGTGCATTGATCAAAAACTGTCTAAAACACGGACCAAAAGTTAACCCATCTCATGCTATTAGCATACAGTCGAAATGTTAAGTGAACACTGAATGAAGATATGTGGTGATTGATATGGAAAGGTTATCGCTTAATGCAAGATAAAAGTAATGCAGAAGGCTCCTAAAGGAGCCTTCTGCATTACTTTTATCCTACATTCAGCTGCCATCTGTCGTAAATACTACAAGTATATCATCTTTGAGTGGTGGCTTAAAACATGTTTGACTGTATATTTGCGAATAGTTTTGAATGCAGTTGAGATGCAGAGTAACTCGGCATCTCCATCCAAACTGATTGGCACTGAAATATATTCATTTTGTACACAGAAAACAATCTTTTGTCAAGAAGAAAACTTGTATCAAGTGAACTAAGTTAAGTCAAACCTTGATAACTCGAGATTGCTTAAGTTGAACTTATTTGTATTTCATCATTTAAGTTTCAATAAATTGAGCTTGCTTAAGTCTAACCTATTTGTATTTTATTGCTAAAACGTTGCTGAGCTTTGTTTTAACTTTGAAACACATGTAGATTTGATTTAAGTGTGTTTAAGATATCAATGTTTGACTGAATTTAACTCTTTGCACGCTAAGTAAGAATGTCGTCTGCAACAATAATTGTCGTCTGCTACTTTTAAAAAAAATATTTTTAGAATAGGTTCAGTGTCAAACAGTTTGGATCCTGATTAGACGCCACATAAGCAGCGTCTGATCTTGATCCAGACCGTTTGCAAAGGTAATTATGATTTTGCTGTAGTCGTGCAAGGAGTCAAAACTCACACCTTGTTCAGTATGAGAAAGGTGATTAATAGACCATATTTTTTACGTTGGTTTTCGAGTTCCGCTTAGTGTTTTACAGATCGTATGTCTCACATGATGTGGTGTACAAATCACAACAGTGAAGAATGTCCGATATAAAAAACACACAAACATATGGACGAGCACTTGATTCAAACATGTACATATACTTGTATCCTGTTTTTCACTGATATTACATTTGTACATACATTTTAATATATTTGTAATTATTATAGGATTTGTGAACCTATGTAAAATGCTATTTTATCCCATTGTGCACCAGTAGGGTGTACATTTACCAAAATTTATGTTCTATTTAGAATGTATGTTAAATTCCTTAAGGTTTTTATGAATAAAGACATTTCATTTTATTTAATTGTCATTTATTTGTATATTCCTTTTGATATACTCACCTTTTGGTATAAGTAAGAGAGTGAGCAAATGTGAGAGAGAGAGATATTGAGATCAAAATTTAGCTTAATACTCTATCATCAGAGCTCCAGATAAGGGGGGGGTATTTCAAAAACTAAAATCTTTATTTCTGCATTTAACCCTATGGTGTTACTACTCATTAGAATCGTCTCTTTGAGACGATTCTAATGAGTAGTTACACCATAGGATTTGGTGCTGAAATTATTGAGAAAATATTGGATTTGTTCTGTTTACTCCCTCTTTTCTAGAGCCATGTATCATAGCTGTATGCTTGAACATCATTTCCAAGACTCTGGCCTCAAATCACTTTCCAAGTTCTAGCTGCATATATATTATTGTGTGAATAGTAAGGTAGGGCAAGGTATAGTCACTTTGACATTCTGCTTATTGATAATCACACTTTCACCTCAGCTACTTCCACGGGTCTGTATAACTCTTCTCCTGCAGAGTATTCTTATAAAACTATGCCAATAATGAGCATTTATCATATGGACTATAATATTGGTTAATAAGATACATACATGTATATTAAAGAAACATTTACAAATGCTTTAATGCACAGACTCCTATGTCTAACTGATTCTGCAAGAAAAAGTGCAGACCCTGAACAGACAGTCCCTTTACAAGCTCTCTGATCTAGGTCTACACTGTTTTAAAAAACACTTAGCAGGTGAAGAGTTTGCACCAGTGTTGATTATTCTCCATTGTAACACGAAACTTGTAACTTGATTAATATAATCAGACTTGTGCTGTTTTGTTTGTAAGTTGGTTCAGCACTTTGCACCTAAACCCTTTCCCACATAGCGTGATACTGTACAGTTTCAGTGTTAAAGAAGGCTGGAAGTAAAGCAGAGTGCTTTAGAGGAGCTATCTGCTTTACTTTCACTGCTTTAGTAGCAACATTTCAAGATTAAAGGAAATATTTGCCTATGACAGTGACTCTTTATCAGGAAATGGTAGCATTCAGCCCTATAAGTGACAATTATACTTTTCATTTACAATCAGTGTAGATGTGACAAGTACATTTGTCCTTTATACAAACATTGTAGACCCAGATTAGAGGGCTCCTAAAGGAGCCCTCTGATCAGGGTCTGCTTTGTTTGTCATTTTGAAATATATTGTAGAAAACAACCTTAAATACATGTAGTCAAAAATTGGACTAGGTTTGAACGGAAACTGCATGATATTGTCCATTTGAAGTTTCAGGGGTGAATGAGTTAAAATGATTTTCTATGAGGAATAACTAAAAGCCTGGAAAAGGAGCCGCTATTGGGGGGCAGGGTTATATTTTTCTTGACAATTTTCTATACATTATCTATGTATTATACTATAGAACATATAAACTATAAAATTATATTACAGTTATTAAAAAAGATATATTCTGATATTATACATGTATCTGTCTTGCATACAGTCAAGCTTCGATATCACAAACTTGCTTCAGTCCAACATATCTAAACCAAATTTTAAATTTGAATTAAGGATATGTTTGACTTAAGCTTGGTAGAAATAATTAAATTCAACTAGAAATAAGGAAATTTTTGAGTTCAGCAAATTCAAGGTATAGAGGTTCGGCCGACTCTATCATCATATGTATCTTCTTGCATCATATTATCATGTATAAATATTTCTGATATACCGGTATATAAGTTTCCCTGAAAATTTATGTAAATAATCAGTTCGCATGATACTTATCATTTAAAAGAGAAAACAATAGTGTTATGTAACTATTCTAAACATGTACCTCATATTGATTGAAGAAGGTACTGAGTGTTATGTATTCAGAGCCCTAGATAAGAGAGTACACGTACGAGACATTCTAAGCCTATCCTCAGTAGTGTTGCACAAATGCCTGTGTTGTCACTACTCATTAGAACCGTCTCTTCGAGACGATTCTAATGAGTAGTCACAACACAGGGTTTACTAGAGTATTAAGAATTTTAGATTTTGAAATTCTCCGGCTTACTTCGCCTGTTTGTATGTATGTGTGAGAGATATTTCAATGGGAGGAGAGGGGTGGGGGTGGGGGGTTACTGGTGTTTGTCTTGTTTGTGTATATGTTGATAATGCAGTCACTTGGACAATGTTTATTTGCACAAACTTCCCCATCACTTCTATGCATTACATGGACACTTCCTTTTACCCCCCACCCACAGCACATGAAGCAGTGATAGTCAATGTGTGGTAATGTTGCCATAGAAACAACACAGTCAATGTGTGGTAATGCTGCCATAGAAACAACACATCATTCTGACATTTATCCTACATAGATGTATATCCTCTTACCCCAACAAGTTTATTTATTATTTTTTCTTATTTTTTTTTAAAACAAAAAAAAGGTCTTATTGGTGTTTGTAGATATATAAGAGAGAACTGAAGGTAACAGATGAAGACATATCAAATATTGCCTATTGAAAGATAATTGATAATGAATTATGCCATCAGAATGCTTTGATATTTAATACTATAAATCCGCAGCACAATCTTGAATGCATGTTGCCCCAATTAGAGTTCTTACCAATCAGTGCATGTTGTTATGGCATGTGTATTATACTCTACTGCATGTTATTGCTACTTCTAGTCTTTGTAATCTTTCCACATGTATAAATGTATTATTTTACAGCACAGTGATAAACAGCAATGGCAAAATGATTCTTTAACCCATTTCCCCTTAAAAACGCCTTTTTACGCTCTTATTTATTCCTCCACTGAAGAAAAAAGTTCCAATTTGTACAGCCAAGAATATGTACCAGAAGAAATATTTTCTATATCTTAGCAAATGATAACTTAAAGCAGGCTGAAAGAAAAGCAGAATGTGCCTTAAGGCACATTCTGCTTTACTTTCAACCTGCTTTAATAGGTCACCTGTTTCAAAGCTAGAAATAGGCTAAGAAGTAATGTGTTAATTCTCAGAAACAGCATATCCGGTGGGTCATTCGGATTTTTCATGTGGGCAAGCCTTCCAGCTGGCTTGCGGAAGGTCGGTGGTTCTACACAGTTGCCGATTTGTGTCTGAAACGGTGCATAAAGGGCTTCTGGGGTCTTCCTCCACCTATAATTAGCTGGATGTCGCGATATGATTGAAATACTGTTGAAAGCGACATAAAATCAAAAACAAATCAAATCGAATCATATCCGGTGGGGTTTTCTGGTGTTTTATAAGTTTAAAGTCAGCCATATCCCTTCTCTCAGAGTATTTTTCCCATAACTCCATATACATGTATACGCATTTTAACACCTTTCATTTATTCTTCCACCGAAGAAAATTGTTCCACTTTTTACTGTCATGATAATGTATTAAAAGAAAAAATTTCTATATTCTAGCAGATGGTAGCTTAAAGCAGACTGAAAGTATATTCTAGCAGATGATAGCTTAAAGCAGGCTGAAAGTAAAGCAAAATGTACCTTAAGGCACATTTTACTTTACTTTCAAGCTGCTTTAGTTGGTCACCTATCTTCAATAGTAGAAATAGGTTATGGAGTAAAGGGTTTATATATTCACTGTTTTTCTGTAAAAAAGATCTCTCTTCCAAAGATTATTTTGTTTTTGTCTCACCTAAAGTAAGGAGCCAAAACAAGAGGAAATCATTTGCTTCTCCGTTGAAACGACAATTAAGTATCAGATGCTTGAATTTAGAACGTCTAAATTTCTAAAATTTTCAAAGCAGGGTCACAGAGTGTCAAACAGTTTGGATCCTGATGAGACGCAGCATTATGCTGTGTCTCATCAGGATCCAAACTGTTGGCAAAGATTATAATGGATTTACTGCTTGAATGGTTGAAGGAATCAGAATACCTGTAACCATTTGGTAAAGAAGCATTCAAAATGTATTTTGTCAAATTAGTTGTATATGTAAACATTTTTAAAAAGCAAATCGGACAAAAAAGATCAAAATGGTCTTGTGTTAGGTCTCAGTACATGTACATGCATATACATCCTTTATAAACGATGTAGACTGGGATATGATGGACCCTCGAGGAACCATCTGATCTTGGTTTGCACAGTTTTACACCTTTAACTACTCTGGTAACCAACTAGTTATCTGTAGTCATTTATCAGAAAATTTATGAATTCAGCTTTTAAGTGTTTCTAGTGACCCATTCTGTCTTTAAACCTTTGCTTTTTGACAATAGCACACAAATGCCGCACATGTATCAAATGTATTGACTTACATAAAAAATACATTTAGACTATTGTAGAGGGCAAAGGATTGCACTGTATACACATACAGTGGAGAATCTGTTATTCTTTCCCGTTTAAACGCAAACGTACGCAAACGCAAAGCGCTAAAACGTAGAAAAGAACAACTTTTGGACAATTCTGATATTTCATGTTTATCTTGGTGGCAAACAGTTTGGAGCCTGATCAGACGCCGGGTTACCCGGCGTCTGATCTGGCTCCAAACTGTTTGTAACAGAAAAAATAGTTTTAGCGTAAACGCGTTTATCGGGAAAGAATAACAGATTCTCCACTGTACCCATTTACTCACATATATAACCCTGATATGATACTCAAGACTTCATAATAATGTCTCAAAGCAATCATAGCATGTTTTGATCATATAGCCAAGACTTTAGAACTGATGGGTCAAAAATATATCCCAAAACTTTAATTTGAATGTGTTTACACAATCATATGCAATCAAGAAAACCCAGTTTATGTGTTAACACAATGATGTACTCCAAGCATCCATCTATATAAGTTAACATACACTCCAAAATTATTCTCAGTGTGTTTACACAGCTATATACTCCATCGGAATCTCAATGTGTTGACAGCCATACAATCCAGGCAAAATCTCAGCCATATAATCCAGGCGAAATCTCAATGTGTTGACACAGCCATACAATCCAGGCAAAATTCCAATGTGTTGACAGTCATACAATCCAGGCAAAATCTAATGTGTTGACACAGCCATACAATCCAGGTAAAATCTCAGCCATACAATCCAGGCGAAATCTCAATGTGTTGACACAGCCATACAATCCAGGCAAAATTCCAATGTGTTGACAGCCATACAATCCAGGCAAAATCTAATGTGTTGACACAGCCATACAATCCAGGTAAAATCTCAGCCATACAATCCAGGCGAAATCTCAATGTGTTGACACAGCCATACTATCCAGGCAAAATTTCAATGTGTTGACATAGCCATACAATCCAGGCAAAATCTAATGTGTTGACACAGCCATACAATCCAGGTAAAATCTCAGCCATACAATCCAGGCGAAATCTCAATGTGTTGACACAGCCATACAATCCAGGCAAAATTTCAATGTGTTGACAGCCATACAATCCAGGCAAAATCTCAATGTTGACACAGCCATACAATCCAGGCAAAATCTAATGTGTTGACACAGCCATACAATCCAGGTAAAATCTCAGCCATACAATCCAGGCAAAATCTCAATGTTGACACAGCCATACAATCCAGGCAAAATTTCAATGTGTTGACAGCCATACAATCCAGGCAAAATCTCAATGTTGACACAGTCATACAATCCAGGCAAAATCTCAATGTGTTGACACAGCCATACAATCCAGGTAAAATCTCAGCCATACAATCCAGGCAAAATCTCAATGTTGACACAGCCATACAATCCAGGCAAAATCTCAATGTGTTGACAGCCAAACAATCCAGGCAAAATCTCAATGTTGACACAGCCATACAATCCAGGCCAAATCCCAATGTGTTGACACAGCCATACAGTACAGGCCAAATCTCAATGTGTTGACACAGTCATACAATCCAGGCCAAATCTCAATGTGTTGACACAGTCATACACTCTAGGCAAAATCTAATGTGTTGACACAGCCATACTGTCCAGGCTATATGTCAATATGTTGACACAGCCATACACTCTAGGCAAAATCTTAATGTGTTTACACAGCTATATACTCCAAGCAAAACCTCAATGTGTTGACATAGCCATACACTACAAGCAAAATCTCAATGTGTTGACACAGCCATACACTTAAAGTGAAATCTCAATGTGTTACCACAGCCATACACTCTAGGCAAAATCTTAATGTGTCAACACAGCTATATACTCCAAGCAAAACCTCAATGTGTTGACATAGCCATACACTACAAGCAAAATCTCAATGTGTTGACACAGCCATACACTTAAAGTGAAATCTCAATTTGTTGACACGGCCATAAGACAAAATCTCAATGTGTTGAAACGGCCATACACTCTTGGCAAAATCTTCAATATACGTTGACACAGTTATACACTCATAGCTCTCAATAAGTCCGACACAGCCATACACTCCAGGTGAAATCTCTGTGTTGACACACAGCATTACACAATAGACAAATCTCAATGTGTTGACACAGCCATATGCTCCAATCAAAATCTCAATGTGTTGACACAGCCATACGCTCCAAGCGAATTCTCTATGCATTTACACAACCATACACTCCAGGTAAAATCTCAATGTGTTGACACACAGCATTACACAACAGACAAATCTCAATGTGTTGACACAGCCGTATACTCCAAGTGAAATCTCAATATGTTGACACAGCCATACACTCTAAGCAAAATCTCAATAAGATTACACAGCCATATGCTCCAATCAAAATCTCAATGTGTTGACACAGCCATACAATCAAAATGAAATCTCAATAAGTTGACACAGCCATACACTCCAAGCGAAATCTCAATTTGATGACACAACCATATACTCCAAGTGAAATCTCAATATTTTGACATGGCTATATGCTCCAGGTGAAATCTAAATGTTTTGACACATCCATATACATGTACTACAAGCAAAATTTCAATGTGTTGACACAGCCATATGCTCCAAGCTAATCTCAATAAGTTGACACAGCCATATGCTCCAAGAGAAATTTCAATGTGTTGACACAGCCATATACTCAAAGAGAAATTTCAATGTGTTGACACAGCCATATGTTTCAAGAGAAATTTCAATGTGTCAACACAGCCATATGCTCCAAGAGAAATTTCAATGTGTTGACATAGCCATATGCTCCAAGAGAAATTTCAGTGTGTTAACACAGCCATATGCTCCAAGTGAAATCTCAGTGTGTTAACACAGCCATATGCTCCAAGTGAAATCTCAGTGTGTTGACACAGCTATATGCTCCAAGTGAAATGTCAATGTGTTTACACAGCTATATGCTCCAAGTGAAATGTCAATGTGTTTACACAGCCATATGCTCCAAGTGAAATCTCAGTGTGTTGACACAGCTATATGCTCCAAGTGAAATGTCAATGTGTTTACACAACCATATACTCCAAGCAAAACCTCAGTGTGTTGACACAGCCATAATTATATAGTACTCCAAGCGAAATCTCAATGTGTTGACAGAACCATACCAATATCAATGTGTTCACACAACCATATACTCCCTGCATCAATATCAATGTTTACACTATAATTATACTACAAGTATCAATATTTATATGTACTCAAAGCATCAATCTCAATGTGGTTACACAACCATGTACTCCGAGAATGGATTTTGGGTTTGTTAAAACACAAATCATCAAGCATCGATCTTAATGTCTTAAAAGAACCAATTAACCAATTACTCCAAACATCAATTTCAATGTGTTTAACTCACTACACCTTGACGTGGGTGCTGTATAGTAATTAATTGCCCTGTCCGTCAGTCTGTCACACCTTTTTGTCCACTCTCTAATACACCTAGTTTTCATTGGATTTTCACCAAATTTGCTGAAAATGTTTATCGGTGTAATATCTTGGTCATGGTTGATATTTACCCAAATCACAAAAGGCTTGTCAAGTTGTCAGAGTTATGGCCCTTGAATTATAAAAAATGACTGTTTCAGTCTTGTCCTCTTTCTAACTCAAATTGTTTATATCTGACGTTGTACAGACTTCCCATTACCCCATGAATACCCCCCTTTTTACGCCTTTAGTTTATCTATCCACTGAAGAAAACGGTTCTAATTTATACAGTCATGAAAATATATCTCAAGAAATATTTTCTATATTCTAGCAGATGAGAGTTAAAGCAGGCTGAAAGTAAAGCAGAATGTGTCCTAAGGTGCATTCTGCTTTACTTTCAACCTACTTTAAGTGATCATCTGTCTTCAAAACTAAAAACAGGCTATGGGGTAGTGGGTTAAAACGTTTAAAGGTGTAACATCTTTGCTAAGTTTGATAATCAGCTAATGAGACATGTCGGGATAATGCCCCTTGAATTACCGGAATTGTCAGTTTTAACCTTGTCTGCTATCTAACTTGAATAGTTTTCATCCAATCTTCATCAAACTTTATGAAAATATGCTAATTTCAGTATGTGCCATTAACTCAGTAATTATTGCAGTGAGTCTCACAGTTTTTGCTCATACCTCTTTCAATAAGGTCACAGTATACTCCATACTGATTTTAGTGAACCCGCAGCCATGTTCTCCATTATGGATTTCAGTGAAGTTCACAGCCATTTACAAGTACTCCATGCTGATTTCAGTGTGACTCACAGCTTTTTACTCCATGCTTATTTCACTGTAGCTCACATGCAAATTTCATTGTGGCTCAGTCATTTACTCCATAGTGATTTCACCTTGGCTCACAGTCTTTTACTCCATAGCGTTTTCACTGGCTCACAGTCACTCACACCATACTGATTTCACTGTGGCTCACAGCCATTTACTCCATGCTACTTTCACTGTGGCTCACAGTCACTCACACCATACTGATTTCACTGTGGCCCACAGCCATTTACTCCATGCTACTTTCACTGTGGCTCACAGTCACTCACACCATACTGATTTCACTGTGGCTCACAGCCATTTACTCCATGCTACTTTCACTGTGGCTCACAGTCACTCACACCATACTGATTTCACTGTGGCTCACAGCCATTTACTCCATGCTACTTTCACTGTGGCTCACAGCCATTTACTCCATGCTGACTTCACTGTGGCTCACAACTTACTTTATAGTGTTTTCACTGTGGCTCACAGCCATTTACTCCATGCTACTTTCACTGTGGCTCACAGCCATTTACTCCATGCTACTTTCACTGTGGCCCACAGCCATTTACTCCATGGTGTTTTCATTGTGGATCACAACTTACTTTATAGTGTTTAGACTGTGGCTCACAGACATTTACACCATACTGATTTCACTGTGGCTCACAGCCATTTACTCCAGTGTTTTCACTGTGACTGTCATTTACTCCACATTGTTTCACTGTGGCTCACAGCCATTTACCCCATAGTGTTTTCACTGTGGCTCACAGCCATGTCACTAGCTAACAGCCATTTATTCCATGCAAATTTCACTGTGGCTCACAGACATTTACTCCATATTGTTTTCACCATGGTCCACACCCATTCACACCATACTGATTTCACTGTTGCTCACGGCCATTTGCTTTATACTGATTTCAGTGTAGTTAACAGCCATTTACTCCATATTGATTTCAGTTTAGTGTATAACCATTTACTCCATTCTGATTTAACAATGACTCCTACCCATTTATTTCATAATTAAAGACATTACTTGACCTAGCTGGACTGGTTACATCTAGTTCGGTAAAGATGGCAAATAAGCTGCAACACCTGCCGCATGTCCTAGCAAAGGATCAGTGAAGCATCTTATGTGAGGCCCAAAATGTCTTAAATCTGTAGCTCACAGCCATTTACCCCTCTCATGCTGAATATTCATACACAAAACCCTGCCCACTATGAACATCTGCCATCTGAACTTTAACATTGACTATTGAAATAAGGAATGTTCCTGTAAAAAGAGTGCAAGCTCGTGTCAAACAGATCATACACAAACATTTACTTCATACTGGTTTCAGCGCAGCTCACAAACATTTACTTCATACTGGTTTCAGCGCAGCTCACAAACATTTACTTCATACTGGTTTCAGCACAGCTCACAAACCCCTTACTTCATACTGGTTTTAGCGCAGCTCACAAACATTTACTTCATACTGGTTTTAGCGCAGCTCACAAACATTTACTTCATACTGGTTTCAGCGCAGCTCACAAACACTTACTTCATACTGGTTTCAGCGCAGCTCACAAACATTTACTTCATACTGGTTTCAGCATGGCTCACAAATATTTACTTCATTCTTGTTTCAGCGCAGCTCACAAATATTTACTTCATACTGGTTTCAGCATGGCTCACAAATATTTACTTCATACTGGTTTCAGCGCAGCTCACAAACATTTACTTCATACTGGTTTCAGCACAGCTCACAAACACTTACTTCATACTGGTTTCAGCACAGCTCACAAACATTTACTTCATACTGGTTTCAGCATGGCTCACAAATATTTACTTCATTCTTGTTTCAGCGCAGTTCACAAATATTTACTTCATACTGGTTTCAGCATGGCTCACAAATATTTACTTCATACTGGTTTCAGCGCAGCTCACAAACATTTACTTCATACTGGTTTCAGCACAGCTCACAAACACTTACTTCATACTGGTTTCAGCACAGCTCACAAACATTTACTTCATACTGGTTTCAGCATGGCTCACAAATATTTACTTCATTCTTGTTTCAGCGCAGCTCACAAATATTTACTTCATACTGGTTTCAGCATGGCTCACAAATATTTACTTCATACTGGTTTCAGCGCAGCTCACAAACATTTACTTCATGCTGGTTTCAGCATGGCTCATAAATATTTACTTCATACTGGTTTCAGCGCAGCTCACAAACACTTACTTCATACTGGTTTCAGCGCAGCTCACAAACATTTACTTCATGCTGGTTTCAGCGCAGCTCACAAACATTTACTTCATGCTGGTTTCAGCATGGCTCACAAACTTTTACTTCATGCTGGTTTCAGCACGGCTCACAAACTTTTACTTCATACTGGTTTAAGCACAGCTCACAAACATTTACTTCATACTGGTTTCAGGGCAGCTCACAAATATTTACTTCATACTGGTTTCAGCGCAGCTCACAAATATTTACTTCATTCTTGTTTCAGTGCAGCTCACAAATATTTACTTCATGCTGGTTTCAGCACGGCTCACAAACTTTTACTTCATACTGGTTTAAGCACAGCTCACAAATATATACTTCATACTGGTTTCAGCGCAGCTCACAAATATTTACTTCATACTGGTTTCAGTGCAGCTCATAGTAATTTATTTTCTCTATACTGATATAAGTGTTGGTCTCAACCATTTACTCCATATTGATTTCAGTATAACTCACTGATGTTTTATGTCATATTGAAATGTTGGAATTCACAGACTGATACAAGTTAATCTTAGTCATTGAGTCAGTTTTTTCAATGCGACTGGCAACTGTTTACGCTATACCAATGTCAATGTCGCTGCTAGCCATTTACTCAATACTGATTTCAGTTTGACTCGTATTCATTTACTCTGTATGCATTTCACTGTGATTCTTAGCCATTAACTCTTTACTTTCACTGTGGCGCACAACTATTTACTCTTTGCTTTCACTTTGGTGCACAACTATTTACTCACTACTTATTTAATTGTGACTCAAAGCCATTTACTCACTTCTTATTTCACTGTGACTCAAAGCCATTTACTCCCTACTTTATTTAAGTGTGGCTCACAGCCATTTACTCACTACTTATTTCAGTGTTTCTCACAGCCATTTACTCCATACTGACTTCAGTGTGACTTGCAGATGTTTACTCCATGCAGATTCCAGTGTTTCTTAAAAAGCTCTTTACTCCATAATGATTTCTATGTATCTTACAACCAGTAACTTCATACTGATTAGAAATTAGTCTCTCAACCATGTTGGTCTTATCTCAGCTTGGTTCACAGCCATTTACTCCATATGAATGAGTGAGGCTCACAGCCCTTTACTCCATACTAATGAGTCTCTTAGCCATTTTCTTCAAAGTGATGGGTGTCAGGCTCTTATAGCCAATTTACTCCAAACTCAGCCATTTGCTTCATACTGATGAGTGAGGTTCACAGCCATTTACTCAATACTGATGAGTGAGTCTCCTAGCCATTTACTCCATACTGACGGGTTAGGCCCACAGCCATTTACTCCATACTAATGAGTGAGGTGCCTAGCACTTTACTCCATACAAATGAGTGAGGCGCCTAGCCATTTATTCCAAACTGACGACTCGGCTCTCAGCCACTTGCTTCATACTGACGAGTGAGGCTCACAGCCATTTACTCAATATGAATGGGTGAGGCTCTTATAGCCATTTACTCCAAACTGATGAGTGAGGCTCACAGTCCTTTACTCAATACTGATGAGTGAGACTTACAGCCATTTACTCCATACCAATGGGTTAGGCTCACAGCCACTTACTCCATACTAATGAGTGAGGCGCCTAGCCATTTACTGCAAACTAATGAGTTAGGCTCACAGCACTCCAAACTGATGAGTGAGACTCACAGCCATTTACTCCATATTAATTAGTGAGGCTCACAGCCCTTTACTCCATCCTGATAGGTGAGGATCACAGTCCTTTACTCCATACTAATGAGTGAGGCTCATAGCCACTTGTTTCGTGCTGATGAGTGAGGCCCACAGCCCTTTACCACCATACTAATGAGTGAGGCTGGACCTAGCTATTTAGTCCACAAACTTATGAGTGAGACTCATAGCCACTTAATTACTCCATACTGATGAGTGTGGCTCACAACCCTTTACTTTAAACTACATGTATATATTACTTTACACCATACTATTGAGCGAGGCTCCTAGCCATTTACTCAATATGAATGAGTAAGACTTACACTCACTTACTCTAAACTGATGAGTGAGGCTCACAGCCATTTACTCCATACTGATGAGTGAGGTCCACATCCCTTTACTCCATATTAATGAGTTAAGCTCACAGCCATTTACTCCATTCTAATGAGTGAGGCTGCTAGCCATTTACTCCAAACTGATGATTGAGGCTCACAGCCATTTGCTTCATGCTGGTGAGTGAGGCCCACAGCCCTTCACGCCATACTAATGAGCGAGGCTCTTTGCTATTAGTCCAAACTTATGAGTGAAGACTCATAGCCACTTATTCCTAACTGATGAGTGAGGCTCACAGCCACTTATTCCAAACCGATGAGTGAGACTCAAAGCCATTTACTCCATACTTATGAGCGAGGCTCATAGTCATTTACTTCAAACTGATGAACGAGGCTCCTAGTCATTTACTCCATACTAATGAGTGAGGCTCACAGCCCTACACTCCATACTAATGACTAATGAGACTCACAGCCATTTACTCCATGCTGATTAGCCATTTACTCAATACTGATAAGTGAGGCTCAAAGCCATTTACTTCATGCTAATGAGTCAGGCATACAGCCATTTACGTCATACTGATGAGTGAGACTCAAAGCAATTTACTGCACAATGGTGAGTGAGGCCTCTATTCATTAACTCCATACTGATAAGTGAAGCATACCGCCATTTACTCCATACTGATATGCAAAGCTCACAGCCCTTCACTCTATATTAACTAGGCTCACCTTTCACTCAATACTGACCATTCATTTCATATGAATGAGTGAGACTCACAACACTTTACTCCATGCTGATTATGGATGCTAATGGGCATTTATTCCATACTGTCTAGTGAGGTTTACAGCCATTTATGCCCTACTGGTCCCTAACCATTTACCCTATATTGATGAGTGAAACTCACAGCCATTTACTACATGCTGGTGAGCCATTTACTCCATACTGGTAAGTGAAACTCACAGCCATTTACTACATGCTGGTGAGCCATTTACACCGTACTGATGAGTGAAACTCACAGCCATTTACTACATGCTGGTGAGCCATTTACACTATACTGATGAGTGAAACTCACAGCCATTTACTACATGCTGGTGAGCCATTTACTCCATACTGATGAGTGAAACTCACAGCCATTTACTACATGCTGGTGAGCCATTTACTCCATACTGATGAGTGAAACTCACAGCCATTTACTACATGCTGGTGAGCCATTTACTCCATATTGATGAGTGAAACTCACAGCCATTTACTACATGCTGGTCAGCCATTTACTCCATACTGATGAGTGAAACTCACAGCCATTTACTACATGCTGGTGAGCCATTTACACCGTACTGATGAGTGAAACTCACAGCCATTTACTACATGCTGGTGAGCCATTTACACTATACTGATGAGTGAAACTCACAGCCATTTACTACATGCTGGTGAGCCATTTACTCCATACTGATGAGTGAAACTCACAGCCATTTACTACATGCTGGTGAGCCATTTACTCCATACTGATGAGTGAAACTCACAGCCATTTACTACATGCTGGTGAGCCATTTACTCCATACTGATGAGTGAAACTCACTGCCATTTACTACATGCTGGTGAGCCATTTACACCGTACTGATGAATGAGACTCACAGCCATTTACTACATGCTGGTGAGCCATTTACACCGTACTGATGAGTGAAACTCACAGCCATTTACTACATGCTGGTGAGCCATTTACTCCATACTGATGAGTGAGACTCACAGCCATTTACTATATGCTGGTGAGCCATTTACACCGTACTGATGAATGAGACTCACAGCCATTTACTACATGCTGGTGAGCCATTTACACCGTACTGATGAGTGAAACTCACAGCCATTTACTACATGCTGGTGAGCCATTTACTCCATACTGATGAGTGAGACTCACAGCCATTTACTCCATACGGATGAGTGAGATTCACAGCCATTTACTCCATGCTGGTGAGCCATTTACACGAAACTGATGATTGAGACTCACAGCCATTTACTCTATGCTGGTGAGCCATTACTCCATACTGATGAGTGTGACTCACAACCATTTACTCCATACTGATGAGTGTGACTCACAACCATTTACTCCATACTGACTAGTGAGGTTCCCAGCTATTTATGCCATACTGATGAATGAAGCTCACAACCATTTACTCCATACTGGTGAGTGAGACTTGCAGCCATTTACTCTATGCTGGTGAGGGATTTACTCCATACTGATGAGTGAGACTCACAGCCATTTAATCTATGCTGGTGAGTGAGGCTCTTAACTATTTACTCTATAAAGTTGAGTGAGGCTTCATTCCACAACCAGCTAATGAGGCTCACAACCACTTACTCAATATTGATGTGTGAGGCTCACCGCCATTTACTCCATGCTTATGAATGACTGCTTTACTTTCAGCTGGCTTTTAAACTACCCTTCTCAAATAGATGTAGAATATAGGATATAGAAAATATTCTTTATGGTACATATTCATTACTGTATAAAGTAGAACTATTTTCTTCAGTGGAGAAACAAATTAAAGAAGTAAAATAGCCTTTCTCAATAGGCAGATTATTACTGCAAGTGCAAGTACTGGATTGTCACAATTAGCCCTTTCCCCCAGAAGCTTGTTTTCAGGAGGTTGGCCAGAGAATATAGCAGAAGGCCCTGAGGGAGATTTCTGCTTTACTTTTTAGTCTTTTTTAACCATCCACATGTCAGAATACTGAAAAAGTGTTCTTAACTAGTTCTTTAAACAGACATGTTAGAAGCATGGAAAGTCAATTTTATGAGGAATAAGTAAATGAAGCCATCTACGGGGAAAATGATTAATGTAATATAGGTTTCAGCTCAATAATTTAACTCTTTCAACACTAAGTAACTCTTGTTGGTTATAACGATCCCTTGTGGATCATTTTAGTTTCCAAAACACGAACTAGTCTACTTGGAATTCCGGGTAGTTTAATAAATACTGGTCTAAATTTGCAAACAGGGTAGACCTTGATCAGAGGGCTCCTAAAGGAGCTCTGGGTCTATATTGTTTGCAATTTTTTTAATGTAATGAGTATGTTTTAAACAGGTCAACCAGGTGTTGAAAGAGTTAAATGAGAGGTACTGCTTGAAAGGTATATAGATTACACTTAAACAAGCACCCGGCCCCTGCCGGACCAAGTCCTTCGGATGAGACTTAATAAACCGAGGTCTGATATGTCAGTGCTTTACACTGGGCATCTAAAAGATCCAGAGAACTCTGTCAATAATAATAGTAGGGCATTGCGCCGAGGTTTTCTGTATCCTCTCCCCTCTTTCTTGGGCATCCAATTAGCCCATAGATGGTAGAAACAGACGTTAACAAACAAACCAAACCAAAACAAGCATAAGATAAACGATGTAGTAAGTACAGTGCTCCTTCTCTACAACAACACCTAACAGGAGAAAAATGTGTGTGTGTTGATCGGAGGGAGTTGTTATAGGGAGGGAAAATTAAAACTTGGCTTGCATTTGCAAACAGCTTGAATCCTGATCAGACATGGCGTTACATGCTGCTGGTTCAAGCTGTTTGTCACACAACATTATATTTCTTCTGTCAAAATGTACTATGAGATAAAACAGCAGATGAAAATTTAACCCTTTGAACCCTAGTCCCGCATATAGGTGTCCTTTTCAAACAGTGTACATGTGAATAGTACACTTGTCCTGTGCAAACAGTGAAGACCCAGATCAGAGGGCTCCGAAAGGAGCCCTCTGATCAGGGTCATCACTGTTTGTCATTATGCCAAATATTGACAAAAACAACCCTTAAAAGTCAGAAATGGACCAGACTAAAATGGAAACTGGAATTGTCCATTTAAAGTTTCAGGGAGGAAAGAGTTAAAGCACAATATATTGCAGCAGTGAAAGTGTTAGACATTACTGTCTTGTTTGGGGGACAGCGGGAAGCATTGTTGTAAGGAGGGAATCCTTGTTCGGAGGGCTGTTTTTTGGGCATGTCCACAGGGGTGACTACAGATATTTTTTTACGACAGCAATTTCAAGAGGTGCCTTCCCTAGATGCTGGTCTCGCTCCATTAAATCTTGACATTTAATATCTGCATAAAAGTCAAGTTCAAGGTCACAGTGGCCTTAAAATGTTACAGGATACTGCATGCCTGTTGGAATCCCTAGCTGATGTGGTATAGGAAACATGGTCCAGACAATGAAGGACAGACACACAGCTCAATAAGTCCATGCGCCCAACGCTTGCCACAAACCTCAAACACTCCATCACATCAAACAAACACTTCAACAGCATCAAACCATTATTCTACAATACAACACAAACATGACATACATGTATAATATATATTATGAATAATTGGCTGGACAGCATTTAGTTTGTGTAGAACTGGCAAATACCACTTTCACTATTGGTCAGAAAAGGTGTATGATTCTTAAGGGCTATAACATGTTTTTCCCTATACTTCAAAGATATGCTCTTTTTCGCAATTAATTCCTCAAAGGCAGAAAAATATTTCCACTTTATACAGTAATTAATGTACATGTACAACATAATAGGTTTCCTATATTCTAGCAGATTGTAGCTTAAAGCAGGCTGGAAGTAAAGCAGAATGCGCCTTAACCCTTTCCCCAATAGAAGCGCCTTTTAGCGGCTATGATTTATTCATCCACTGAAGAAAATAGTTCCAATTTAATCAATAATGAATATGTATTTATGGGAATATTTTCTATATTATAGTACATGATAGCTTAAAGCAGGCTGAAAGTAAAGCAGAATGCGCCCTAAGGCGCATTCTGCTTTACTTTCAACCTGCTTTAAGTAGTCACCTATCTTAAGCTTTAGAAATAGGCTATCAGGTAAAGGGTTAAGGTCTATTCTGCTTTACCTTCAACTTGCTTTAAATGGTCACCTGTCTTCAATACTAGAAACAGGCTATGGAGTAATGGGTTATAAAGACAGCCAATGATTGGTGAACATCAAGTCTGTAGCGTCTTATATTGCTGAGATAACCTTCAAGCATCTAAAAAAGAGACTTGTTTTCTTGGTAACATTCAAGCAGGTAAAACAGCTTTAGAATTATTTTGCTCTGATTACATCAAGCAGGTACAATTCCTGAGATTTTATAATGGCACATCAAGCATGTAAAAAGTATGAGATGTTTTTTGCATGACAACATCAAGCATGGAAAAAAGCATTAGATATTTTGGCATGGTTACATAAGCATGTAAAAAGGCATGATATTTTGTCTAGGCAGCATCAAGCATGAATAAAGAATGAGATGTTTAGTCATGGCAACCTGAAGCATGTAAAAACAGCATGATATTTTGCCATGGCAACATCAAGCAAGCTTGGATATAGAATGAGATGTTTTGCCATGGCAACATTAAGCATGTAATAAAAATTAAAAAAAATTGAGAATTTGTAACATATTTAAAGGTATGCAATTTGTATCTGAGAAAGCATTAAATATGATAAAACACTAATACTTAATTGCAATGGCAGCAGGATGTAAAAACTTAGAAAGCTTGTTGCCATGGTTGCAATTATGATGTAAAATGCATGAGACATTTTGTCATGGTAACTAAATGCATGTGAAAAAAGCTAAAACCGTGTTGCCATGGCATCGTCCTTGCTATGCAATAGTTCCAATATCAGCATTGTGGTAAGTGTTTTCCTTGCATCTTATTGCATTTGTGCCCATGCATGCCCGAATTAACAAACTTAAACTTTTTGATGCCTTGGTTATTCTGCTAGTTTTCTGCCCTTTATTTCCTTATGATATTATTTACATGCTAATTTGTGAGAGATCACACCTAACTCTCTGTCTGACATAACATCTAAATATGTTTACATCAGTTGTAATTAATATCTTAATGACTTGACAATTGTCTAATATTTTAATGGGATCTTAACCTTTTCCAGGGCTCCAGATATGAGGGGGTGAACCCAAGTTTTTCAATATTTTCTCCTTAGAATATGTCTACACTAAACCCTATGGTGTCACTTCTCATTAGAATCGTCTCTTCGAGACGATTCTAATGAGTAGTCACACCATAGGGTTTGGTGCAGACATAAAGATTTTAGTTCCCTTATCTGGACCCTTGCTTTTTCTCTCATAGATAGTTTTGGTGCCTTTATCCAATCCTTATTGCATTGACTTTTCAGGATAATTAGCCATAGGAATTGTGTAATACATTCCGACTGGTGGATGATTAAAGCAGGTTAAATATAAAGTACCAGGAACTTTCTGCTTTATTTTAAACCTTCTTTAAGCCACCACCTGTCTCAACCCTTTACCTCATAGCCTGTTTCTAGCTTTGAAAACAGTTGACCACTTTAAGGAGGTTGAAAGTAAAAATATTCTATTTATTTTTGTACATACTCATGACTGATTAAAATGGAACTAGTTTCTTCAGTGGAGGAATAAACAATTAAAGGCGTAAAAAGCTGTAATGGGGAAAGGGTTAATATGCTTGAAAATATACAGTTTACATCATAACTTCGCCATTGATAACTTTTTTTTTAATGTTTATACTGTGAGGAATAATGAAATCTTTATAAAGCTCAATTTTCAAATAGCCTTTTCCAGAGCTCAAGAAAAGGGTAGTATTTTAAAAAATTAAATCTTTGTTTCTGCATTAAACCCTATGGTGTCACTACTCATTAGAATCGTCTCTTCGAGACGATTCTAATGCGCAGTAACACCATAGGATTTGGTGCTGAAATGAGTGAGAAAATGTTGGATTTGTTCATTTAACTCCCTATTGTCTGGAGCACTGACCCTCTTCCTTCATCTTATATTGTTTTCTTGAGAATTTTAAAGAAAATTTTAAACCCTTCACTGCCTTACCTGAGTTCAATGGTTATTTGCTAACAGCTTTGATCCTGATCAGATGGCAAGATAATGCAGCGCCTGATCAAGATTCAAAATGTTTGACTGGTTAACAGTTTACTTAAGTCATTTTACCTAAAATTTGAATTTGAAAATAAAAGCTGACAACTGTTTAACCCTTGACCCCATAGCCTGTTTTTAGTTTTGGAAAAAAGATGACTGATGAAAGCAGGTTGAAAGTAAAGCAGAATGCGCCTGAGGGCACATTCTGCTTTACTTTCAGCCTGCTTTAAGCTACCATCTCTCAGGATATAGAAAATATTTCTCTTTGAACATGTTATGGTTATATCAATTGGAACTATTTTCTTTCGCGGAGGAATGAATCAAATGCGCTAAAAGGCGCTTCTATCAGGTAAAGGGTTAAAGCAGATGAAGTCATGGCAGTGAAGAGGTTTAATACCTATTATTCTCATTGCACCTTGACTGAGATCTACAGGTTTTAACTCTTTCAACACCATGGACCTGTTTAAAATATACTCCATACATTTGAAAACAGTTTAGACCCAGATCCGAAAACAGTGCAGACCCTGATCAGGGTCTTCACTGTTTTCTAATTTAGACCAGCATTTATTAAACTACTTATAATTGCAAATATTCTTTTTCATATTTTGGTTATTATAATGATCCACAAGGGAATCTAATAATCCACAAATGTAACTTAGTGGTGAAAGAGTAAATTCAGATTAGATACTGGTGAACCCATATCTGATCAGAATCTAAACTGTTTGACACTTTAGTTGATGTTTCTTCAATTAATCCTTCTCCTGCTAGGGTATATTGACACTTTTTGAAAACAGTGCAGACCCAGATCAGAAAGCTCCTAAAGGAGCTATCTGATCAGGGTCTGCACTGTTTTCTTATAGAATCTGTCTGACAATGTTTTGACTCCGCACTCTTTTCTGTAGGATGACTTTCCTTAGTTTATTAGCCAATGTAATAGAAATGACAGCTGTTAATAATGCGTAGAGTTTTATACATGAATATTCAGCAGGAGAAGAGTTAACTCTTTCAATACCATGGACCTTTTAAGGGCTCCAGATAAGGGGAGTATTTCAAAATCTAAAATCTTTATTTCTGTTTTAAACCCTATGGTGTCACTACTCATTAGAATCACCTCAAAGAAACGATTCTAATGAGTAGTAACACCATAGCATTTGGTGCTAAAACAAGTGAGAAAATGTTGGATTTGTTCTGTTTACTCCCCTTTATCTGGAGCCTGCCTGTTTAAAATGTTCTTTACATTTGGAAGCAGTGTAGACCCAGATCAGAGGGCTCCTATAGGAGCCCTCTGATCTGGATCTAAACTGTTTGCTAGTTTACATCAGTATTTATTAAACTACTGAGAATTCAAAGTAGACTGCTTCATGTTTTGGTAACTAAAATGATCCACATGGGAATTTAATAACCCACAAGAGTTACTTAGTGTTGAAAGAGTCAAGATGAAATGTGTAAACCCATTCCTCCTTATAAGAAACTTTTTGGTGCTTAAGATAGGTGGCTTTTTAAAGCAGTTTGAAAGTATGAAACCGAAAGTTCAGCCTGCTTTGGGCAACCACCTGACAAGATGAAAGAACATTTTCCTATGGTTTCCCAACAGTGGGACAATAGAAGCTTGAAAAGCTTGTTCCAAGAGGAGTAGGTTAATCCATTAACCCATAGCCCGTTCATAGTTTCGAGGACAAGTGACCACTTAAAGCAGGTTGAAAGTAAAGCAGAATGCGCCTTAAGGCACATTCTGCTTTACTTTCAGCCCGCTTTAAGCTACCATCTGCTAGAATATAGAAAATATTTCATATGATACATATTCATGACTGTATAAAATGGAACTATTATTTTCAGTGGGGAAATAAATGTGTTGACCCTTATCATGCTGAATTATTGTTTGCATCAAATATACGGTATCGTCTACAAAAAACAAAATCAAAAATAGTTTTTTATGCTTTTTTAAACTGAAGAAAAGTTTCCTATTATGAATGACAAACAGTTTGGGTCATGATCAGACGACATGTTATGCTGGATTTGATCGGGACCCAAACAGTTTGCAAATGTTAGTCAAGTTGGACATAGCATGGTAAGGGTTAAAATATGTATCTATGGAGTAATGGGTTAATGCGTGAAAAGGCATTTCTATGAAGGAATTGGTTTCAACAAAAATGAATACATGTTTAACCCTTTGAACCCTAGTCCCGCACATAGGCGTCCTTTTCAAACAGTGTACATGTGAATAGTACACTTGTCCTGTGCAAACAGTGAAAACCCAGATCAGAGGGCTCCGAAAGGAGCCCTCTGATCAGGGTCTTCAATGTTTGTTATAATGCCGAAAATGGACAAAAACAACCCTTTAAAGCCAGAAATGGACTAGACTAAAATGGAAACTTGAATTGGCCATTTAAAGTTTTAGGGAGGAAAGAGTTAAGATATTTATATAAGAACCATCACATAAAATATGCCCTATTTTGTTCTGCAATTTCAGGGCTCCAGATAAGAGGGAGTAAATTGAACAAATCCAACATTTTCTCACTCATTTCAGCATCAAATCCTATGGTTTTACTACTCATTAGAATCGTCTCTTCGAGACGATTCTAATGAGTAGTGACACCATAGGATCTAATGCAGAAAGAAAGATTTTAGTTTTTGAAATACTCCCCTTATCTGGAGCTCTGATAGCAGGCGTGTCATTAGAGTCTCCATGTAACAGTATTGAGAGGCAGCTCAACACCAGTTTCACTATTATTCTGTTTGTTTTGCAGATTCGAGTAGTGAATGCCTTCCAAATGGACCTCGACTCCATGGGTGGAATGGACAGCTACGACAAACGAAGTCGCCCGTCCGTCATCAGTTTACAGTCGCTACAAGCTGCTCAAAAGGCTGGGCCCGTGTCAAAGAAGCCCAACCTTCCAAGCTCGCCCGAACGTGATGAGCCCGCAGGTGGCCAGTGGTTTAATCGTCAAGAAAGCATTCCCTACGCAGATGAATAACTGTAGAAATAATAATTGAATATTTATTACAATTTTAACCCTCTGGGTGTTATAGTTAGATAGAAATAGGATAAAGAAGGACAAACAAATAATGGAATGGACGGTACGTTTGGGATGTAATACTACATGATATGAGGTGAATAGCGGAAACATGGTAAAAATACAAGCTTTGGCTTGGGAGAAAGTTGGCTACGGTTGAAGCATGCCAGTTGTAACAGTTTTATCTTTCATGTTAACAATAATGTTTTACTGTAGAGTGATACCATCATGTAGACAAATCACCCAGAAATGTTGTTTTCGATTTTTTGTCTGTGAAATACAGTCAAAACTTGTGTTAGGCCGGCACTCAGAAGAAAGGGAATTTGAGATTTCAGCTTAATGCGAGACAAAATTAAAGCAGAAAGCTCCTATCGGAGCTTTCTGCTTTACTTTTGTCCTGCATTAATCTGTCACTGTCTTAAAAAAGAGAGCTGTGTGTGATTCATTAAAGAGTGATGGTTTAACATGAGTTGGGACTGTAGCTATGATCAATTCCGAAATGGACTGAACTGCTGAGCAATGTGCCTCTGACCTGCAGGGCTCAGTACACACAACCATGAGCGCCAAAATAAAACCCCACAAACAACATCATCTAGATGGTTAACAACATCATCTGGATGGTTAACAACATCATCTGGATGGTGAACAACATCATCTGGATGGTGAACAACATCATCTGGATGGTGAACAACATCATCTGGATGGTTAGCAACAACATCTGGATGGGTTAGCACCATCATATGGATGGTTAGCAACATCATCTGGATGGTTAGCAACATCATCTGGATAGTTAGCGACATCATCTGGATGGTTAACAACATCATCTGGGTGGTAAACAACATCATCTGGATGGTTATCAACAACATCTGGATGGTTAGCAACATCATCTGGATGGTAAACAACATCTGGATGGTTAGCAACATCATCTGGATGGTTAACAACATCATCTGGATAGTTAGCAACATCATCTGGATGGTTAGCAACATCATCTGGATAGTTAGCAACATCATCTGGATGGTTAGCAACAACATCTGGATGGTTTGCAACATCATCTGGATGGTAAGCAACAACATCTGGATGGTTAACAACATCGTCTGGATGGTTAGCAACATCATCTGGAGGGTTAGCAACAACATCTGGATGGTTAGCAATATCATCTGGATGGTAAGCAACATCATCTGGATGGTTAACAACATCATCTGGATGGTTAGCAACAACATCTGGATAGTTAGCAACATCATCTGGATGGTAAACAACTGCTGGATGGTTAGCAACATCATCTGGATGGTTAGCAACATCATCTGGATGGTTAGCAACATCATCTGGATGGTTAGCAACATCATCTGGATGGTTAGCAATATCATCTGGATGGTCAACAACACCATCTGGATGGTTTTACAAAAAGACAGTTTGCAAAATTCCTTTGTAACTTTTGCAAGTTTATGGAAATTGAAGGGCATTTTCAAAATTTGAAATTTTTGGGAATAGAATTATGTAAAATAAAGGCATTTGCGAAATTTATAATTTTTGCAATTAATGGAATTAGTTTGCAAAATTCATGTTTTTTGCAAATTAAATGAAACGAAATGTATTTCCCAAAGTTCACAAAATTTCCTTTTGACATCAAGTAAATTTGAACCTTCTGAATGCAGGAATTAAATATGCGAATGGTTTGGATCCAGTTAGGTCCAGATTGATGTGAGCTGCAGTAGTCAGTCAATGCAGTGGAGGGAAGGGTATTACAGGAGAAAGTCCCCCATAGGTCATGTATTGGAACAAGATTCTTCACTGATCACGTAATTCCAGATAAAATCCTGTTTCCATTTAACCCTATGTTGTGACTACTCATTAAAGTCATTTCCAAGACAGTTCTAATGAACTGTCACAATTTAGGGTTTAGCCTTTTACCCTATAGCAGAAAAGGACATAACCCTTTACCTGATAGCCTATTTCTAGAATTGAAAATAGGTTACTACTTAAAGCAGGTTGAAAGTAAAGCAGAATGGGCTTTAGGCGCATTCTGCTTTACTTTCAGCCTGCTTTAAGCTATCCTGTGCTAGAATATATAGAAAATTTTCCCTATAATATATATTCATGACTGATTAAATTGGAACTATTTTCTTCAGCGGAGGAATAAATTAAATACGCTAAAAGTCGCTTCTATTGGGTAAAGGGATAAAGGAGATCTATCTGGAAATCAGTAAGTCTACTCTCTCTTTTCTGGAAGCCTTTTGACTATCCTGTAATTTGTTCTCCAACTATAAGGACTTCGGGTGGGCATTTAGTACTGTTAATCAGTGTAAAATTTTGGAACATTTGTATCAAATGTACAGGATTTAATTGATTCCATGTCTCTTCATGTACTATGAGCTTTGATAGTTTAATCATTACTGTGTAGGGAACCAGGTATGTACTACATTTGCAAACAGTGTAGACCCATATCAGAGAGCTCCTAATGGACCAGACCTCCTAATTCCTCCTCAACTTTTTACCTCATTTACCTCATAGCCTGTTTCTAGTTCTGAAGATAGGTGATCACTTGAAGCAGGTTGAAAGTAAAGCAGAATGTGCCTTAATGTACATTCTGCTTTACTTTCAGCATTAAACTACCATCTGCTTGGAAATAGAAAATATTCCTTTTGGTACATATTTAGGATTATAAAAACTGTTTTCTTCATTGGAAGAATAAATTGAATGGCTAAAAGGCACTTCTATGGGGTACAGGGTTAAGAATAGTTATGTTACAGGACAAGTAAATTGAAAAAGTTTATCAAACTTGCGAACCACAAGTCCTGATCAGGGTCTACACTGTTTTTAATTAATGTATATACTTGAGTCCCAGCACTGTAATATTCAAAGGATCTAGATCTATATGGACAAATAGATTTCTTCTTCGGAGTTCTAGATAAGGAGGGTTTTTCAAATACTAACTTTCTTATTTCTCCACCAAACCCTATGTTGTGACCACTCATTAGAATCGTCTCGATCGTACGATTCTAACGAGTAGTCACATCGTAGGGTTTAGGAGAGACATAAAGGTGAAAACTTCAATTTACCCACTTATCTGGAGCCCTGCTTCTTTCTGTACTATAAACATGACCATTGGTTATAATTACATTTGTATAAATCACACATTATTAACTCTTTGCATGCTGGGTAATTGTTTCGTCTCCGACAATTGTCGTCTGCTACTGTTCTAAAAATAGAACTTTCACAATTTCTTTTCAAAACGGGGTCAGAGTGTCAAACAGTTTGGATCCTGATGAGACGCCGCGTTACGCGGTCAGAGTGTCAAACAGTTTGGATCCTGTTGAGACGCCGCGTTACGCGGTGTCTCATCAGGATCCAAACTGTTTGCAAATGTAAGCACTGCAGCACATATATCTGCCGCTAGCATGCAAAGGGTTAAGGTTGGGGACTCCTAATGAGATTGGGCCATTGTTGGTCAATATCAGAACTCTGGAGAGTGATCTGCCATTCTCATCAAATGTTGGTCAATTCTGAACCATGCTAAAGTATGGTTTTGGAATGGGCCATCAGTTGAGAAAATGGCCAATCACTTTACTTAGATTCTCTATTTTGGTTTGATTTCAATTGGGTTGCTCAACCGTAATGCCAAAATAAAAGATTAAGTTTTCATTTCTGTATATGTAGGACAAAATGACGGACAACATAACCTGGCTTTCCAGTGCCAAGTTTGTTTTTACAGATGCTTGTTTATAAAAGGTTGATGGTTCTACCCAGTTGCCGATTTGTGCCTAAAACAGTGCATAAAGGGCTTCTGGCGTCTTCCTCCACCTGTAATTAGCTGGACGTTGCATTATGAC
This sequence comes from Gari tellinella, assembly GCA_922989275.2. Lineage (NCBI taxonomy): Eukaryota > Metazoa > Mollusca > Bivalvia > Cardiida > Psammobiidae > Gari > Gari tellinella. The sequence continues at coordinate 78,069,834 of OV277858.1, forward strand.
TGAAATACTGATATAAGCGATGTAAAATAATAACAAATCAAATCAAATTCAAACAGGTCTGAGAAGATATGCATGTTAATAAGCATTATTCTCAACTCTTCGGATATCGTAGGTGAGAATAAAGGACATTTGCAAGCAAAATGTTGGGCCTGATCAGGATCCAAACTGTTTATCACTTGGATCATATGTCTGCAAGGAAGGATGAACAGAATCAAGTGAAGTTTTACAATTTTATCAGGAGTGTTTTATTCAGATTTTGAAATGTTTAATCCTTTCCTCCTCAGCCGCCAGAGCAAATGTACCTGCGTGCTTGTCTTATGCAAACAGTTTAGACCTAGATAAGACGGCTCCTTTAGAAGCTTATGATCAGAGTCTGCACTGTTTGTCATTTTGAAATAAATTATGAAAAACAGCCCTAGACAGTCAAAACTGGACTAGACTTTACTGGAAATGTGAATTATCCATTTGAATTTTCAGGGGCTACCGAGTTAATACAGATATAAAGGCCAGACACAGTCAAAATGCATGTATAGTAAAATCTTTCTAATACGACCACTAAAACAAAGGCTAATTAATTGGATAAAAGACTGGTGACAGCTTAAAGCAATGTGCCAGTATAACAGAAAGCTCCTAAAGAAGCTTTCTGTTTAACTGTCACCTTGCTGTAAGCAGTCACCTGTCATAAACTATTGTGCATGGGTAGTCAATATCTATTAATATGTACTAAGGGAGATTACTCTTTCTGGTTAATGCTTTCCTCCATAGTTATCTTCCCTAATCACGGAACTTCTATTTTAAGGCAGATGGCTTCTTAAAGCAAGATGAAAGTAAAGCAGAAAGCACCTACTAGGAGAATCTTTTTTCAATATTCCATTTTGTTTTAAGTTGCAATCTGTATCAAACACGATTAGTCAATCCTGTAAGTGCATTTATCAGATTATGTAAACTCTTTGCAGGCGAGTGACAGATTAGGGATCATCTGTGCAAAGAGTTTTGTTCCTGGTGAGAAGCCAGGATCCAAACTGTTTGACACTCTGACCCTGTTTTGATAAGAAAGTTAGAAAATTCTATTTTAAGAACAGTTGCAGACTACAATTTTGGCAGTCGAAAAAAATTAACCAGCATGCAAAGAGGAAAAGTTGCCACAGGGGGATGGGTTAACGTTAATGTGCTAAGCGGGGTATCTGTGGAGGATGTGTCCTAAGCTGGGTATCTGTGGAGGAAAGGGTTAGAATTAGGTTTTGCAACCACTTGTTAGTCGTGTGCACAGTAATGTTGAAATGTTTGTTTCTATTTATGAATGGTGTTTGTTAAATAACATTGCAATATTTACGGTTTCTTTCAGTCAATGTGCAGGGCTGTAGATAAGGGGAGTTAATTCCAAGCTGAAATCCGTATGTCTGCACTAAACTCTATGGTGTGACTACTCATTAGGGTTTGGTGCAGACTTGCCGAAGGAAATTTATGATGAAATTTAGTTAACTCTTTCAACACGAAGTAACTCTTTTGGGTTAATATTAAGTTCCCTCGTGGATCTTTTTATTTTAGTTATCAAAACATGAACCAGTCTACTTGGAATTCTGAGTATTTTAATAAATACTGCTCCAAATTAGCAACCAGTGTAGACCCCGATCAGAGGGCTCCCATAGGAGCCCTCTGATCTGAGTCTACACTGTTTGCAAAATTAATGTAATGAGTATATTTTAAACAGGTTGATGGTGTTGAAAGTGTTATCTCCTCCTTATCTTGAGTTCTGTTCACCATGTATACAATCCTAGCAGATGCACCTTTGATACCATGCTAGCAGCGGTTATGTGCCACAGTGATTATCTTTGCAAACAGTTCATATCATGATGAGATGCAGATTTACGCCGTGTCTCAACAGGATCCAAACTATTAGCACAGAAAATCACGATTCCGCTGCTAGGGAGCAAAGAGTTAAAATGACTAGTCATGTAGCCCATATACCATAATTATATGTGTACAAAATACCATGTTAAAACTAGTGTACATTCAAATTTGTGTTCAATTGCCTTTCACAGATGAAGATTAATGGACATCTTTAACCCATTACCCCATAAATACGCCTTTTTACGTCTCTGATTTACTCCTCCACTGAAGAAATAAGTTCCAAATTATACCTTCATAAATATATACCATAAGAAATATTTTCTTTATCTTAGAAGATAAGAGCTTAAAGCAGGCTGAAAGTAAAGCAGAATGTGCCCTAGGGCACATTCTGCTTTACTTTCAACCTGCTTTAAGTGGTTACCCATCTTTAAAACTAGAAACAGGCTATGGGGTATTGGGTTAAATACAGGGCAAAAGTAATACTGCATTAATTCATTAACTTAAACCATGATAACCTTTGCAACATGCTTGGATTCTGATGAGACACCATGTAATGCTGTGTGTCATCAGGATCTAAACTGTTTGACTCTGACACTGTTTTGAAAAGAAATTTTGAATCTATTTCTAATTTTAGAACAGTAGCAGACGACAATATTTGCAGGCGAAAAAAATAGCCAGCATGCAAAGAGTTAACCCTTTACCCCATAGCATGTTTATAGATTTGAAGATATGTGACTACTTAAAGCAGGTTGAAAGTAAAGCAGAATGCGCCTTAAGGCACATTCTACTTCACTTTCAGCCTGCTTTAAGCTACCATCTGCTACAATATAGAATATACTTCTTATGATACATACTCATGAAAATATTTTCTTCAGTGGAGGAATAAACTAAACATGCTAAAAGGCACTTCTATCAGGGAAAGGGTTAAGCTGCCACATGTTTTACACATTGTGTCTGTTGAATGGCTGTTTAACACAGGTTTGGTTCTAGATAGTGTTTCAATATTTGACTGCATGTGAGTGTTTCCATGTCTGCATTGAAAGGCAGACAATTTTATACCTCAAACAGTAGAGAGTACTTATTGAATTACTTCCCTTTGCTCACTCTTCTGTATAGATTAGTGGGAGGTGCTTATGCAGTCCATATACCCATATATGGACCTCAGATCTGCACTGATTATTGTGGGACGGGGGTGCAGTGGGCTTTTCTTTAAATCTTTGTTCATAATTGGCAGTGATTTTGATAAAACATAGATAACTTTGGCAAACAATTTGAATCCAGTTCAAGTCCCTCACATGTGGGACCTGATCTAGATCCAATGAATCTGTTTGACATTAAAATTCAATATCTGCAAAATCTGATTTTGTACAAAGGAATATACTACGACATGGAAGTTAATAAGAACTATTTAGTCTTGATAACTTGAAATTCTATAATTCAAAAACTCAATCTTGTGTATGTTTATCTATGATGTAAAGGAATAAAGCTGAAGGTAATATTTTCTAAAACTGTCTACAGTGAAATCTCTCTTAACCCTTTCCCCCATAGCCTTTTCTAGTTTTGAAAATAGGTGACTACTTAAAGCAGGTTGAAAGTAAAGCAGAATGTGCCTTAAGGCACATTCTGCTTTATTTTCAGCCTGCTTTAAGTCACCACCTGCTAGAATAAAGAAAATATTCTTTATGATATATATTCATGACTGTATAAATTGGAACTATTTTCTTCAGTGGAGGAATAAATTGAATGTGCTAAAAGGCGCTTCTATCAGGTAAAGGGTTAAGCAACCAACCAGAAGGGAATAATAGGAGTCTTTAACCCATTGCCCCATAAACATGCCTTTTTACGCCTTTGATTTATTCATCCACTGAAGTAATAAGTTCAAATTTAAACAGTACGACTATGTAACGTATAATATTTTCTATTTTCAAGCAGATGTTACCGTAGCTTAAAGCAGGCTGAAAGAAAAGCAGAATGCGCCTTTAAGTGGTCACCTATCTTCAATACTAGAAAAAGGCTATGGGTTAAATTCTTTATCCAGATATCACTCAACTTGAAAAAATTTACTACTTATTTTGAGTAGCTTAAGGAACTTTTTACTGTTCATGTAACAGAAAGAAGGAAAATTGTATATCTGTGTCTCATTTTCATCCTGAAAGTAGTAGCCCGACATTTTGGCAACAACCATTCATTCTCATCTATAAAGTTGTGTAGTTTTTGGAAATCACGTATCACTATGGTTATCACAATTTACATGGTTTTTCCATTGTTAACAGTGTGGATGGGTGTTTAGACTTTGCTTGTTCTGTAGTAGTCGTAGTCGTAATACTGGGCAACAGCCAGAAGCAAGATGTATATATACAGTTATGGATGGACAAATACATGCATAAACTCATTGAGCCCTAGTGATGCATATACATTAAGGGGTCCAGATAAGGGGAGTATTTCAAAAACTAAAATCTTTATTTCTGCATTAAACCCTATGGTGTCACTACTCATTAGAATCGTCTCTCTTAGACGATTCTAATGAGTAGTGACACCATTGGATTTGGTGCTGAAATGAATGAGAAAGTGCTGGATTTGTTCAGTTTACTCCCTCTTATCTGGAGCCCTGTACATTTACATACATGTTTATTGTAGACTATAGACGACTGTACGTTTAACCCAATACCCCATAAATGCACATTTTATACACTTTAATTTATTCCCTCTCCAAAGAAAATAGTTCCACTTTATACAGTCATGAATATGTACCATAAGCAATACTTACTATATCCTAGTAGATTGTAGCTTTAGGCAGGCTGAAAGTAAAGCAGAAAGTGCCTTATTGCGCAATCTGTTTTATTTTCAACCTGCTTTAAGTAGTCGCCCATCTTCAATACCAAGAACATGCTATGGGGTATTAGGTTAACGTCCAATAATACTATGTATGGATAAACATGTACATGCCCTTTGCAAACTATACACCTAGTTAAACAGTACACATGGCAACACTTTTGTACAAACTTTATAAACCCTGATCAGAGGGTTCCTTAACCCTTTGAACCCTAGTCCCGCATATAGGCGTCTTTTTCAAACAGTGTACACGTGAATAGTACACTTGTCCTATGCAAACAGTGAAGACCTAGATCAGAGGGCTCCGAAAGGAGCCCTCTGATCAGGGTCTTCACTGTTTGTCATAATGCCAAACATTGACAAAAACAAACCTTAAAAGTCAGAAATGAACTAGACTAAAATGGAAACTGGAATTGTTTATTTAATGTTTCAGGGAGCAAAGAGTTAAACTTCCTTTAGGAACCCTGATCAGGGTATAAAATGTTTGTCAGTTGTCAATAGTTTGTAAAATAAAAACTGACCATGAAAAGTGAAGTACTTAGTAGACTTGAATGAAAATTGGAATAGTTCAATTCAAAGTCAAGGAGTTTATTGTTCAAGTCTGTTTTAGAAAGATAACTGGTTAATGGCTATTTAAAATGGATATACAATGTAGTAGCGGAAGCTTTAGATTGTAGGCAAAATTTGATAGCTCTTAAAAACACACTATATAGAGCTTGCGTATGTCAAAAAATACACGTCTATGAGGATTATGTAATAGTACCATAGACACACTTCTATGGGTGATATAGTTAAAGAACATACACAACAGGGGTCTGTCTTACGAAATGTCGTACAGCAAAAACTGTCATAAGTCAAAATTTTAAAACACCTCTAATTTCTCCATCTAATCCTGTCTTGTGACATCTCTTTTGAATTGTCTTGAAAAATCAATTCCACAGAGATGTCACAAGACAGGACTAGATGGAGAAATAAATAATAATTGAGGATTTTAGAATCTGACTTTTTACAATATTTGTCTTACGACATTTTGTAAGACGGGCCCCAGAACTCCAATCTTTGAATGGTCAAGGGAGAGTACTGGTGTATGGCCAAGGGAGATAATTACAAATAAGTACATACTCTTCATTGATACTGCAGTTGTTATTGTATATATAACTATATTAATGAGTGATGTTATCTCAATGCACTATGAATTGTGAATATAACATAATATTCATAGAAAATAACATTGAGTTTGACATCTCTACTAATATTGAAAGTTTTTTCTTATTAGAAAAGGTAGTGATTTTAATAATTGTAGAATGTAAATTATTGGATGTTAATTGATTGTCCATGATACTAGTGCAAGCTGCCATCTTATCTCTGGGACGGTGCTGTATGGCCAATTTTCTACCTTAGGCTTATGGCCTACTTAACTTGCTTAATCTTTTCCCCCATAGAAATGCCTTTTAGCGCATTTAATAATTCCCTCCAATGAACCTTAAGAAATTTTTTCTTATTCCTAGCAGATGATAGCTTAAAGAAGGCTGAAAATGAAACAGAATTGTCTTTAGACGCGTTCTGCTTTAATTTCAGCCTACTTTAAGCGGTCACTTGTCTTCAAAACCGGAACAAGCTATGTGGTTAAGGGCTAACCCATTACACTGTTTTAAGCAGGTTGAAAACAGGTTACCACTTAAAGCAGGTTGAAATCAAAGAAGACCCTTTCAACATTAAAACCCTTTATAAAGGACCTATACAAACAGCTTGGATCCTGATTAGGATCCAAACTGTTGAACACTTTGATCCTGTTTCTGGTTTTGTAAAGAAGACTTTACTGATCAAATTTCTGTAATTGTAAAGAGGACTTGTCATATTTCTGTAATTGTAAAGAGGACTTGTCATATTTCTGTAATTGTAAAGAGGACTTATCCTATTTCTGATCCTATTTCTGCAATTGTAAAGAGGACTCGTCATATTTCTGATCCTATTTCTGTAATTGTAAAGAGGACTTGTCATATTTCTGTAATTGTAAAGAGGACATGTCATATTTCTGTAATTGTAAAGAGGACTTATCATATTTCTGATCCTATTTCTGCAATTGTAAAGAGGACTCGTCATATTTCTGATCCTATTTCTGTAATTGTAAAGAGGATTGATCATATTTCTGTAATTGATAAGATGTTTCTGATCTAATTTCTGTAAAGGTAAAGAAGACTGGGCCTGAACAATGATCTATATAATTGCAAAGAAGATTGGTAATGTTTCTGATCCTATTTCTGTAATAATTGTAAAGACAACTGATCCAATTAAAATTGATCCAATTTCAGAAATTTAGAAGATATGTTCAGCAGTTACTCAGTGTTGAAAGTGGAACAAGTCTTGGACAGAAGAATGCAGTTTGAAGGGTTATTTATTGTTTGTGTAGGTTTTAGTAGGGAATGCTGTAGTGTTTGCTTTATGGTTAAGATATGCTCGTCCATTGTGCAAGTGACAAGTTAGGCTGGATCAATAACCACTCTTGGGCTTGAACTATGCTCAAGGCCGGGCAAAGGGGAAAGGGAGGGAGGGGGGGACTGTACATTTGCAGGGGGCTCCAATAAAGCTTGGGTCTCTTTATGGGAAAAACTAGATGTAAAGTGTATTTCAATTGAGTGTACATAAATAGGGAATGTTATAGTCACTGTTGGTGTTTTTTTATTATAGCTTTTAAATAATAGCAGTTTGCAGGTTGCAACAATTTGTGTGTGGCAATTTTTATACCATCTCTATACAGAGTTATTGCCCTTGTTGAACATGAGTTACAAGTCTTGTATTGTGAAGATATTGACCTTTTTACTCAGGTATGTTTCTAAGAACAACTGTTTCCCCCCATAGTTTATTTTCAGTTTTTATGACAGGTGGCTGCTTAAAGCAAGCTGGAAGTAAAGCAAAAAGCTCCTTCAGGAGCTTTTTGCTTTACTTCTAGCCTGCTTTATGCAATCACCTGTCAAACTGCAGGAAATATGTCATCTGGCTCTTTTTCAGAACATGTCAGAAGCGTGAAAAAGCATGTCTAAGCAGAATAAGTAAATTAGTCAAAAGCTGCATCTATGGGGGATAGAGATAACAGAATTAACCTGCAACACTGAAATAAATTCCAAATACTACATAGAGAGGTTATAAACTACAGTTGAGACCAATAATAACAGTCATCCTCCATCTAGTGCACATCTAATAATGTGTACATTGTATCAAATTTTGTTTAAAGGCAGATGACTGCTGAAAGTGAGATGAAAGTAATGCAGAAAGCTTTCTGCTTTACTTTCTTCTTGCTTTAAGCTTCTACCTGCCTTTAACAGCTTCTATGGAGGTGTAGGTAGAGGCTGTTAAAGGTGAAGAGTTCACTTAACTAAAGCAAACAGTGTAGACCCTGATCAGATGGCTCCTAAAGCTAAAGGAGCCCTCTGGTCAGGGAACTGTTTGTCATTAAGCAATAATTTTTTACAACCCTAAATAGATACAGGTTTGAGATTATCAGTGGTTCTCAAGCCTAAAACTTATTGCTGCATTTCAGCCCAGTGTTTACCGTAACACAGTATGGGGAACCAACCGTAGTTCGCATCTCTAGTCTAAGGGCTGCCATTTCTCCGTATTTTCCTAAATATTAAGATTTTTTTCTAGTACATGGTAGCTTAAAGCAGGTTGAAAGTAAAGCAGAATGCGCCTGAAGGCGCATTCTGCTTTACTTCCAGTCTGCTTTAAGTAGTCACATATCAACAAAACTAGAAACAGGCGATGGGGTGAAGGTACAATTCGTAAAATCGCACTTGAAAAATACAAATTTGGAAATCTTAGGATTTTTCATGTCAACTTATGGCAGTTCTAGTCTTCACAATGCAAGGGTGACTACATTGGGCAACATTGGCAAGTGATCTGTACAGCTTTGATTCTAAGTTTGTGTTGACTGTGAAACACCTGTCCTTGATGTTTGTAAACTTGTCTTAGGTTTTATTTTTTCATGATAGTTCAAATGTACAGTCGAACTTCGATATCTCGAACTCACTTAACTCGAACTATCCGATAGTTCGACATATGAAATGCATTATTTTATGCTTGGTTAGGAGGAACATACCCATATTTGAAAGTTTGAAATACGGGTATGATCGATTTAACCGAGTTCGAGATATCGAAGTTCGACTGTATTTGTTCAGGGTGCACCATCATCCGTGTTGATATATATAATTATAATATATATATGATTTTTTAATTATTATTTTTCTTTTTACTTGCTCTTTTATCAACCTTTCTTACCTATTTTACCTTGATTTGAGGGAACCATTTATCATTTGTTAATGCTGTAAGCAGCATTTTTATCAATGCTGCAAGTGGCATTATTTTATCCATGCTGTTGGGGACGTTGGTCCCCGATTTCCCTGTTTGAATTCCATGACACTTGTTTAACCAAAGTAGATTTTTGTTGTCATAGCTATGTTAAATAAAGACATTTTGTACAGTTTATATCTAGAATGGTTGTTTATTCTTATTTCAATTCCAAATATCCTTAGAAACTGATACTCCATGTATATCAATTTATCATCCAGTAAACACTTTCCTCCACAGAATCCCTTAAACCATGACCCCATAAATACGCCTTTTTACGCCTTTAATTAATTCCTCTACTGAAGAGAATAGTTCCAATTTAAACTGTCACAAATAATTTTCATAATAAATATTTTCTTTATTCTAGCAGATAATAGCTTAAAGCAGGTTGAAAGTAAAGCAGAATGTGCCTTAAGACCCATTCTGCTTTACTTTCAACCTGCTTTAAGTGATCACCTGGGGGTAAAGAGTTAACACTTCTCTGACTGAATTTGTAACTAGAAGAATGAAGAAATTTCCCAGGAATGAGTGAGATGTGTTTTACCCCACCGCGACACTGAACAGTTCATATAGCGCCGAAAATGTTGAGATGATGATGATGAGGGGATAATCTCAGCCAAATAACAAAAACACCACCTATGATAATTAACCCTTTCCCCCATAAATACACCACTGAAGAAAATAGTTCCAATTAATACTGTAATAAATATATATAGCAAGAAATATTTTCAATATTCTAGCAGCAGGGCTGCCATTTCTCCGGATTTTTCCTAAATCTTCGGATTGTTTTTCTAGAATATGGTAGCTTAAAGCAGGCAGAAACTAAAGCAGAATGCGCCATAAGGCGCATTCTGCTTTACTTCCGGCCTGCTTTAAGTAGTCACGTGTCAACAAAACTAGAAACAGGCTATGGGGTAAAGATACGATACGTAAATTCGCAATTGAAAAAGGCAAATTTCGAAATCTTGGGATTTTTCATGTCAACTTATAGCAGCCCTGTAGCAGATGGTAGCTTAAAGCAGGTTTAAAGTTTAGCAGAATGCGCCTAGAACTAGAAACAGGCAATGCAGTAAGCCCCAGAACCGCTGCAAGGTAGGAAAGTCTTGAGCCCAGGAAAGAGTGCAGCCTCATGTCATACATATCATATAGGCAAGATAGAGCAGACCCTGTTCACACAGCTCTTTCAAACAGTTTGAAATCTAAACCAGGCCTAACTGTTACATATTTGGGATCTGATCTAGATTCAAACTGTTTGAAGCTCATGCAGATTCGATTGCTGCAAAACTGAGGTTGAAAACAATACACAAAGCTGACACAACAACACTTGAAAATCTCTTAGCATGCCAATAGTTCACCCTTTACTCCATATGCCTTTTTACGCCTTTGATTTATTCCTCCACTAAAGAAAATAGTAGCACTTTATAAAGTCATAAATATGTACCATTAGAAATACCTCTTTATCCTAACAGATGGTAGCAGACTTAAAGTAAAGCAGAATACGCCTTTGAGCACATTCTGCTTTACTTTTAACTTCCTTTAACTCTTTCCTCCCTGAAACTTTAAATGGCCTATTCCAGTTTCCATTTTAGTCTAGTCCATTTCTGACTTTTAAGAGTTGTTTTTGTCAATGTTTGGCATTGTGACAAACAGTGAAGACCCTGATCAGAGGGCTCCTTTCGGAGCCCTCTGATCTGGGTCTTCACTGTTTGCATAGGACAAGGGAACTATTCACATGTACACTGTTTGAAAAGCATGCCTATATGTGGGACTAGGGCTCAAAGGGTTAAGTGCTCACATAGAGAAAAGGGCCATGGAGTAACTGGTTAATAACTACACAACAAAATCACAGACAAAATTGATAAACCACTATCTAAACTTTGTAACTCCAGAATTCATTGATGGAATCAAAATAAAAACAAAATGTAAAGTCTCTGGTGATAAACATTGGTATTCAGGGCTGCCATTTCTCTGGATTTTTCCTAAATCTCCTGATTTTTTCCTAGGTTATGGTAGCTTAAAGCAGGCTGAAAGTAAAGCAGAATGCGCCCTAAGGCGCATTCTGCTTTACTTACAGCCTGCTTTAAGTAGTCGCATGTCAACAAACAAGTAAAAGGCTATGGGATAAAGGTACAATTCGTAAAATCGCACTTGAAAAATGCAAATTTGGAAATCTTAGGATTTTTCATGTCAACTTATGGCAGCCCTGGGTATTTAATTATACTTTCTTATTACATGTACCATACATTTAACACATTCAACCCTAGCGAAGAGTATTTTGTCTTTTACAATGTACCTGTGAAGATTACACTTGTCCTATGCAAATAATTGAGCATGGGCTAGACATATTTTGACATTGAAATTGTCAATTTGAATTTACAGGGGTGAAACGTGTGATGAGTCCACTTTATCACTCAGTAATTTGCCCAAAAGTGGACTGAATGGCAAACAGTGAGGGAGCAGTCTGATCAGGGTCTACACTGTTTGCGCATGCCTGTCTGTCCCAATACTCGGGGTTATTACTCTATTAGTCTATGTGAAGAGGCTGGGGCCCGTTTCATAAAACTTCGTACGACTAAAACCGTCGTAAGTCAAAACTTTAAAATAATTTAATTTCTGATTTCTCTATCTAATCCTGTCTTGTGACATTCAAGACGATTCCAAAAAGATATCGCAAGACAGGATTCGATGGAGAAATAAATAATTATTGAGACTTTTCTAATCTGACTTACGATCATTTTTGTCGTACGAAGTTTTATGAAACGGGCCCCTGGTTCACAAGTCTGCAGTGAGGTGCCCAAACAATTCAATATAGAGCTAAGGGACAATGGCAATGCTAGGCTATTTGTATGAAAAGGGTTTGATTTTATCTTTTACTTATCTTTAAGAAATACAATCTTTTAAATACGCTTTTTAGGCCTCTAATTTATTCCTCCACTGAAGAAAAAAAAGTTCCATTTTATACAGTCATGAATATGTATTATAAGAACTATTCTATAATTCTAGTATTTGGTAGCTTAAATAGAGGATCTTGTATGAGTGCTCATTATTTATCATTTTTAATAAACGAGTTGACTAAAATAATATGACGCGAGCCTTGGCGAGCGTCATATTCATTTTAGTCAACGAGTTTATTAAAAATGATAAATAATGAGCACGAATGTGAGATTCTATTTATCACATAACAAGTTTAAGAACCTATTAAATTGATTAAAACCGTTGTTTGTAGACCCTCCGCCATATACAATTTCCGCGAAAACGTTACGTTGTTTACGTTAACGTCATAGTAAATGACGTCATCTGGGGTCCCGCTACATGCAGCGCTTGTGGACGAACACGTTGAGCCGGAGCCCCAAAAACGATATTCCACTAGTGGATTACGATATTTATACAATCGCTTTATGCAACTCCCAGACCGCAAATTATGTGATAAAGCAGATTATGCCTTAAGGCACATTCTGCTTTGCTTTCAACCTGCTTTAAGTGGTCACCAGTCTTCAATACTAGAATAGGGGGGAAAGGGTTAAAAAGATCAAAATTTTCTATTTTTTATTTGTCACTTGATCTGTGTATATTGAAAGCACGGCTTTGAATAGGGTTTATATTATCTGCATGCATATCAGACAAACATCTTAACTGTATAGACCCTGACCGGACATACATGAAACCCTTCTGCTTCAATATTATTTATGTGTACCTTTATTCAAATCAATTAGTTCTCCTTTCCTGGCAAGCACTGTGTAGAACAAGGTTAACCCATTATTACTCCACAGATATGCATTTTGGGCATTTAATTTATTCCTCCACTGAAAAAGTAGTTCCAATTTATACAGTAATGAATAAGTATCATCGGAAATATTTTCTATATTCTAGCAGATGGTAGCTTAAGGCGGCTGAAAGTCAAGCAGAATGCACATTTGGATACATTCTACTTTACTTTCAACCTGCTTTAACCCATAGCCTGTTTCTAGTTTTGAAGACATGTGACTACTGGTTGAAAGTAAAGCATAATGCGCCATAAGGCCCATTCTGCTTTACTTTAAACCTGCTATGAGCTTCCATCTGCTAGAATATAGTACATATTTCTAATGATAGATATTAATGACTGTATAAGTTTGACCTATTTTCCTCTGTGCAGGAATAAATTAAAGGTGTAAAAATGCGTATTTATGGGGTAACAGGTTAACTCTTTCCTCCCTGAAACTTTAAATGGACAATTCCAGTTTCCATTTTAGTCTAGTCCATTTCTGACTTTTAAGGGTTGTTTTTGTCAATGTTTGGCATTGTGACAAACAGGGAAGACCCTGATCAGAGGGCTCCTTTAGGAGCCCTCTGATCAGGGTCTTCACTGTTTGCATAGGACAAGTGTACTATTCACATGTACACTGTTTGAAAAGCACGCCTATCGGCGGGACTAGGGTACAAAGAGTTAAGAGATCACTGATGTTCAATGCTACAAACAATGCCATGGAGTAAAGGGTTTTTCTTACACCTTTATTCACAACAATTGGTTCTCCCTTCCTGGCAATCACTGTGTTAAACAAGTTTAACAAACTGTTTGAATGATTCCCCAGTCAATATTATCCAACCTCTAATCTCGGAAAGATGTCAAGTAAAGTACTGGCGTAATTCTGCCGCCTCTGTGTCCATCTCCATCACAGATCGCAGTTTACCTTGTTTTCTCTCTGTCTCTATATCCTTGTCGTGTTCCTGAAGCTAAGGACAGAAAAGACATTTACTGACTATATACATGTAGCTTGTCTTTAGCTCACCTGAGCCAAAGGCTCAAGGTGAGCTATTGGGATGGCCCTGTGTCCGGCGTCGTGCGTCGTGCGTCGTCGTTAACAATTGCTTCAAATGACATCTCCTCCTATACCGCTTGACAGAATTCAACCAAACTTTACAGAAATGTTCCTTGGGTCAAGCTCTTTCAAATTTGTTCAAAGAATTAAAAACAATGCAGAACTCTGGTTGCCATGGCAACCAAAGTGAAAAAATAAGGAAATCTTTAAAAATCTTCTTCTAAAAAACTGCACGGGCCAGAGCTTAGATATTTGGCACACAGCATCATCTACAGGTCCTCTATCAAGTTTGTTCAAATTATGTCCCTGGGGTCAAAATTGGCCCCGCCCCGGGGGTCACAGTTTTACATAGAGTTATATAGTGAAATTTTCAAACGTCTTCTTCTCTGAAACGAATATGGCTAGAGCATTGATACTCGGCAAATGGTTCCGGTCGGTTGCATAAGTAGGTCACAGGAGCTAAAAATAGATTTTTTCAATGAAAACTTAAAAAATCTTCTTGTCTGAAACTACAAGGGCCAGAGCTTAGATATTTGGCATATAGCATCATCTACAAGTCCTCTATCAAGTTTGTTCAAATTATGTCCCTGGGGTCAAAATTGGCCCCGCCCCGGGGGTCAATGTTTTACATAGAGTTATATAGTGAAATTTTCAAACGTCTTCTTCTCTGAAACTAATATGGCTAGAGCATTGATACTCGGCATGGTTACACTTCTAGATGTTCTCTACATATTGTGTTCAAATGGTTCCGGTCGGTTGCATAAGTAGGTTACAGGAGCTAAAAATAGATTTTTTCAATGAAAACTTAAAAAATCTTCTTGTCTGAAACTACAAGGGCCAGAGCTTAGATATTTGGCATATAGCATCATCTACAAGTCCTCTATCAAGTTTGTTCAAATTATGTCCCTGGGGTCAAAATTGGCCCCGCCCCGGGGGTCAATGTTTTACATAGAGTTATATAGTGAAATTTTCAAACGTCTTCTTCTCTGAAACTAATATGGCTAGAGCATTGATACTCGGCATGGTTACACTTCTAGATGTTCTCTACATATTGTGTTCAAATGGTTCCGGTCGGTTGCATAAGTAGGTTACAGGAGCTAAAAATAGATTTTTTCAATGAAAACTTAAAAAAAATCTTCTTGTCTAAAACCCTAGTATCCTGATCTTAGATATTTGGCACATAGCATCATATACAGGGCCTCTATCAAGATTGTTCAAATCATGCCCCTCAGATAAAAAATGACCCCATCCTGGACATAAGTCATTATCTCCATTTTGTCAGTGATTCTCAGGTGAGCGAAATATGCCCCATGGGGCTCTTGTCAGTTTTTAACCCATTACACCATAAATACGCTTTTTTACACCCGTTTGATTTATTCCTACACTGAAGAAAATAGTTTGACTTTATACACTCATGAATATGTATAATCAGAAATATTTTCTATATTCTAGCAGATGATAGCTTAACCCTTTGAACCCTAGTCCCGCATATTGGCGTCCTTTGCAAAAAGTGTACATGTGAATAGTACACTTGTCCTATGCAAACAGTGAAGACCCAGATCAGAGGGCTCCGAAAGGAGCCCTCTGATCAGGGTCTTCACTGTTTGTCATAATGCCAAACATTGACAAAAACAACCCTTAAAAGTCAGAAATGGACTAGACTAAAATGGAAACTGGAATTGTCCATTTAAAGTTTTAGGGAGGAAAGAGTTAAATTCATTCAGGCATGTAGGAGTAACAGAGCAGACACGATGTGGGACAGACAGACTCTCAAATAGACAGACCAAGGGGCAGTGGGATTTGGGGGAATAAAAACAATGCATATTCTGTATACCTGGTCATATATGTGATCATTCTTTGCAAAGTCTCCCTCTCTGCGTGGAAGTATGTGAACATGGACATGCTGGAAAGAGATAGAAACAGCAGGGCTACCATAAGTTGACATGAAAAATCCTAAGATTTCCAAATTTTCATTTTTTAAGTGTGATTTTGACGAATTGTAACTTTACCCCATAGCCTGTTTCTAGTTTTGTTGATACATGACTTCTTAAAGTAGACTGGAAGTAAAGCAGAATGCGCCTTAAGGCACATTCTGCTTTACTTTCAGCCTGCTTTCAGCTACCATGTACTAGAAAAGAATCCGAAGATTTCGGAAAAATACGGAGAAATGGCAACCCTGAAACAGGCAGAAAACTTTAACCTTTTTATGCATTCAATGAATTCCTCCACTGATGAAAATATAGACGTTTAATACATTAAACAGTATTAAATACGCAACATTAGAAATATTTTCTAAATCCTAGCAGATAGTAACTTAAAGCAGGCTGAAATTAAAGCAGAAAGAGTCTTAAGGCATGATCTGCTTTACTTTCAACTTACTTTAAATGGTCACCTATCTTCAAAATAAGAAACATGCTATGGAGTAAAGGGTTAATAAATCTAATATAGATCAAACACCCAGAAACTCTGGATGTAATCTGGATCCAAGCTATTTTTAAATTAAAATGACGGTCAATTAGTTATCTATTATAGAATACTAAGCAATGAACACTGTCTGTGTACCTCAACTGACTGCCCAGCCTGTTGACCATCCTGTACAGCCATTGTGAGTGATGTCCCTTTGAAATGGTTCTCAATCACCTTGGATACAACCTTGGTAACATTGAAAAGGTCAGCAACCTCTGCAGGCTCCAGATCAGCAAGACGAGGAACTTTGCGTAATGATGCCACAAGAACATGTACTCATTGTCAAGGAATTTAACCCTTTGAACCCTAGTCCCGCATATAGGCGTCCTTTTTAAACAGTGTACATGTGAATAGTACACTTGTCCTATGCAAACAGTGAAGACCCAGATCAGAGGGCTCCGAAAGGAGCCCTCTGATCAGGGTCTTCACTGTTTGTCATAATGCCAAACATTGACAAAAACAACCCTTAAAGGTCAGAAATGGACCAGACAAAAATGGAAACTGGAATTGTCTATTCAAAGTTTTAGGGAGGAAAGAGTTAACCAATTCATCTATAAAATACTCATTTAACACATTTATTAGATTCTTCTACAGAAGTTTATCGTTCCAATTTATAGTCATGAACATGTATCATAAGAATTATTTTCTTTATTCTAGATATTGGTAACCTAAAGCAGACTGAAGGTAGAGCAGAATGAACCCTAGTCCCGCATATAGGCTTCCTTTTTAAACAATGTACATGTGAATAGTATACATGTCCTATGCAAACAGTGAAGACCAAGATCAGAGGGCTCCAAAAGGAGCCCTCTGATCAGGGTCTTCACTGTTTGTCATAATGCCCAAAATTGACAAAAACAACCCTTAAAAGTCAGAAATGGACTAGACTCAAATCGAAACTGGAATTGTCCATTTAAAGTTTCAGGGAGGAAAGAGTTAATAGGTATTCTGCTTACTTTCAACCTGCTTTATGTGATCACCTATATTCAAAAGTAGAAACAGGCTATGGTATATAGAATTAAAAATAATTTACAAAACCAAAGTTCAAAGGATATGTCCTGGGACGACTGGCTTGATGTTTACAAAGGCGTAACTCAGACTTGAGCAGTAGAACACCTGCTTGCTACCAATCTTGTGGCCTCCAAAATCATACTCACTGGTACTGTCTATAGGAGCTAAAATGCAGCAAAACAAATAGGACAACCTGGTAAATAAATGGGTTATGGGGTAAGGTTAGAAACAGGTATGGGGCAAGGAGTTAAAGAATATTTACTTAAAAGAGTTATTCTAATTCTTTGAACAGGCATGCTTAAACACTTAACACCTCTAATTTATTCCTCCGCTGAAGAAAATAGTTCCACTTCATTAGTCTTAATTATTATATCATGAAAATATTTTCTATCTCCCAGTAAAGAGTAACTTAAAGCAGGTTGAAAGTAAAGCAGAATGTGCCTTAAGGCACATTCTGCTTTACTTTCAGCCTGCTTTAAGTGGTCATCTATCTTCAATGCTAGAAACAGGCTTATGAGGTAATGGGTTATAGCTACTGATATCAGGTTATATCATTGGTAGGTTTCTGACTGCAAAACTGTTTCACCTTTGGCATCTGTCGTTATATGTCCGTACAAGTCATGTCTGCGGTGATTCTGGACGGGCATTTGTGTGCGGACCTTATTTAGGTAGTCGAGATCAATCTCTGCCACACAGACACTGGGTCCCTCAGCACACTCAGCCACTACTGCTCCCCATGGGTCCACAACCTACTAGTAAACAAACTTGTGATTCACAACCTAATAGTAAACAAACTCGTGATTCACAACCTACTACCGTAGTAAACAAACTCGTGATTCACAACCTACTAGTAAACAAACTTGTGATTCACGACCTACTAGTAAACAAACTAGTGATTCACACACCTGTACTACACTACAACTGGGGCAGATATATAGAGAATAATCAATTCCTTTGGAGTGATATGAAAAACATATCACGAGAATGTGTTGTTATCTGGTTAAAAAACAATTCCGCAGTTTTTTAACCAGATAAAAACCCATACGAGTTTTTTTAACCAGATAACAACCCATTCTATTCATTATATACATTTTAATGACGTTTTTACAGAGAAAACACACAAATTAATTCTTTACACACAACGTCACGAAAGATATTGTGACGTGACGTGACGAAACTGATATCGTCACTGCAAAAGTGATACAGTGAAGATTGCTTATAACGTTCCTTGTTTGTACGTTTCCTTTGTTAGAACGCTTGATTTTTCTGGTCCAGGCCAATTACGTTCTTTCTCTATGTTGAAAAAGGTTTGTTATAATGTTTTTTCCTTCTTTTAACATTTGGATTGCTTTTAACGTTGAAGTTTGATGGTCCCAATGTGCAAATTGCTGTCATTATTTACGTTTCGCCGGTGCGATCGTCTTGCCTCCATTCAGTCGTGAGAACCGAAAAAGCGTTGGCTTGTTCGCACTGTTGGCAAACTTGATAATTATAGCAATAATTACGTGTACCGTTGTGCATCTACAGGTGAGCTTACCCCTTATAACGCCGAATCGTCGTCTGCAAGAAATCTATGTCACATCTTCAAGAGAAAAAAAAGGAAAAGAAAAATCGGCAGCGATAAAACTATTTGTTAGCGCATATGCCGTGTAGTCTCTTAAATGTCCAAGATACCAAACACGTGAATACACTAGTGTGTAGGATTTGATTAACACATGGGCTGTCATATGCTCATTTCACTTATGTTGTTATTAATATTAAGGAATTATTATTCCGTGTAAATATTACTGACCTCTAATGTTTAAATCATTTAGATTCAGTTTACTAATCAGACCCGGATATGTAAATGACACGACAATCGGATTACTTCATCTTTTTGTCTACACGTAGGAAAGTGACATAATATGGGGCCAGTTACTTACGCATATCTATAATTCGACACGGACAAAAATATACGTTTACACGAGGACTGAACGAAAATATGCATAGTTATAACAAATACAAGCGCAAATTATGCTTCCAGGACTTATTCGTTACGGAATGCAAGCTTAGCACCTGTGTTTGTTTTTATGATTAGATTTAAGATAACTAATACAAACGAGTAATTCTTACGTTAGTAATATAAATGGAAATGTTTACAACGTTTCTCGGTTATAACGTTCAACAAATGACGGTCCCCGGCGAAACGTTATAAGCAATCTTCACTGTATCATGATATCAATTGTGATGCATATGCAATTTATCTAAGTGAGAAATCTCTACAAATCATCGTTAGGTATATAATAAGGTCCTTTCCCATTTAACCCATTGATACAAGTTTTTACTCCTTCAATTTATTCCATCACTAAAGAAAATAGTTCCAATTTATACATGCCTTTAATTTATTTCTCCACTAAAGAAACTACTTCCAATTTATGCAGTCTCGAATATGTACCATAAATATTGTTTCTATATCCTAGCATATGGTAGCTTAAAGCCACTATATTTCTCCCACATAATCAGAATCGAACATTTTTCTAACATGAAATTTATGTCACTATCGTAAGCGTTCCATATAAAAAGAAGTAATACATGGTGATATTTGAAGCAATATTGCTAACGAACAGTGAAATTTGTGGAAACAAGTAATCAAGTTTGTTTATTTTTGAATAGCGACGAAAATTTACGGACATACTCGGTAAAGCTCATTTGCATAATTCTATACAACAAGTCGAGTGCTTTACACTCAAAGAGAGACAACTCCTTTAAGTTTGGCCGCTAAACTGATGTAATGTTTACACATTGTCGCGGCCGAATCAATCACGTGACCTTTATGCAATCGTTCGAAAGTTCTCGGAACCAGCCCGTAATCTTATTTGTAAACAAACCCGCCTATAATGTAAACCACCACGATAAGAATTCGACACATTTAGGTAGGATTCTTTACGAAGTGGGTGCATATGTCAGGCTTCTTACACTCGATTTCACTTAGTTTTAATACATAGAAAATGCACACATATAAGAAATTGCGCGTTTTAAACACCAATTTGAGCGGGATTGTGCCTTTAAAGTAGACTGAAAGTAAACCAGAATGCCTCTAAGGTGCATTCTGCTTTACATCAATCTGCTTTAAGTGGTCATCTAGCTTCAATACTAGAAACAGACTATGTGGTAAACGGTTACCAGTAAACAAAATCAAAATCTTGCACCTTCATTTTATGGCTAGACAAAAACTGTAAACAGGTGTTCCTAGAAGCAGCAAAATGTGAAATCCAAATATTACCATACTGTGTCCATATGATGATCGTTTGTCATTGTGTTTGCCTGTTTGTGCCGCTGCCACCACATAACATTGGGACTCGATGGCACGGTTTCTGAGCAGTACCTGTAATACAAAGTCCGAACTAGATCATTCGACCTAGCTTTAGTTCGAACATACCCATATTTCAAAGTTAAAACGTGGCTAAGCCACGTTTTAACTTTGAAATACTGGGATGTTCGACTTAGGCAAGATCATTTTATTAACATTAAACATATGAAATAGCGGTAAGGTAGATTCAAGCTAGTTTCGAACTGTACATAATACAATGTATATACATTCAGGATTCATGAAGTATGTACAGTGTTAGCTCTCTTGAAGTTGAGTGACATACAAGCAAATAAGAATTCGGATATTTAACCCTTTCCCACATAGAAGCGCCTTTTAGCGCATTCAGTTTATTCTTGCTCTGAAGAAAATAGTTCCAATTTATACATTCATAAATATGTATAATACAAAATATTTTCTATATTCTAGCAGATGATAGCTTAAAGCAGGCTGAAAGTAAAGCAGAATGCACTTAAAGCGCATTCTGCTTTACTTTCAACCTGCTTTAAGTGGACACCTGTATTCAATACTAGAGATATGCTATGTGGGAAAGGGTTAAAAGCAGGTGACTGATTAATACATGATAAAAGTAGTGCACTTTTCTTCTGCAATGAGTAGTAACACCATATGATTTAATGCAGAAACAAAGATTTTATTTTTTGACATATTCCCCTTATCTGGAGCTCTGCTATAGTATTGCCTTGATTTAGTGAGACTAGGTATACCTCCCAGTGGGCCATGCCTGTTGGAATGGTGAAGGCTGATGGGAAGGTGAGTATCTCTGCCCCCTGGTTCCTCAGTGACACAGACATCTCTGGAAACCTCATGTCATAACACTAAAAGACACAATATAACATACCAGGAAAATGGGCACTAACTATAACCTGCATTAACCCATAGAATTGCATTTCATCGCTTTTAATTCATTCCTCCATTGAAGAAAATAAATTCACCTTATACAGGCATGAGAATATACACTATAAGAAATAGTTCCTATATCCTAGCAGATGATAGCTTGACAAATAAAATAGCTCTATATCTCTTGGGATTTTTGACTAGACCATTTGGTACCTTTACCTTATACTTACAATTCCCAGCCCCACCCTGCCTACGGGTGTGTCTACTGGTGGCCCAATCCTGTCCCCTGGGACTGTGTAATCACTCTCACATAGACGAATCTTCCCCGGAATGTCAAGGTCAAATAAGTGGCTCTTGCAGTAGGTAGCCTGTATGTTACCATGGTGATCAAGCATCACATGAGTGTTTGACACCTTGGAACTGTCAGTGTCAGCTGACTGTAACAAAAACAAATTTATCATCAGCTGACTGTAACAATAACAAATTATCATCAGTTGACTGTAACAATAACAAATTATCATCAGCTGACTGTAACTGTAACAAACTAAAATTGTCGCCTAACCCATTACCCCCAGGGGCGTAGCTAGACCAATTATGAAGTGTACGCACTTTGACTACGGGGGGTCCGGGGGCATGCTCCCCCGGGAAAAAATGTATTCCTAGATGGTCTCTGGTGCGTTCTGAGGACGTTTCCCGCCCTCGAAACTCGTGATAAAATAACATAAATCTATACAAAAAATGATTAAGAAAATCCAAAAACGACATCAACGACAAAGTCAGGGATGTTAATTTCAAACCGACAGTCATTCACATAAATATATACTGTTGTCTCCTATTCTCGTGTGGCTAATCCTTAGAATAAATATTCAGCACATACATTGCTTTTAAGAATTCTTCTTTGTGGCTTAAAAACAGTTGAAACTCCCAATAAAATATAACATCCATAAATATTATAATCAAAAAATAATATCTAGGTCATTTCTACGTTCGAATACACCTCCATGCATGATCCGAATCAGTCAAATGTTTCTCGTATTCTCGTGCCTTCTGATTGGTTGTCAACGTTTGTTGCTATGGAATGGAGTTAACTCTTCAGTTCAGCTAAGTGTTTTTAGAGTCACTTTAAATCTATCATATGGACAATTTCTGCGTCTGTGGCATCAATTTTTGTTTGTTTATTTATATTTAGCTATGCACTAGTATTAAATTATTTACAATATCCAACACGTTTTACATGTGAAATTTCGAAATAAGATAATTCAAACCCAATTATGTTTTATTGGTCCTTACAACATTTTCCAACATAAATTTATCCGAGGAAAAGAGTTGATATATTTCTGGATGTCAGGAGTGTCCATTTAATCTGTTTTTGTAAGACACGAGATTATGAGAAACCACGAGAATACGAGAATTGACAGGGCCGGATCCAGTACTCCACTGTTAACATATATATATTTAAACTTCGGACCGTCTTTCTCCCCTGAAACATAAAATGGAAAAGTCCAGCTTCCAAATAACACAAACTTTTCCATTTTTAACTTTATAAAATTGTATACAGTTTATTACAAAATGACAAACAGGGCTGGTCCTGATCAGATGACTCATTTAGGAGACTTCTGATGTGGGTCTGCATTGTTTGCACAGGGCAATAGTTCTTGTCACATACACTGTAAGTATATTCAAACTGAACCCATTATTCCTAAAAGCATCAAATGAACAATTTCAGTTTCCACTGTAAAATATTGTTTTTTTTTTACAGTACTGTACATGATACAATTAAAAACAGTGCAGACCCTGATCCAATGGGTCCTCAGGGCCACAGATAAGTTTTTTACGTAATTGAGCAATTACCCCCTGATGTTGTAAAGAATTTTGTCTATTACTAATAGGTGTTAGTCAAAAAGTTACAGGTCCGTAGGAAGCAAACTCCGATGGGGTGGGGTTTGCACACATGAGGGGCAAAGGTAGACCACTTGATGTACGCACTCTTACTAGGGGGTGGGGGTCTGGCGGCAAGCTCCCCCCGGGAAATTTTTATTCCTAGATGGTCTCTGGTGCGTTTTTGGGGGCGTTTCGCGCATTCAAAACAGGTCAAATACTAACATAAATCTATGTAAAAAATTGACTCAAAATAATTTTTTATTCAATCTATTAATTATGATTTTATGGTGAAATGTTGTCTTTTAGTCATACCCCCCCCCCCCCCACATTCATGTGTACACTGTTACTAGGGGTCTTGGTGAGGGGGGGGTGCTAATAGGTGTTAGTCAAGAAGTTACTGGCGCGTAGGAATCAAACTCCGATGGGTTGGGGTTTGTACACATGGGGGGCGAAGGTAGACCACTTGGTGTACGCACTCTTAATAGAGGTGTGTGGGGACATGCTCCCCCGGGAAATGTTAATACCTAGATGGTCTCTGGTGCGTTCTTGGGGACGTTTCACGCATTCAAAACAGGTAAAATACTAACATAAATCTAGTTAAAAATTCGAGCTACATCAGAACCATTTGCATTTACGATCCTTTTGAGAACATGATAAAGCAGGCCCGTAGGAAGCAAAATGCAATTAAGGGGCACACGTCAGGCGCAAAGGTAGACGTCGGGGGCAAAGCTAGACCATTTGGTGAACGCACTTCTTACTAGAGAGGGTGGTGACCCGGTGACAATGCTCCTCCGGAATTTTTTTGTTCATAGATGGTCTCTGGTGCGTGCTGAGGGCATTTCGCACAATCATTTTGCGCAATTAAAGCAGGTAAAATACCGCATAAATACATGTGAAATTCGAATAAAAAATAAAAGAAATTGTTTTTATCTAAGATAAAATAAAATGCGGGGTGGAGTCAGGGGTCCGGGACCATGATCCCCCAGGAAATCTTAATTTCTAGATGGTCTCTGGTGAATACTAAGGGCGCTTCCGGCATTTAAAACAGGTAAAATACTATGATAAATCTATGTAATTTTTCACTCAACAACATATTAGTTCTATGATAATGATTTTTCCTTTCTAATATTATAGCTTGTCTTCCAGCCTTTAATATCTAATGGCTACCCATCATCGGTCCTTCCGATCAGTGTACGCACTCTTACTAGGGGGGTCCGGGGGCATGCTGCCCCGGGAAAATTTTATTTCTAGGTTGTCTCTGGTGCGTCTGAAGGCGTTTCCCGCATTCAAAACAGGTAAAATAACAACATGAATCTATGTAAAACATTTACTCAATATAACATGAATTGTTTAATCTAGGATAATAGTTTTTTGACAGGTTGTCTTCCTGCAATTAATCTCTAACCCCCTACCCCCTCCGACTTTTATTGCATTTTTGGACTTTTTAATTTTTCGATTTTTGAGGACAATGTGTACGCAGTTGCGTTTTTTGCGTACAGGTAGCTACGCGCCTGACCCCATAGCCATTTTCTAGTTTTGAAGACCTGTGACCACTTAAAGCATTCTGCTTTACTTTCAGCCTGCTTTAAGCTACCATGTACATGTACTAGGATAAAGAAAATATTTCTTATGGTACATATTCCTGAGTGGAACTATTTTCTTTAGTGAAGAAATAAATTAAAGGCATATTTATGGGGTAATCGGCTAAGGGCAATTTATACCTCCCCCACACTTATGCGAAACCATTATCTCCCCTTGGAAATATCTCCCCTTGTTAATGGTGGAATGGAAAAATATTCCTTTATGCACATCTGTAGATGATACTTTAATCAACTTGTCTAGTTTTGTTAAAATCGTATGAACAGTGTAGGAGGAGATGCGCTTACTAGGATTATGAACTATAATGCATGAAACATTAAAGTTAAGTTATCTCCCCTCGGAAATGACAGAATAGAAAAATATTTTTTCATGCATATCCTGTAGACCGTACGGTATCAACCTGTGAAGTTTTGTTTAAATCCAATAAAGGATGTCGGAGGAGTTGCGCTTATAAGTGCTTATATAACCTATATTGCATGAAACATAAAATTAAATTATCCGCGCTTTGAATTATCTCCCCTCAGAAATGGTGGAATGGAAAGATATTTCTTTATGCACATCTTTCCATGGAGCCCTATCAACCTGTTAAGTTTTTGCCTGCTGGTCAAGACTTTATGGATTTTTGCAAACAGTTTAGATCCAGATCAGACGCCGCGTAATGCGGCATCTGATCTGAATCCAAACTATTTGACACTCGTCTTTAGGTTTCTTTACTTTAAAAAATGTATTAATATAAATTTAACAAAATTTGCAGTCGACAAGTTCGAAGCAGACGACATCACCGCAGGATAAGGGTTAAGTTTTTTTCCAAATCCGATAAACGGTGAGAGAAGGACTTGCACTTACAAGGATGGACAGACGAACAGACAGATGGACGGACGGGGTGATTCCTATAACAATCCCCCCAACTCCTTTGTGAGGTTATGATTATCATCAGCTGACTGTAACTGACTGTAAATAATTGATCATGTGCATACAAATCATTTAAAATATATAAGCACTTACATACTACAACTACGATGTACTTAACCCTTTACCTGATTCTAGTTTTGAAGGCAGGTGACTAATTAAAGCAGATTGAAGGTAAAGCAGAATGTGTCTCGCCGTAATCTGCTGAGATATAGGAAATATTTTTTATGTTGCATATTCATGACTGTATAAAGTGAAATTATTTTCTTCAATGGCGGAATGAATTAAAGCATAAAAAGGAGTATCTATGGAGCAAAGGGTTAAGGAAAGACTCACCTTCTGATGTACCCCACCTAGAGATATCCACAGAGTAAGCTCCCTTGCCAGCTGCTGGTACTTGGAGATTGTCTCCCCTTGTAGAGACTCGGCAATGGCCATACTCTGCTGTTTACTGTCAGCGATATAGTCACAAGCCTCTGGTAGGAACACCATCTGAAAACATATATGGACCCCAGCTGAACACATGCAGGCAACCACTCAGAGATGCATAATGTAATAGGTCTACACTGTTTGAAAATGAAGGCATTGCTGCTTAACCCTTTGAACCCTAGTCCCGCATATAGGCGTCTTTTCAAACAGTGTACATGTGAATAGTACACTTGTCCTGTTCAAACAGTGAAGGCCCAGATCAGAGGGCTCCGAAAGGAGCCCTCTGATCAGGGTCTTTACGGTTTGTCAGTAATGGCAAAATTGATAAAAACAACTCTTAAAAGTCAGAAATGGACTAGACAAAAATTGAAACTGGAATTGTCCATTTAAAGTTTCAGGGAGGAAAGAGTGAACCCATTACCCCATAGCCTGTTTCTAATTTTGAAGACAGGTGACTATATATACTTAACTCTTTGAACCCTAGTTTGCAAACAGTGTACCTGTGAGGAGTACACTTGTCCTATGCAAACAGTGTATACCCTGATCAGAGGGCTCCTTAAGGAGCCCTCTGATCAGGGTCTACACTGTTTGTAATTTTGAAATATATTGTAAAATTCAACCCTAAAAAGTCAAAATGGACTAGACTACATTGACAACTAGAATGTCCATTTGAGGTTTCAGGGAGGAAAGGGTTAAAGTAGGTAGAAAGTAAAGCAGAATGTGCCTTAAGACACACTCTTACCTGCTGTTAGCTTTCATCTGCTAGAATATAGAAAATATTTCTTACAATACATATTCATGACTGTATAAATTGAAACTATTTTCTTCAGTGTTGGAATATATAAGGGGCAAAAAAGGCGAATTTGTGGGGTAATGGGTTATACAGAAATACCTAGGTTAACCCTTTTAGCGCATTTTGATTTATCCCTCCGCCAAAGAAAATAGTTCAAGATTATACAGGCATGAACATGTACAATTAGAAATATTACTTATACTAGCAAGAAGTGACATAAATCAGGTTGAAAGTAAAGCAGAATGCGCCTTAGGGCACATTCTGCTTTACTTTCAACCTGCTTTAAGTGGTCACTTGCCTTCAAATCTAAAAACAAGCTATGAGGTAAAGGGTTAAGCAGCAATATATAAGAAGATAATGCTGTCTTACATAAAAATTTGAGCTTAACCCATTATTTGTAAATACACCTTTTTACGTCTTTTAATTTATTCCTCACTGAAGAAAATAGTTCCACTTTATACAGGTACAGTCAAAAATATGTATTAAAAGAATTTTTTTCTAGATCTATATCCCTGCAGATGATAGCTTGAAGCAAGTTGAACGTAAAGCAGAATGTGCCTGTACTTTCAACATGCTTTAAGTGGTCACCTATCTTCAAAACTTAACCCATTACCCCAAAGCCTGTTTCTAGTTTTGAAGATAGGTGCCTACTTAAAGCAGGTTGAAAGTAAAGCAGAATGCAGTTTAAGGCACATTTTGCTTTACTTTCAGTCTGCTTCTGCTAGAATATAGAAAATATTTCTTATGATTATTTTTTGTAACAGTATAAATTGGAACTATTTTCTTCAGTAGAGGATTAAATTAAAGGTGTAAAAGGGTGTATTTATGGGGTAATGGGTTAAAACAGGCTATGGGGTAAAGGGTTAATATAAGACAAAAGTTATGCAAAAAGCTCCAATAATTTGAATTATTCCTACATACAGTGGAGAATCTGTTATTCTTTCCCGTTTAAACGCAAACGTACGCAAACGCAAAGCACTAAAACGTAGAAAAGAACCACTTTTGGACAATTCTGATAATTCTTGTTTATCTTGGTGGCAAACAGTTTGGAGCCTGATCAGACGCCGGGTTACCCGGCGTCTGATCTGGCTCCAAACTGTTTGCACTGCAAATAATAGTTTTAGCGTAAACGCATTTATTGGGAAAGAATAACAGATTCTCCACTGTATCAAAAACCCTGAAAGGCAAAGACTCAGATAGAACGAAGTACAGTGCGCTCCCTCTCTACAACGACACCCAATGGGAGATACAGATTGTGTGTGTTGTTCGGAGGGAGTCATCATAGAGAGGGAAAATTTAAACTTGGATTACATATGCAAACAGCTTTAATCCAGATCAGCCGCCGCATAATGCGGCGGCTGATCTGGATTCAAGCTGTTTGTCACTCGTCATTAGCTGTTCGTCACTCGTCATTATACTTATTCTATCAAAATCTCCACTTATATGTAACTTTGAGAATAACAGCAGACAACAACTTTAAGCAGACGGCATTGCAGCCATGAAAAGGTTGGACATAAATGTCTTGTTTGGGGAACAGAGGCAAGTGTGGTTGTAAGGAGGGAGTCGTTGTTGGGAGGGTTGTTGTAGGGAGGGAGCACTGTAGATGAATACAAGATGGGGAAATGAGAGATTATCACCTTGGCTCCCATTGCCTTGCACCTCTCCACGAGGGCCTTCGCCATGAGGAAGTTGGCGTGTTTGTCAGCTGTACACGTCATCTGGCACACTCCTATCACAGAGCGAGGCTTGGCCAGCGTGCCATAGTCACACACAGAGGACATCTTGAACCACTGGTACACGCCTGAATATATATCACATGCTTTAACTCATAAGCGATAAACAGTTATCAATGCTTATCTCAATATAACCTTGAGGATTAAAGTTCATCAAAATGAGTCAGTATGAGAATATTGCTCAATGCGTCTATATGAGTCAGTATGGCTTAATGGGTTAACTCTTTCAACACCATGAACCTGCTCAAAATATACTCATTACATTTGCAAACAGTGTAGACTCAGATCAGAGGGCTCCTATAGGAGCCCTCTGATCTGGGTCTACACTGTTTGCTAATTTAGAGCAGTATTTATTAAACTACTAAATTCCAAGTAGACTGGTTCATGTTTTGGTAACTAAAAAAGGGAACATTATAACCCACAAGAGTTAATTAGTGTTGAAATAGTTATGACTGGTAACGCTACCAATGAAGTTAATAGTTCCACTTCATACAATTATGTACATGTGAATATGTACCGTAAGAAATATTTTCTATATCCTAGCAGATGGTAGCTTAAAGCAAGCTGAAAGTAAAGCAGAATGCTTTACTCAACCAGCTCTAAGTGGTTACACATATTCAATACCAAATCCTGAACCACTACATTACAGGGGGTAAGGGCATAGCTCAGCACCCTTCTGCTTTACTTTCAGACTACTTTAACCCTTTACTCCATAGATACACCTTTTTAATTCATTCTACCAGTGAAGACAATAGTTTCACTTCATACAATCATGTATATGTACCGTAAGAAATATTTTCTATATCCTAGCAGATGGTAGCTTAAAACAAGCTGAAAGTAAAGCAAAATATGCATTTAGGCACATTCTGCTTTATTCAACCAGCTCTAAGTGGTTACACATAATACTATGGAGCTTTTGAACACAGAAGAAGAACAGATCTACAACCAAACTACCAAAAAAACAGGAAAACCGACATACACTGTACCTAAATAAGAGTCAAGCAGAAACAGACTCAAGCTACAAAGAAGATTACAGACCCGGGCAAACAATTTGAATTACAGCTCAAACATAAATCCAGCTAAAAACTGACACCATCTGTTATTGATTCAACCTAACTGCACTAAGTTATTAGAATTTAGGATAAAAGGCTCAGCAGCAACAAGATATGGGGAAGTCCATTTGAGAATATTAAGGAGTGAAGACCAACAACTAATCAAAAAGAGTACGAAAACAGCCTCACAGTGTTCAATAACAAAACAGATAGAAACAAGCAGAAACATATTAATATCCAATTACACTGAAGAATATACAGACCCTTTCCAACCAATAGAACCACAGATATACCAAACATCCATCAATGAACCATTGACAACCAACTCCAGATGAAGATCTCTGTCCACCCAATACCAGATCACCAAATCCTGAGAGAAACCAAGTCAGCCAGACAAGAACCACAAACAGACAGGCTACACAACAGAGAGAAAGTGTCTTTCTCCGACTAGCCACAGACAGTTCTTGTATGAATGCCTCCACACATTTACATTTACAGAACAGAAGGGACACCTATTTCAATATTGTAGCAAAATGTGACACAAAATCAGCCAATTACTGTCTATGTACTTTCTGAGAACTATTTACTTATCTCTATTGTACAAATTCAACAAATTACCAAGAATCAATATGACAATATCTTGATTTTCATTTTAAAATATGCTTTTTATGTTTTCAAAGACCATAATATTGATTTACACTTCTAAATAGTGTTTAAAAGAAGTATAATTATAAACAAGATCCTGGATAAATTAATATCACACTTTACTAATATTTAGAGACTCATTTTCTATTCTTAATGAAAACTAGTGTTAAAAGGCTCTTTAAAACTGAAAATAGACTATCTTTTATAACCTCATCACCATGGAACTATACTGATGTCATCTTAGTCATCATGACGTCATTATGACATCATCATGACGTCATTGTCATGACTACTCTTTGTTTTAGTAATGAGGGCTGATCTATCTTTATAAAAGGTCACATGACAAAAGTACCTAAAAACCTGCACTTCAGGGACAAGATTTTTGTATAAATTGTGTTTCAATTTTTGTACCACCCTGATGAAGGCCTTTGTAAGGCCGAAACGTTGGTGAATAAAAAACAGTCAACACAATACTGCTTGATCGTGTCTTCTACTCCTTTGGTGTTTTTGATTAATAATACTATGGAGTAAAGAGTTAAGTATCCACTTTGCTTAACTCTTTCCTCCCTGAAACTTTAAATGGACAATTCCAGTTTCCATTTTAGTCAAGTCCATTTCTGACTTTTAAGGGTTGTTTTTGTCAATGTTTGGCATTATGATCAGGGTCTTCACTGTTTGCATAGGAAAAGTATACTATTCACATGTACACTGTTTGAAAAGCACGCCTATATGCGGGACTAGGGTTCAAAGGGTTAAATACTGAAAACACCTCACAGCCTATTACTTGTTTTTACGACAAGTGACTGAAAGTAAAGCAAAATGAGCATTCTAATTTATTTTCAACCCATTATTCTATAAATACGTATTTTTAGTAGTCGGCACATATGTTGAGTAAGGTGAAAACCTTAATCTCAAGAGTCGACTTTAAACAACAACATACAACATAATAAAAGCATTTTTATGCCTTCTAACTAATATGCCTCCACTGAAGAAAGTACGGTAGTTCCTATTTGTACAGTCATAAATATACACCATAAGAAATACATGTATATTCTATATCCTAGCAGATAGTAATTTAAAGGAGGCTAAAAGTAGTCACATGTCTTCAAAAAAACTGGAAACAGGCTATGGGGTAAAGGGTTAAGACTGTTAACACTCTAAATATACAGAGGCCCGTTTCATAAAACTTTGTACGGCAAATGTTGTTGTAAGTCAAAACTTTAAAAAACATCGAATTTCTGATTTCTCAATCTAATCATGTCTTTTTCAAGACGATGCCAAAGTGATGTCACAAGACAGGATTGGATGGACAAAAATAATAATATTTGAGAATTTTATAATCTGACTTAAGACAACATTTGTTGTACGAAATTTTATGAAACGGGCCCCAGGTACGAAAATAACGTTTAACAGACAGATATCCACCACACAGGGAGGGAAGGCATACCCTTACAGCTTTCTGCTTTACTTTCAGACTACAGTAACTCTTTCCTCCCTGAAACTTGAAATGGACAATTCCATTTTCCATTTTAGTCTAGTCCATTTCTGACTTTTGAGGGTTGTTTTTGTCAATGTTTAGCATTATGACAAACAGTGAAGACCCTGATCAGAGGGCTCCTAGGAGCCCTCTGATCTGGGTCTTCACCGTTTGCATAGGACAAGTGTACTACTCACATGTACACTGTTTGCAAAGTACGCCAATATGCGGGATTAGGGTTCAAAGGGTTAACCCTTAACCCATTACTCAATAAATATACTTTTTTAAAACTGAAATTTATTTCTCCGATAAAGAAAGTTGTTCAATTTTAAACAGTCATGAATGAGCAATATAAAAAGTATTTTCTATATCCTAGCAGAAAGTAACTTAAAACAGGTTGAAAGCAATGAAGTATGCACCTTAAGGTGCATTCTTCATTACTTTCAACCTGCTTTAAGTGGTCACCTATATTCAATACTAGAAACAGGCTATGGGGTAAAGGATTAATACAGGAGCCTCTTTTTAGTTTTGAAGACAGATGACCACTTATCATAGCCAACACGAATGGGTTAACCCATTCTCCAATAAATATGCCTTTTATGCCTATAATTTATTCCTCCACTGTTGAAATAATTCCCTATTAAACAGTCATGAATATGTATCATAGGAAACATTTTCTATATCCTAGCAGATAATAGCTTCAAGCAGGCTGAAAGAAAAGCAGAATGTGCCTTAAGGCTCATTCTGCTTTACTTTCAACCTGCTTTAAGTGATCACTTATATGAAATGCTAGAAACGGGTTATGGGGTAATGAATTAACACAGTCAACCTTAAGGTGGTTCGCGGGTCAGCTTATTCTGTGTCAGAATTCTTTGAAACCTTGATTAAATTGAAATATACCATATGGAGAGTGAAAAATCGTTTAAATAAAAAAAAGGTACAGTGCCGTTTTTTTCTGACAGGACCTTTTGTCGAAAAAAGCTCCTTTTTTGATAAACAGGAATATTTTCTTTATAAAATGATATAATTCAATAATTTCTGTACATTCAAGTAAACTGTACATAGACTATAAGAATGATATTGGGCAAACAAAAGTATTTTATGACATATTTGTTGGAAATATCAATATTTAAAAAAAGTCAAATTCTGAAAATCTCAAATTACAAAAAATCTAGCTGTTTAACGTACACTTATTTTACTCTTATTAGATAGATATAACTTAATTCTACTAGTCACAAAAATTTAATGAAAATCTACAGTGGAATTTACATTTTATACATGATTTCCTGAAATTCTGACAAAATGTAAACACAAAACGAGTAACCTTCCTTGAGTTCAACTTTAAAATGCCGTCAGCTCTAAATAATACCATAAGTCAAACCTGTAATAAGGGACCATTGAAAACGGTAGCCTGTAGATCTTTAAAGGCAAGTGACTGCTTAATGCATTACAAAAGTAATGCATAAAAGCTCCTTTAGGATCTATCTTTTAGCATTATTTTTGTCCTGTGTTAAGCTGCCATCTGTCATATAGGCTATAAATACTCACAAATTTAGCTGTCACTTGACTATACTTGCATCTGATATTATTCATTATTACTTGACTAAACATAGCCTGTCCTTTGATCACTGCGTTATGAAATGACTAGTCACTAAAATCAGACAATTGTTAAAATAAAAGTTTTGAACCGAGTGGGAATCGAACCTAGAACCTTTGGATTGCAAGTCTATCACCGTATCCACTGCGCTAACAGAGCAGACACTGAGTATGATCAAACTTTTCTTTATCTAAATTTTCTACTATAAGCACGTGCCGCAAAGATCAGGTGAAAGTCATCAGCATTTCCGGAACTCGAGATGCGGGCCGCCCGCTGTCGAACCACCTTAACGGGATAAACGAAAGTAAAACTAAGAAATACTCATACTCCAGGAATGAATAAATTAAACTTACTACTCAAAATGGTCAATTACAGACACTGAAAATAGTCCAATCTCAATTAAATGATATGCAATATCTGTAGTAAGTTCAGCAAAGAAATCGATGGCCATCAATGGCCATCGATTGCGAGTTGGCTACAGTGGAGAAAACATTCTTCTGTTCAAACGCATTTCAATGAAATATAGAAAATGACAACTTTATAACAATTCTGGCTACCAGTTTTAATCTAAGTGGCAAACAGTTTGGAGCCAGATCAGACACTGGGTTACCGGGCATCTGATCTGGCTCCAAACTGTTTGTAATGAAAATAATAGTTTAAGCGTAAGCGCGGTTAGTTGGAAATAAAACGTTTTCTCTACTGTACTCTGCACGCTGCACACAGGGCACAAACTGCTAACCTTAACAGTAAACATTGGTAACTGAACAAGGTACTGCTATGCTTGGATTCATTTCACGTTATAAAATGTTAATTAACAAGCACAAAGCCCTATAACACTGTTTATTTATGCAGACATAGGCCCTTTAGGGTCTCAAGTATTAAAATTCTCATATCATTTTGTCCCCAAGCTGACACACCCGTCATGAGCTTGCATTAGACTCGTTGATTATTGTGTACCAACTTCTAACCCCTAATCTCTCCCACTGAATATTCATATAAACATGTATAACACTCCTCCCACTATGAACTTCTAGCATCTTAACTAATACATTGGCTATTAAAATACAGATTTGTTCCCTCCAGGAATGAATCCAGACTCAATTCAGACAGAAAAAACAGTGGAGAACCTGATCAGACAGCTCCTTCAGGAGTTGGTCCTTGTCTTCACTGTTTTTCAAAAAGTGTCAATTTAACCCATTACCCCATAGCCTGTTTCTAGCTTTAAAGAAAGATGATCATTTAAAGCAGGTTGAAAGTAAAGCAGAATGCGCCTTCAGGCGCATTCTGCTTTACTTTCAGCCTGCTTTAAGCTATTATCTGCTAGGATACTGGTATAGAAAATATTTTTTATGATACATACTCATGACTGTTTAAAAGGGAACTATTTTCTTCAGTGGTGGAATAAGTTATTAGCGTAAAAAGGCGTATTTACGGGGGAATGGGTTAAACAAATAGCAGGAGATGGGTTAATCCTTTCTACCCTACCAATTAGTACAAATCACCTATATCATACTGATACAGACTAAATAAAGTACATCTTTGTTTGAAATTAACCCTTTACTTCAGATACAGTTTCTAGTTTTTTAAGACAGATGACCACTTAAAGCAGGTTGAAAGTAAAGCAGAATGTGCCTTTAGGCACATTTTGCTTTACTCTCAGCTTGCTTTAAGTTGCAATCTTCTAGGATATAGAGAATACTTCTTATGGTGAAAATATAAATTGGAAAACACACATTTACTTTTTTCAGAGGTGGAATAAATTTAATGTGTAACGAGAGCACCGCATGTGTGTGCCAACGCTCGTCTGTTTTGTTATCCTAATAGATTAAGAAAGAACAATGAGATATTCTTATTGCCTTTGTCTGTCTTAATGTTGATGTTGAATTCCACCTATTTGACCTCTAAATGACCTCTGTCTGTCATGACCAAAGTTGTACTGAGCTCAAGAGCTTGTTGGGTTGAGTAGACATGCCAAATATGAAGTGTCTATCACATGTTGTTTGAGAGTCATTGGAAATGTTAAGTTTGACCAGTAAATGACCTTGACCTTTGTATGACATGACCCAAGTTGTACTGAACTCAAAAGCTTTTTGAGTTTAGCATGCATGCCAAATGTAAAGACTCTATCACATGCAGTTCTGAAATTGTTGCCATTGTTAAATTCAACCTATTTGACCTCTAAATGACCTTCACCTTTATCTTCCATAACCAAAGTTGCACTGAGCTCAAGAGCTTCTTGGGTTGAGCAGACATGCCAAATATGAAGTCTGTTTCACATGTTGTTTCAGAGTTATGGGAAATATTAAATTAATCATATTTGACCTCTAAATGACCTTGACCTTTGTCTGACATAACTTAAATTGGATTGAGCTCAAGAGCTTCTTGAATTGAATACACATGCCACATATAAGGTCTCTATCACATGCAGTTCTAAAGTTATGGCCAACAAACCGGCTGCATGGCTCAAACCGGCTGCGTGGCTTAGTGGTAGAGCATCCGCTTGCAGTGCGGGAGGTTGTGGGTTCAATCCCCGGCCGAGTCAAACCAAAGACATGAAAATTCATAGTAATGGCTTCCCTCCTTGGCGCTCAGGATTTCAGGTTAGCATTACAACTGGTTCATTGGTGTCCGAATAAAGTGACCGGCTGGGTACAGTCCAAATGGTGCACCTAAAAAGTGCCCCTGCTCGAAATACCCGAAAGGGGTATGTAGCAGTATATAGAAACAAAGAAACAAACAATATTAAACCCACCCTATTTTACCTCTGAATGACCTTGAAACGACCTTGACCTTTGTTGGACATGACCCAAATTTTACTGAGCTCAAGATCTGTTTAAGGTGAGTACACATACCAAATATAAAGTTTGTATCACATGTAGTTCTAAAGTTATGGCCAATGTTAAGATTTCGGCAAAGACGACGACAACGCAAACGCCATAGTGATGACAATAGCTCATAGTTTCTTCAAAACAGATGAGCTAATGAGAGTTGTCAAAGAGACAACAAAGTTCGCCTTCGGCACATTTAGAAACTTAAAAGCAGACTCGGAGGTCAACTTTTTTGTGTGCTTGGAAAAGGTCTTGTCCATATACAAATGCAAACCAAATATGACAGTAATACTGCAAGGGACACAGCAGGGGTAAAAAATTCTGAAATTTATTACTCGTCCTGCATAAAAGACAATGAAGCCACCCAGAAAATGCACTTGCCCTTCACATTAGACAAAGAAGGGAAAAAGCATGCAGGACGAGCGGACAAGTGGATTTTTTTAGCCCTGCACAGGAATTTTAAGTATTTTCGAAACCTTAACATGGGTCCTAGGTTCAAGGTCAAGGTCACTAGGGTCAACCATTTTTAATGCAAGGAAAGGTCTTTCTCATATAAATATGCATACGGAATATGAAAGGAATATCTCAATTGACATAGGAGTTATAGGCATTTAGAGAAACCTAAACGCAGATTTTGAAAACTAAATGCGGGCCCTAACTTCAAGGTCAGGGTCACTTGGGTAAAAATATGTGTGAATGGTAAGGTCTTGCCCATACACACATGTATACCAGATATGAAAGCAATATATCACGGGACATGGGAGTTATAAGCATTTTTCGAAAACCTAAACACAGATTTGGTAACCTAAACGCTGGCCCTAATTTCAAGGTCAAGGTCATTGGGTTGAAAACATTTTGTATGCATGAACAGGTATTTCCATATACATATGCATGCCAAATATTAAAGGAATATCTCAATGAACAAAACCTAAACGCAGATTTCAAAACCTAAACATAGGACCTTAGTTCAAGGTCAAGGTCACAGAGGTCAAACTTTTATGTGCATGGAAAGGTCTTGTCCATACACACACACACACTAAATATGAAAGCAATACCTCAAGGGACATATGAGTTATAAGCATTATCTTGAAACTGTTAACGGGAATGCCGACGCCAACGACTGGGTGACAACATTTATAGCTCTTGGACACAGCCCAGCGAGCTAAAAATGTGTATATTTGGAGTAAAGGGTCAATAAGTCAATATCTTATAGTATACTGTCTACTTTAAAGTTTTATATACACACTGGTTTCTTCATCTCACAAACACAGTATAGGCCAATTTTTTTCACCTGGCAGGGGGGAGCTAACCTTTGGTAAAGATAAACTAATTTTCATATGATTTTAGGGGTGACAGGTATATTTCAGTCAATTATATCGTTATTAGAGAAACACAATTTATGTGTGCATCCATATCCACGTGAAGAAAGGTATATACAGTGTTCCCTCACTACAACAACACCCAATGGGAGACAAATATTGCGTGTGTTGTTCGGCAGTCTGATCTTGATTCAAGCTGTTTGTCATTTCTTCATTATATTCCTTCTGTCAAAATTTCCACGAATATGTAATGTTGAGAAAAAACGACAGACGACAATGGTAAATTGTACTAAATTCCGATGATAACAGACCGTGCTGCCGCCCCCAAAAGTTGAAATCTAAAGGTCTGCATCGAAACTCTGCCCTGCCAGCTCAATAAAATCGGTCTACAACCATGCAACAAACAAAATACCTTTCAAAAGTTTTCCAGATGACTTGCTAAATACGGACACTTTCAACATTGGAACAGTCGCTGCATATGCCTGGATTTTATCTCAGGGTTATTATATGTAGAAAACAAAGTTCTGAAAATATGAAACAAAATATCCTCATTTTTTTAACAATTTGAATGGTGAATAAACAGTGTTTGCTCAAAATGATATCTGCTCTAATTTAAAATGTGACTCTTATTTATCTTAATATTGGCAGATTTGCAAACCTGAGTTACTAACAGTGTTGATCCTGGTCAGACACACAAATTATTTGGTATCTGGTCTGGATCCAAACTAGCTGTTTGCAACGTCTACAGCATTAGTTTATAATATCTAAAGCGTTATTTACAATTACAATTTACAACCCATCACGCCATAAATAAACATTTTCACATCTTTAATTTATTCTCCACTATAGAAAATAGTTACACTTTATAAAGTCATGAATATCCACCATAAGAAATATTTTCTTTATCCTAGCAGATCGTAGCTTAAAGCAGGCTGAAAGTAAAGCTTTACTTTCAACCTGCTTTATTTAGTCACATATACCTCTTAAATCCTTTGAACCCTAGTCACACATGTATATATTATTATGCATCATTTGCAAACAGTGTACCTGAGAAGAGTACACCTGTCCTATGCAAACAGTGAAGATCCAGATCAGAGGGGTCCTAATGGAGCCCTCTTATCTGAGTCTTCACTATTTGTCATATTACAATATATTGTTGAAAACAACCCTAAATAGTTAAAATGGATTAGACTAAATTGCAAACTGGAATTGTCCATTTTAATATTCAAGAAAGAGTTATTAGGGGTTAAAAAGTTATAACAAGAGATTCATATTAGCACCACAGGACACCTCTACTTACTCCTGCTAATAAGCCAGACAAATTATTACTCATTAATCCATTTACCCTGAAACTTTTAATGGACAGTTCCAGTTTACAATTAAGTTTAGTCCATTTTTAAATAATAAGGGTAGTTTTTAACAATATTTTACAAAATTACAAACAGTGTAGACCCTGATCAGAGGACTCCTTAAGGAGCCCTCTGATCAGGGTCTACACTGTTTGCATAGGACAAGTGTACTCTTGATAGGTGCATGGTTTTTTACTGATGAGTATACTCGTTGCTAGGGTTGAATGTGTTCCAACTTCAAATTAACCCTTTCCCACATAGCATATCTCTAGTACTGAATATAGGTGTCCTCTTAAAGCAGGTTGAAAGTAAAGCAGAATGCGCTTTAAGCGCATTCTGCTTTACTTTCAGCCTGCTTTAAGCTATCATCTGCTAGAATATAGAAAATATTTTGTATTATATATATTTATGAATGTATAAATTGGAACTATTTTCTTCAGGGCAAGAATAAACTGAATGCGCTAAAAGGCGCTTCTATGGGGGAAAGGGTTAACCCTCTTTCCCAGAGAAGTGCCTTTTAGCACATTTAATTTATTACTCCACAGAAAAAAATACATGTAGTTCCAAGTTATACAGCCATATATTCTACATCCTAGCAGATAGTAGTGTAAAGCAGAATTTCTGCTTTACTTTCAACCTGCTTTAACCCATTACCCCAGAGCCTGTTTCTAGTTTTGAAGACAAGTGACCATTTAATTAAAGCAGGTTGGAAGTAAAGCAGAATGCACCTAAAGGAATATTCTGCTTTATTTTTAGCCTGCTTTAACCCATAGACCGTTTCTAGTTTTGAAGATAGGTGACCACTTAAAGCAGGTTGAAAATAAAGCAGAATGCTTTACTTTCAGCCTGCTTTAAGCTACAATCTTCTAGGATACAGACAATATTTCTTAGGGTGCATTTTCATAACAGTTTAAACTGGAACTATTTTCCTGAGTAGTGCATTAAATGAAAGGCATAAAAAGGTGTATTTATGGAGTAATGGGTTAAGATATATATATATATGCTAGAATACAGAAAATATTTTTAATGTCGCTCGCATTCTTGACAGTATAAATCGAAACCATTTTCTTCAGTGGAGGAATAAATTAAACAAGAAATATCTTTAAAAAAGATATTCGGCGGAATGTGTGGTTGAACTAAGGCTATATAGATGGGTGTGCAAAATTGAATGAAATTGAGGTTTTCAAAGAATTGAAATATCTTGGATTGAAAAGCAAAAAATACAAGTATTCAATTGAAACAGTAACTTTTACTTAAAATGCAAAACTATCATGTACAGAAATGCAAAACAAAACAATAATTTAACTCATATCCTAGCTACTGGTAGGAGATCCTCACATTAATCTATTGTTCTATATGTCAAACTTCATTCATAGAGTTTCTTGAAACAAACTATAGCATAAAACAAATGTACAGATACAACAATCTACTGTACTTCACTCTTGTAAATAATGATGAAACAACACAATTGTGTTTAACTCACTTGAGGCTATTCATATATAAAATATTGCTTTTAATGTATGGCAAATGTGTACAAATAGTTAACAATTAAAACAAATTGGTTGTAAACAATTACGAAACACCTAGCTTCCTCTGTATATCTATAAATAGATTTCAGATCATAGCATAATAGCCAGCCTGTATCTCTAAATTTTACACCCACAGTCCACATCATGTAAAACTGTAATGGGACATAAACCAGCCTACAGGGCTCCAGATAAGAGGGAGTAAACTAAACAAATCACATTTTTTCACCTCTTTTAGCACCAAACCCTATGGTATTACCACTCATTTTGATTGTCTCGTAAAGACAATTCATATGTATAGTGACACCACAGAGTTTAATGCACAAATAAAGATTTTAAGTTTTGAAACAATTCCATTATCTGGAGCCCTGGCTACTATCCAATCAGACTATGCAGTTTCAACAGGTGCTCTTAATTCTAAATTTCTGATCAAATATTATTGGTTGAAATGTGTGGCCAAATATAAAGTGTGTCTAAATAGAAAACAGTCAGCTCCGCCGAAAAATGTGCTTTAAGGCGCTTCTTTGGGTGAAAAGGTTATGTGGCCACCTGTTTTCAAAACAAGAAACGCAGGCAGCTAAAAACTTTAAAGTGTTTAACCCTTTCAACCCTACAGGCTACAGACATCTGTAGAGATTACTGATTACATATGCAAACAGTGTAGACCCTGGTCAGAGGGCTCCTATGCCATGGAGCCCTCTGATCAGGGTCTACACTGTTTGACATTTTCTTTGCTTTTTTGTTGTCATACCAAAAATGTAACAGTTGACTGGTTCAAAATACCTGTACTAGAAGGGTCCAAAAGGATTATAAATACCCACAAGAGAAATTAAGGGTTAAAAAGGTTAACACCTTAATTACCCTATAGCCCAGTATTGAAGACAGGTGACCACTTAATTAAATCTGTTTGAAAGTAAAGCAAATACGCCTTAAGGTGCATTTTGCTTTACTTTGAACCTGTCGATATGCTTAACCCATTACTCCATTAATAACCTTTTTATGCCTCTAATTAATGTATTCCTCCACTGAAGAAAATAGTTCCAATTAGCCATGAATTGATGCACCATAAGAAATATATCCATAGTACAGCATATCTTAACAGATGGTAGACTTAACTTAAAACAGGCTGAAAGTAAAGCAGAATAATGCGCATTCTGACTATTTTAACATCTTTTACGTGGTCCCTGTTTAAAACTAGAAACAGGCTATAGGGTATGGGTTAAACTGTATTATGGTAATCTCTACATGTCATCGTCTGTCACACTTGACTAGAGCTAGCCTTTAGAAAATGGATACTTCAGACAGTTTTAAAAGCTTGTTGAATTAGTCAATAACTGCAATCACGCTTATCTTACGGTGAATAGATGGTCAATGGAAGACGAAGGCGTGTCAATCATGAACGGTCACGTATTCTCTGGACATATCTAGATCAGTTGCTGGAATCCTCAATAAACTCCATTTGGATCTGTTTTTGCAGTTACTTCCCTTGTGATTTTACACTTAGGTTCAAAACACCAAGTTCAGTCGAAAATGTGTAACTCAAAGACCGCAACAATCGGCTCATTTCGCCAATTTCCGTAAATTAAAGAGTGCACGTGAAAGTCCTATAGCGAAACTGTTCGTCATTTTCCGCCATGAGAGAACGATGATTCGATTGGTAGAATGTTTAGAATGAAATTGACTATAGTTATTCGGCGTACTTCGTGACGTCAAGATCTACAACTACAACTTGCACAAGCTTAACCTTACGCTAAATTTGTTCTTGTGGTCATTTCGTAATAATTTGTCTGTAATTTAAGATTCGCAATGGAGCACCCAGATCAACGAAAAATTCTGATCGCTATCGATGGTAGTGAAACAGGGGAATGTGCATTTACATGTAAGTATCAATTAATGTTATCACACTTAATCTAACCATTTACCAGACATTGATCTGACATCGAACACC
This sequence comes from Gari tellinella, assembly GCA_922989275.2. Taxonomy (NCBI): domain Eukaryota; kingdom Metazoa; phylum Mollusca; class Bivalvia; order Cardiida; family Psammobiidae; genus Gari; species Gari tellinella. The sequence goes on from OV277858.1 coordinate 78,112,423, forward strand.
GAGGGCGAGGAGGGTCTGTTAATTTATTTGCCAGGTGCGCCTTCCGAAGCAATTTATGGTCAGTGGGCTTGTGTTTGTTCTGTTTAGAAACGATATGTGTAAATGCAGTTTGACCTTGATGACTGTAGCTTGCTTAAGTTGAACATAAATCTACCCGTATTTCAAAGTTAAAACGTAGCAAAGCTGAAACAGGAATATGTTCGACTTAAACAACCAGATTATCGAAATAATTGGGTAGAACTGCTTGCAATTTTTACTTGAACAAGTTCGAATTAGCGAGGTTTTGTTGTAAATATCTATTCCGTATAACGAAGACTGACATTAACATAGTTGTTGAGAGATGTATGCCGCATAACAACTGATCAATAGAGACCGAATGTTCATGTACTTCATGGATGGCGAGGTATTGCACTGCCTAGGCATACCCTTGCCCATCCCTTTTCCTCATAAATAACCTTTTATCAGTCTTGTTAACTTTCCTCCCAGAAACTTCAAATAGACAATCCCAGTTTCCATTTTAGTCTACTCCATTTCTGACTTTTAAGGGTTGTTTTTGTCAATGTTTTGCATTTTGACAAACAGTGAAGAACCAGATCAGAGGGCTCCGTAAGGAGCCCTCTGATCTGGGTATTCACTGTTTGCATAGGACAAGTACACTTTTCACATGTATACTGTTTGAAAAGGACGCCTTTATGCGGGACTAGGGTTCAAAGGGTTAAGAAGTGGCAATCAGACACTTAAAATAAGCCTGTCATACATATCTGTCTGATGATGCAGTGTAATGCTAAAAAAAAATCACCTGTTTGAGTTTTCTGCTAAATACCCTTGTTCAGCATTAGATTGGCAAAGTTTAATTGTTGAGCATATGAATTCAGGGATTCACTGTCATCTTGACCTTGAGTTTGTTACAGGGCACAGTCAATCTCCTATTAACCCTTTACCCTAGATCTATAGCCTGTTTCTAGTTTTGAAGATAGTCAATCACTTAACTCATTCATCCCTGGAACTTTAATGGACAATTCCATTGTCCAATTAAGTCTAGTCAATTTTTGACAATTTAGGGTTGATTTTAACAATATTTTGCAAAATGACAAACAGTGCAGACCCTGATCGGAGGGCTCCTATCAGGATCTTTACTGTATGTATAGGACAAGTGCACTCCTTACATTTATATTGTTTTTCATGACGAGTATACTCGTCACTAGGGTTGAATGTATTAAAGGCTAAAGCAGGTTGAAAGTAGAGCAGAATGACCTAAAGTACATTTTTACGGCACATTTATTTTTGTTAGCTTTCAGCCTGCTAAAAGTAAAGCATGATGTGCCTTAAGGTGTATTCTGCTTGACTTTCAGCCTGCTTTGAATGCCAATGAATGGTCACCTCTCTTCAAAAACTAGAAACAGGCTATATAAGGGTAGAGGGTTAAACACACAAAACTTAACTTCATGTAGTGGTCGTTTTAGAATGGTTCTACTGTAGTTATTCAATTCACAGCCTAAGGTCAAAGCATATACAGTAGAACCTCCCTATTACAACCTTTAAATTTTGCTAAATATCATGTATTTAAGGCAGGTGACTGCTTAACCCATTACCCCATAGCCTGTTTCTAGTTTTGAAAATAGGTAACTACTTAAAACAGGTTGAAAGTAAAGCAGAATGCGCCTTAAGGCGCATTCTGCTTTACTTCCAGCCTGCTTTAAGTTACCACCTGCTGGAATTAAGAAAATATTCCTTCTGATACATATTCATGACTGTATAGATTGGAATAATTTTCTTCCGCGGAGGATTAAACGGAATGCGCTAAAAGGCGCTTCTATAAGGTAAAGGGTTAAAAGCAAGGTGACATTGAAACAGAAAGCTCCTGAAGGAGCTTTTTGTTTCACTGTCACCTTGCTTTAAGCAGTGACACCTGCCTTTATTCAATCAATAAGTCTTCGTTTTAGTGATAGTAATAGGGAGGTTCTACTGTACATATAATAAAGTCTTAAAACTGGCCACTGTAGTCATTTTCGACCTCTCAGCTTGACAGTCAAAGATCATAGTAATCTGTTTCAATGTCGGGACCCAGCCACCGGCTCATTAATCTGCTGTAAGTATGTAGGTTAATGAGGACATACACCTTACTATATGACAGGCATGTATTTACTGGGCGCATATATGCATTAAGTATACAGCTACGACCTCAAATATCAGTCTGCCATGTTGTGTTTAACCCATTATACCCCATAAATACGACTTTTTACGCCTTCACTTTATTCCTCCATTGAAGAAAATAAATACATTTTATACAGTAATGAATATAGACCCTTACAAATAGTTTCAATATTCTAGCAGATGATAGCTTAAAGCAGACTGAAAGTAAAGCAGAATGTGCCTCAAGGCACATTCTGCTTTACTTTCAACCTGCTTTAAGTGGTCATCTATCTTCAATACTAGAAAGAGGCTATGGGGTAATGGGTTAACCCTTCTCACCATAGCTTGTTTTCAGTAATGAAGACAACATGGTTGCTTAAAGCAGACTGAAAGTAAAATAAAGCATAATGAGCTTTTGAAGCACTTACTGCTTTGCTTTTAGTCTGCTTTAACCCATTACCCTATTGCCTGTGCTAGTGTTGAAGATAGGTGACTACTTAAAGCATGTTGAAAGTAAAGCAGAATGTGCCTTAAGGTGCATTCTGCTTTACTTTAAGCCACATTCTGCTTTACTTTCAGCCTTCTGAAAGCTTCCGTCTGCTTTGACACAGGAAGAATTTCTTATGTAACATATGACTTTATAAAGTTGAACTATTTTCCTTGGTGGAGGAATGAATTAGATGTGTATCAAGGTGTATTTATAGGGTAATGGGTTAAACACATCTACTGCTATTAAATTATATTTGTTCACACTAAGTAGTTTTAAAACATGTCACTATCTAACATCTGTCATACCAGGGCTGCCATAAGTTGACATAAAAAATCCTAAGATTTCCAAATATGCATTTTACAAGTGCGATTTTATGAATCGTACCTTTACCCCATCGCCTGTGTCTAGTTTTATTGACACGTGGCTGCTTAAAGCAGGCTGGAACTAAAGCAGAATGCGCCTTAGGGCGCATTCTGCTTTACTTTCAGCCTACTTTAAGCTACCATGTACTAGAAAAAAAATCCGGAGATTTAGGAAAAATCCGTAAAAATGGCAGCCCTGTCATACATGCTCACACAAGCAGGATACAATATATCACTACAATGTTGAGTGTTGCACATCAACATGTGGCAAGTTTATTGTACATGTCAACAAAACGTTACACGTTGCATTTCATACACTGCACGACATGCAAGGGCATAAACGACATGCAATTCATTAGGGCATAAATGAATGTTTAATTGTGATGCATGTTCAATCAAATTTGTGGTAACCATTCTCCTGCTAAAAGCTTATAGTGATACTTTTTGAAAACAGTATAGGCCCAGATCAGACAGCTGTCTGATCAGGGTCTGCACTGTTTTCTTATTGTTAAACTATCTGTCATACATGAGTCTGCTCTTTCCTGGGGATTTAATCCTTTACTTCTTAGCCTGTTTCTAGTATTGAAGACAAGTGACCACTTAATAAAGCAGGTTGAAAGTATAGCAGAATGTAAGAAATGCGTATTACAGGGTGATGTGGCGTCACCGCCAAGATGTCGCACATCTTTACGTCATCATGGGTGACATTGTACAGAAAACACGATAGAGTAAAGCAAGAAGAGTGTAAATAAAGTAGTGTAGAAGTTTTCTTTGCTCGTCCTACACAGAATGTGCCTAAAAGGGCATTGTGCTTTACTTTAACCCATTGCCGGCCCCATAGCTTGTTTCTAGTATTGAATATAGGTGACCACTTAAAGCAGGCTGGAAGTAAAGCAGAGAGTGCCTTAAGGCACATTCTGCTTTACTTTTCAGCCTGCTTTAAGCTAGTATCTGCTAGAATATTGAAACAATTTTTTTCTAATACCTATTCATGACTATAAATTGGAACTACTTTCTTCAGTCGATAAATGTGCTAAAAGGCATTTCTATCAGAGAAAGGGTTAAGAATACCTGGAGAAGGAATACAGTTTCATCTGCTACGGAGGTGGATGTACCTTAGGACAGTGACCTTTACCTATTTCAATATGTATTAAAGCACCATAGGAGGTCTTTATCCTCTCCTGAAAAATACATTCTAATGATTAAATGAAGACAGGGCGATGTTTTTGAAATGCAGGGGGCAGCTGAACCCTTAGCCTGCCAGTCACAACTATAGCTCCATATGCAAACAGCTTGGATCCGGATGAGACGCCGAATACTCGGCGTTTCATCCGGATCCAAGCTGTTTGACACTCGGACAACATTTTCAGCAATTTTGAGCAACTTTGAAGCACTTTGAAACTTGAAGCAGACGAGAAATATAGCAGACGACAATTTTTTTGGCGGGCTAAGGGTTAATATTTTAACCAATTACTCCATAAATATGTTTCTTTATAACCTACACTGAAGAAAATAGTTCCTATTTGCACAGTCATGAATATACGCCATAAGAAATATTTTCTTTATCCTAGCAGATGGTAGCTTTACTTTCAGCCTGCTTTAAGCAATCGTCTGCTAGGATATAGAAAATATTTCATCTGGTATGTTTTCATTACTATATAAATAGGAACTATTTTCTTAATTGAGGAATAAATTAGAGGCGTAAAAAGGCGTATTTATAGGGTAATGGATTAATGACTCATAACTGTACTTTTCCAGGGTACATGGATAATGTCAAGAAGGACAATGACTACGTTCTTGGGGTAGTGGTGGCCGAGTATGAAGGGATTGTCGGAACTTTTGCTGGTGAGTATAAATTCAAGGTCCCCTACACATCCAATTAGCTTTTAGCAATTAACTCTTTCAACACTAAGTAAATCTTGTGGGTTATTAGGTTCCCTTGTGGATAATTTTAGTTACCAAAATCTGAACCTGTATACATGGAATTCTGGGAAAGTTTAATATATACTGGTCTAAATTAGTCAAACAGTGTAGAGCCCTCTGATCTGGGTAAACACTGTTTGCAAATGTAATGAGTATATTTTAAACAGGTCCATGATGTTGAAAGAGTTAAGGTAGCAGTGAAACCGTGATAACCTTAACAAACAGTTTGGGTCCTGATGCGACACCACATGATGCGGCATCTCATCAGGATCCAAACTGTTTGACACTCTCAGTCTGATCCTGTTTTGAAAAGAAATTTTGAAAATCTTAATTTTAGCAAATGGTGCTGTGCAGAAGAAACAATTACCCTGCATGCAAAGAGCTAACAATGCCAAATATGTACTCTATTGCATCATCAGATACAGGACTTGAACTTGAAGTCCAGCCCTGCGTTCATTAACGAAAGCACTTCGTGGCGCTTTGCCACGGCCTGCTTACCTCAAGACGCACAAAGGTGGAGTGACTATGGAGAACGACAAAAGCATGCAATGTTGAAGGCACATGAACCTGTGGGTGCCCGGAGGTTTGGTTTGGTTTGTTTTTGATTTTACGTCGCTTTCAACAGTATTTCAGTCATATCGCGACGTCCAGCTAATCATAGGTGGAGGAAGACCCCAGAAGCCCTTTATGCACTGTTTCAGGCACAAATCGGCAACTGGGTAGAACCACCGACCTTCCGCAAGCCAGCTGGAAGGCTTCCACACATGAAAAATCCGAACGACCCTACTGGGAGGGTGCCTGGAGGTAAACAGGCCATGGCAAAGCGTCACAAACCGCTTTCGTTAATGAACGCAGGGTAGATCGGTGGTTGGAATGATACATGTAAGAAAATCCTTAGCTCAGTTTTGCTGGCTTAAGTTAAAATATCCAGTGTTTCGGTTGTTTCCACAAATGAATTTCAATAACTTGAACTCGGTTTTAAGTCAAACAATTAACCCTCTAAGATAAAATGTAGCTTAACAATGTGTTAATGTTTCATGCCCCTGCCACTATTAGTCAGGTTAGGATGGGTGTTGGGGGTATAGTCTGTTTTACCCTTGTCCGTCACTCTGTCTGTTTGTATGTCCATCAGACCACATATACCGTACATACTGTGTTTGTCTACCACCTACAGTTTTCAAGCTACAGCCTTATAATTTTACAGGATGTTTGCCCATATACCACAGGGCTGCCATAAATTGACATATATCAAATAAACGTTGTCATTGTCATTGTCATTGACATAAAAAATCCTAAGATTTCCAAATTTGCATTTTTCAAGTGAGATTTTACGAATCATACCTTTTCCCCATCGCCTGTTTCTAGTTTTGTTGACACATGGCTGCTTAAAGCAGACTGAAAGTAAAGCAGAATGCGCCTTAAGGCGCAATCTGCTTTACTTTCAGTCTGCTTTAAGCTACCATGTACTAGAAAAAATCCGAAGATTTAGAAAAAATCCGGAGAAATGGCAGCCCTGATACCACAGATGTTTGATGTACTTAAATTTTTTCAAGAGTTAAAGCTAGTTGAACTTAGAATCGGTATTTGTTCACCCATAGGGTAAAAGTGCCTGTAGCCAGGGGGCATCATATGATATGTGATGTGCAGACACAGACACGCCTCTAGTCTAAAAATGGGTACCATATGTTCAACTTTAGCAAGCTTGTGTCCTCACGTCTCAATTGTACTTCTGTAAAACTGGTGTTCATTACCAGTTGACAGTGCGATACACGTAACAGAGTGATGTATTTAGCTCGAGACGATTTTGGCGGAAACAGCCAATCTGACGAGCGCCTTGGCGCGAGTCTGATCGATTGTTTCCGCCAAAAACGTCGAGAGCTAAATGCAACACTCTGTAGCACACTGCCAACTGGTGATGTGTTTATTATATGCCTTGAATACACACCAGAAACAATTAAATAGTTGCTTAAATCATTTTATAGCCAAAATGTATTAGTTATTTGAAGCAGAACAAGATTTTTTGTTTGCCACAATGAATAACGCGGCACTTGTACACGTACGTAACTGACGTCACGTTAAATTGAAATCGAGGTCAGAGTAAATACAAAGTGGCTGATACAAGGTGGCTGATACAGACTCTTGTATTTTACTGTGCAAATACACGCGGAAACGCTCAATATCATACAAAGGCATATAATAAAAGCAGCCTCTCGGAAGAATATGAATTAACACGAGATTACTTATAAACGTATTTGGAATGTTTGCTGCTTCTTTCATTAGGCTGCAAGGTAGGCCGGCTTTCTTGCTTAGACAATAAACCAGAAAGCTTAAGACTAGTCCAGAGTAGGCAGAAGGTTAGCTATCACAGGTTCGTTTTAGATATTACATACAATAGGGGTTACATATGAGCTTATGAGCTTATCCATGAGAAATAGAGATTTCAGACAATCTGTTGACAATAAAGAAAACGTTTTATATGAATAGGGACCTTTAACCCATTACCCCATAATCTGTTTCTAGTTTTGAAGATATGTGACCACTTCAAGCAGGTTGAAAGTAAAGCAGAATGCGCCTTAACCCTTTACCCCATGGAAGCGCCTTTTAGCGAATATGATATATTCCTCCGCAGAAGAAAATAGTTTCAATTTAATCAATCATGAATAAATATTATTGGGAATAGTTTCTATATTAAATCACATAATAGCTTAAAGAAGGCTGAAAGTATAGCAGAATGCGCCTCAAGGCGCATTCTGCTTTACTTTTAACCTGCTTTAAGTAGTCATCTATGTTCAATACTAGAAATAAGCTATCAGGTAAAGGGTTAAGGGTTAAGGCGCATTCTGCTTTACTTCCAGCCTGCTTTAAGCTATTATCTGCTAGAATATAGAAAATATTTCTTATGATTTTTATTTGTGACAGTATAAATTTGAACTATTTTCTTCAACAGAGGTATTTATGGGGTAATGGGTTAAAAAATAAAATGTATTCAGTACTATTTTACTGAATAGATTTATTTTGGTCATAGGTCCCAATGGTTTTATGTAATCTTTGTTTTCTGTTTTGTTTGATTTGACTGTTGTTGACTACCGGTACACCCCTATATTTCTACCTCTATGTAGTGAATTTTTGAATTTTAGATGATTTAGATTTTAGTCAGCTGAAAAGAGTAGGAAAGTATACCTCAGGGGCCCGTTTTATGAAACTTCGTACGACAAAAATGGTTGAAAGTCAGATTCTAAAATTATCAATAATTATTTATTTCTTCATCTAATCCTGTCTTGTGACATCTCTTTGGAACTGTCTGGAAAAGATTAGATGGAGAAATAAAAAATTATATGCATTTTAAAGTTTTGACTTACGATTATCTTTGTCGTACAGTTTCGTAAAACGGGCCCCAGAGCTAGATAAGATCAAGTACTTCTTATGTGATCACTGAACCCTATGTTGTGACTACTCATTAGAATTGTCTCTACGAGATGATTCTAATGAGAAGTCACACCATAGGGAATCGTTAAATTTTTTTTTAGGAAACTCACCTTTTCCGGCACTCTGATAACTGCATCTTCCGAAACTCATTATTCCCTTCTTATGTTATCTGGTTTCAAATTGTAGCCTGCCAATATTTTCGGATTTATTTTTTTTCTCCGAAAATATTCATATTTTTGTCAAACAGATCGGATCCCAATCAGTCACTGTGTTTTATGACACATGCATCCAAACTGTTTGCAAATGTATTCGTGTTGAGTCTGGATAGATAAAGGTTAGTTATTATAAGTCAGCTGTTGGTAAAACATGTTTAACCCATTACATAAATATGCCTTTTTACGCCTTTAATTTATTCCTCCACTACAGAAAATAGTTCCAATTTATACAGTTATGAAATGTATTATAAGAAATATTTTCCATATTCTAGCAGATGGTAGCTTAAAGCAGGCTGAAAGTAAAGCAGAATGCACCTTTAACCTGCTTTAAGTGGTCACTTATCTTAAATACTGGAAATATGCTATGGGGGGTAATCGGTTAACCCTTTATTCCATAGCCTGTTTCTAGCATTGAAGACGAGTGACCACTTAACCCTTTGAACCCTAGTCCCGCATATAGGCGTCCTTTTCAAAAAGTGTACATGTGAATAGTACACTTGTCCTATGCAAACAGTGAAGACCCATACTCTTTCGGAGCCCTCTGATCAGGGTCTTCACTGTTTGTCATAATTCCAAACATTGACAAAAACAACCCTTAAAAGTCAGAAATGGACTAGACTAAATTGAAAACTAGAATTATCCATTTGTGGTTTCAGGGAGGAAAGGGTTAAAGAAAGTTGAAATTTAAACAGAATGCACCTTAATAGGGCACATTTTGGTTTACTTTCAGCCTAGTTACATATTTCTGCTACCCTCTGCTAGGATATAGAAAATATTTGTTACGTTGCACATTCAAAACTGTATAAAGTGGAAATATGTTCTTCTGTGAAAGAATTATTTAAAGGTATATTTAATTATTTTATAGAGTAATAGGTTAATGATATTTTCAACGAGAGTTGTTTCATATATCAGATCCGTTGTGCCAATATCTCTAGTGTATACAGTCATGTGACTTTACATTATACTCTTATCCTTCCCGGCACTTTAATCCTTTACCCCATAGCCTGTTTCTTCGTTTTGAATGTGGGTGATCACTTAAAGCAGGTTTAAAGTAAAGCAGAATGTGCCGTAAGGCACATTCTGCTTTACTTTCACCCTGCTTTAAGCTACTGGTACTATCTGCTAGGATTTAGAAAATATTTCTTATGCCGCATATTCATGACTGTATAAAGTGGAACTATTTTCCTCGGTGGAGGAATAAATCAAAGGCTAATAAAGGCGTATCAAGGGGTTAACTCTTTTCCCCACAGAAGCATTTGGACCCATTTTGAGTAGTAAGGCAGGATAAGGGTACATATGGGCTGTCTGACATCAATTTTTTCTTTTTTACAAAGCACATACATATCACATAATTATATAATTTTTTTGTTGCTTATTGTGCACTTCTTTAATTTTTGTTGGTCTTTCTATTTTATACATTATTTTTAGCTTTTAAAACAGGTAAGTGAGAGCAAAACGTACTGGATTGTCTCCCTTGCTTACACTTAATTATTTTTTCTTACATTCTATCTTACCATGTTAATTTTACAGGGCTCCAGATAAGGGAAGTATTAAAAAAATAAAATCCTTATTTTTCCTTCAAACCCTATGGTGTCACTACTCGTTAGAATCGTAGGATTTGGTTGAAAAATGAGTGAGAAAATGTTGGATTTGTTCAGTTTACTCCCTCTTATCTTGAGCCCTTTGAATGATAACTTTTAACCCTTACAATGCTGAAGTTTTAAATGGACTGTTCTATTCCGCGCTAAATGACTAGTTTACATTACTGTCGAGGGGTTTGTTCCAAAAATGTTTTTACAGTATTGCAAACAGTGTTAACCCTGATCTGAAGGGCTACTGAAGGAGCCCATCTGATCAGGGTCAACACTGTTTGCCAAGAATGGATAGACTGTGTCCCAGCAGTGTAAGGGTTAACTATAGCCTAAAACTATGAGCAAAATCACGTGGAACTATAGTCCAGTCTATAGTCGTCTATAGTGACTACAGTTCCAACTGAACACCGATGGTTCGACTATAGTGACCTCATTTGACCAGTGAACCTCACTTTTCATTGGTCCTTTGCTGACCTTAATGTGCATGCGCCAGTTGCCATTTTGGCTGACTAAAGGTTTGAACTATAGTTCCACGTGAAGTTGCTCTATATGATACTAGGGCGTGTTCGATTATCAGTCCGGAATTGACGGGATTGACGGAATCGAAATCGAATAGTCCGGAATTCAATTCCAGAACTGTTCTATCAGTTCTGTTCAAGGAGGTGGTGTGAGCAGAATTGTGATGTATCATCATGGTTCCCGGCACAATTTGCCAACGCTTCGACAGCAAAGTTATGCCATATAAGCAAGGGTTCAATTCCATTTTTATTTGATTTACATGTACTAATTCCATGGAATCGTTCCAAACAGTTCTGGAACTGATAATCGAACACGCCCCTAGTTTGCACAATGTGCTCGACTGTGACCATGAACTACAATTATACTTCTGTACTAGAACACCACTGAAAATATGATACACTTGTGGTATTTAGGACAGGTGACACCTCACTGCAGGACAAACGTAATGCACAAAAGCAGGGCTGCCATAAATTGATCTTGAAAAATCCTAAAATTTTCATTTTTTCTATTTTCAAGTAGGATAACTTAAAGCAGGTTGAAAGTAAAGCAGACTGTGCCTAAAGGCACAATCTGCTTTACTTTCAGCCTGCTTTAAGCTATATCTGCTAGAATATAAATCAGAAGATTTCCGAAAATTCCGGAGAAATGGCAGCCCTGCAAAAGTCTTGCATAAAACCTGTCATTAACAATGATATCCTTGGCAAACAGTCTGGATCCTGATGAGACGTTGCATAAAGCAGCGTCTCATCAGGATCCAAGCTGTTTGACTCTCAGATCCTGTTTTGAAAAGAAATTACCCAGCATGCATAAAAGTTGTAGTGTGTCATCATTCAGCAGTTGCTTATCATTTATGATTGTGTGCAGTTCAGCATGTTTTTTAGCACTTTTAGCTCACCTGAGCAAAATGCATTAATGGTTAGCTTTTGTGATCACTCATTATCTGTTCACTTTCAAAAAGTGACCCTGTCCAGGGCTGTTTCGAAGAAAACAACGAGCTATTGTCATAGCTACGGTGTCTGAGTCCTTGTTGTCGTGTTCTTTAGTGGTCTTCTTCTGAAATCTTAACGTTGGCAATTCCTTTTGAACTAAATGTGATACTGACTTTATATTTGGTATGTGTAATCACCTCAAGAAGCTCTTCAGCTCAGTACAACTCTGGTCATTTCTGACAAAGGTCAAGGTCATTTAGAGGTAAAATAGGAAGAATTTAACATTAGCCATGTAGAACTTTTGAGCTGCATGTGATAGAAACTTAATATTTTGCATTTGTATTGAGCTGAAGAAGCTCTTGAACTCGTTACAACCTTTGGCTATGTCTGATGAAGGTCAAGGTCATTTAGAGGTCAAATATGGTTAATTTAACATTGGCCATAACTCTGAAACAACATGTGATAGAGACATCATATTTGGCGTGTGTACTCAAGGCATAAAGCTCTTGAGCTCAGTACAAGTTAGGTCATGTCCAACAAAGGTCAAGGTTAATGAGAGGTCAAATAGGGTCAATTTAACGTTGGCCATAACTTTTGAATAGCATGTTAAAGAAACTATATATTTTGCATGTGTTTGCGACTTTAGAAGCTCTTCAGCTCAGTACAACTTGGATCATGTCCAATAAAGGTCAAGGTCAATTAGATGTCAGATAGGGTTAATTTAATATTGGCCATAACTCTGAAACAATATGTGATAGAGACTTCATATTTGCCATGTGAACTCAACCATGAAGTTCTTTGACTCAGTACAAGTTGGGTCATTCCAACTAAGGTCAAGGTCATTTAGAAATTGGAGCCCTACAGTAGACAGATCAACAAATAGTCAAGACAGACGAAAGCAGTAACAATATCTTGCTGTTCCTTCTTATGAGTAAACACAATATAAGATTTTGTAGAGATGAGGGAGAAATGCTGAAAATTTTAAGTTTGTCTGAAGCCCTGCTCGAGATTGCAGAAGTCAACACTGCATGTTTTGAATGACCCCCTTTTGCTGATTTACTAGATGTAGGACCCACATTTAAGCTTGTCTCAGCTTGAGCCTAATTTTAAGCTTGAAGTATGCTTTACTGCAACGGTTTCAGCATTGCTTTGTGAATATATAGTAAAACCTGTCTAGTATGACGGTATAATGACCACAAAATTGTGTTAATTATTAGGTGTCTACAACAGCTTACAGTTTAAAGTAGGATGACAGTAAAACAGAAAACTCCTGTTTTACTGTCACCTTGCTTTAAGCTGTCACCTGTCTTTTATACAGTCAATTTGCTTTTGTTTTAGTGGTGATAATAGGCAGGTTTTACTGTGAAATAGATTTGAAGAATAAACTATGGGCATTTAGGCCCTTTTAGATTTTTGTGTATTTTCCATTTTACTATACATGTAGATCTAATTCAGATATATACCATAACAGGGCTCAAGATAAGGGGGTTATTTTGACAACTAAAATCTTTATTCCTACGCAAAACCCTATGGTGTGACTACTCTTTAGAATCGTCTCAATGAGACGATTCTAATGAGCAGTTACACCAAAGGATTTGGTGCTGAAATGAGTGAGAAAATGTTGGATTTGTTCAGTATACTCCCTCTTATATAGAGCCCTGGACCATAATAAGATATAATGCTTATTATAACATCCCTCATTATTAATTCATTAAGTGAGCTATCTTGTAAACAGTCAAACGTGTGTTGATGGATGCATGTGGATATTAGTATGCCTAATGCATCTGTTGATCATAATGAAAACTATTTGGAGAAAACTTGGAGAGGACTCACATAGGCTTTGCCTGTTTTCCAATCCTTTTCTTTGAATTGAATATTGTTTAAACAAAAAGTTTTTGTCATTTGTTCTGGAAATATGCATTGAAAGCCAATGGCAATTCAGAGAAATAATTATACTTAACTCTGTGTATGCTTTAACCCTTTACCTCATAGCTTGTTTCTAGTTTTAAAGACAGGTGACCACTTAAAGACAGGTGACCACTTAAAGCAGGTTGAAGGTAAAGCAGAATGTGCCTTAAGGCACATTCTGCTTTACTTTCAGCCTGCTTTAAGCTAAAATCTGCTAGGCTATATAAAATAGTTGTAATAGTAATTGTTCATGAGGGTATAAACTGGAACTATTTTCTTCAGCGGAGGAATAAATTAAATACGCTAAAAGTCGCTTCTATGGGGGAAAGGGTTAACAACAAAACTATGATATCCTTTGCAAACAGTATGGGTCCATATGAGATGTTGCGTTTATGATGCAGCATTTCTTCAAGGTCCAAACTGTTTGACAATCTGATCCTGTATGTAAAAGAAATTTTAAAAATTTTATTTTTAGAACAAAATCGGACAACAATTGTTGGGGACAAAAAAATTACCCAGCATGCAAAGAGTTAGAGAGTTTACAAAGAATTGACTGTATACATAGGTTTATGTTAACCCTTAGCCTGCCAGTCACGACTATAGCTCCATATGCAAACAGCTTGGATCCGGATGAGACGCCGAGTAACTCGGCGTCTCATCCGGATCCAAGCTGTTTGACACTCGGACAACATTTTCAGCAATTTTGAGCAGCTTTGAAGCACTTTGAAACTTGAAGCAGACGAGAAATATAGCAGACGACAATTTATTTGGCGGGCTAAGGGTTAAAAGTGTATTTTAATATCAAGTACAGTAAAACCTCTCTATTATGACCTCTAAAAAGAAGGCTAATTGACTTCAAAAAGACAGGTGGCAGCTTAAATCAAGCAAGCTATAGCTAGGTGATAGTAAAACAGAAAGCTCCTATAGGAGCTTTCTGTTTTACTGTCACATTTGCTTTGAGTCGTCACCTGCCTTAAACACCTAATAATTAATACAGTAAAGTGGTCACAATAGAGAGGTTTTACTGTATTTATAAAGTTTTGTCTAAAGACTAACTGCAAGTAGAGATGCACAGCCACACTACATTGTTTGAAAGGTGGTCTTTTTGGTGTCATGAGTGCTGTCTCAGCATCATATTTTTGTTTTTAATCCTTTCACCCATAGCTTGTTTTAAGCATTAAAGACGGGTGGTTGCTTAACCCTTTCCCCCATAACCTGTTTCGAATTTTGAAAATACGTGACTACTTAAAACAGGTTGAAAGTAAAGCAGAATGCACCTTAAGGTGCATTCTGCTTTACTTTCAGCCTGCTTTAAGCTACCACCTGCTAGAAAAAAGAAAATACTCCTTATAATACATATTTATGAATGTATAAATTGGAACTATTTTCTTCAGTGCAAGAATAAACTGAATGCGCTAAAAGGCGGTTCTATGGGGGAAAAGAGTTAAAGCAGACTGGGAGTAAAGTTTTAATGCACATTCTGCTTTACTTCCAGCCTGTTATAAGCTACCAAGTACAGAAATTTTTTCTTATGGTGCTTATTCATGACTGTATCAAGTGATACTATTTTCTTCAGTTAACCCTTTGTACCCTAGTCCCGCATATTGGCGTCCTTTGCAAACAGTGTACATGTGAATAGTACCCTTGTCCTATGCAAACAGTGAAGACCCAGATCAGAGGGCTCCTAGGAGCCCTCTGATCAGGGTCTTCACTGTTTGTCATAATGCCAAACATTGACAAAAACAACCCTTAAAAATCAGAAATGGACTAGGCCTAAATGGAAATAGAATTTTCCATTTTAAGTTTCAGGGAGGAAAGAGTTAAGGAATAAATTAAGGTTGTAAAAAGGTATATAAAATTATTAATGAAGTAAGTTATGGGTTGAGTTGTCATTTTCACACTATTTCTCATTCAGTTTCCTTATTATTTTCCTCTTCACTGCAGCAAATCATCTATGCAAGAATCTTTGCGTTTTATACTGCTTACGGTAGTTTAGTAGAAATGAGCACATGCTTTTCTTTGTTCTGTCAAAACAAATAACATGCAATGTATTTATTAAGGTCGGGGTCTAGTAGTCTACTAGACCCCGACCTTAATAAATGTACTAGTTGACCCATTCAAACCTGAAGCTTTTAATGAAATATTCCAGTTTCCAATTAAGTCCTGTCAATATTGGGCTATTAACTTAATAAGGGTTGTTTTGCAATATATTTCAAAATTACAAACAGTGTAGACCCTGTTTGCATAAAAAGATATGACAAGTGTACTTTTCACAGGTACATTGCTTTTAAATAACAAGTAAATAGACTTTCTACACAGAAAACTTGTTTTAGGAGACTACACCCCAAGCATTTCTCAACCCTTTTTCTGCTGTTTTGTATCTATTGATGCTTTTTGAACACAGTGTAGACTTAAGATCTGACAGCACCTGAAGGAGCTGTTTGATCAGAGTCTCCACTGTTGTTTAGAGGTCTGAAATGAGTCTGGACTCTTGCAAGGTGAAAGTTTTGTTAATTCATTAGCCAATGCAATAGCTCATGATCAAAGTTTTTATTTATGAATATTCAGTGGGAGAGGGGAGAAGGTATAGTTTATCTGTTCACGAAACCGTTGATCTGTCATTTAAATTGTACATTTAATGAGCTATAATTAAGAAGGTATAATGCTATTCACCTATATAATATACCGTAAAAAGATGTATTTGAAATGTGCATTATCATATTCAAAGCTTATTGATATATATTTGAAGTGTGCATTGATCCATATAAGATTTAGTGAGCATTGATCTTCATTTAGATTTAATTAGATATATTAATTTTATAATATATTTGTGTGCATTGACCAATACATTTTGGCTTCGTGAGATATATCTAAGTTTGCATTGATCTACATTTAGATTTAATAAGATGCATTTATAATATATTTGTGCATTGAGTGATTGACCCATACATTTTGGCTTCATGAGATGTATCTAAAGTGTGCATTGATCTACATTTAGATTTAATAAGATGTATTTATAATATATTTGTGCATTGAGTGATTGACCCATACATTTTCGCTTCATGAGATGTATCTAAAGTGTGCATTGATCTACATTTAGATTTAATAAGATGTATTTATAATATATTTGTGTGCATTGAGTGATTGACCTATACATTTTGGCTTCGTGAGATGTATCTAAAGTGTGCATTAATCTACATTAAGATTTAATTAGATGTACTTATAATATATTTGTTTGCATTGACCTATACATTTTGGCTTCATGAGATGTATCTAAAGTGTGCATTTATCTATATTTAGGTTAAATTAAATGTAGTGTTATGTAAAGTTGAATGGGATGATAAAGAGAGCTTCATATGAAACATATTCTATAGTCAGGTTAAATGAGATGTATGTAAAGTGTGTTTTAGATTTAACAAATTATTTTTTGAACTGTGAATTGACTTATATTTAAAGTGTGTATTGTCCTTTTTTAAGGTTTAATTAGATGCATTTATAGTGTGTATTGACCTGTATTAACTCTTTGCATGCTAGTGACGGATATATCTGCCACAGTGATTACCTGTGCAAACAGTTTGGATCCAGATGAGACGCAGCATAACGCGGCGTCTCATCAGGATCCAAACTGTTTGACACTCTGACCCTTTTTTTGAAAAGAAATTTTGAAAATTCTTATTTTAGAACAGTAGCAGACGACAATGGTTGCAGACGACAAAAATTATCCAGCATGCAAAGAGTTAAATGTTATGAGTAGATTTGGATAACTTAATCTTAATAACTTGAACTTACATTTGAAATTTTACAGCCATTGGACATGGTATGATATGAACACTTAAGTTGTCACCATACAGGCTCTTAACATGCTTGATATGTCTATCAAGCACCCTCTTTAGCGCTACTTTGCGGATTCTTGGTCTAGCGGTTTATTAACATGCTTGATATGTCTATCAAGCACCCTCTTTATATAAACATCATAATTATCATGGTGGCGGATTCTTGGTCTAGTGGTTTATTAAACACTAATAACTCTTCACTCCCTCCATAGCTTGATTTCAGTATTAAAGACAGATAGATGCTTAAATCAGGCTGAAAGTAAGCAGAATGCTTAATTCTTGAAGAGCATTCTGCTTTAACTTTAGCTTGCTGTAAGCTAACATCTACTAGGATATAGTACATAATCTTATGCTGCATAATCATGACTGTAAAGCAGAACCTTTTTCTTGAGTGGAAGAATATATATGATAAAATGAGTATCTATGGAGTAACTACATTTTCTCTGGGGAAAGGGGTAACACAAGGGTCGCTGGTTGTATGGAGCCCCTGCTGCACCAACTAACTTTATAAATACAGTCAAACTTCGATATCTCGAACTCGCTTAACTCGAACTATCCAATAGTTCGATACATGAACTGCATTGTTAATTTGTTTCATGCTCGGTTAGGTCGAACATACCCATATTTGAAATACGGGTATGTTCGATTTAACCAAGTTTGAGATATCAAAGTTCGACTGTAGTCCTTAACCCATTACCCCATAAAAACGCTTTGAAACACCTTTAAGTTATTTCTCCACTGAAGAAAATAGTTCTTATTTATACAATTATGAATATATATCATAAGAAATAATTTCAATTTTCTAGAAGATGGTAGCTTAAAGCAGGTTGAAAGTAAAGCAGAATGTGCCTTAAGGCACATTCTGCTATACTTTTAACCTGCTTTAAGTGGCCACCTATCTTTGATACTAGAAACAGGCTATGGGGTAATGGGTTAAGATGAGACCTGAAAACTGAGTTCCCATGTACCGGTGGTGCTATACATCGGGCATGTAAAGAACTAGTGGTTTCTCTAGCAGAGGGATTCCATCTGTATCCTTTACCTCCCCTCAAGACTATAGTTACTAATGTCTGGTGGGGGTGTCCCCACCATTTCAGGTCGATATTGACCTTGAGGGGCGTTAATACTGCATATTCTCCCTCCACCATATTTGCAGTACTTCAGGTAAAAGTGTGTAGATCACTTATTTCTAAAGTTGTCTCCTATCCCACCACCAAACCCTATGTTGTGACTACTCACCAGAATCGCTGCAAAGTGATGGTTCTAATGAATAGTCCTATCATGGTTTGGTGACGGCAGAACCATTTTATTTATTGAAATATGCACCTTATTCGGAGTGCATTTGTTTAGATATTACTACTACTAATACTAGTACTACCACTGCTACTACTTCTTTAACTATTACAGCCTCTGTAAAGAAATCTTTCTAATGTGGCAGGATAAAGTAAAGTGGAAGGCTCTGGTAGCATCTTGCTACAAGCCAACATCATTTACAAAATATGCACTTAATATCTTACAGTATTATGAAGTATGTTTCAGATTGTTTCCTGGTAGACTAATATACGATATATAACATGGTGTATTGTACTACTGTATTGGTACATTTATTACACATTTGTTATATGATGTGTGCCACACACATTGTATGTACATTCACAATGTACCCATAGTATCAATGTACAGTAAAGCCTCTATTACGACCACTAAAAAGAAGGTTTATTGGTAGTGTAAAAGAAAGGTGACAGCTTAAAGGAGCTTTCTGCTTTACCATCACCTAGTCTCATGAATGAACCCCTTTGGTGTCTTAATAATTTTGTGACAGGTGCCGTCTAGGGACAGGGACAAGTCGAAAATTAGCCTGCTGTTCAATAACTGTACACAGAGTTGGACTAAATGTCACCTTGCTTTATGCAGTCATCTGTCATAGAAACCTAATAATTAACACATTTTACTGGTCTTAATAGAAAGATTTTACTGTGTGTATACAAGCTTGTATTTTAAGAGACTTTAACTCTTTCCTCCTTGAAACTTCAAATGGACAATCTCAGTTTCCATTTAAGTATAGTCCATTTCTGACCTTTAAGGGTTGTTTTTGTCAATGTTTTGCGTTATGACAAACAGTGAAGACCCAGATCAGAGGGCTCCGTAAGGAGCCCTCTGATCTGGGTGTTCACTGTTTGCATAGGACAAGTGCACTTTTCACATGATTGTATACTGTTTGAAAAGGACACCTAAATGCGGGACTAGGGTTCAAAGGGTTAATAACAAGACAAAGTGTGGCCTCAAAGTACAATACTTCATTGGTTGTCTGATATCACTGTAAAATGGTAGTCTGATAGTACAGCTGATGAAATTAACCCCTATACTGCCTCACCCACAGGTAGCCAGAACGTAGGGGGTATTTGTGGTCTTAAATGACCCCCAAAAAATAAAAATAAATTATATGAGTATATATCATAGTCTATGATATATACTCATATAAATTTTTTTCATTTTTTTTCGGTCATTTAAGGCCACAAATACCCCCTACGTTCTGGCTCCCTGTGGCCTCACCTGTACAATGATCATTAGCAAACAGTTTAGATTCTGATCAGATGCTGTGTAATGCAGGGTCTGGTCAGGATCCAAACTGTTTCACACTCTTTTCAATACCATATTTCTGGAGTCAAAATACCTAAAATTTAAACTTGAGAAATAAAAGCAGATATCAACTGTTTAAAGCAGATGATACCATGGCAGTGAGGGGGATAACACATTCAACCCTAGCGACTAATATACTTGTCATTAACGAACAGTGTACCAAAAAAATGTGCATTTGTCCTATGCAGTTTAGACCCTGATCATCATGCATTATATAAATAATAAAATCAACATAAATAGTTACAAAATGAGGCTTGATTTAATTATACATTGGAATTTCCCATTAAAAGTTTCGGGGGTGAATGTCAGTTAATAGCATTATGTTACAGCAGTATTATACATATACAATTAAACATCTCTATTACAACAACTATATTCTGTAAAACATTAGCTGTTTACTAGACATGACAGCTAAAAGCAAAGTGTTAGTAAAACAGAAAGCTCCTGAAGGAGCTTTCTGTTTTACTGTCACATTGCTTTTAGCTGTCACCTGTCTTTTTATACAATCAATTAGTCTTCTTTTAGTGGTAAAAAACTTGTCATATTAAAGGTTTTACTGTTTACTGCATTATGTTACAGCCATTGAAGACGAGGATCGACCGTCCAACACACAAAGTCAACAATGCAGCTGACTAACTGGGTCATTGCTTATCATTGTTTTGAACATTTTGAAGTCCTTAGTTTAACTGTTAGAAATCCATTGTAATTGAAGCATTAGGTTTGAGCCATCTGATCAAATATAAAGCAAATGTTTTAAATTAAAAGAATATTTTAGGTGCAAACAAGGCATAACATTGTTAAAATGGTCAGTATTATCAATAAGGTTTGACCTGACGGTCATCACTTTCCGTCAGCTTTCGTTGGTACAATCGGTGGTACAATCGGGAATTTCCGGATACTTTATTGATATATACCTTAGCCGATACCAAAAGTCACTGTGTTGCTATAGCTGAATGGATAGCGTTAATGACTCGTTGTGGAAGGGTCATGGGTTCGATTCTCGGTACTGTTTTGTAAACTTCGGCTGTAAATATTTTTTAAATAGTAAAAAATTAAAAGTTTAGTATGCCTTAAACGATACTAAAATAAATCAGTCAGCAATTTTTTTGAAAAACGGCCTGCTGCCTGATGCCTTTTGATGCTTGACGAAATACAAAAGTAACGCATAGTGCTTTCTGGGAGTGTTTTGCATAACGTGGTCTTCTTTGGACCAGTTTTCTAGCCAAGTTTTTCCTAGGCAAGTAGCACTGTACTCTATTTCATATACATGTACATGCAATTGCATGAATGTCATGGTTTGCATGCGTCTATCCGCATTTTTAAAAAAAATACATGTACATATTCAATAAATAATACAAAACTCTACCGGGTATCGAACCCAATACCCTTACATTGGTAGCGCGGCGACCTTACCACTGAGCCATCACCGACTGTATTTATCTATAACCGATAACACTATTCCAGTTCGAGTCACCGTTGAATTGTCTATTCTCAATACACTGTAGTTGTTTTCGGAAGTTAACGAATAACTTACGGAAAAAGACGGAATATGCATGAACCGTCAGGTCAAACCTTATCGACAATAATAGGGCATTCTAGGATAATAACCTCTCACAGATTAAAATTACTACATTTCACCCTTTAACCCATAGCCTTTTTCTTAAAGCAGGTTTAATTAAAGGACAATATGGCTTTAGGCATTTTCTGCTTTACTTTCTGTCTACTAAAAATGATGCATATTCTTGACTGTATAATGTGGAATTATTTTTTTCAGTGGAGGAATAAATTCATGGCATAAAAAGGCATAATTATAGATGAAATGGTTAAACTTCCAAAACACCTGAGTCTTTAACACTTTCTATGTTAACATTCTCCTTTATAGAAGCGACTTTTAGCACATGCATTTTATTCATCCGCTGAAGAAAATAGTTCCAGTTTATACCCTCATGAACACTTACCATAACAAATATTTTTATATAGCCTAGTAGATGATAGTTTCAAGCAGGCTGAAAGTAAAGCAGAATGTGCCTTAAGGCACATTCTGCTTTACTTTCAACCTGCTTTAAGTGATCAACTGTATTTAATGTTATAAACGGGTTATTGGGTAAAGGGTTAATGGGAAAATTGTGATTACCATTTCAAACTAGCCTAGTAGATGATAGTTTCAAGCAGGCTGAAAGTAAAGCAGAATGTGCCTTAAGGCACATTCTGCTTTACTTTCAACCTGCTTTAATGATCACCTGTATTTAATGTTATAAACGGGTTATTGGGTAAAGGGTTAATGGGAAAATTGTGATTACCATTTCAAACAGTTTGGATCCTGATAATGTGGCATCTCATCAGTATCAAAACAGTTTGCAGTGGTAATCACTATTTCAGGGTATGTAGAGCTGTCATTGATATGAATGATATTGATGTATCGCTGATATTTGTTCATCGATCAATTATTGATACACATTTTCAGAGTATCGATACAATGGAAAATAAAACTGACCAGAAATATAATGATGAAAAAGTCTCTTTTCTGATTTTACACTGCCAGCTTTTGCAAATTACACTCACTGTGAATTCATTCATATAAAAAGTTAATTTGTCATGCATACATGTTGAGAGTTTTTCTGAATGTTCATTTACAGGTACATGGTAATTATTTAATTAAACACTCAATACAATTAAGAAATAAGTTCCAATAACGTGTCTCTAAAGTCATTTGAATTTTCAAATTGATATATCGTAGATATTTGTCTCCTGATCTATGAATATCGTCCATATGCCTTTTGCTGAATCAATGACAGCTCTAGTGGTAAGTGTGCTGTCGTAGGATCTGAACTAAAACAAAATGATTTTAGAGAAATTAGACTGATGATTTCTTGTTGTCTTTTTCATATATTCCACTGTTTTTCCCTTGGTATGTATGTGTTATTTAGCTGGTAAAAACATAGGGTAGCTTGGTAGAAGAGATACTTGTTAAACCTTTGTAAAACCACTTGTCAAAAGAATATATAATTATTTGTATGGAATTTCTCAACATCTTAGTCTCCTTCAATGACGTTTAACCCATTACCCCATAGCCAGTTTCTAGTTTTGAAAATAGGTGACCACTTAAAATAGGTTGAAAGTAAAGCAGAATGTGCCATAAGGCACATTCTGCTTTTCTTTCAGCCTGCTTTAAGCCACCATCTACTTTTGAAAAGAAAATAGAATTATTGCAGAAAGGGTATACTTTCGCTCTGTGTGAAACAGTCAGATTACTAGAGTTTTTACGTTCTTAACACATTCAACCATAGCGATATGTGTAATTGTCATTTACAAACAATGAAGAGTACATTTGTCCTATGCAAACAGTGTAAACTCAGCCCTTAATAGTAAAAATGGACTTGACTTTATTGAAAACTAGAATTGTCTATTTAAAGTTCCAGGTGTGAACGCTGAATGGTTTAATGTCATTGTAGCTTTACAAAGGTTTGACTGTATAGAGCTTTACAAGCAGATATTGTAAGCTAAAAAAGAACTTTAGTAGCAGATATTGTAAGCTAAGCTAGAACTCTATAAGCAGATATTGCAAGCTGAGATAGAACTTTATAAGCAGATATTGCAAGCTTTGTCCAAGTAAAGAATAAACAGTCATACCTCTCTATTACAATCACTGAACTCTTTGCCTGCTAGCGGCGGATATATCTGCCACAGTGATTGCCTATGCAAACAATTTGGACCCAGATGAGATGCTGCGTAACGCGGCGTCTCATCAGGATCCAAACTGTTTGGCACTTTGAACCTGTTTTTAAAAGAATTGAGAAAAATCTATTTTTAGAACAATAGCAGACGACAAATGTTGCAGATGACAAAAATTACCCAGCATGCAAAGAGTTAATTGTGTTAGTGATCAGGTGTTTAAGGCAGGTGACTGCTTAGCAGATTCAACCCTAGCGATGAGTATATACTCATCATTTACAAACAGTGTACCTGTGAGGATTACCCTTGTCATATGCAAACAGTGTAGATCCTGATCAGAGGGCTCCTTAAGGAGTCCTCTGATCAGGGTCTACACTGTTTTTTGAAATACATGTATACTGTTAAACTCATCACTAAATAGTCAGAAATGGACTAGAAGTATTTTGGAAATGGAATTGTCCATTAAAAGTTTCAGGGTTGAATGAGTTAAAGTAAGTTGAATATAAAACAGAAACCTCCTAAGGAGCTTTCTGTTTGATGTACTTAGGAGTATTTATGAAGTTAATGGTTATAGGATCACAATTAGCTTAACATTAGCAAAATTACCAGTAAGTATTAGCTTCACCAGATCTCATATGACAATATTATTTAGAAACACTAACACTTTCCATAGATAACTGTTACAAAAGTCTTTGCCATTTAGCGGTAAAGTCATGATTACATTTGCAAACCATTTGTATCCATATGATATAACTCATAATGTGGCGTCTCAAATGGATCCAAAGTATTTGACACTCAAACTCAATCTAAGTAATTTCTGAATATTTTTATATAAGAACGGTAGCAGACATCAAAATTGATGTTGCAGACTACAAAGTACAATATTTAACTTTTTGCATGCTGGTTATTTTTTCGTCTGCAACAACTGTCGTCTGCTACTGTTCTTAAAATAGAAATTATAAAAAAAAAAAATCTAAACAGAGTCTCATCTGGATCATGTTAGGTTACCGCAGTAGCATCCAAAGAGTTAACCCATTACCCATAGCCTGTATTTAGTTTTGAAGATAGTTGACCACTTAATTTTTAGCTCACCTGAGCCGAAGGCTCAAGGTGAGCTATTGTGACCGCTCATTGTCCGTAGTACGTCTGTCCGTCTGTCCGTTCACTTTTACTTCAAACGACATCTCCTCTGAACCCGGGGATTGTAGGGCGGATTCAAACTGCTCATGATGTTCCTTGGATGCTTCTCTACAGAAGTTGTCTAAATGAAAGAGAAAAAGCAAAAACTCTGCTTGAAAAAGCAAAAAAGCAAAAAATTTTAAAAAATCTTCTTGCTAAAAACTACTAGGCCCTAAGCTTTGATATTTTTACAGTAGAATCTCCTGGTCGATCCCTCTATAGTTTGTTAAAATGAAATCCCTAGGGTCACACTTGACGCCACCCTGCGCAGTTTAAGTGCTGCTCTAGGCAGGTTTTACAGTATTTTTGATGAAGCAAAAGCAGAACTGTATTTTACCTGAGTTACTCTTAATATACTAAGGGCAAATAGCCAATATTTGCAAACATTTTGGATCCAGATCAGATGCAACATAATGCTGCATCTAATTTGGATCCAAACTATTGGTACTCATTTACCAACTGAACATGTTCTAAATTCTTTTTTTTGTCACTTTTCGCATACAGTAGGTTTTAAGCAGATATCATTTCAGTCTGGTAAGGGTAAGCCTTCAGAGCAGTTGCTAATTCTACCATACTACCCAGTATTTGACCTCAGCCACTGAACTGATGGTCTTAGCTGAACATGTTGTCTGCTAAAGTTTATAAATGGTTTAGTCTGCTTCATACTTAGAGAAACAGGGTCTGGAAGTGATCCACTGACAGTTATGTAATTATGTCTTTTGCCATATTTATACATATGTTTAATATTCAAAATATGTATAGCAGACAGCAATTCAGCATAATAAGAGTTAGACCCTAGCCAAATTTCCTACTGGCAGAGTTACATAACTGAACTCTGGTCAGCTGATGAGGTTGCATGATGGTGGTGTCTGCTATATATTTATGCCCTGCAGTTGGGGGCATATTGTTTTTGTCTGTCTGCTTTTTTGTCTGTTTGTCCATTTGTTTGTCTGTCAGTCCACAACTTTAATCTTAGCCATAACTTTGTTAAAGTTAGAAACTTTATAACTTGGGTCATGTCGTACAAAGGTCAATGTCAATTTTGAGATATTTCCCAGTGTCATATTTTCTTGTCTTTGAGATAACTCCAGTTCTACTGATGTTAACCCATTACCCCATACATATGCCTTTTTACGCCTTTAATTTATTCCTCCTCTAAAGAAAATAATTCCACTTTATATAGTCATAAACATGTAAGATATAAGAAATAGTATCTATATCTTAGTAGATGATAACTTAAAGCAGGTTGAAAGTAAAGCAGAGTGCGCAATAAATAATCATATGGAAATACATGTAGCTTGATAAGAAGAAGTGTCATGGATAAGGGCCATAACTCTGCCAACAATATTTTTTTAAGTTATTCCAATTTGTCATGTTTTTTTTGTCTGGAAGATAATTCCATTTACAGCTATATTAAAATGTTGTCTTGCCTATTAAGCTAAGGCACAATGACCTCAGGTGAGCGAATTAAGGGCCATGGCCCTCTTGTTTATATTTTTTTTTTACAAACGATCTAGATCTACATACACAGGGGTAACATACATATAATACAAGCACCTGTGACTTGTCCTATGCAAACAGTGTAGACCCTGATCAGAGGGCTCCTTAAGGAGCCCTCTGATCAGGGTCTACACTGTTTGTCATTTTTTATGTGAAATATATATTGTGAAAATCAACCCTAAAATGTCAAAAATGGACTAGATTAAATTGAAAACTAGAATTGTCCATTTGAGGTTTCAAGGAGGAAAGGGTTAAACAGTCCCCTTACTATAAAGGTCTCCATGCTTCTTCAGATAATGATCACTCAATATATACAAGTTTGACTGTATTGATATAAACACATTTGTGCCTAGCGTCATAGGCAAGCAGTGTTAACCCTTAGCCCACCAAATAAATTGTCGTCTGCTATATTTCTCGTCTGCTTCAAGTTTCAAAGTTGCTCAAAATTGCTGAAAATGTTGTCCGAGTGTCAAACAGCTTGGATCCGGATGAGACGCCGAGTTACTCGGCGTCTCATCCGGATCCAAGCTGTTTGCATATGGAGCTATAGTCGTGAGTGGCAGGCTAAGGGTTAACTCTGAACAGATGCCACATTTTGCGGCATCTGATCAGTCTACACTGTTTGCTGATAGGAATTACAAATATAAAACAAAATGGAAATTTAGACCAGGCACCCCTTAGATAAAAAATAGACTAATCCAATATATAAGAATGGAAGATTCCACTGGGCGCAAAAAGGTTAGCAGCAGTTATTGATGAGTTTTTAAGTGCCCAACCTCAATGTGCCCTTGTCTAAACATAGGAAATTACTGTCAAGGATGCCACCAGGGGCATAGGTATGCGTTTAATGAATGTCGTGTCTTTTTGAAAATGGTGTAGACATAAATCAGGTAGCTCCTAAAGGAGATTTCTGATCAGTCTACACTGCTTTCTTATAGAATCTGGCTGACATGACTGTGTGTGTACTCCTTCCTTTGGAAATCTTTCTTTATTGTATCAGTTATTCAGATGATCGATATTCAGATGATAGATATTCATGTATTGATTTTCAGCAGGAGAATGTAAAAAATGAGTCCATTAATACACTGATAACCAGAGGGATGTTAGAGTCTATGTGCAGATCTGGAACCGGGGGATTCTGATGTCCCTGGAAAATTAATAAAGAAATTAACTCATTGAGCCCTAGTGCCTAGTGACGCATATATGCGTCCTTTACCAAATGTGTACCTGTGAAGAATACACTTGTACTATGCAAACAGTGAATTCCCTGATCAGAGGGCTCCAGCAGGAGCCCTCTGATCAGAGACTTCACTGTTTGTCATTTTGCAATTTATCACAAAAAATAACCCTAAATAGTCTAAAATGGACCAGCCTTTATTGCAAACTGGAATCGTCCATTGGAAGTTTCAGGGGTTAATGAGTTAAACAGAATTGATGTTGTACACCGTGGAACTCCTTTCATGACCTCTTAAAGGAATACTTGTTGAAGATATTAACCCGTTACTCCATAAATAGGCCTTTTTAAGCCTTAACCCTTTGAACCCTAGTCCCGCATATAGGCATCATTTTTAAACAGTGTACATGTGAATAGTACACTTTTCCTGTGCAAACAGTGAAGACCCAGATCAGAGGGCTCCGAAAGGAGCCCTCTGATCAGGGTCTTCACTGTTTGTCAAAATGCCAAACATTGACAAAAACAACCCTTAAAAGTCAGAAATGGACTAGACTAAATTGGAAACTGGAATTGTCTATTTCAAGTTTCAGGGAGGAAAGAGTTAAATGTAGTCCTCCATTCAAAGAAAATAGTTCCATTTTATATATTATGAATCTGCACCACATGAAATATTTTCCATAACTTAGCTGATGAAAGCTTAAAGCAGGTTGAAAGTAAACCAGAATGCGTCCTAAGACACATTCTGCTTTACTATTCAACCTGCTTTAAATGGTGATCTATTTACAAAACTATAAACAGGCTATGGGGCAATGGGTTCAAGCAAAATGAAAGTAAAGCAGAAAACTTCTTTAAGATATCCGCTTCATGAATATTCAAACGATAATTGCTTTTTTTCTTCAGAATTTTTACCACGAATACATCGTAAGTTCTTATAAGCAACATACTGATACATCTTAAAAGTCATCTTTTATCGAATGCCATAAACAAATACAATATACATTCTCTTATGGACTGTCATATATAATTTCTATGAAGAATTTCCCTTATAGACTGCCATGACAAGCTATTCCTGTCCCATTATCCGAATATTAAGATTTAGCCTTTATCAGATTCAAATTCAATAATTATATTGAATCTAGTTACAAATAGATTATCTTTCAAATTCATTTAAAAGAATAAAGACATTCTCTTAACTATACAGCCTGTTTCAAGCATTTTGCTTTACTTTCAATCTGCTGTAAGCTGTCATAATACAGGACATCAAAAATATTTTTTATGGTATTCATGACTGTATATAGTCAGATGAACTATTTTCTTTAGTGGAGGAATAAATCGGAGGCCTAAAAAGATATTTTTATGGAGTTTTGGATTATGGCAGTCATGTATTTGTGCAATTGGTCTTTATTTCTGTTGATAACTTCCATTAAGATCTATCATTAATATCTATACAATTCTATACATGCTATACATATAGAGAGAGCATTTAATTTTCTTTCATGGGCACCCATAAATATATATTATGGATATAATGGTTCATCTATGTACTAACATATATCTATAGTCCATAGTAGAAATACTTCCATATATTTCTGTAATTCTTTAATGGACTACCATTATACTTATATAGTACTGTACTTTCTTTGTGAATTGTCATACTTTTCTGTATAGTAATTCCTTTATGGACAACCATAGTTATAATTATATTATTTAAGTACTTTGTACTTTCATTGTAGATTGTGATACTTTTCTGTAGAGTAATTACTTAATGGACTACCATATAATTCTATAGTACTTTGATTGTGGATTGTTATAAACATCCGAACAATAGTTCCTTTATGGACTATCATACATTTATATCATGGAATACTTTCATTATGGACTGACATTTATTTGTATCAGTTTAATCTTTCAACACTATGGACCTGTTAACTCTTTGAACCCTAGTCCCACATATAGGCGTGCTTTTCAAACAGTGTACATGTGAAAAGTACACTTGTCCTATGCAAACAGTGAAGACCCAGATCAGAGGGCTCCGAAAGGAGCCCTCTGATCAGGGTCTTCACTGTTTGTCATAATGCCAAACATTGACAAAAACAACCCTTAAAAGTCAGAAATGGACTAGACTAAAATGGGAACTGGAATTGTCCATTTAAAGTTTCAGGGAGGAAAGAGTTAAAGGGCTCCTACAGGAGAAATAAATCAAGGCATAAAAAGAAGTATTTATGAGGTAATGGGTTAAAGTTAAGAAATGTGTGTTTTAGCATTGAAAAGCGCTCACAATTGATATACCTTTTGACCTGCTGCTTTCATACTTGCAGCACATAAACCTTGGAACAAGAAATTTTCATCCATATTCATGGCTGCATAAAGCAGAACTGTTTTCTTCAGTGGAGGAACAAATTAAGCGCTTAAAAGGCATATTTGTTAGGTAATGGGTTAACCCATTTTATGCGGGATACACTTTTAGGTGTACCTCTAAGCAAACAGTTTTGATCTCAGATCAGGCCCCACAATGTGGGGCCTGATCTGAGATCAAAACTGTTTGCAGCTAGTTCAGTATTCTATCAGAAACTGCTAAAATCTTTTGCAAATATTTGAGTTATACCCGCTGCAGATGACATTTTAAAATGGCCGCCAAATATTACCCAGCATACAATGGGTTAAACAAATGCTTCTAATTGCAGCCGGCGGTGGTGATGCCCTATCTGTCTCCAAGAAGTTTGCAGAGAAGGCTGCTGAATACGATAAGCTTACAGCAGACTATACTGCCAGAATTAGATCCAAAGCGGTAAGACATCTATCTGGTTGTACATACCAAACCAGTATTAGAAATTAACTCTTTGGTGCCAAATTAATAATGAGTTTTTAACGTATCACTTTTAGGCCAATTTGACCTTGACCTCTGACTACTGGTATGTTAATTTGTTAATGGATAAACCTTGTCCATTACTCCTATAAACAAGAGGGCCTGAAGGCCCTGATATCGCTCACCATTTGTAATGGATCCGATTCCGGGTCGTTTCGGCCGTGAGTCGTTTCGGCCCTAGGGTCGTTTCGGCCGTGAGTCGTTTCGGCCTGAGTCGTTTCGGCCTGGGTCGTTTCGGCCTTTTTGAGGGGGTGGGTCGTTTCGGCCCAATTCACTTTTTTTTATGTGATTTAATCAAATTTCAGGGAAAACCTGTTGTCCTAAACGTGTTTTGAACATTATCTGTGCGATGTGTTCCATAAAAATGATGAGTTGCACTGTTTTAAGTGGTAAAGACAAGTAGATATTATAGAATCAGTTCGCACTGTCACGTCAGCCATTGATGTAAAGTTTTTCACCACAGTGTTTCCAGTTGGCACAATCGAGGAGGTGTTATAGATAAAATACAGATCAAATGATAATCAAATACAGTAAAACCTCTTTTTACGACCTTTTAACGAAGGTCTATTAATGGATTTATTTCTATAAGATAGAATTTAGTGAATGTAATGTAGAGATTTTACTGTTACTTCGGTTTTTCTTAACACGCCGTAGGCGATAATCCTAAATTTTGCAGTGTGGATCCTGAGCATTCAGCACGTTATTGACTGATCTTGGTGCAAACTGCCAGACACTGCTATCGACATTGTTTTGTAATTTCCTTTCAAAACACTTTTTAGCAGAATGTTAAAATAGGCAGTGCTTCGACATCTTTTTTTAATCCTTCACAGTTGTTGATTTTATTGCATTTTTAGCTATAACGTTTATCATGTAAAATGCCAAACACCGCAGACCTTGATATCATGTTTATAAGCCCTCTGATCTGGGTCTACACTGTTTGTACAGAACATGTTTTCAAGTCACTATTAACATACTGTTAACTGAACCAATTTCCCCCTGAAACTTCTTAATTTCAATCCCAGCATCCAATTAAGACATAACAAATAACTACATCAATATATTTACTAACTATTGTTAAAACTTACGCTGGCCTGTTCTGTTCTGTTCTGCTACAGATGCCTACCTTTTTGATATACAGCTGTTAGTCAATTAATGAAGGTGTCAACACGCGGTGTCTGTCTCATATACAGCGTATTTTGCCGACACGCGGCGATTAGTGGTGGCACGTGGCAAGTGATTAATTGCTTTAACACCCCGTTGTTACAGATTAACGTGTTTGTTATCCGCTAAGGTAGGACACTTACTTAAATTACTCTATACTATTTTAGGTGGTTTTTTTTTATTATCAAACATAGTTTTTCAGCATTATTACTGGGGAAATAAAACGTTATCTACATATTTCAAATATACAAAAATGTCCACCAAACTCTTCTAAACTCCTTTAAAACATCACTCATAAATTACGTTTACCTACACACCACAAGCCAATAATTTCGACTTCTGATTTGAATTCAACCAGCATTAGCATTATTTTGATGATGAAAACAATATTTCCACAAATTGTGGATTTATAAGAGTCGTCGTGTTACGTACAGGCTACATACGAGTGCCATTATATACAGTCAATTTTGTACCACACGAACGTTTATTAGAATATATTAATAGTAAGTATGCTGGATTTATTTAATACGATCAAAACAGGATATAGTTAGTATCTGCAATTTTCATATACAGTACGTGCGTTCTTTCATTGTGCTCTATTACTACAAGATTTAGGTTTTTCTTCATACTACATGTACATGCATTTAGTTCTTTAATCCAATACCCCATACTTTATTTCTGTCTTTAAATATAGACCTGAAGCGCACCTTAATGTGCATTTTTGCTTTACTTTCAGCCTTAGTTAACACATTTAACCCTATGGACGAGTATAATTGTAATTTACAAACAGTGCACCTGTGAATATTACGCTTGTTCTATGCAAACAGTGAAGAACCTGACCAGAGCAGCTGGGGCTCCTTCAGGAACCTTCTGATCAGGATATGCACTGTTTGTCATGTTGCAATTTATTGTTAAAATCAACACAAAATAGACAATATAATAATTGGATATGGGAATTGTCCATTAACAATTTCATGGTCGAATGAGTTAAACTATTCTCTACTTATTTATATGAACACATGTTGCTTAAGTTGCAGATTCGTGCCTTTATGCAAAATCGATGATGTTTCAGGATCAGGGTGCTTTTAAAAGACATTACATCAATTCGATTTTATTACTATTTCTGTAAAATTAATGAAATTAGAATCTAGATCTACATATTTTATGTCAAATTTATCAGATCAGGGTCTCCTCTGTTTCACAGTATGTTGAAGGAATGATCAGGATCTATACAGTATGTTAATGAAGGAACGATCAGTGTATACTCTGAGACTGTTTTTACAGTATGTTGATGAGGGAACGATCAGGATCTACTCTGTTTTTGCAGTATGTGAATCAGGGCACGATCAGGGTCTATTCTGTTTTTACAGTATGTTGATTTTGGAACGAAGTTGTGCTTCATATGTAAATATAAATTAAGGAAATAATAGGCCGAAACGACTCTCCAAATGGGCCGAGGCCGAAACGACCCACCAAATGGGCCGAAACGACCCACCCCTAAAAAAAGGCCGAAACGACTCAGGGCCGAAACGACCCGTTACCTTTGTAATGAAGCATGATAGCTTTACCTTTGAATGTCACCCATTTTATTCTAAATCCATTCAAGTTTGTCAACCTACTCTAGTATAGTAGAGTACATCAAAGGCAGATAACTAGAGCTTAAACAATAGTACAATACTGAAATGAAGCCTTTTTCTAGCATTTCAAAGTATATCAAGGGTAGAAAACTACTGCCACAATGATTAGATTTCAACAATAATTGCACTCCTTCGAGAATGTCAAGCTATATACTTTGTGTACAAGTATAATCAAAATCTATTGAAAACTGTAGTTGCAAGAGTGTAAACGCTGTAAAATATGGCATTTTCAGCAATTCAAAGGTAGATAACTCTTGATCTATTTGTCCGATTTCAACAATAATCATCCTTTTTTTGCAATACTTGAATGTCCGTCGTCAACAATTTTAGTGTTTACACTCTAGAGGCCACAATATATATCCAATCTTTCTCAAACTTGCTCAGATTGTATATTACCATAAGAGTTCAGATGAGTTCGATTATGGTTGAAATCAGACCAATTGGTCAAGAGTAATCTACCCTTGAATTGCTGAAAATGCCATATTTAAGGGTGTTTACACTCCAGAGGCCACAATTTTTATCCAATCTATCTCAAACTTGCTCAGATTGTATATGACCATAAGAGTTCAGATGAGTTTGATTATGGTTGAAATCGGACCAATAGGTTGAGAGTTATCTACCTTTGAATTGTTGAAAATGCCATATTTAAGGGTGTTAACACTCTAGAGGCCACCATTTTTAGCCAGTCTTTTTCAAACTTGCTCAGATTGTATATGACTATAAGAGTTCGAATAAGTGTGATTATGGTTGAAATCGGATGAATAGGTCAAGAGTTGTCTGCACTTGAATTGCTGAAAATGCCATATCGAACAGCGTTTACACTCTTGCAACTACAGTTTTCAATGGATTTTGATTTTACTTGCACACAAAGTATATACCTATAAGTTCTCAAAGAAGTGCAATTATTGTTGAAATCTAATCATTGTGGCAATAGTTATCTGCCCTTGGTATACTTTGAAATGATAGAAAAGGCTTCATTTCAGTATTGTTTAGGCTCTAATTATCTGCCCTTGATGTACTCTACTTTACTAGAATTTTGAGGTTGTATTCCAAAATTGTTTACATGCTATACTACAAATTTGAATGGATTTAGATTTAAACGGATGAAACAGAAAGGTAAAGCTATCAGGCAACAACAGGTGAGCGATATCAGGGCCTTCAGGCCCTCTTGTTTGAATTCTTATGGTCATATACAATCTGGGCAAGTTTGAGAGAGCTTGGATAAATATTGTGGCCTCTAGAGCGTAAACACTGTTAAAAATATCATTTTCAGCAATTCAAAGGTAGATAACTCTTGACCTATTTATCCAATTACAACTATAATTGAACTCATCTGAACTCTTATGGTCATATACAATCTAAGTAACTTTGAGAAAGATTGGATAAAATTTGTGGCCTCTAGGGTGTAAACACCCTTAAATATGGCATTTTCAGCAATTCAAAGGTAGATAACACTCGACCTATTAGCGTGATTTCAACCATAATCAAACCCATCTGAACTCTTATAGTCATATACAATATGAGCTAGTTTGAGATAGATTGGATAAAAATTGTGAACTCAAGAATGTAAACACCATTAAATATGGCATTTTCAGCAGTTCAAAGGTAGATAACCCTTAATCTATTTGTCCGATTTCAACCAAAATCAAACTCATGCGAACTCTTATAGTCGTATACAATCTGGGCAAGTTTTAGAAAGATTGGATAAATATTGTGGCCTCTAGAGTGTAAACACTGTTAAATAAGGCATTTTCAGCAATTCAAAGGTAGATTACTCGTGACCTATTTGTCCGATTTCAACCATAATCGAACTCATCCGAACTCTTATGGCAATATACCATCTGAGCAAGTTTGAGAAAGATTGAATTAATATTGTGGCCTTTAGAGTGTAAACACTAAAATTGTTGACGCCGCACAACGGACGCCGCACATTCAAGTATTGCAAAAGCTCACCCTGAGCTAGCTCAGGTGAGCTAAAAAACCTCCTCTGTCCCTTAAGGTATTGCTTTCATATTTGAAATGCATTTGTATATGGACAAGACCTATTCATGCACACAAAAAGTTTGACACCAGTGACCTTGACCTTGAACTTAGGGCTTGAGGTTAGTTTTCGAAATCTGTAATTAGGTTTTGAAAAATGTTTTTTAACTATTATGTTCATTGAGGTATTGCTTTCATATTTGGTATACTTATGTATATGGACAATACCTTTCCATGCACACATAAATTTTGAACTCGGTAGCCATGACCTTGAACTTTGCCCCGTGTGACCTTGATTTTGAAATTAGGGCCTGCGTTTAGGTTTCAAAATTACTCCTATGTCCCTTGAGGCATTGCTTTCATAATTGATATGCAAGTGTATATGGACAAGACCATTCCTTGCATGCAAACAAGTTTACACCAGTGACTTTGACCTACTAGTAGCTCAGAGTCTGCTTTAAAATTTTGAAATGTGCCACCTGCGAGCTTTGTTGTCTCTCTGACAACTCCTGTTTTGTCTCCTCTAAACTCTATGAATGAGTTAGATTCCAAGACTGATTATAATTATAAACCAAGGTCTGGAGTATTGGTTTTTAGCTCACCTGAGCTAGCTCAGGGTGAGCTTTTGCAATCCTTGAATGTCCGGCGTCCGGCGTCAACAATTTTAGTGTTTATACTCTAGACGCCACAATATTTATACAATCTTTTTCAAACTTGCTCACATTGTATATAGAGGATATTGAATAAGTGTGTTGTCAGTCGTGAATTTATTGAACGAGTTGGATAAATAATATGTTTCGAGCCTTGGCGAGCAACATATCATTTTATCCAACGAGTTCAATAACTTTACGACTGACAACACACGAATTTGATATCCTATTTATCACATAAACACCAAATGATACAAAAATCCGAACGCTCTTACTTTCACTTTTGCCCTCGGCTCTTAGGCAAACGATTCGTCATAGCCTCATAGGTGTTATTCGGTTTTATTCATCCGTAGATAAAAACACCTATCAAACTAAAATAAATAAAATCAGCATCAATGTTTGTGAAAAGACTTCTCCGATACCATATTCAAATTTTAAATTAATGTTTTATTTAAAACTGTTCTAACCGACTAAAAATGATCATTTGACAGTTAGAATCAAGTTTTGTTTTCAAAATAACGTCGTTATAGCAACACGACGTCATTATCATCGTAACGTCTAAATTTGAAAAACTGTCTAAGTCACTGTTATGCTAGAGCTCTAAGTAGTCTAAATTTGCAGCCTGAGTTTGCGGGACTGCTCGGGATAATTTTTTTAAGACACTTGGAAATGTTTTAAATCCCTAGTGGTGACTTATTTTGTCTAGATTTTCTTAACTGATTTAAAGTCGGCGTAGTAATACAGTATTTTGGTGATTCGAAAATTAGTATAAAATATATGCCCAGTGGGCCATACGATTTTTACGGCCCTCTATATTTTTGCACGTTTATGTGATAAATTACCATAAGAGTTCGGATGAGTTCGATTATGGTTGAAATCGGAATAATAGGTCAAGAGTTATCTACCTTTGAATTGCTGAAAGTGCCATTATTAACAGTGTTTACACTCTAGAGACCACAATATTTATCCAATCTTTCTCAAACTTGCTCACATTGTATATTACCATAAGAGTTCGGATGAGTACGATTATTGTTGAAATCGGACCAATAGGTCAAGAGTTATCTACCTTTGAATTGCTGAAAGTGCCATTATTAACAGTGTTTACACTCTAGAGACCACAATATTTATCCAATCTTTCTCAATCTTGCTCACATTGTATATTACTATAAGAGTAAGAATGAGTTTAATTATAGCTGAAATCGAACGGTCACGAGTTATCTACCTTTGAATTGCTGAAAATGCCATATTTAACAGTGTTTACACTCTAGAAGCCACAAATTTTATCCAATCTTTCTCAAACTTGCCCAGATTGTATATTACTATAAGAGTTCAAATTAGTTCAATTATGGTTGAAATCGGGCCAATAGGTTAAGAGTTATCTACCTTTGAATTGCTGAAAATGCCATTTTAAACAGTGTTCACACTCTAGAGGCCACACTTTTTACTCAATCTTTCTCAAACTTGCTCAGATTGTATATTACCATGAGAGTTCATATGAGTACGATTATTGTTAAATTCGGGCCAATAGATCCAGAGTTATCTACCTTTGAATTGCTGAAAATGCCATATTTAACAGTGTTTACACTCTAGAGGCCACAATTTTTATCCAATCTTTCTCAAACTTGCATAGATTGTGTATGACCATAAGAGTTCGAATAAGTTTGATTATGATTGAAATCAGACCAATAGGTCAAGAGTTGTCTGCCCTTGAATTGCTGAAAATGCCATATCTTAACAGTGTTTACTGTTGCAACTACAGTTTTCAATGGATTTTGATTATACTTGCACACAAAGTATATAGCTATAAGTTCTCGAAGGAGTGCAATTATTGTTGAAATCTAATCATTGTGGCAATAGTTATCTGCCCTTGATATACTTTGAAATGCTAGAAAAGGCTTCATTTCAGTATTGTTTAGGCTCTTAAGATACCTGCCCTTGATGTACTCTACTATACTAGAATTATAAGGTTGTATTCCAAAATTGTTTACATGCTATACTACAAATTTGAATGGATTTAGATTAAATGGGTGAAACAGAAAGGTAAAGCTATCAGGCTTCAGTACAACAGGTGAGCCATATCAGGGCCTTCAGGCCCTCTTGTTGTTTTGTTGGTTATTGTCCGTTTTTGCCATCTATGGGCTAATTGGACGACCCAGAGAGAGGGAGTGGATACAGAGAACCTGGGCGCGATGCCCTACTCTTATTATCGAAAGAGTTCTCTGGTTCTTTTAAATGCCCAGTGTAAAGCACTGATACATTTGACATCGGTTTATAAAGTCTCATCCAAAGGACTTGGTCCGGTGAGGGATTGAACTCACGACCCCTTACGTCGAATCGGGCGCTTTACACCTCAACTACGTCTGCCGGGAATATTGGTGCTTTACACTGGGCATCTGGAAAAACCAGAGAACTCTGTAGATAATAAGAGTAGGGCATTGCGCTCGAGGTTTCTGTATCTGCTCCCCTCTCTCTGGGGGCATCCTATTACATGTATTTCATAGATGGCAGAAACTGAAATTTACAAAACAACCAACTGATCAGGGTCTACACTGATTGCAAAACTTTCAGTATAGAAAGAGTTAACAAACAAGTTTATTATTTACCCCCACAGGTGAAGGGTCAGGTTGATACATACTCGAATACCAAGCCAGGTCCACAAATCTGCGATGTTGCTGATCAACATAATGTGGATATGATCATCATGGGAACCCGAGGTTTAGGAGCCTTTAAGCGGGCTGTGATGGGCAGCGTCAGCCAATATGTTATCCAGAATGCTGGGCGGCCATGCTGTGTCATACCAAAGTCTGCATCGCAATAATCTAGGTCAAATTGAAAGAATTGAAGGCCTGACTACCATAACTCAGAAGTCTAGATACGAATGAGTAAATCAAACCTTCGCCACCAAACCCTGTCTACTCATTAGAATGGTCTTTTTTACACAGTTCTATAGAGTATCAGAATACAGTAAAACCTCCCTATTACGACCACTAAATTGTATCAATTACTAGAAGTTTACGACAGGTGACTGCTTGAAGCAAGGTGACAGTAAAACAGAAAGCTCCTTAAGGAGCTTTCTGTTTTACTGTTACCTTGCTTTAAGCTCTCACCTATTATTTATTAAACCAATAAGCCTTCATCGATTGATTGATTGAGTTGGGTTTTATGGCACCGCAACACATTAAAGGGTCATATGGCGCCGTAAAAGAGAGGTTTTACTGTACTCATTAGAATCGTATCTTCGGGACAGTTCTACTAAGTATCAGAATATAGGGTTTGGTGGAGATATATGAAAGTAAGTGTTTGAAATACTCTCTTAATCTAGAACTCTGAGTTTATCAACTGGTCTTTTGTAGCTCATACATACACAGCCTATGCTTATACAGCATTTGATATGAGTCTTGATATCTTTCTCAAGCTTTTGATTGGTCAGATTTGAGCATTTTGCTCAAATCTGACCAATCAAAAGCTTGTGAAATAAAGCTTTAAGATATCTCAGTCTCACCTAAAATGCTTTATAAGCATGGGGCCAGGTTTTTGGTTTATCTGCTTTTGTTAAAAGATTCTGTTTGCTCTCACGATAAAAACTTTGTATATGGACAGTCGAAACTATGGTGAATGTCTACTCAGTGAAGAGGCATGGCAATCTCTTAACCCTTTATCCCATGATTACACCTATTTACATTTCATATTATTCATACACTAAAAAAGTAGTCCCCAACTAGGGAGTCATTGACATGAAATGTTAAAGGCATTTCTTGTACCCCACTAGATAAGAGCTTTCACCCTTTACCCCATAGAAGCGACTTTGAGCGTATTTAATTATTCCTCCGCTGAAGAAAATAGTTCTAGTTTATACCCTAGTGAATAATTACCATAACAAATATATTTATATAGCCAAACAGATGGTGGTTTAAAACAGGCTGAAAGTATAGCAGAATGTGCCTTAAGGCACATTCTGCTTTACTTTCAGCCTGCTTTAAGTGATCACCTGTATTTAATGTTATATACGGGTTATTGGGTAAAGGGTTAAGCAGGCTGGGAGTAAAGTAGAATGCTCCTTTAGGAGTATTCTGCTTTACTTTCAACCTGCTTTATGTGGTAAAAAATTTGCAAAATTAGAAAACGATTATGGGGTAATGCATTAAGACTTAGTAAACTTTAATAAAAAAAACCGCATGAATAACATTCAAAGTATGACATTCTTAGAGGCACCGAGTTTGTTTGACAAGTATGTCTAACTCATTCACAAGCTTTTCGTACTACCTTTGTCCAGCATTTAGCAGTAAGCTATTATCCATAACTCTTCAATGAATAGTCATTTAACCCATTACCCCATAGATAAAACTTTAATTTATTCCTCCACTAAAGAAAATAGTTCCACTTTATTCGGTCATGAATATCTACCATAAGAAATATTTTCTATATCCTAGCAGATTGGTAGCTCAAAGCAGGCTAAAAGTAAAGCAGACTGTGTCTAAAGGCACATTCTGTTTTACTTTTTACCTGCTTTAATTGGTTAGTTGCCTTCAAAAGTAGAAACAGACTATAGGTAATGGGTTAACCCATTACCCATAGCCTTTTTCTAGTTTTGAATATAGATGCCAACTTAAAGCAGGTTGAAAGTAAAGCTACCATCTGCTAGAATATAGAATTTTTTTCTTCAGAGGAAGAATAAATTACATGGGTAAAAAGGTGTATTTATGGGGTAATGGGTTAAGCTAGGTGAGACTGTTGTTGACCTGTATATGTGTAAAAACTATTAAGACTAAGGTACTCCTTTTGAAGTGTATTTGATGTGATATGTAGAACATCACAATTTTACTAATTATGTATATCGTTATGTTATTCTTTACCATTCCAATAGTTTTACAAGTGCTAAAAGTGACCTATGAAATTTTATTTAAATACTGGTACATATACATTGTTGGTGGAAATGATTGTGCAGCTATTTTTCCCCTCTAATTTGCACAACATACATTTTATATTCCCTGTTAGAAGTTTTGCAATCAAAGTAAAAATTATTATGTTTATCATACTTGATCTTCACACCTGAAATTGTTAACCCATTACCCCATAAAATACGACTTTTTACGCTATAAGTTTATTCCTGTACTGAAGAAATAAGATTCACTTTATACAGTCATGAATATGTACAGTAAGAAATATTTTCTATATCCAAGCAGATGGTAGCTTAAAGCAGGCTGAAAGTAAAGCAGAATGTGCCTTAAGGCACATTCTGCTTTACATTCAACCTGCTTTAAGTAGTCACCTGTCTTCAAAACTGGAAACATGATATGGGGTAATGGGTATAGTAAACTATACTGATTTGATTTGTTATTGATCTCTTATAACTGGTAGTCATCTTTCAGAATCAGGAATATCGCCAAACTTGTGTTAAGCTACCACTCTATGTAGAGGCATAGATCCTTCTAGACAGATGGCTGCTTAACCCATTACCCCATAGCCTGTTTTAGTTTTCAAGAAAGTTGACCACTTAAAGCAGGTTAAAAGTAAACCAGAATGCACCTTAAGGCGCATTCTGCTTTACTTTCAGCCTGCATTAAGCTATTATCTGCTAGAATATAGAATATTTGTGACAGTATAAATTGGAATTATTTTCTTCAGTAGAGCAATAAATTAAAGACGTAAAAAGGCGTATTTATGGGGTAATTGGTTAATACAGGATAAAAGTAAAGCAAAAAGCTTACATATGAGCTTTCTGCTTCACGTTTGTCCTTCATTAATCTGCCATCTGAAGCTTTCTAAAGGTTGTTACTGCTTAGTGTGAGACAAATCAAGCAGAAAGGTCTAATAGGAACTTCCAACTTTACCTCTGTCCTGCATTGATCTGGTAAATACTGCTTTGTTGTGGGGAAAATTAAGCAGAAAGGTCTTATAAGACTTTCAGCTTTACCTCAGTCCTGCATTAGTC
Source organism: Gari tellinella (assembly GCA_922989275.2). NCBI lineage: Eukaryota > Metazoa > Mollusca > Bivalvia > Cardiida > Psammobiidae > Gari > Gari tellinella. The sequence continues at coordinate 78,154,144 of OV277858.1, forward strand.
TGCCATATTAAGCTTTCTAAAGACAGATGACAGCTTAATGCTGGACAGAAGTCAAGCAGAAAGCTTCTGTTGGACTTTTGTCTTGCATTAAGCTGCTACCTGTACTGGTCATTATTCATCTTTTGAATGTCCTTTTGAGACAAGCTTTCAAAATGTGTTGCAGCTTAACTCATTCATCCCTTAAACTTTTAATGTAAAAATCCATGAGTTTCCAATCAAGTCTAGTCAATTGTGACTATTAAGGGCTGTTTTCTGCCATATATATTGCAGAGTAGCAAACAGTGTAGATCCTGATCAGAGGGCTCCTTTAGGAGCCCTCTGATCTGGGTCTACACTGTTTGCACAGGAAACATATATACCCTTAACAGATACATTGATTGTAAATGATGAGTATACTCGTCACTAGGGTTGAATGTGTTAATGTTGGACAGAAGTCAAGCAGAAAGGTCTTATAGGACGTTTGTCCTGCATTTAGCTGCTACCTGTACTAAATATTGATGATGAATCTCTTCTCATGTGTGGCGTCTTAAGACAAGTTGGCCTGCCATTGTTATTCATATAGTTTGTTGTATTCTATGCATTTTTACCAATATTCTTTCTGTATAAGATAAATCTGTAATCTCATAGTGGAACTTATATATACAATTACCTAGTGAAACCGTAAAAGTGAGACAGTCTAGAATGATTAGTAATGTTCATGTTCAATGTAAATTGGGTACAGGCTGTAGTTTTAAACTGGACAAAATAAAGCAAGACACAAATTTACCCTTTAAAACCTTTCTGTATCACTTTTGTTCTGCATTAAGCTTCTACCTGTCATAGAGACTTGGTGTATGTCACAACAGGTGCTTTGCTTGATTGCATTAACACATTCAACCCTAGCGATGAATATACTTATCATTTACAAGCAGTGTACTTATAAAAATTACACTTGTCCCATGCAAACAGTGTAAACCCTGATCAGAGGGCTCCTTAAGGAGCCCTCTGATCAGGGTCTACATTGTTTGTCATTTTGAAAAATATTGTTAAAGTCAACCCTAAATAGTAAAAAATGGACTAGACTTATTTTGAATTGGAATTTTCAATTAAAAGTTTCAGGGGTGAATAAGTTAATAGAGATGTGTTCAAAATTGATTGGATAATAGCTTGTAAAATGTCTGGTACTGGGTTTTTATATTCTGTCTGCATTATTTTGGTTTTCACTCACCTTGTTCATTTTGTGTAAAACTTTGTTATCAACGAGTGCTTATATATGAAACATGATGCTCAAATCTCAGAGACAAAGAATCTCAATTATAATTTTTCTATTCAAATCATCGAATTGGTACTGTGTGAAGCATAGAAGCATGAAATTTGACCAGGTATTTAGAACATGTTGGGTGAGTCAGTAGCGATAGGTGTGTGCTAGGTCACGTGTTATAATTTAGGTCCAAGTAGCTGTAGGTTGTGTTTTGTCTTATCTGCATTAGTAGAGGCCTGGCGAAGGGCCGTAGGCATTACCCTTTTACGTCATTATCTACAAAGATAGAAATAGCTATACGCAATACATGTATTTCAGTAATTATAATGGATCCTTTCCATATTTGACCTGTATCCTCATTGGAAAAGAACTCTTTCTAACATATATACAATCTTTGGCTATGGATAAACGTTGAGAGAATTGTTCAATGATAAGGTACATTTCGATGGATAGTTTGCTGATACATGTAATATTATCTGAAGAAAGTACAAATGTATTACAAGAGCATACCAACATTGGTAATCTATGGACTGTTTTTGTGTTATTCATACACAGTTTTTTTCTCTTTTTCACATTTTTTGTCCGATTTTCTAGAGCTTACACAGAAACAAGCAACAGAAGCTAATAATCTACATCAAAGCTGTTTATAAAAGTGTACACAATCATTTTTTAATGTTCAAACATAGCTTTCTTAAGCATTCACATTTCTTTCTTGTTTTTCTCAGGAAGAGTTTCACCCCTACATGACAATTTACTGCTAGTATTCTCCATTATGGAAGGTATAAGCTCATATCACTGTCATTCCTGTTTAAAACTCAATCTTCATTTAAAAAAGTTTTACCCTTTTCCCCATAGCCACCAATAAAGATACCAAAGGCAGATGACTGCTAACCCTTCACTGCCATGACATCATAATGCTTTAACTCTTTGAACCTTAGTCACGCATATATGCGTCATTTGCAAACAGCATGCCTGTGAGAAGTATACTTGTCATATGCAAACAGTGTAGACTCTGATCAGATGGCTCCTTAAGGAGCCATCTGATCAGGGTATACACTGGTTGTCATTTTGAGATATATTGTAAAAATCAGCCCTTTAAAGTTAAAAATGGACTAGACTAAATTAAAAACTAGAATTGACCATTTGCTATTTCAGGGAGGAAAGAGTTAAACAATTATTGTTATCCAATTTTACTTCTCATATCTCATTTTAGGTATTTTGACTTAAATAGTAATAAGAAATATTGAAATGGGTGTCAAACAGTTTGGATCCTGATCAGACACCAACTTTTACAGTGTCTGATCAGGATCCAAACCATTTACAAATAACTATTGAACTCTTGGTACGGCAGTTCAGTGGTTAAAGTTTAATGAAAGCAATGCAGAAAGTTCCCATAGGAGCTTTTTGTTTTGCTTTCATCTTGCTTTAAACTACCCCCTGTTTTTAACACCATCAAAGAGTATAGGCCTTCTAATGTGCTGATATGGCAGTAAAGGTGTCCTAAGGTTTATCAGGGCTCCAGATAAGAGGGAGTGAGCTAAACTAATCCAATATTTTCTCACTTATTTCAGCTCCAAATCCTATGGTGTTACGACTCATTAGAATCGTTTCGAAGAGACGATTCTAATGAGTAGTGACACCATAGGGTTTAATGCAGAAAAAAAAAATTGTTTTTGAAATACTGACCTTATCTTGAGCCCTGTTTATGTGGTGGAAAGGGTTACCAGGTAAATTTTGACTAATTATCTCCCCCGTTTGGAATGGGGCATTGTTTTTACTGTGGCAATAAATAACTCTGTACCTCTTACTCTGATTTAAATGCTGTGCAATATCAGGTCAACACCGTTTACAGAAATGAATAGGAAAAGACCTTTTTTGGGCTATAATTGGTGCATCATTATCAACAAGAAAGCTAACCCGCTAATGTTTCTTTGTTACTTCATAACCACTATCTAAAACTCCTGTTAACCCTTAGCCTGCCACTCACGACTATAGCTCCATATGCAAACAGCTTGGATCCGGATGAGACGCCGAGTAACTCTGCGTCTCATCCGGATCCAAGCTGTTTGACACTCGAACTCTGCGTCCCATCCGGATCCAAGCTGTTTGACACTCGGACAACATTTTCAGCAATTGTGAGCAACTTTGAAGCACTTTAAAACTTGAAGCAGACGAGAAATATAGCAGACGACAATTTATTTGGCGGGCTAAGGGTTAACACTCTTGAACTGCATAGATAGCTTTATGTTAGTCTTGCTGTTTTCGTTCACATATTACACAGTAGATTTTCAGTAAATTGCTTATACAGTAAAACCCCTCTATTACGATCACTAAAAAGAAATTCTAATCGATTGTTTAAAAGACATGTGACAGCTTTAAGCAAGATGAATGTAAAACAGAAAGCTCCTAAAGGAGCTTTCTGTTTTTCATGCACCTTGCTTTAAGCCTTACTTAAACACAAAATAATTGACTGAATTTAGTGGTCGTTATAGAGAGGTTTTTATTGTACAACTCTTTGAATACTAAATAGTATTGTTGTCTGCAACACTTGTAGTCTGCTACTTTCTCAAAATGAAGTTTTTAGAAATTTTCTTTTCAAAATAGTCAGAATATCAAACAGTTTGGATCAAGATGAGACGCTGCAATATGTGGCCTCTCATCTGGATCGAAACTATTTGCAAAGATGATCACGGTTTCGCTTTAGTGTACAAAGAGTTAAATAGGGGTTAGAATCTTGGACTGTATCTATGTTAATTTTTATAGAATTATCTTTTAACTTTTATAGTATATGCTGAGGTTTTTGCCAATTTTTATACAATTAATTTTTGGCATTTTTTTTGTATTTTTTCTTAGAAGTATGTGTCTGTTTTTATCACACTTTATACTGCATTTCTTTATACTGCAATTTATCAATATCAATATGTGAACCCATAGATTAATAATATCAAATCTTACCTTTTTGAGAACAAGACAAACTTTGATCATGGTCATAAAAAGCTTATTGTTATGAAGACAAGTCAAAACATTGATCATGATCATTAAAAAGCTTGGGCATAAGTTGTTGTCTGTGTCCTTTAATCAGTACAATGCTGAAAATTGATTTTCCATTTTCTGATACATGAGCAGTCTGCAGAGGTTTATACCCTGAATGGAGGAGCCCTCTGATCAGGGTCTACCTTGTTTGCAAATGATACATATACCCGGTTTCTGCATTGTCAAGGTTTCAACTCAATCAGGAGCTCTCTGATTTGAGTCTACATCGTTTGCAAAGAATGTATATTCTTTGTCCCTGCATTGTCAAAATTTACAGCATTTAAGATAAAGCAGGTAATTGGCTGTTAGGAATACATGTTTTAGATTGTGTCACAATTTCTCTGTTAGTTTAGATCCCATTATTTACAATGTAGCTCGGTACTATCTTGTGACTCACTGTAGTTTTTAGTATATCCAAGAATAAACATTTTAAAAGAACCAATCGTGTTGTTGTAGCTATATTGATCTGTTTCTTGTAAAATATCCCAGCATAGATAAGATTGTTATACCCCGCAATACTGATACTGAACACAGATCCTATAAGAAAACAGAGTAGACCCGGATCAGAAGGAATTGTCTGATCTAGGTCAACATTGATTATAAAATTGTCAATATACACTAATAGCCGAAAAAGGGGGAAAACAATTTGTTGTGTGTGGATCAGAGTAGGTGGAGGTGGGAAGGGGGTGGGGATTGATAACTAATAAAAGAGTTTGCTTTTCAATTAAGAACATAGTTTTATTTTCTCCACATATTGAAAAAGTTTTCCAAATGCAGACACCAACTTGCTTCAAGTCCTGAATTCCATAACAATACTTTAATTCTTTAAATTATTACACAACAATTTCCTTTCATGTCTTTGCATATGAACCGTTGATGCCATTATGCTTCATTTCAAAATGTTTTTGGAAAAAACATTGTCTTTAACCCATTACCTCATAGCCTTTTTAGCTCACCTGGCACGTAGTGCCAGGGTGAGCTATTTTGATTGTCCTCTGTCCGTCGTCGTTCGTTCGTCCGTTCATCGTCAACAATTTCTTGAAACGACATCTCCGACGAAACTACCGGATAGATTTTTACCAAACTCGGCCTAAATGATCCTTATATAGTCCTCTTTCAAAGTTGTTCAAACATTTCCGGTCCGTTGCATATCTAGGTCACAGGAGCTAAAAATAGATTTTTTCAATGAAAACTTAAAAAATCTCCTTGTCAGAAACCACAGTACCCTGAGCTTAGATATCTGGCACAAAGCATCGTCTTCAGGTCCTCTATTAAGATTGTTCAAATTATGTCCCTTTGGTAAAAAATGACCCCGCCCTGGGGGTCGTAAATTTACATAAGAGTTATATAGTGAAATCTTCAAACATCTTTTTCTCAGAAACTAATATGGCTAGAGCTTTGCTATTTGGCATGATTACTCTTCAAGAAGCCCTTAACCAATATTGTAAATATGGTTCCGGTCTGTTGCATAGCTAGGTCACAGGAGCTAAACATAGATTTTTTCAATGAAATCTTAAAAAATCTTCTTGTCTGAAACCACAGTACCTTGAGCTTAGATATTTAGCACAAAGCATTATCTACAGGTCCTCTATCAAGATTGTTCAAATTATGTCCCTGGGGTAAAAAATGGCCTCGCCCTTGGGGTCGTAATTTTACATAGAGTTATATAGTGAAATCTTCAAACATCTTTATCTCTGAAACTAATATTGTCAGAGCTTTGATATTTGGCATGATGCCACTTCTAGACGCCCTTAACCAATAATGTAAATATGGTTCCAGTCAGTTGCATATCTAGATGACAGGAGCTAAAAATAGATTTTTTCAATGAAATCTTAAAAAATCTTCTTGTCTGAAACCACATTAACCTGAGCTTACATTTTTGGCACAGAGCATTATCTACAGGTCCTCTATCAAGATTGTTCAAATTATGCCCCTGGGGTCAAAACTGCCAAGGCCCTAGGGGTCGCAGTTTTACATAGAGTTATGTAGTGAAATATTATTTTTTGAAGCTACTATGGCAAGAGCTTTGATATTTAGCATAGTGACACTTTTAGATGTTCTTTACCAATATTGCTGAAATGGTTCGGATCTGTTGCATATCTGGGTCATATTAGCTAAAAATAGATTTTTTCAATGAAAAGTCTTCCTGTCTGAAACCATCCATGTACAAAATATTTGACAGCACACTTAATTTTCAAGTTCATCTGCAAGATTTTTGAAATTATGTCTCTGGGGTGAAAAGTGATCCCACCCCAGGGGTCATGTGACCCTTGTGTTGGTTTTCCCAGGTGAGCGATATTTAGGCCCGCATGGGCCTCTTGTTTCTAGTTTTGAAGATAGGTGACATTTTAAAGCAGGGTTTAAAGTAAAACTTTCAGCCTGCTTTAAGCTACCATCTGCTAGGATATAAAAATATTTCTTATGGAGCATATTCATGACTCTATAAAACTATTTTCTTCAGCGGCAGAATAAATTAAGTGTACCTATGGTGTAATGGCTTAAAAATTATCATGCTTACAATTTCGTTTTCAGAAGCCGCGTTTTAACTTTGAAACACGGTTATGTTCACCTAAGCCCGAGCTTGAAATAAGGCAATTTCATATTTCGAAATATCGGATAGTTCGAGATAAACGAGTTTGAGATATCGAAGACTGTATATGCTCTGCACCACTTTGTGGTGGGGCATAAATATTGCACAGCTCTCTGTATGACAGTGGCTTTATGGGAACATAACTCTATCCCGTTTGCAGAAATAGAGGACTGCATTTGAAATTGAACAGTTAAACCATTACCCCATAAATACACCTTTTTATGCCTTTAATTAATTCCTCCACTGAAGAAAATAGGTCCAATTTATACTTTCACAAATAAAAATCATTAGAAATATTTTCTATATTCTAGCAGATAATAGCTTAAAGCAGGCTGAAAGTAAAGCAAAATGTGCCTTAAGGCGCATTCTGCTTTTCTTTTAACCTGCTTTAAGTATTCACATATCTTCAAAACTAGAAACAGACTATGGGGTAATGGGTTAAACCCTGATCATTAGCAACGCCTGATCTTCATTGATTTCTATGTTAAACAAGATATGTCTCCTGGTGTGACTATGACCTCTAAATAAGCTTGACCTTTGTTTGATATAATCTTTGTACTGAGCTAAATGGGCATCTTAGGTGGAGTACACATGCCTAATATGAACTTAATGAATAGTTCCAAAGTTAAATTTAGCCTTTTTGACTTCTAAATAACCTTGACCTTTGTCAAAAATAACCCAAGTTGTAACTCCAAAGCTTTTTGAGTTGAGTTCACATGCCAAATATGAATTCTCTATCACATGTAGTTGCAAATTAATGGCCAGGGTTTAACTCTTTCCTCCCTGAAACTTTAAATGGACAATTCCAGTTTCCATTTTAGTGTAGTCCATTTCTCACGTTTAAGGGTCGTTTTTGTCAATGTTTGGCATTGTGACAAACAGTGAAGACCCTGATCAGAGGGCTCCGAGAGGAGCCCTCTGATCTGGGTCTTCACTGTTTGTATAGGACATGTGTACTTTTCACATATACACTGTTTGAAAAGGACGCCTATATGCGGGACTAGGGTTCAAAGAGTTAAGTTGTGGGAAGACAAACAAACAGAGCAAAAACAATACACCCTAAGTCGTGCGTAGGCATGAAAATGTTGGATGAACACGATATTTATGATACAAATAAAATAAATAATTGTGACAACCCTTCTTAGAGGAGCTCTCACAGGACAAACAGAATCTTAACATCTAAAATGATTTTTTCATATCCTGACACTTTGTAGACTATATTCCCACAACAATAGGGGGAAGAATATACCTACAACAGCTTTAACCCATTACTCCATAGATACACATTTTTACATAATGTATTTTTTCCTCCACTAAAGAAAATAGTTCCAATTTATACAGTCATGGATAAATGTATAATTAAAAAACAATTTCTATATTCTAGTAGATGGTAGCTTAAAGCAGACTGAAAGTAAAGCAGAATGTGCCTTAAGGCACATTCTGCTTTACTTTCAACCTGCTTTAAGTTAGGAGTCACTTGTCTTCAAAACTAGAAACAAGCTATGGGGTAAAGGGTTAATAATAAATAGACAACCAAGGGCCCGTTTCATAAAACTTTGTACGACAAAAACGATCGTAAGTCAAAACTTTTAAATACATTTAATTTCTGATTTCTCTATCTAATCCTGTCTTGTAACATCTTTTTGGAATCGTCTTTTCAAGACGATTCCAAAAAGATGTGACAAGACAGGATTAGATAGAGAAACAAATAATTATTGAGACTTTTATAATCTGACTTACGATCGTTTTTGTCGTACGAAGTTTTATGAAACGGGCCCCTGTTCAGCATGGAAAAGTTGACAGTTGACGTATAAAAAGTGAAAATGAATGGTGATGTATAAATGCTGCATTGAAACATGACAGATCTTAGGATTTAACCCATACCCTATAGCCCGCTTCTAGTTTTGAAGACAAGTAATCACCTTAACTCTTTGAACCCTAGTCCCGCATATAGGCATGCTTTTTCAATCAATGTATGTGTGAATAGTACACATGTCCTATGCAAACAGTGAAGACCCAGATCAGAGGGCTCCGAAAGGAGCCCTCTGATCAGGGTCTTCACTGTTTGTGATAATGCCAAACATTGACAAAAACAACCCTTAAAAGTCAGAAATGGACTACCCGGGTATTCTAAAATAGAAACTGGAATTGTCCATTTAAAGTTTCAGGGAGGAAAGAGTTAAGCAGGTTGAAAGTAAAGCATAATTTGCCTTTAGGTGCACTCTGCTTTACTTTCAGCCTGCTTTAAGCTATCATCTGATAAAATATAAAAATCTTATGGTGCATATTCATGACTATAATCTAAAGTTGAAATTACTTTCTTTACTGGAAAAATACATTAAAGGCGTAATTATTGGGTAATTGGTAAAGCAATCACCTGCCTTCAAGCACAGTTGAATATTGGTGATTTGCACGTATGGTAAAGGATGACTAGCATAGTCTTCAGTTGGGCATCACACTTTTAGCCATAATACAGGGCTCCAGATAAGAGGGAGTAAACTGCACAAATCCAACATTTTTTCACTTATTTCAACATCAAATCCTATGATGTTACTACTCAATAGAATCGTCTCTTCGAGACGATTCTAATGAGTAGTGACACCATAGGTTTTAAAGCAGAAATAAAGATTTTAGTTTTTGAAGTACCCCCCTTATCTGGAGCCCTGTAATATGGTTCTTTATATTAGGACACCAACTTTGATGCAATTAATAACTTATTTCGAACATTTCTCCATTACACATCCACCAAACTCTATGGTGTAGCTACTCATTAGAATCGTCTAACAACATAGGATTGATTAGGAGAAGAAATAAGGATTCCAGTATTTGCATATTACTCTTATCTGTGCCTATGCTTACAGGCATTTGAGACGAGTCACACACTCAACTGAAATGCTTTACAAGCATGGGGCCTGAAATCTCTCTGATTCCACCACAGTACTCCAGCAGCGTCGTCCTGTCTGTTTTATCTATCTGCCATGCCAAACTCTTTCAATTTGCTGTTGTAAAAACGTTCTATTACATTCGCGCACTTGTAGTATTCAGTGTCTGGTTTATTATATGACCGACAGTTTGTGATGATTCTGTTGATATCAGCTGTAAATAGTTTCTTATGCACATAGTATCTGTTCTTGAGTCTGTCCGACATGGTCCTCAAATCTGGAAATATTTAAAACATTACATTATCTTCTATCTATTCAGAGCTCCAGATAAGGGGAGTATTTCAGAAATTAAAATCTTTATTTCTGAATTAAACCCTATGGTGTCACAACTCATTAGAATCGTCTCTCCAAGACGATTCTAATGAGTATAACACTCAGAGCACCAGATAAGGGTTGTTTTTCAAAAATTAAAATCTTTATTTCTGAATGAAACCCTATGGTGTCACTACTCATTAGAATCGTCTCGAAGAGACGATTCTAATGAGTAGTAACACCATAGGATTTGGTGCTAAAATGAGTGAGAAAATGTTTGATTTGTCGAAATAACTACCTCTTATCTGGAGCCCTGAACACTATAGCATTTAGTGCTGACAGAAGTGAGAAAATGTTGGATTTGTTCAATTATCTCCTTCTTATCCAGAGCCCTGCAGCTATAACATGTGGCCTTTTGCCTTCCTATCTCACCTATTTCTTCAGTATTTCAAAATTGAGGTTATTAAATCAATGAACCTTAGTGACAGGTATACTTTTCATTTCAAAATACTGTACCTGTGAAGTGTACACTTGTTCTATGCAAACCGTGAATACCCAGATTTGATTTGATTTGTTTTGATTTTACGTCGCTTTCAACAGTATTTCAGTCATATCGCGACGTCCAGCTAATTACAGGTGGAGGAAGACCCCAGAAGCCCTTTTATGCACTGTTTCAGGCACAAATTGGCAACTGGGTAGAACCACCGACCTTCCGCAAGCCAACTGGAAGGCTTCCCCACATGAAAAATCCGAACGACCCTACTGGGATTCGAACTCACAGCGGTGTGGAGCTTAGTGATGTTAGTCACAGTGACTGTACCACTAGGCCACGGAGGCCCCTCGTGAATACCCAGCTCAGAGGGATGCTGAAGGAGCCCTCTGATCAGGATCGGAACAGTTCAACTATTTGTCATTTTGAAATATATTGTTGAAAACAACCCTAGATAATTATAAATGGTCTAGACTTTATTGGAAATACATGTATACCCTTCCCTCCAAAGAAGAACCTAAGAGCTCCTTTCCCTAACCCTCAAATTAACCCTTTCCTCCCTTAAACTTTAAATAGACAATTCAAGTTTCCATTTTAGTCTAGTCCATTTCTGACTTTTAAGGGTTATATTTGTCAAAGTTTGGCATTATGACAAACAGTGAAGACCCTGATCAGAGGGCTCCTTTCGGAGCCCTCTGATCTAGGTCTTCACTGTTTGCATAGGACATGTGTACTATTCACATGTACACTGTTTGAAAAGGACGCCTATATGCGGGATTAGGGTTCAAAGAGTTAAGTGCCACAAATGAATATTTACTGTTGTTATTAAATACGTGTAGCAACTTAATCCATTACTCCATAAATACACATTTCCTCTAATGTAGCAGCTGAATCCATTACTCCATAAATACACATTTCCTCTTATTATTCCTGCACCAAACACAGTAGTTCCAGCTAGGAAGTCCTGAGGGTAAGGTTAATAACATAACATCAACAACAAGAAGATGTGTTTGTGAAATATTATGCCCCCTGATGTGACCATGCCCTCTAAAATGACCTTGATCTTTGTCTAGTGTGACCCAACTTATACTGAGCTCAAGAGTTTCTTGGTTCAGTCAGTACACATGTCAAATACAAAGTCTTTATCATATGTAATTAAAAAGTTATGGCCAATGTTAAATTCAGATTATTTGGCCTCTACATAACCTTGACCTCTGTCGGACATGACCCCAAAGTTGTGCTGAGCTAAAGAAATTCTTGAGTTGAGTACACATGCTAAATATGAAGTTTCAATCACATGTAGTTCAAAAGTTATGACTTAGATTAAAGTTGTGGACAGACAGACAGACAGGTAGATAAAGGGAGCAAAACCAATATGCCCCTGACTAAGTCTAGCAGGGGCATAGAAATCATCCACTATCCCAATATGGCACATACTACATGAAAATAAACAAACTGAATGAAACTGTTGTACTAACCCATGGGATATTTGATGTGATCATAGTAGTCTGGGGCGTCAGCTTTCTCTACAGGCTTCAGGAAGGGCCAGGCACTGGCATGCAGCTGTAGACAACAAATAGAGAGCATACGTAATAATAAACAAAGGGATACTTAATAATAACCTAGACAAGACACAAGAACTAGCATAAATAATCCGAGGGCTCAATAATACTCCTGCATACTGTTTCATTTACTGATGTCAACTCTTGTAAAATTTATCGAAAGCTTATGGTTGTCGCAAAGAAACAAGACTATCTCATATATAATATTGTGCAGTGTTAATCTATTTCTGCATAGAAATGTATTTTGACGCCTCTAATTTATTCCTCCAATGAAGAAAAATAGTTCTAATTTATACAGTCATAAATATGTATCAAAAGAAATAGTTTCTATATCCTAGCAGATGGTAGCTTAAAGCAGGCTTAAAATGAAGCAGAATATGCCTTAAGGCACATTCTGCCTTACTTTCAAACTTGTTTTAAATGGTCCCTTGTCTTCAAACCTAGAAACAGGATTTGGAGATAATTGATTAAACAATTCAATAGATGCCTAACAGTGGTTCAATCCCTTCCTCCACACAAGCACCTTGGGAAACTCTAACCCATTCCTTGGCTTAACCCATTTTCCCATAAATTCAACATCCTAAATAGTAACACATGCTAATCTAATTACACCTACTAAACATGCTAAATAAATTGCAGAAGAACAATAAATGCCACAAGGTCACTGTAAAAACAACAGGCTCAACACAGGAAAATGTCACATGCAAAAACACACTGAGCTTAACTCATTCACCCCTGAAACTTTAAGTCGACAATTCCAATGTCCAATTAAGTCTAGTCCATTTTGGACTATTTAGGGTTGATTTTAACAATATATTTCAAAATGACAAACAGTGTAGACCCTGATCAGAGGGCTCCTTAAGGAGCCCTCTGATCAGGGTCTACACTGTTTGCATGGGACACGTGTAATCCTCACAGGTACACTGTTTGTAAATGACTAGGGTTGAATGTGTTAACAGAGAATATAGCATGCAAGATTTATCAAATGCTAAACAGAGAATTTATAGCATGCTAGACTTATACATATTAAACAGTAGCAATGATATATTTCTGATAACCTCTTCCTTTATTCATGTATACTGAAGATTTGCAAATAGCTAGGATTCGAAACAGATGCAGAGTAAATATTAAAACATTGTTAAATTTGTTTGGAAACACCTCAAACCTCAACATAAACTGGTAATTTGTCAGAAATTGTATAGATTTGAATAGCCCATTTGAAATGCTGAATTTTTCATCAATTGACGAGTTAACACATTCAACCCTAGCTATGAGTATGCTCCTCATGTACATTGTACTTGTGAAGAGAACACCAACATATTGCAAACAGTGTAGACCCTGATCAGAGGGTCTGTTTAGCTGCATAAAGTGGTATGCATTTAAGATACTTTTTTTCGCAATTGCACATCAATTTTGTGTTATATGTTTGTAGGGGGAGGGCCAGCTCTAATGTTGTAAGAACTTGTGGCCCGACCCCTTTTCCTTTGAAAATGGAAATAAAATATGTTTAAACTGTAGAGGGCCTACAAGGCTAAAAACTACAGGTATTGCATGTGTAAGACGATCTTGAGACATGTATTTAAAGATAATGCCGATAAACTCACCTTGCATTGCTGTAGAATGGTTTTAAATACGTTGTACACCTGGTCTGAATCCATAGCTTGTTCTTTCCTGAAACACAACCAGACACACATGAGCTTCAAGGGTTCTCTCCTTATCAAATCGGCACAGCTATTTTTAGTGTCCCACACACAAAAGAAAATTGCTTAAAGCAGACTGAAAGTAAAGAAGAAAGCTCCTGTAGGAGTTTTCTGCTTTACATTCATTCTGCTTTACACAGTCATATCCCAGGATGTATGGAACGTTTCCAGTGACACTTTATCAGACAAGAGGGCCTGATGGCCCTGATATCGCTCACCTTTTATAATGAAGCCTGATAGCCTTACCTTTGAATTTCACCTGTTTTATTCTAAATCCTTTCAAATTTGTAGTATAGCATGTACACAACATTGCAATATGACCAATTCTAGTATGTATAGTAGAGTACATCAAAGGCAGATAACTAGAGCCTAAATAATACTGAAATGAAGCCTTTTCTAGCATTTCAAAGTAAATCAAGGGCAGATAACTCTTGCCACAATGATCAGATTTCAACAATAATTGCACTCCCTCGAGAACTGATAGCTATATACATTGTGTGCAATTATAATTAAAATCCATTGAAAAGTGTGGCCTCTAGAGTGAAAACACTGTTAAATATGGCATTTTCAGCAATTCAAAGGTAGATAAGGCTTGACCTATAAATCCGATTCCAACCATAACCTAACTCATCCGAATTCTTACTGTTATATACAATCTGAGCAAGTTTAAGAAAGATTTGATTAAAATTGTGGCCTCTAGAGTGTAAACACCCTTAAATATGGCATTTTCAGCAATTCAAAGGTAGATAACTCTTGACCTACAAGTCTGATTGCAACCCTAATCAAACACATCTGAACTCTTATAGTCATATACCATCTGATGAAGTTTGAGAAAGATTGGATTAAAATTGTGGCCTCTAGAGTGTAAACAACCTTAAATATGGCATTTTCAGCAATTTAAAGGTAGATAACTCTTGACCTATCAATCCAATTCCAACCAAAATTGAACTTATCTGAACTCCTGTGGTTCTATACAATCTGAGCAAGATTGGGAAAGATTGAATTAATATTGTGGCCTCTAGAGTGTAAACACTGTTAAATATTGCATTTTCAGCAATTCAAAGGTGGATAACTCTTGACCTATATGTCCAATATCAACCATAATCCAACTCATCCGAACTCTTATGGTAATATACAATCTGAGTAAGTGACAGAAAGAATGGATAAAAATTGTGGCCTCTAGAGTGTAAACACCAAAATTGTTGACGACGGACGACGAACGCCGGACATTCAAGGATTGCAAAAGCTCATCCTGAGCTAGCTCAGGTGAGCTAAAAAGGGTAGAAGCATTGAACAGTGTTTCAATGGTGAATTGATAAACAGGTAAAATTATGAAAAGTTCGTTCTGTGAAGAAAATGGTTAACCCATTACCCCATAGCCTGTTTCTTGATTTGAAGATAGGTAGCTACTTAAAGCAGGTTGAAAGTAAAGCAGAATGCGCCTTAAGGCTATCATCTACAAGAATATAGAAAATATTTCTTAAGGTTTATATTCATGACTGTATAAAGTGGAACTATTTTTTTCAGTGAAGGAATAAATTAAAGACGTAAAAAGGTGTATTTGTGCGGTAAAAGATTAAACATCTTCAAAATTGTCAAGCATATAATGTTAAAGAAGTTTCATTCCATCAGGCTTTTCATTTTGACGAAATTTGATGTAGCTCTGACAATAAATAAAGGTTCTGATATGATTTAATAATTAACCCTTTACCTCATAGCCTGATTCTACTATTGAAGATAGGTGACCATTTAGAGCAAGTTGAAAGTTAAGTAGAATGCACTTTATGTCACATTCTGCTTTACTTTTAGCCAGCTTTCAGCTACCGTAACCATCTACCAGAATAAAGAAAACATTCTTATGATACATATTCATGACTGTATAAATTGGAACTATTTTCTTCAATGGAGGAATAAATCAAAGGGGTAAAATGTATATCTATGGAGTAAAGGGTTAATAGAACGTAAAACCAACACACTACACAGCAACACCTTTCATACAAAACACATGTGGCAATAAAAACACACTGCTAAAACAATACAGACACACTTTTAATACAACACAACAGACACAAATCATACATAAAATAAACTGATATCTTTATTCAACACAAACAATATAGACATACCTTTTATATAAAACAATATTGACACTGGTCTCAGAGATCCAGAAAAGGGGAGTATTTCATAAAATTAAAATCTTCATTTCTGCATTAATCCCTATTGTGTTACAACTCATTAGAATCGTCTCTTTCAGACGATTCTAATGAGTGATAACACCATAGGAGATGGTGCTGAAAAAATTGAGAAAATGTTTAATTTGTTCAGGTTACCCCTTCTTATTTTGAGCCCTGTGTTCTATCTATTCATATAATTCAGGCACATCATGATCTCATACAAATCAGACACGCATTCTTTACAATACCCATGTGTCATACAATACTGGCACACAACAAAAGTCTCAAACAAAACAAACTAAAAGCTCATTCAATATGAAAAGCATTCCTGATTCAATTAGAGTAATAAATGAGTCTTTTAAAACCCTCAATGATGGGACTTGCTGATTGTATACAGCTAATAACTCACTGATTACCCCTGAAACTTCAATCGGATAATCCCAACTTCCAATCAAGTCTAGTCCATTTGTTACTATTTAGTTTGTGGAGGTTTTTTTTCCTTACAATATATACAATATATTCCAAAATGACTCATTTAAGACATCTAACTGTAAAACTTGTTTTGGGGGCTATTGGGGTAAGGGCTAAACAATTATTTGTGGGAAGACCCCTTTATTAACCCATTACCTTATAGCCTGTGTCTAGCTTTGAAGACATTGGACTACTCAAAGCAGGTTGAAAGTAAAGCAGAATGTGCCTTAAGGCGCATTCTGTTTTGCTTTCAGCCTGCTTTATTAAGTTACCATCTGCTAGGCTACAGAATATATTCACAATTGTATAAGGTAGAACTAATAGGAATAAATTAAAGGCATAAAAAGGCATGCTTATGGGTTAATGGGTTAATAAGGGCTCTTAAAGTTGTGCCAAAGAAAGCCTTACGGTTTGTCAGGTGGGGGTCTCCAGCCACATTCCTGTAGCCCTGGTATGCTCTCTATGGGGATTTGTCGGATACCCTCCTTGAAACATGTCAGCCCTGGGTACACCTTCTGATACTTCTCTTGCTTCTGCTCTATGATTGTCCGTACAATCTGTAAAACCACCAAGTACATTAACCTTTACCCCCATAGCCTGTTTCTAGTTTTGAAGACAGGTTGCCACTTAAAGCAGGTTGACTCTGCTTAACTTTCAGCCTGCTTTAAGCTATCAACTGCTGGGCTATGGAAAATATTTCTTACAATGTATAGTCTATAGACTGTATAAAGTGAAACTGGTTTTTTTCCCAATGAATTAAATGTGTAAAAAGGTGTATCTATGGAGTATTAAAATGGGATAATGCCAGAATATCCCTTAATTGCTCACCTAATATGATGGTGCTTAGGGCTGTTCCAGAAAAAAATTCCTTGGAGGGGTGGAACGAAGGTCATAAAAAGGGGAACCACCAACACAATTTTATTTTTTTAAGGCCCCCAACCAACAGGATTTTAGCAGTTTAGATACCCCCAACCTACATATTTTTATTTCATTTGTGACCCACCATCAAGACAACTTGAATTGTTTCTTATTAAAAGTTGCTTTATAAGCTATGGCCTGATAGTCTGATAATAATGTTTGTGTCACCTGCTGTAGGCATGGGTTACACTTAGTTTAAACATATTTATTTCAGAAAATGTACAGATACATAAAATATACAACATATCTATTATAGGATTAGAATGAAAGCTAAAGCTTATTTAGTTCTTCTCCTAGGGATCCCTTTTCCAGCGTCTGAAACTTCATTTATGGATAGAGCTTTACAAGTGGAAGTGTATTGCACAAGGGTCATATTCATAACTCTTGCATCAATATTGTGAGAGTTATATCCCTATTCTATGCTTTTTTTGGCAGAAGATAACTTCTGCTATAAAGAATTTTGTCATTAGCTATAGCTCTTGTTCGACTGATGCTTGCTGGCTTGCTTGATGAAACATAAATCCCTCATCTGCTGTTCAAGCTCCTTATATCTTATACATAAGGTGAAATGCCACGTAACTTGGCCTTTCATATGGATACATGCGGCTTTTAAAGTTCCACTGGTACTTCATATAAGCACAATTTTAACACCCTTGACTCCCCCAACCACCCCAGTTTTAATTCATTTTCGTTCCACCCCTTCCACGCCATTTTTCTGGGAACAACCATTATGCAAAGGAGTAGCAACCCCAGCTGATAAGCCTAGCCACTTAAGAATTTAGGTAAAAATCGATACCACCTGTACAAAACTTCATTTTTCTATTATCCAATATTTCTAAAGTGCATAAAATTATATACCATATGAATCGGAATTAAACAAGCTATTTAATGGTGTGATTAAAAATTCTGTAGTATAAGCTATAGTGATGTTATCACAAGTTAAATCCACTGTGGATCGCCGATTTTCCAGTTTTGCGTAATCGGCAAATTTGTACATGAAATTTTGCATGTACATCGCGTGACCTTTGTGCGGATTATTTTGGCGCTATAAATATTCATAAGTTGTTTTTAACCAATCAGAGAAGAGATCTATCTTCGCTCCGGAAGTTTCGGTCATTTCCTATGTTGACAAACAAAAAAGTTACGATGACCTGAAGTCTGGGTCAAATTTCAGAAAAATCTCATGGTGAGTATAAAAACCGATGGTACGATCGTATTTAATATACTTTTCTCTTTCTATTGCTACCAACCATTATGAAATACGATGTAAATTAAGCGCAGGCTTTTAAATAGAAGTTGGCGATTTTACCCGGCGAGTCGGTTCAGCGTTAGCGAGAGACTGACGGCCGCCATCTTGAATATTTTATAGACAGCGACTACGAGATACTTCTGTTACAACTTATATAAACCCGCGTTATAGCTCAAATAAAGCTGAAAGAATTGCTCCAAACGGGTTCTTTTCGTAATTAAATAATGGTTTCATTCATGAATTAACACAAGATCGCTTAATTCATTAAAAAATCGTACGTTTTATCGGCGCCGATATTGAACCCTTAAACCGAACATAAGCTATTTGAGACCTAATGAAATACGTTTAATTACTGACAAAACCATACTCGTGTAGAAATTAACATGTTTTTGAGAGCAACTTGTGTTTTTCATAGCACATTTGTTAATCTATATAGAAAAAAAATCGACATTCCTTAGAATATATTACACATTTTATCATCAATAGTCAGATTAAGGGGGAGGTTATGAAATCTAAAATGGGAACAATTATTAACCTATTACTCCATAAATGCACCTTTCATTAAATAAAGGTTCACTTTATTATTCCTTAACTGAAAAAAAAAGTTACAAGTCATATCTAAGATTGTATAGCTGAAAGTAAAGCAGAATGATATTGAGGTTCATTTTGCTTTACTTTCAATTTGCTTTACTTTAATTTTGCTTTAAGTGGACACCTGTCTTCAAAACTAGGAATATGGAGTCTATGGAGTAAAGGGTTAATAAATAAAACAAGTCAGATCCCTTCACAATTTTTATTTTCAACTTATAAATTTTACTTTTATTTCAGGTTCTAATCAACCAGAAATGACATTTCAGAAAAGTTGGCAAATGCGGAAAATTGGTGCATATGTCGTGATGGAATGACCAGGAAAAAGCAGAAGATTGCGAACATATCTATTACTCTTTCTACTGGGTATATATTGTCTGCCAAGGTTTCAGTCATGTTTTTCATTGTAATGACTGTGCACAGACCTTAAAGACTATGAAGCAACGTGTAGTGAGCATAGCAAACTCTGTAGAGACAGTTTGTCGATATTCCGAAAGCAAACATGGATTTAATTTAAAAAAAATATATCTTAACTTATTCACACCTAGTGAAACATATATTATTATCAACAGTGCACTAATTGCAAGTATACTTGTCCTATGCAAACATTGAAGACCCAGTTCAGATGGTGATTGCATGAGCTCTTTGACCAGGGTCTGCACTGTTAGTCGTTTTCCTGATGGCCAGATTGCAATGTTATTTATTTGCAAAAAAATAATGCTTATTATAAAACATTGCTTGCTTTAATACTTGTTATATCATTCTTGCCTTTTAATTGAAATACCATATTCAGAGATAGTCTAAAAGTAAAAGTACAGCTAGACTGCCTGAGATAATAAATAGTGTATTTTTTTTAGTACGAGCCCTAATAAAATCTAATGAGTCATGCCGAAAAATGCATTTAAAATCAAGCTCACTTGAAACATCATGGAACTCATTAGAGGTATTTTCAATAGCCATGGTCTATTTTACAACTGTGAGTCTGTATCTCTGCATATATATTCATTTATTTGTGAATTTGTGTGATGAAGTTATGTGATATGGAAAAAAAATAGAAAAATAAATGTCAAAAAATTTGTATGTGTTGATTTCTTTCCTATTGAAACAAAACAGAAAACATTATTATAATAAATCTTTTAAAAGCAATAGAAAGGACAATATTCAAAGAAGATTGTCTGAAAATTTCATAGAAAAATCTTTAAAAACAAAAAAGTTATGACAATTTTACTGAAATAATGATGACCGGCTTTGATGAATCGGTGCCGCGCGTCGCGAAAAAATACAGTAGAAATAATAGCTCATTTTTTCTGAAAAATGGCGAAATATTGAATGATAAAATTTGTCATAACTTTTTTATTTTTTAAGATAGAAATAAAATGAAAACAGATTTGAAAAGCTTGCAAAGAGATCTATCTGTATGATGTGTTTTTGATTTACTATTGATATCTTGAAAAATCAGCTGGGGTTGCTAAAAGGAGTAGTTAAACTTTAGAATTACCTGTTTTTGTTTCCTGATGATTTTTGAAAACTCTGTGTAACATATTCTAGGGTTCAGCTCACAACCCATCAGTGTGGCCCCTTCATAGTCCTTGATATAACCAAGGTATGCTGACTTGGTGAGCTTGATCTCCTTAGAGAAACCCTGAAGTAAAGAACATACACTCTAATAATATAACTCAGATACGCTGACTTTGAGATCCCAAATTGGCCCAAATAGCTCAGCAGATAGAGTGTTAGCTTTGTGTACGAAAGGTTTGTGGTTTTACTCCAGGCCTTAACACACCAATTTAACTCTTTGTGCCCTAGTCCCGCATATAGGCGTGCTTTTCAAACAGTGTACATGTGAATAAAACACTTGTCTTGTGCAAACAGTGAAGACCCTGATCAGAGGGCTCCGAAAGGAGCCCTCTGATCAGGGTCTTCACTGTTTGTAATAATGCCAAACAGTGACAAAAACAACCCTTAAATGTCAGAAATGGACTAGACTTAAATGTAAACTGGAATTGTCCATTTAAAGTTTTAGGGAGTAAAGAGTTAAAGTTGTAAAAATTTGGAAGTACATGTAGTAAGCAGCTCCATTTCTAATGCTTGTCATTAAAGGCGTGTATAGCTTTCCCTCCCTACAACGGCCCTCCCTACAACAACGCTTGTCGCCGTTCCCTAAATAGGACACTAATGTTACCTAAACAGGACAAATAACGCTTATATTGCTGCAATATCGTGTTTAAAATTGTCGTCTGTTGTTTTTCTCAAAGTGACATAATGGATATTTTGACAGAAAATAGATTAATGACGAGTGACAAACAATTTGAACCCAGATCAGACGCTGCGTTATGCGGCGTCTGATCTGGATTCAAGCTGTTTGCAAATGTAAGCCAATTTCCCTCCTTATAACGACTCTTTGTCTTCCATTGGGTGTCGCTGTAGAGAGGGAGCACTGTACAATGAAGTATGACTGGTCTGCCTGGTGTTAGTTTGTAATGTGACTGGGAATGGTGGCATGCCATGTGTTTATGGCGTGCTTTCACAGTGTGGCAGCACATCTCTCACAAGTAGACACTGTCTCCTTCAACACAACCTCACCTAGTTTCCTCTGCATAAGAGCCTTTGTATGCCTAAACCCTTACCCCATAGCCTGTTTCTAGTTTTGAAGACAGGTTACCACTTAAAGCAGGTTGAAAGTAAAGCAGAATGCGCCTTAAGGCTCTCATAGGAGCCCTCTGATCAGGGTCTACACTGTTTGATATTTTCATTGTTTTTTTTGTTGTCATACCAAAATGTAACAGACTGGTTCAAAATACCTGTACTAGAGAAGAGTCAAAAAGGATTATAAATACCCACAAGAGAAATTTAGGGTTGAAAGGGTTAATGAACTTCAAACATTCATGCCCACTTCATACAAATCTAAACCACTTACCTGTTTCTTGAAGTAGCCAATGGCGAACTCGTCTGCGAATGTGAGAAAATGTAGAACATTGTGTTTGATATGATAGTCCTTGAGGTGATTCATCATGTGAGTGCCATAACCCTGGAAACATGTAAACACTAGAGTTAGTTCCCAATACAACTGTACAGGACACTTCAGTTGTTTTTTCTTCTTATATCGCTGTTAAGATCTCCAAATATATGGGAAGCAACTCAAGTTTTTAGCATTTTCTTCTTCATGTCTGAATTTAACTATATATTGTCAATACTCATTAGAACCATGTCTTTGAGACCAGTGTACTCCCCTGATCTGGAACTCCAAGTGTTTGTGGTACCTTTTTACTCTACTTTCAGTCTGATTTAAGCAACCACCTGCCTAAACTATTGTCAACCCTGTTTTTAAATTTATCTCCAGAAAAAAATTGAGGTCATTAACAGTTATTACAAAAACTTTGTAGGTATAATATTATCACTGACAGACAGAGAGACAGAGCATAAATGAACTAAACTTAATTGGAAACTGGAATTTTCCATCAAAACAGAGCTCCAGAATAAGAGGAGTATTTCACAAACTAAAATCTTTATTTCTGCTTTAAACCCTATGGTGTCATTACTCATTAGAATCATCTCCCTGAGACAATTTCTAATGAGAAGTAACACCATAGGATTTGGTGCTGAAATAAGTGATTTGATAAGTGAATTTGTCCAGTTTACTCACTCTTATCTGAAGCCCTGAGAGCGAATGATTTACCTTGACTTGTTCATTTGAGGTGACAGCACAGAAGACAATTTCAGTGAATCCTTGAGATGGGAACATTCTGAAGCAGATACCTCCAATAACATTGTTGTCCTTAATCAGGGCCAGACACTTGTGTTTCCTGTAGCAAATATACAATCATAGATATTAAACAAGAGCACCGCATCCCATGGAACGTGAACTTATGAGTGTGGACTGTAGTTCCAATGTATATGTTACAGTCAATCTGTGTAATCGGTCATTTCACGAAATGACTAAAAATTTCAGTCATCATGTGAAATGACTGTTTCACTTAGTCTTTTCATGAAATTGCTGAAATTTTCAGTCATTTCCTGAAATGGCTGAAATTGACAGGCCACTTCTACACAAATTGGCTAGAAACCTTAACAGGATTCAGGGGTAAGCGGACATGAGCCCCCATAGACATGAGCTCCCCCCGGCCGATTTTGCCCGTGTGGACACGAGCCCCCCGCCTGTTTTGCGGGGGTGGACATGAGCCCCCCGAACCACCCTATGATAAGATACATTTTTTATTGTGTAAAATTGTAGATTTAAAACTTCAAAATGAGTTCTTAAGTGTTCTTTTGTCATGTCTGTCAATCAGATTCAGGCAATGTGTGAAATGACTTTTATTTAATTAATTCAACACCAGTTGTTCATTCATGTCTTTCAAGATGCATAATATTGTTTAAAACTTCACATATTTTACATCCATACATAGTTTTACATTCCAACATCATGTAGTATGAGTAGAAAATACAAATACAATGCAATTTTCATTTTCTATTGAAATATATATCATCAAAAACTAAATATTATTTCTAACATACAATTTGTCTATTGAATGTATATATGAAAACATACATTTTTATGGAAAAAATTTGAAAATGGAATAGAAAAAATACAGAAAGAAACATGCATTTTTGCTAGGTTATTTTTATTACAGTAAAACTTGATATCTAACAATTATTCCAGAGGCATGGCATGCATTTTTTAAAAGTTTAACTCTTTCCTCCCTAAAACTTTAAATGGACAATTCCAGTTTCCATTTAAGTCTAGTCCATTTCTGACTTTTAACGGTTGTTTTTGTCAATGTTTGGCACTATGACAAACAGTGAAGACCCTGATCAGAGGGCTCCTTTCGGAGCCCTCTGATCTGGGTCTTCACTGTTTGCATAGGACAAGTGTACTATTCACATGTACACTGTTTTAAAAGGACGCCTATATGCGGGACTAGGGTTCGAAGGGCTAAGAGACTTGATTTGTATTAAATTTAATATACATGTACATGTATTGTTTCAATAGTGTAGTTTGTAATTATTAAAAAACACTAATCATTACGATTGAATAAATAAAGCTAAAGTCAATTTAGTCATTTCGTGAAATAACTGAAGGTGTTTTCACGAAATGACTGAAAATTTTAGGCATTTCAAGTGAAACAGTTATTTCACGCAATGACAGAATTTTTTAGTCATTTCATGAAATGACTGATTACACAGATTGACTGTAACATATACACAAATATGTGTACCTGTAATAAGAAATATTTCTATATTCTAGCAGATGGTAGCTTAAAGCAGGTTGAAAGTAAAGCAGAATACCCAGTGCATAAAGGGGTATTCTGCATCACCAACCTGCTTTAAGTGATCACCTTTTGTCAAAATTAGAAATAGGCTTTATGGTATATTTAAAGATCTTTTGTTTCTTGGCCCATTGCAGCTTCCTGCAAGACAGAATAATGTAGAAAGATCGTGTAGGAGTAAGCAGAGTTAATACTATACAAGAGGGCCATGGCCCACAAGTTGCTCACCTGAGAACATTGTACCGTAGCTGACTGGGCAAGACGATATTGTGATATATATAGCTATAAATAGAGTTTTAAAGGTTTTCCTATATAAGTCTATATAAAACTGATAAGCCCCGGGGGCAGCGCCAAATTTGATCAAGGGGTCATAATTTGAACAATCTTTCCTATGAAAAACTGATAAGCCCAAGGGCGGGGCCATTTTTGGCCCCAGGGTCATAATTTGAACAACCTTGGTAGAGGACCATAAAGCAAAGCTATATGTCAAATTTATAAGATTACAGTTTCAGAGAAGAAGATTTTTAAAGATTTTCCTATATAACTCTATGTAAAACTGATAAGCCCCGGGGCGGGGCCAATTTTGACCCGGGGTCATAATTTGAACAATCTAGGTAGAGGTCCATTAGGCAAAGCTACATGTCAAATATTAATCATCTAGGCCATACAGTTTCAGAGAAGAAGATTTTCAAAGGTTTTCCTAAGAAAAACTGATAAGCCCCAGGGTGGGGCCATATTTGGCCCCAGGGTCATAACTTGAACAACCTTGGTAGAAGGTCATTAGGTTAAGATACATACCAAATATCAAAGGTCACAATAGCTCATCCTGAGCCTAAGGCTCAGGTGAGCTAACAAAACAGTAATATACAGGGCTCCAGATAAGAGGGGGTAAAATGAACAAATCCAACACTTTTCCCTCATTTTATCACCAAATCCTATGGTGTTACTACTCATTAGAATCGTCTCGATGAGACAATTCTAATGAGTAGTGACACCATAGGGTTTAAATGAGAAATAAAAATTTTAGTTTTTGAAATACCCCCTTTATCTGGAGCCTTGATATATATTTAACTTCATAGAGACTGAAAAGACAAACACCATATGTCTCTTGCATCAGCAGATGCCGAGGACCCAAACCCCATTCCCACAGTCTATAAGAAATAAATGGTGACTTGTATTTCAGCCTGCACTACCAAAAAAGATCAATTTTAAACCCAACGTTTTGAAATTATACATGAACAGTATTCTAAGGAATAAGAAAAAAAAAAAATCCAAGTAAACTCACGGGTCAAAGACTAATCTTGTGATATATTCTTTAGGCATCCTTGGTAACTGGTGGGAAAACACATTCTGCATACCTGAAAATATCAAAGCGTAAAAATTGTCCTGTATATCCATTCAGAGTAACCAAACCACACAATCTCGACTAGTGATTCGGAGAAAAAGGCTAATAAAACAAGATGTGTTTGTGAAAAACTATGCCCCCTGGTGTGACCGTGACCTCTATAAAATTATGACCTTGACCTTTGTCTGACATAACCCCAATTGTATTGCGCTCAAGAACTTCTTTCAGTGAAATACACATGTCAAATTTGAAGTCTGTATCATACTAAAATTGATGAATAGAGTTAATTTAACTACATAATACAAATATCTTCTCCTTTATGTCTCCTTCAAACCCTTTCTTTAACCCATTTGTGCCAAGAGTCCCATTAAAGGGACATAAACAGTGTAGGCTTGACCAGACGCCGCATAATGCGGCGTCTGATCAGAGTATTCACTGTTTGCTGCAAAGAATTTCAATACAAAACAAAAACTAAAATTTAAACCAGGCACCTCTTGGATAAAAATGGACTAAACCAATACGTAAGCATGGAAGAATCCACAGGGCGCAAAAGGGTTAAAAACATTGGGTTTAGTGGAGGGCTACATACCTATGAGCCAGAGGAGTAGTTGTCGGGTGGGTTTACGACTAAGGGAGTTACCAATCACATGGAACTCTATTACACCCTTCTTCTCCTCATTCCTGGCACTCTCATCACGAGAGGCGTGGGCCGGAAACAGGCTCTATAACAATACATACACATTACCAGTTGACAGTGCGATACAGAGTGATGTATTTAGCTCGAGACGATTTTGGCGGAAATAGCCGATCTGACGAGCGCCTTGGCGCGAGTCTGATCGGCTATTTCCGCCAAAAACGTCGAGAGCTAAATGCAACACTCTGTAGCACACTGCCAACTGGTGATGTGTTTATTATATGCCTTGAATACACACCAGAAACAATTAAATAGTTGTTTAAATCATTTTATAGCCAAAATTTATTAGTTTTTTGAAGCAGAACAAGATTTTTTGTTTGCCACAATGAATAACGCGGCACTTGTACACGTACGTAAATGATGTCACGTTAAATCGAAAGCGAGGTCAGAGTAAAATACCAGGGTTCCCGCTGGGCATCGCCAACGGCGCCATTTGCGCACAAAAAATAATTCTGGCGACAGAAATTTCGAATCGGCGAAAGTGTCTGGCGCCGAGAAATTTCGGAATTGTCGCCGTATAATTTTACAGTTTATTTTCTCGCCGACTCTAAAAATCTTAAAATTGGCTTCAGAGTTCGGCTAATCCATACACACGCTTAGCCTATCACCAAACGCTACTGATGCGTGTTAACACGTTACGCAATCGTCGATAACGGCATGTGTAATAGCAGGCTGCCAAACAATGTTTGACCACACGCGCCGAGATTGCTATCTAATTGGTTATCAAAAAAGTGATTGACAGGTTCGCCCCGAATCGGAGACCTTTTCAACGACAATTTTTAGAAGCGGTGATGCAAAGGATAAAGATCTATGTCGCCGATACGGGTCGGATTAAATCAGATAATTATCTGTAAGTTCTGGACAAACACACATTTGATATGAAAGCTGATCAGAATTTATCATTCATGAATTAATTTCCACCACAAAAAACTATGTATATTTACGTAACAGAAAAATACTTCGAAAATGATACCGTTACAAAATGATGGGGCGCCGTAACATTTGCTACGAGAACTACGTATATTTTGTTAGTCTAAATAGCATTCCCCAGCGCCGTTTTCTAACAATCAATTAAAATTAAACATTGGACCTAAATTCTTCTGTTTGTTACATACGATTTGTGCAAATGTTTAATTATTAAGTTAGGTTTTACAACCAATTACGCTCGTAAAATTGAGTTGCAATCAGTTTTCGCGGTAGAAAATTAAGACGCGTTACCACACCCACTTTATGACGCTAGTAAATATCGTCTGCAGAATTTGTCATCTGCAACAATTCTCTGAGTTAATTTTTGTGCATTTTTATCAGATAATATCAGTGTCAAACAGTTTGTATCTATATAAGATGATGCGCGTCTCATCTTGATCCATACTGTTTGCATAATTTAATGAATAACAGATTGTTAAGTTGCTTACTCTTTCTAGATCTACTCCATAGATAGAAATCTAGACCATTTGAACTACTTCATTCATTCTCAGTCATGAATGAATAATATATATAAGAACCATAAGAAATAGTTCTTATATCCTAGCAGATGTTAGATCTAGCTTAATGCAGGCTTAAACTTTTACTAAAACAGAATGCTCCTGAAGAGTATTCTGCTTAACTTTCAGCCTAGATGCTAGAATAATAGGTCCATGTCAGTATTATAAAAAGTATATCTCTGGGTGAAAATTGTCTCTGTCTAAGTGTCTTACTCTTAGTGGTCTATAGACTTATCTATTCACTGATTACTATTTGGCACCCCAATCTCCCTATTAAAATTACCAAATCTCCCTATTTGGGTCCAAGAAAATATCATATGTATGTATAACATACATAAAAGAATGGCGAAAAATTTGGCTCCAAAAATATTATTTTGGCGCAAACTTTTTTCATTTGGCGCAAGTGCTGGCGCAAGAAAATTTTAAGCCAGGGTGAACCCTGAATACAAAGTGGCTGATACAAGGTGGCTGATACAGACTCTTGTATCTTACTGTGCAGATACACGCGGAAACGCTCGATATCATACAAAGGCATATAATAAAGGAATATATCATCAATACAACACATCAATACAATACAATACATAAACAAGCAATGCAACACATCAATGCAACGCAAAACATTAAGAAGAAATACCAATTTCAACTTTAACAAGCAATAACAATATCAACTTCTTACTAATTAATGCCTTTATGCTTGGAGATTCTATATTCATACAGTACTGGCATATATATTAACTTTTTGCATGGCAGCAGCGCAATCCTGATTACCTAAGATCAAAGTGCTTGACACTTTGACCCCATTTTAAAAAGTGACCTTCGAATAATATATTTTTAGAACAGTAGCAAATAACATTTGTTGCAGACAACATTCTACATAGTGTTCAAGGAGTTATTAATCTGCCTGTCTTATCAATTAAGCATTTTCTTCTTTTCCACTGAAAAGCTACTTAACCCATTACCCCATAAACATGCCCTTTTATCCCTTTAACCTTTTTACTTCACTTACGAAATTTTCCACTTTATATATGCATGAATCTGTCCCATAAGAAATATTTACTATCCTAGAGGATGATAGCGTAAAGCAGGCTGAAAGTAAAGCAGAATGCACCTTACGGTGCATTCTACTTTACTTTCAACCTGGTTTTTTTTGTTTACCTGTCTTCAAAACTAGAAACAGGCTAAGGGGTAATGGGTTACACAGATTAGTACTTACAGTGATAATTTTAGAAATCAGATGAATCAGTCCTCGGGATGCACATCTGTTAAACAATGAGCCCTTGAGACAAACATTGAGTCCTTGGGGTGAAAAATTAACCGAATATCCCATAATTTATTTCTAGTTTTGAAGACAGGTGACCACTTAAAGCAGGTTAAAAGTAAAGCAGAATGTGCCTTAAGGCACATTCTGCTTTACTTTGAACCTGCTTTAAGCTACTATTTGCTTATGAGTAATAGGTTAGTAAAGGCCAGGAAGGCTATGGGTCCATGGGATTCGCAACTTTTTAGATTATGAGTTCCTGGCAAATTTAATGAGAATAGGACTCAGGATGCGCAGGTAAAATTATCACTGTCCTTAACATAAAAGTAAAACATACATCAGGTCCGACCATCTCCTCAGGTTCTGTGATAGTTGCTACAATGTCATGAATAAGATCCGGTGAAATATCTCCATCAATCTTTGCCTTCTTCACGTCTTCAGTAACAACAGCCTCTTCCAGTTTACGCTTCTCTCCTGTATAACACAAGTAAATCAAAATACATTAGAGAAACAGTTTAAGCATATTTTATTTTATCACAAGCGTTAGGGATGAGGATAAAAGCAGGTAAACTCCAACATTGTCTCTTTTATGTCTGCACCAAACCCTAATGTGTGACTACTCATAAGAATCACCTCGAAGAGACGATTCAAATGAGTTTTCGCATGTGAACTTTTTATTTTACATTTAAACATTGTCTAGAAACTGTCCTAAACATTCAACATAAACTGGTCATTATTCAAAGGTAGAATGGTCCATTTAAAAGGTTCAGCATTGTAAAGACTAATTAATTAACCCCATAACCTGTTTCTAGTTTTGAAAATAGGTGACTATTTAAAGCAGGTTGAAAGTAAAGCAGAATGCGCCCTAAGGCGCATTCTGCTTTACTTTCAGCTTGCTTTAAGTTACCACCTGCTAGAATTAAGAAAATATTCCTTCTGATACATATTCATAACTTATTGATTGGAATTATTTTCTTCTACGGAGGATTAAACGGAATGCGCTAAAAGGTGCTTCTATAAGGTAAAGGGTTAACAAACCCAAATTTAGAGGTGTACCTTGTATGGCCTCATTTCTGGATGACCGTCGGACAGGTATGGGGCCTGCTGTAGATTCTGTTGATGTAGATCTGCCCGACCTCTCTCCACTCTGACCTCCTATCAATACAATAACAATGTTTCTTCACTAAGATCAGAGGGATTAAAATTATTTTTTCCAACATTTTCTCCTTTATGCCACTACCAAACCCTAGGGTGATTCTTAGGCACATTCTGCTTTACTTTCAAGCTGCTTTAAGTCAAATGTCTACACAACTAGAATTAAGCTACGGGACAAAGGATCAAAGCAGGCTGTATATAAAGAAGAATGCACCTGAAGGAACATTCTACTCTACTCTCAGTCTGCTTTTGACTACCATCTGCTAGGATGTAGAATACATTTGGTATGGCACATATTCACGATGGTCTAAAATAAACTATTTTCTTTAGCAGAGGAATAAATTATAGGTTTTAAAAGGCATATTTATAAAGGAAAGGGTAAAATTCTATATTTTTTTCATGCAAAATGATTTTTTTATTGATATCTCTAGGAATTTATTACAGTTTATATATGGGAAAATATACACGCTTTAAGTTTTTTAGGCACCAGGTGGCATCCTTGACAATATATTCTAAATATTTTCTTAGTCCAAATTAGGTCGAAGTCTAATTGAGGTTGGATGGGGAATGATCCAAGGCAATAATTGTACACGTATGAATGCATTAGAAATTTAAAATAAATGGTGTTGATTCTATAAGAAACAGTAAAATCTGGTTTACCTTCAAGGCTTGTATGTACAGACAGACAGACAGGACAATCCTTATATGCCTCACGCATTTATACATGTCAGGGGAATTAATACACTCCAATAACCCTTCAAACCCAGTGTAATTGCTTGTAACTTACCGGAGTTTGCAGTAGTTGGACTGTTTGGTACATTAGCCTGGGAGAACTCAGTGTCCCAGATAGGTGAAGAGTCCCCATACACCTCCTCCTCCAACATAGTCAAGAACCTGTAAAACCAAACACAACACTCACATATACATCAGAGCTCCAGATAAGAGGTAGTTATTTCAACAAATCCAACATTTTCTCTCTCTTTTTAGCACCAAATCCTATGGTGTAACTATTCATTAGAATCGTCTCGAAGAGACGATTCTAATGAGTAGTGACACCATAGGGTTTAATTCAGAAATAAAGGTTTTAGTTTTTAAAAAACTACCCTTATCTGGTACTCTGATACATGTACTCACATGTACATGAATGAATGGGGTTTTACAGCCCGTCCACACAAGATGGTCATTTACAGCCGATAAGAGTACTCATATGTGGCAAAGAAACAGCGTGATTTGAATCATAACTTCAAAATAACTTTTATATATTAACTCTTATATCCCACATAGCCTGTTTCTTCATGTTGAAGACAGATGACCACTTAAAGCAGGTTGTAAGTAAAATAGAATGCGCCTTAAGGTGCATTCTGTTTTACTCTCAGCATGCTTTAAGCAACCATCTGCTAAGATTATTGTGGTGCATATTCAGAACCTCATTAAAGTGGAACTATTTTCTTCAGTGGATGAATAAATAAGGAGTAAATACCTGGGGAAATGTGTTAACACCAGAGTTCTTTTCTCTGCTGGCATTCGGTCTTTCTCCGCCCTGAATTTCTCCAGAAGTTGACGCCTCATAGTTTGGAACACAGACTTTAGGAGAGTTTTGCCAAATATCAGTGTTGTTTCATATCTTGGCAGAGTGTCACAGAATGCAGGTACATGACAATAACACAACCACCTGAAATCAATGATCAAATTTCATATGTCCAGAAGTAACAATAAGTAAACAAAAGTTAATGTTTAGTTGAACTGGAATATAGCATTAAACAGAGTTCTCAACTTTAAAGCATTTAATTATTTAATCCGTATTAAATCAAGACGACAAAAGAAAATGTATAAACGTTTTATTTGCAACACAGTCTTACATGGCCTCAACCACTGACCAAAGAAGACGAATTTAACATACAGATTATTGTAATCGATGCAGGGTGTAAACTGAACAAATTCAACATTCTCTCTCTCATTTCAGCACCAAATCCTATGGTGTTACTACTCATTAGAATTGTCTTGAAGACGATTCTGAGTATAACATCATAGGGTTTAATGCAGAAATAAAGGTTTAATTTTTAAAATACTCCCCTTATCTGGAGCCCTGTCGATAAGTATCTGCACTGTTTGTCATACTTTAAAATACTGCTGTGCTAAACCAACAATGGAAGTTTCAACTTAAAAATCCAGCACTGTAATCATATATTATATACAGTAAAACCTCTCTATTACGACCACCAAATTGTTTAAATTATTAGATTCCCTATCTGGAATATTGTTATAATTATTGTTAATTATTAGATGTTTACAACATGTGACTGTTTAAAGCAAGGAGACAGTAAAACAGAAAGCTCCTACAGGAGCTTTCTGTTTTACTGTCACCTTGCTTAAGCTATCACCTGTCTTTTATACAGTCAATTAACCTTTGGTTTAGTGGTCGTAATAGAGAGGTTTTAGTGTACATGAATAATTCTGAGTCTATTTGCCTACCTTGTGTAGTTGACTTTGTAAGTGGCTATATCATCTGTTCCTGAGTGTTGCTGTCGACTAGTGGGCGTTTCTAATTTCCAGTGATTCAAACAGTGTAGGAACATTTTGGCCAGGTCATACATTGTCTGCCAGTCCCGCTGGGCCAAATGACCAAACTTATACAGTACAAAATTTGTGACACCCTGAAACAAGGCAGACATCTCAAATCACTAAAACATAACAGTTTTTGAAACAGACACTATGACTGGTTGTTTTTTAACCCATTCCAACAGTGCTTGTTTTTTGGCATTAAAGACAGGTGGTTGCTTAAAGCAGGCTAAAAGTAAAGTAGAATGACCCTTGAGCTTTCTGCTTGATTTTCAGCATGCCTTTTTAAAAGCTAACATCTGCTATGATGTAGGAAATATTTCTGATGGTGTATATTCATTACTGTATAAAGTCAAACTATTCTCTTAACCCATTACCCCTTAAAAACGCCTTTTTACACCTCTCATTTATTCCTCCACTGAAGAAAAAAGTTCCAGTTTATACAGCCAAGAATATGAACCAGAAGAAATATTTTCCGTACCCTAGAAGATGGTAGCTTAAAGCAGGCTGAAAGTAAAGCAGAATGTGCCTTAAGGCACATTCTGCTTTACTTTCAACCTGCTTTAAGTAGTCACCTGTTTTTAATGCTAGAAATAGGTTAAGAGGTAATGGGTTAAGTGGAAGAATAAATTAAAGGCTTAATAATATGTATTTATTGAGTATTGGGTTAAATCCAACTGAAACAGCATGTGTAGCATTTCAGACTTCTGTGCTTTCTTTTCATCTTGCTTCAATCCTTTACCTTATAGCATGTTTATAGTTTTGAAGACAGATGGCCATTTTACTTAAAGCAAGCTGGCAGTAAAGCAATGTGCCTTCTTCCATTACCCCATATAGACATATTTAATTTATTCCTTTACTCAAGAAAATAGTTCCAATTTATTTAATCATTAATACTTATCATCAGAAATTTTTTCTATTTTCTAGCAGAAAATAGCTTAAAGCAGACTGAAAGTAAAGCATAATGTGCCTTAAGGCACATTCTGCTTTACTTTCAGAATGTTTTAAGTAATCAAATATCTTCAGAACTGGAAACAGGCTTTGGGGTAATGGGCTGAGGCCCATTCTGCTAGGATACAGAAACTAACTTTTATAGGGCATATTCATGACCACACAAAAATACATGTAGTTCACTTTGTTACCTGCTTTTTTGTAAAAATACACCTGACAACATGAAACTCACCTTCGCTATGCTTGGTTTTTCAAAAGGGGGATTTCCAAGGGGCCCTTCTATCGTTGGATTGTTCATATTCAAAATGCATTTTCTAAGCAACTGAAATAGATGATAAAGCAGTGGTAATGACATGTACAGCTAGAACTGAAAGAGATTTCTCACTAGATTCACCAGGGTTCCAGATAAGGTGGAGTAAACTGAACTAATCCAACATTTTCTCACTCATACTGCACCAATTCCTATGGTGTTACTACTCATTAGAATCGTCTCTTTGAGACGATTCTAATGAGTAGTAACACCATAGGGCTTAATGCAGAAATAAAGATTTTAGTTTTTGAAATACTCCCCTTATCTGGATCCCCGATTCACTACAAAATCGTGTAACAATTACTGACAAGGCTACAGATAACTGAGAGTAAACTCAAGTTTGAAAATGTTCTCTATCATGTCTGCACCCAAACCTTTGGGGCGACCTAGTTATTAGAACTGTCTTGAAGAAGTAATTCTAATGAGAAGTCACACCATAGGAGTTTTTGACATATTCCCCTTTATCTGTGACCCTGACTGAAATGCCTGTGTTATGGCTCATCTTTGTATTTTCCTTTAACTCTTTGCATGTTAGCGGTGGATATATCTGCCACAGTGAGTGCCTTTGCAAACAGCTTGGATCCAGATGAGACGCCGGCCACGCCGCATAACCCGGCGTCTCATCAGGGTGCAAACTGTTTGACAGTCTGACCATGTTTTGATAAGAAATTTAGAAAATTCTATTTTTTAAAATAACAGCAGATGACAAATTTCGCAGACCAAAAACAAATACCCAGCATGCAAAGAGTTAAATAGCAACAGCTTAACACAAAGTAAGACTGTATATCTTTTTTTATGTTAAAACTGTGTCTCTATATTTTTTCTCTTTGTTACATGTATTTATAAACAGAAGCTGTCTGAGAACAGTGAAGCATGGAAATGTTGAGCACATACTTTAAAGAGATAAAAGTAGACTTGTTTGGTTTCAGCATCCTCCTCTTTGTGGACACACATGAAGAGATTCTCCACATCAACTACAATGCGTAGTAGTCTGTTTAATTCCTCCTCTGCTGTCGCCTCCAGATGAGATACATGGGCCTCTACAGAAGCAAAGAGTACTATCAGTTACAATGTGTTAACCCTTTGAACCCTAGTCCCGCCTATAGGCGTCCTTTTCAAAAAGTGTACATGTGAATAATACACTTATCCTATGCAAACAGTGAAGACCCAGATCAGAGGGCTCTGAAAGGAGCCCTCTGATCAGGGTCTTCACTGTTTGTCATAATGCCAACCATTGACAAAAACAACCCTTAAAAGTCAGAAATGGACTAGACTAAAATGGAAACTGGAATTGTCCATTTAAAGTTTCAGGGAGGAAAGAGTTAACCCATTCATCCCTTAGCATGTTTCTAGTTTTAAAAACAGGTTACCACTTAAAGCAGGTTGAAAGTAAAGCAGAATGTGCCAGCAGGCACATTCTGCTTTAGTTTCAGTCTGCTTTAAGCTACCATCTGCTATGATACGAAAAATATTTCTTACATGGCATATTTATAACTATACTTATATACATAATATAGTGACACTATTCCCTTTAGTGGGGGAATAAATTAAAGACCAGTGTAAAGTTACAATCTGATAGGATATATAGGAACTATGTCTTATGGTGCATGTCCTTTACTGTATAAAGTGGAAAGATTTACTTTAGTGTAGGAATAATATATTAAAAGCTTTAACAAGAGCCTCATGGGGCATATGTCGCTCACCTGAGAATAGCTGTACATCAAAATGGAGATAATGATTTATGTCCAGGACAGGGTCATTTTTTACCCGAGGGGCATAATTTGAACAATCTTAATAGAGGACCTGTAGATGATGCTATGTTCCAAATATCTAAGATCAGGGTACTAGGGTTCTAGACAAGAAGATTTTTTTTAAGTTTCCATTGAAAAAATATATGTTTAGCTCCTGTGACCTACATATGCAACAGACTGGAACAATTTGAACAAAATAGATAAAGGACATCTAGAAGTAACACCATGCCATATATCAAAGCTCTGGCTATATTAGCTTCAGAAAAGAAGACGTTTGAAAATTGTGACCCGCGGGGTGGGGCTAATTTTGACCCCAGGGGCATAATTTGTACAAACTTGATAGAGGACCTGTAGATGATATGCAATCGACCAGAACCATTTGAACCTTATTGGTATAGGACATCTAAAAGTGTCACCATGCCAGATATCAAAGCTCTGGCCATATTAGTTTCAGAGGAGAAGACGTTTGAAAATTTCACTATATAACTCTATGTTAAACTGTGACCCCCCCCCCAGGGCAGGGCCAATTTTGACCCCAGGGGCATAGTTTGTACAAACTTGATAGAGGACCTGTAGATGATGCTATGTGACAAATGTCTAAGATCTGGCCCTTGTAGTTTCAGGCAAGAAGATTTTTTAAGATTTCCTTATTTTTTCACTTGGTTGCCATGGCAACCAGAGTTCTACAGTCGAACTTCGAAAGCTAGAACTCTGAAAGCTAGAACACGATCGAATTCTCGAACTCATTTCTCGGTCCCGTTCCTTTCTCTATATAATCCTTATTGTTCTACTTCTGTATTCTCGAACACTGAAAGCTGGAATTCTCGAACTGATGTACGGTCCCCGTGAAGCAGTTTGTTCTATATTTCACACCTAATGGACGAACTGTCAACAATAGTTCGCACCTTATGCTCGAACTGTCAACACGATCAGTTTCGGTCCCATTGTTTCATGTTATAATTACACCGGCGGCGCGTGAAATTTTCACACCTCGTCAAATCAGCACTCGTTACACAAATGTATCAGTGTGTGTTTGCTTTAATTATTTGAAACGTGATCATCTGAATTGTTTATTGATTAAAAATAAGAGAAAAAATACCCACATTTCTTAAATAAGAATGAGAGAGGTAAAAACTTTGGTGCTTTTGAAAGGGAGTTAACTTAATGTTCAGAAATCGTAATGCACAACGATGAACTTTTTAAATATTGCTAAATGTTTCGTTTCAAGCGATAACAATGCGAGCATAGCGATTTTAAAACAACTTATATACATATGACTCGTTTTCTTTTAGTGTAGAAGCACATATTAATTATTTTATGTTTTTCTATTCATGTGTATATAATCATTATTAATATGCTAGTTGTGCATTAGGTATATAATGACCATGAATGAAAACAACGGTAATTTTGACGTACGATTTAATTGCAAATGCATATAATAAGCAAGTTGACACCGAACTATTTCTGCCTTATGTAGATTTATGTGTATGATGTAAATGTTAGAGATCGAATTAGTTATCTGTCCAATTGTTGTGTTTAAAACGTACACATTATTCTGATATACCCAAGTTAACCAACACACAAGTTGTGTGTCTCCATCGCAGTACAAAGTCGAACTTGAATTTCGAACTTCATACAACCTGAATCTCGAACAACCCTTTTCTCGAACAAATTCTAATGCCCCCAGGGTGTTCGAGGTTTCGAAGTTCGACTGTACATTGTTTTTAATTCTTTGAACAATTTTGAAACAACTTGACCCAAGGAACATTCGTGTAAAGTTTGGTTGAAATCTTTTCAGCGGTATATGAGGAGATGTCATTTGAAGCAATTGTTAAAGACAACAATGACTGTATAAAGTGAAATTATTTTCTTCTGTGGAAGAATAAATTAAAGACATAAAAAGGAATATGTATGGGTTAATAGGTTAATAAATATCATTATTGACATTTTCTAAATATAAGAAACTATATGTAAATGAGTGGCAAATAGTTTGGATCCAGATTAGATGCAGCATTATGTGGCATCTGACCTGGATCCATACTGTTTATGGCCAACAATTAATTGTGGAAGACAGAAAGATAAACAAACAAACAAACAGACAGACCAAAAGTAATATGCCTCGAACTAAGTTGTGCTTCAGCATAAAATAGCAGACATCATTTCTGATATGTATCTCAGTGACCTGAGTTCAGAGCTAGCTATGGGTCAGTTATGCAATAAGAGACGGTCTCAGGGAGAAATGACTATTATCATGCTGAACTGTTGTCTGCTCCAAATGTTTGTATGTGAAATATGTAAAAAATAATAACTTATATTTTCTAAATATAAGAAAATATGTAAATGAGTGGCAAATAGTTTAGATCCAGATTAGATGCTGCATTATGTGGCATCTGACCTGGATCCAAACTGTTTGCAAAAATGTTGCATTTAGTATAAGGGTAGCTTCTTAGCCTGGAAGATACAATGGGTCTGTATAAAAACGGATCATTAGAGAGTTTTTACTGTCAGACCTGCATCAAAAAGCACTGATACTGCCAGGGTTGAGTCAAATTTGACCCTAGGGTTTTAATTTTTTACAATTTTGAAAGTGATTTAGTAGAAGATACTATTCATGCAATATCTAAGGTGTGGGAACAGTGGTTTTTTACAAAAGACTTGTTTAAAGTTTTTCACTTTTTTTAATAAATTTCAATAAGTAGTCCACATTTGAATTTTATTTTAACGATTTCTGTAGAGAAGCATCCAAGGAACACCATCAGCAATTTAGTTTTTCCCTCAAACTCGCGGTTTCAGAGGAGATGTCGCTTGAAGTAAATTTGAACGGACGGACAGCGGGCGATCACAACAGCTCACCTTGAGCCTTCTGCTCAGGTGAGCTAAAAATGCATATCCATTGGGTAATGGTTTAAGTTTCATAAATCTTAAGACTTACCTAGGGTATGAGTGCAGCTTCTGCACGGGTCTGTCAGATTGGCAAGGGGTTGTGACACATCAACACGAGGTGGTGTGGGGGGAGGATTGGGATTCTTCCAACCATTACACTTGCAGCCTTCAGTCTTAAGAAAAACATTTTTCACGTACGGTAGGTCAATTTCATTGCAGCACGAAAAATCACTGCTACCAAATTCTTGCAAGTTGCTGAAGTTTAAACTTTGGCACATTAAAATTGACCCACATGTACATGATAAGCGAATCCACATCGTGAACCCTCGGATCAGGATCTGCAGTTTTTCATAATCATATCTGCCTTTTATGCTTCATGATCAGCTTAAATGTTGATTTTAAGGATAGTTACCATTGAATATTTATGAAAAATTGGGCAGATCCCGATCAGAGTGATCTTGAACGATGTTGATTAGCTTACCATGTACACATTACGTCAAGTACAACGACCATGCTTTAAGTTTAATTTATAGTCTTGTCAATTTTACTAATTTCTACACTTCTGCTAAATTTCTTATTTCTCCACCAAACCCTATGCTGTGACCACTTATTAGAATCGTTTCAAAGAGATTATTCTAATGAGTGGTCAAATCATACTCATGTATAGGGTTTAGAGGAGAAATCTAAAGGAGAAAAGTTTGGAAATGTTGAGTTTACCCCCCTCTTATCTGGAGCCCTGCAATTCACAAACGCTCATTTTCTAACGGTTTTCCTATAGCGTGTAAATACCATGTACTTTTTTAACCAATCATGTTAGCTGTCATTCTCCTATTGTTCTGTCATGTTTAGTGATTGATGCGTTCTGTGTCTGGATGATGGACCATTGTGTGGTTGAAATTCTCTGCTGGCCTGTACAAATATATGATTATCTTAAAAAAGTTATGATCATTTCTAAATAGTTTATCGTCTACATTTATTCTGAAAATTACTAAATCAAAATATATAAAAAGGCAGTTCTATACAGAAACAGGACAATAATAGATGATTCTAAGACAGTACGAGTTACCTACCTTGCAAGACGAGTACACAGCCAATTTTTCAAGTTTCTTTGTACGAGTGTAACTGCGAACCAGTGCCTTCTTTTGAGCAATTCTTTGAAGATTATTTGGTCTGCTCATCTCACCCGTGGTTCCTGCATTGGATGGCGCTTGCTTTGACTGTGCATTTCCATTTTGTAACGAATTTACCGACTGAATATCCATATCCGCCATCTTTGTTTGGGGTTAAGCGGCGTTTTATAAATTCACCTTAATCGTGATATTCACACAAAAATCACCTTTCAACTGCATTTAGCATATAAATTTACATTCAGTGGAGGAAAGAATTTCCATCTCACATGATATGTTAATGTTGTTTGTGGACCATATTGAAAATTGGTTTGTTGTAATCCACATGAAATTATGGAGAAATTACAGTCTGTAATTTCTCCATGATTAAATAAAGTCGTTATTATTATTATTATTATTATTTAAATGCACAAAATGCGTAATTATGGGGTGATGGGTTAATAAAGGCCAGAAAAAGTTATGCTCCATAGGACTATCAACTTTTCAACAAATGAGTCCCTGGCGTTTATAATTTAACCCTTTTATGATCAAATTATTCAAGAGATCTTTACCCCTTCACCGCTTTATTGTCGTCTGCTTCATTCAAAGTTAGATTTAAGGTTGTATGACTTAATAATTATCGATTAGAGTGCCAAACAGTTTGGGTTCTGATCAGACGCCGCGTTACAAGCAAAAATCAATTAAGATATACATGTATTACATGTATATTTGATCTTTCATAATTATTTTTTTTAAATTAGCTTTTCCATCTTGGTTTGCGGCTGCCATATTGGATTTTGCTAATGTGGAACTTGACCATTCTGAATCAAAGACACCTAAGATTGCACAAAGGGCCTCAGAAATAAGTTCCACACCAAAATACTATCAATTCAGAGGTATTACATTTGATTATTCTCCAAAAATGAAAACAAATAGCTTTTTCAACATGGTTGCGGCGGCCATATTGGATTTTGCTTCTTTTGGAACTTGATCTTTCCAAAGCAGAGACACTCAAGATTGCAGAAAGGTTATCAGAAATGAGTTCTACTCTAAAAAATAATCAATTTAGAAGTATCACATTTGATTTTTATCCAAAAAGCAACAAAATTAGCTTTTCCAACATGGTTTGCGGCGGCCATATTGGATTTGGCTATTGTGAAACTTGACCTTTCCAAATCAAATACACCCCAGATTGCACAAAAGGCCTCAGAAATGAGTTTAACACCCAAAAATTATCAATTGAGAGGTATTACATGCGTTTATTTTCCAAAAAGGAAAAAGTTAGCTTTTTTAGCATGGCTTGCGGCGGCCATATTTGATTTTGCTATTGTGGAACTTGATCTTTCCAAATCAAAGACATCCCAGATTGCACAAAGGGCATCAGAAATGAGTTCAACACCCAAAAATTATCGATTGAGGGGTATTACTTTTGTTTATTCTCCAAAAAAAGAAAAAAATTAGCTATTTTAACATGGCTTGCGGCGGCCATATTGGATTTGGCTATTGTTAAACTTGACCTTTCCGAATCAAATACATCCCAGATTGCACAAAAGGCCTCAGAAATGAGTTCAACACCCAAATATTATCAATTAAGAGGTATATCATTGGTTTATTTTCCAAAAAAAGAAAAAAAGTTAGCTTTTTTTTCATGGCTTGCGGCGGCCATTTTGGATTTTATTATCGTGGAACTTGATCTTTCCAAATCAAAGACATCCCAGATTACACAAAGGGCATCAGAAGTGAGTTATACTCTAAAAATCATTAATTTAGAAGTATTATATTTGATTTTTCTTAAAAAAAACCAACGAAAATAGCTTTTCCAACATGGCTTGCGACGGCCATATTGGATTTGGCTAATGTGAAATTTGACCTTTCCAAATCAAAGACATCCCAGATTGCACAAAGGGCATCAGATATGAGTTCCACACCAAAAAACAATCAATTTAGAGGTATTACACTTGTTTATTCTAAAAAACAAACAAAAAAGTTAGTTTTTCCAAAATGGCTGACGGCGGCCATATTGGATTTGGATATTGTGGGGCTCGTGACCGTGTG
Organism: Gari tellinella; assembly: GCA_922989275.2. Lineage (NCBI taxonomy): Eukaryota > Metazoa > Mollusca > Bivalvia > Cardiida > Psammobiidae > Gari > Gari tellinella. The sequence goes on from OV277858.1 coordinate 78,196,171, forward strand.
GCAGACAAGCACCTCGATGATTTGTGATGTCGAGGGTCTCGTTAACTCACGTCAAGTGATAAACTCTCTCAACACCATTTTGCAAACGGGTCTTCAGGCCAGGTACAGGACTAAATTTGCTGTTGGGTGTTAGATTCTTATAAAAAGTTATAAGTTATTCGGTCGAAAAACTGCATCCGCTGAGGAAATAAGTATGGCACGTTTGATTTCCTTTCTAATTAAGTTCTTTAAATCTGGTCATGTTAGAATCGAAATAATCTATGTTCTACCGTTGTGAAACGGTATTTTACGACGGCTGGTCGTTGTGATGCGCATGAATTGACCACTCAGGCCTTCGGCCTTCGTGGCCAATTCCTGCGCATCACAACTCCCAACCGTTGTAAAATACCGTTTCACAACGGTAGAGCATAGATTATTTCTTAAGTATATACTTGTGGCTTGGGTTCAAAGAGTTTAACCCATTTATGCCTGGATATTGCAATGAACTCTCCCTGTATACTTGCTGGAAGATTTCATTGTAGCATTACAGGGTGATCTAAAGACACTGCAGTGTTTGAAAGACACTGCAGTGTTTGTTCATACAGCAAAATATTTCATTTTGTTTAGCAAACAGTTCAGACCCTGATGAGACGCCGCATAACGCGGTGTCTCATCAGGTTCTACACTGTTTGCCAATGTCCACTTTAGTAGACACTAGACTTAATTGGGGTCAGCTCAAAAGTCATACAGATTGTTCTGCATAGAACAATAAACATGCCAACCTCATTTCCAAAAGCTGTTTCAATTCATACAGTGGAGAGTCTGTTATTATTTCCCGTTTAAACGCAAACGTACGCAAACGCAAAACACTAAAACGTAGAAAAGAACAACTTTTGGACAATTTTGATAATTCATGTTTATCTTGGTGGCAAACAGTTTGGAGCCTGATCAGACGCCGGGTTACCCGGCGTCTGATCTGGCTCCAAACTGTTTGCACTGCAAATAATAGTTTTAACGTAAACGCGTTTATTGGGAAAGAATAACGTTTTCTCCACTGTACTATGAATTCATACAATTTGTAAGTATGTACTTGTATTAACACATTACCCCATAGCTTGTTTCTAGATTTGAAGATTAGTGACTTTCTTAAAGTAGGTTGAAAGTAAAGTAGAATCCGCCAAAAAGGCGCATTCTGCTTTACTTTCAGCCTACTTTAAGCTATGCATCTGCTACGATATAGAAATTATTTCTTATGGTACATATTTGTTAAATGTGTTAAAATGCGTATTTATGGGGTAATGTGTTAAACATGTGATGTCTGAATAAAGTATGTGGTATACAAAAATACAGGGGAGAAAACGTTATTCTTTCCCGTTTAAACGCAAACAAAACGCAAACGCGTAGCAGTAAAATGGAGAAAATGACAAGTTGTCAACAATCCTGATTATTAATTCTAATCTGAGTAGCAAACAGTTTGGAGCCTGATCAGACACCGGGTTACCCGGCGTCTGATCTGGCTCCAAACTGTTTGCATTGGAAATAACAGTTTTAACGTAAACGCGTTTATTGGGAAAGAATAACGTTTTCTCCACTGTAGATGCAGTTTAAACATATTTCATTTCCAAAATTTCAACATGGAAATGGGGTTGGGCCACAAGTTCCAAAAACATTAGTTACGACCGTTCCCCTAGTCATTGTTTACATAGTACTGATAATGGCAAGTGTCTATTATTAACCCCATGTATGCACATCTCTCATATAGTCAAACAGAAAAGATCCAGACCCAAGGGCTCCTGATATAGTCCTTAGATTTCAATCCTCACTGTTTGATTTGGTATTGATCCAGAATGAGATACATACACTCCCTTATTGAGTAAGTTTAAAAATAGACGCTTATAAGGAATGCCAACAACTTATATAATTGTAATCAAATATTGAAACGTAACTCGTTCACCCCTGAGACTTCGAATGGACAATACCTGTTTCAAATTTAGTATAGTCCATGTTTTCATATTTAGGGTAGATTTTTAAGAAGACATTGTACAATGACAAACAGTGCAGACCCTGATCAGAGGACTTCTGTATCAGGATTTACACTGTTTGCATAGGACAAATATACTTTTCACATATGCACTGTTGGCAATTGACGAGTATACTAGAAGCTAGGGTTGAATGCTTGAATATGTCAAATTCTATGATAAACAGGGCTGACATAAGTTGATAATAAAAATCCTAAGATTTCAAATTTTCAATTTTTCAGACGCAATTTTACTAACCGTACCATAATCCCATATTCTTTTTCTTGTTTTGAGGACACATGACTGCTTAAAACAGGTTGAAAGTAAAGCAGAATGCGCCTTAAAGTGACTGCAACCAGATGGTGCATTAAAAATAGTAATTTGTAAATATGTGTCAAACGCTTATATAAATGGTAAAGAATTAGTTTAGGATAAGAAATTCTGTTTAAAAAAATGTATTTCAATAAAAAAAATTATTGGTCTCTGGTGGGATTCGAACCCGGGGCCCGGCATTGGCGGACAGAAGGCAAAATAGAGGAAACCGCTTAGACCAATGGACCACGGAACTATCCGTTTATCTCGGATCGATTTAACGTATTTCAATGTGTAGCGATCGAAAGTGCATACAACTTCGTAATTCGGCTCGTGTAGAGAAGCAACAACAACAACTATACCGTCTACTAGTCGGTATAGAAAAACGATGGAAAATATCTAAAAATCTAAGATTCGGTGACGATTCTTGAGACTTTTGTTGGGCTGATCATATTTTTTTAATGTCAGAAGCCAAATAATGTCACAAATTTGCTTTTATTTGAGTATTTTATTTTATTTTGACAAGTACACCATCCGGTTGCGAGTCCCTTTAAGGCGCATTCTGCTTTACTTTCAGCCTGTTTTAAGCTACGATCTGCTAGGATAAAAATCGGATTATCCGTATACTAAGGAAAAATCCGGAGAAATGGCAGCCCTGGATAAAATTTATACTGAAATTATGCTGAAACACTACTTTTGCTACATTCACGTGACCTTAAAATTCACGAGTCCCTTTAAATATTTGCAATATACTGTAAAGTTTCCTGGACAGGGAGTCACACTTTACCGACTAAAATACCATATTCTCACAGGTAAGCACGTGACTGGGTCAAAGAGGCACATTAACCTGAAAATACCTTGCCCTGAGGCGAGGCACACTGGTGTCTGGAAACTCACAAACTTCACACCCTCCTCCCATATAACTTTATGACCCTGTCACGCTTCCTTCTCACGTGTCCACGTGCCTATTCCTCACGTGTATGTTTCACTATCATGTCTTAACCCATTCCCCCTTAGAAGCGCGATTTAGATTTATTCCTCCACTGAAGAAAAAAGTTCCAATTTATACAGTCAAGAACATATACAAAACTATATATTTTCTATATCCTAGTTCTAAGATGGTAGCTTTGCTTTAACTCATTGAGCCATAGTGACGCACATATGCATCCTTTACCAAATGTGTACCTGTGGAGAGTACACTTTTCCTATATGCAAACAGTGAAGTCCCTGATCAGAGGGCTCCTGCAGGAGCCCTCTGATCAGGGACCTCACTGTTTGTCATTTTGCAATTTATTACAAAAAACAACCTTAAATAGTCTAAAATGGACCATCCTTTATTGCAAACTGGAATTGTCCATTGGAAGTTTCAGGGAATAATGAGTTAAGTGGTCACCTATCTAATATTCTATATAAACCGGCTATAGGGCTAAGGGTACACTCACTAAAATCTGAAACTTTTGATTGAATAGTCCAGTTTCCAATTAGATCTAAGTCTAGTGCCTTGACTCTTTAGAGTTGATTTTTGTTTATCATATATTTTAAAATGGCAAATGCACTGTTTGTCATTTTGCAATTTATTGCAGAAAACACACTTTAATATTCATATCTTGACTAGACTTAACCCATTTGGGCCTAGTGTCCCATAAAGATAGACAAACAGCGTAGACTCTGATCAGACGCCGCATAATACGCCGCATCCTGAACGTAATTTTGATATTTACGGCGTGTTTGCTGGGTTTTTTAGGGGGGTGGGAGTCATTTTCTCTAGAAATGTTTCAAGTTTTTCTTTCAAATGGTGGATTTTCAGGGCACAACGGTATAAAGCGTTGAGTTGAGTCTGAGATCGTTCTCAAGCATTTGATTGGTCAGATTTGAGCTTTTGCTCAAATCTGACCAATCAAATGCTTGGACAATCTCAGACTACTCAAATTCTTTATAACCTTGGTACCAGACTTCAATTAAGAGAAGTTTCTGAACACGCCCACGGACATGTCTGTAAAGCACTAAAGAGATACCAAAGTGCTATTTTGCAGTGCCAGCTATATTTGTCAGGAACCGACTCTGCACCTTGGTGGATTTTTTATTTTCAAAATTGTTGATAACTTTTGCAAACGGAATGGTTCCATTTCACACCCCACAGCATGTTTTTGCAAACTTTTCAAATGATAAAGTATCACTAGATCTATATCAAAATTACTTGAGTTATAGTTTTGCTGGGTTTTAATTATATCAATTACAACAGTTTGGATTCAGATCAAACGCCGCGTGACAAATCTCGTCATTAGGTTCCAAACTGTTTGATACTTCTAACAATATTTATTCAGTCAAATTAAAAAAGAAAATGCCACAAAATTGCAGATGACATTTTTTTCTGTAACGACAATTTGACAGCGAAAGAGTTAACGCTGTGCCTGCCGCTCGCGACTTGACTGTATTTTGCAAACAGTTTGGATCCAGATCAGACGCCGCATAATGCGTCGTCTGATCTGGATCCAAACTGTTTGACATGCGTCTTTAGGTTTCCGTGCTTGAAAAAGGTATTAATCTTAATTTAATTTTTTTGCAGACGACAAGTTAAAAGAAGACGACAATTTGAACTATATTTAGAACATCCGCTAAACTGTGGTGTTACTATGCCATGTCATAATTTTTATGATTTTAATGGCGGCTATGGTTAAAGGTAATATGACCTTTTCGATATAGACCAAAACAAAGGTGACCACTATATGACCTGATTTACATACTAACCCATAGATGTAATAGAAAATCGCAGCACGGAAAGAACCAACAGCCTTGAAAGTAGCGGGACATGTGCGGAGGGAGGGAGGAGAAAATATACCCCCAGGTCATAAAATCACGTTTAAATACTGCCGTTCTTGCACTTTTATTCAATATCGATGTGAAGCACTCCACTGGGCGAGAAGGGCTGGACCACTTCTGTAATTCAAGTTGCCTTAGAGTATTACCAAAATTGGACGAGCTATTGGCACTCGAAATTTACTGAAAGGTTGGTAAGATTATCATAACTATATTTTGTGATTATTTTACTATATTATTTTAGATTTAAACTTACAGTACAAATTGCATTACGTAGTTCATTGGGTCTTGAAGTTGTTTTTAGTTTGTTTTTTTTGGTAAGTAAGATATAAATATTTTCTTCTGTATTACAGCATATCGTTTATATCTGTACTTACGTTTGACCTCAAAGAAAGGGCATTTTCTAATGTTGCAATAACCTGTGGCCCAATCCGTTTGCAATATCTTATAATCTATTGATAATTTGTATACATGTATGCTGTACAAACTGTGTTCATGTACGTCGATAAATGTATATGATATCTGCTATTTGCAATAAAATATGATTAAATAAATGATGAGGAATGATGAGATGATGATTTCATGAAGATGATTTCGTTGCAAAGCAGCGCATAGATCAAAACCACCGATCTGCCTTCCTTTTAGTTCTTGGCAGAGGGAATAATCTCGGTCTAATAAACAGAAATATTCCCTATGACAATTAAGGCTGTATCCAACCCATAAGCGATTTTTTCAAAGTATCAAACTTTTTTTCTATCATTGTTTTTTTGGAAGAGCTATTTATGATGAATGAAAAAATGTTAAAACAATATGGTGGTGTCCTTATTTTTTAGTTACAGCGATTTGAAAAAGGTATGTCAAATTTGGACTTTTTCTCTCAAATTTTACCCATTCAGAGTACAAGCTTCAGTAAAATCTATTTCAAAACAAAACGAACATGGTAATTTGGGTTTTCATTATTTATTTCATGTCTATGGTGGTATTTTCACATATAGAAACCAAATTTAGACAAAGCAGGCACTAGGTTTGAACAATATGGATCCTCGAATATCAAAAATATGCTTTTTATAGGGCATGATTTTATTAGATATTTTATTTTATGAAAAAAAAGTAAAAAAGTTTGAAAATGAAATAGTTCTAGTATTAAACCTTTTCTTATATTCTACCAAATGAAAGCCAATGCAAAGGCAGTTCAAAATATGAAAAGAAATTGAAAGGTCAATGTTGAAAATTTTGAGTTATTAAAGTAAAAAGAGTTATCTCCCCTTACAAAATTAACAAAAAAGTACCATATCGATGATATTTAGAGCTTTATAAATTTCACATTTGGTGCCTGTTTTTTCTTAAATTAGTTTTTGTATGAAGAAATACTACCATAGATAGGAAATAAATAACACAAAACCAAATTATCATATTTGTTTTCATTTAAAATGGATTTTATTACAGCGGGATGTTTGAAAAGGACAAAATAAGAGAAAGTGGGTGGGGTAAATTTTACATGGCCATGGAACCAACAGTTGTTCACCAAAATGTACACTTTTTTCTATTTTTTCATTCATCTTAAATAGCTCTTCAATACCAAACCATCATAAAGTGTTTTCATATACTTTGAAAATTTCTTAAATTCATGACATTGATACACCCTTAAGCCCCAGAACCGCGACAAAGTAACCGAATACTCCAAATAAAACTGTCGGCTTTAAACCAATTTATGCATAAATATGGATTCTCCCATGCTTATACATGAACATTGGATTAGTCCATTTTTTATGTAAGGGGTGCCATTTTGGAGCTTTCCGCATTTCCTTTGTCCTGCAGGGGTATGACACTCAAATTTGCTCTGAGCGATTGTTTCTTGAAAATGGATGTCTGGCACTCTCATAAACACGTAAATGTTACTTTAGTGAAAAATAGTTAAAAAATACATTCAAAGAAACAAAAAGATTGAGCTTGGAGGGATCGAACTCGTTCGGGGTAAAGCAAGATATGCGCTATAATTGTGCCAGCACTTTACCCACTTCGTCTATCGGGGAATTCTGATCTGACAGTCTATTTTATAGTAAAAATGAATTGTAGCGTAGTCAAGCAAACATCCGCTCCGCCTTAGGTCGGAGTTAAAATAGCGATTGAAAAGTCTATTGAAAAAAGAAAAGAAAAAAGATTCAGTGATTTATCTCGATGATTTATTATACCGATCATATTTCTTTAATGCCATATGCACGATAATGCTACACATTCGATTTTATTTGAATGCGTGTGTTATGTTTTCTATTTTTCATTAATTTTGTTGAAAATACGTCATTTAGTTTTCAGTCGCTTTAAACTGCAAAATGTAGTTAAAGACCCTAAGTATTCCCTAGAGTTTATTTAGATAGGTACAGTCGAACTTCGATATCTCGAACTCGCTTAATTCGAACTATCCGATTTGTCTACATATGAATTACATTATTTCATGCTCGGTTAAGTCGAACATACCCGTATTTCAAAGTTAAAACGTGGCTTAGCCACGTTTTAACTTTGAAATACGGGTATATTCGATCTAATCGAGTTCTAGATATCGAAGTTTAACTTATGTCATAAAAGTACATCGTGGAGTAACAACCTCTCTACACAGCCACTATTACATCTCTTCCAAAGAGTGTTACTTTGCAGAGGTTATACATGAGCATGAAAAGAGTTCGGCAAATGTTTTCTTGCAGCCATTACAGGACTAAGATTATACAATCGTCGCTTTTCATAAGGTTTGGTTGAGGCATAAAGCAGAAATCCTTCAAGATTTCACTGCCAAGTTTTATCGTCTGCTTTTACCCTTTTACCGCCAAAATATCGTCTGCACTGGTAGTGTCGTCTGCAATTTTTTTAAGTAAGCCTTAGGGCTGTTTTAACTAAAGAAATGTCGATACGAGTGTCAAACAGGTTGGATCCTGATCAGACGCGTTACGCGGCGTCTGATTAGGATTCAAACTGTTTGCAAAGTCGCCTTTTGGCGTCGTCGGCAGTGAAAGAGTTAACATATCCGTACACGGAGTCAGGGTAAACTATAAATATCTGTTTCAGAGATGACATTCTCCATGGCAAGCTTAGGCGTTCCTCAAATATCAAGTCCATCCTCGCTACCTTTTGGAGCTGGACCCATTCCTGTAAACAACAATTTATTTCAATCTAGTTTTACAAGTGCCAACTTGAATCAGTTACCATGGCAACAGAGCGAACAATTGGGATCACTACGACAACAAGATTCACTGTTGCAACTTCTCCAGCAAAACAGAAAGCAACTTGATACCCCGTTTGCTCAGCAAAGCACACCAACTAATGGTGGCCAGGAAATGATTACCCAGTTTCCATGGTTACAAAACCTTTTTCAAGAAAACAATATTGATACAGACAAGGGCAATAAAACTCAAGGTCAGGAACAGGATTGGTTCAAACAGCTGCAGTCCAATGCTGAACACAACACCGCATCTAAAGAAAACGAAGACGGTAAAGAAGAAGAAGAGAACAATGAGGAATTGGAAGAGTTACATGAACAATTTGAAGAGTTTTTGGAAAGAAATGAAGAGCAAAAGAAAGAGACTTTCAAGGATTTACAACTAATGGTTCTATTGTTGTACTCCTTTCTTGCATTAGACGTACCAGTGGCTATTTATTTTATCTTAATTGAGTTAGTGAAATTGGTTGTAACAAAGGCTGGTATAAATGACGAGGATAACTTGCTTTTCATACTGTTCATACAGTGTATGGACGTTGTGGCTCTTTCTCGTGGACGACCGAAGCTTGTAGTTGGGTATAAGGAATACTGGTATCAAGAATTATTTGACTATATCTTCATAAAGCTTGGTATTAGTGATATCATAAGAGTTGGAACACATTTTTTCATGCCAAAAACTTCTGGACCAGAATACGAGATACTATGAAAGTATTTCAGAGTTCTATTGTATATGATTATTTACTCTTTCATTGCTAAGTTTTATCGCCTGCTTTCACCCTTAAACCGCCAAAAAAGTGTTTGCATTGAAAGTGTCGTCTGCAATTGTTTTAAAGCTTTAACCCTTTACCGTATAGAAGCGCCTTTTAGCGCATTCAGTTTATTCTTCCGCTGAAGAATATAGTTCCAATTTAATCAGTCATGAATACATTTTACATGGAATATTTTCTATATTCTAGCGCTGGATAGCTTAAAGTAGGCTGAAAGTAATTAAGGCGCATTCTGCTTTACTTTCAACCTACTTTAAGTAGTCACATATCTTCAATACTAGACACAATGCTATCAGGTAAAGGGTTAAGGCCGCTTTTGACTAAAGAAATGTCGATACGATTGTAAAGAATTGGATCTTGACCAGGGGCCCGTTTCATAAAACTTCGTACGACAAAAACGGTCGTAAGTCAAAACATTAAAATACATTTAATTTCTGATTCCTCTATCAAATCCTGTCTTGTGACATCTCTTTGGAATCGTATTGAAAAGACGATTCCAAAGAGATGTCACAAGACAGAATTAGATGGAGAAATGAATAATAATTGAGACTTTTATAATCTGACTTACGACAACATTTGTCGTACGAAGTTTTATGAAACGGGCCCCAGACGCTGCGTAGCAAACTGTTTGCACAGTCACCTTTTTGGCACCTTTGGCAGTGGACAAGTTCAAGGTCACCAGATAGGCGGATATTTTTGAAAACCAAAACTTTTTTACCTACTCAAACCCATATCGCCTGGAAGAGACGATTCTAATGAGTAGTCACTTTTCATTAAAATGGTTTCTTCGAGAAGATTCTTAAGAGTAGTCATAGCTCTTTTGGGAGATTTCTGTTTTACTGTCCCCTTTCTTTAAGCTGTCACCTGTCTTTTATATATTAAAATCTAGGTGTCGTAATAGAGAGTTTTTACTGTACATGAAACGGGCCCTTACTTAGGATCAAACCTATAATGTTTCACCTTTTGCCAGATGAATTATGATTTATTGTTGTTAAATCTTTGCACGTTGAGGGCAATGTGTATAATGTTTTGTTTATATACATGACCTCTTTTGGTGCGGATCAGGGCCCGTTTCACAAAACATCGTACGATAAAATGTTGTCGTAAGTCAGATTATAAAAGTCTCAATACAGTAGTAAAACCCCTTCTAAACCGGAAATACCGGAATTCTCTCTAAATCGGAACAATAACTTTGGTCCCGTTTCCCACCTAATTTTAAGCCTTTTATTTACTCCCTCACTGAAGAAAATACTTTTATGAACATATATCATCAGAAATGTTTTCCATATTCTAGCAGATGATAGCTTAAAGCAGGTTGAAAGTAAAGCAGAATGCGCCTTAAGGCGCATTCTGCTTTACTTTCAACCTGCTTTAAGTGGCCAGCTACCTCCCATACTAGAAACAACCTATTGGTTAAAACCCCTCTAAACCGGAAACCCTTCTCAATCGGATGTTTTTGTTGTCCCCACACATGTCCGGTTTAAAGGGGTTTCACTGTAATTATTTTATCTGTGTCATCCTATCTTGTGACATCTCTTTGGAATCGTCTTTTCAAGACGACTGTAAAGAGATGTCACAAGACAGAATTAGATAAAGAAATCAGAAATTAAATTATTTTATAGTTTTGAATTACTACCGTTTTTGTCGTTTTTGTCGTACGAAATTTTATGAAACGGACACCAGGTCCTGATCGGTTTCCAAACAGTATCACTGAATTCAAATTTCTATATCTTTGAGACAAAACAGAATTTGAAAACATATCTACGATGACATCAGTGTTGGATGAACAACACAAACTTTGCTCAGCGTTCAATGAGTTTAACGAAAAACTATAATACATGTATACCAGTGCTAAAATATATGTGACATAATATGAAAATATTATATGTAATATTGTACATGTAATTTGATATAAATATGAATGTATATGTGATTGCTATACTCTGAAATAAAAATTAAAATAAACAATGATCAAATCTATAACTGGCACTGTACATTAAAACCTCACGATTACGACCACTAACACGTAGGCTAATTGATTGTATAAAAATAAAGGTGACAGCCAAAAGCAAAGTAACAGTAAAACAGAGAGCTCCCACGGGAGCTTTCTGTTTCACTGTCATCTTGCGTTAAGCAGTCACCTGTTATAAAACCTAATAGTTAACATTGGTTTGTGGTCGTAATAGAGAGGTTATTAGCCAAACTGAATGCATTTATGTCATTTGTCCAGAACCTAACTGATGTACACACTTGGTCTTGATTGATTGATTGATATGATTTTACGTCGCTTTAAAATAACAGTATTTCAGTCATATCACGACGTCCAGCTAAATACAGGTGGAGGAAGACACCAGACGCCATTTATACACTATTTCAGGCACAAATTGGCAACTGGGTAGAACCATCGACCTTCTGCAAGCCAGCTACTTGGTCTTGTATTAACTATCTGCTGGCGAGGTAATTATATCGTCTGCAAACTTTGCCGTCTGCAACATTTATCAAAGCTGATTAAAATATATCGTCTGCGATTTTTTCCCGTCACAGACAGGTCTGCTTTCTCTGAACCTATCAGAAATGATCAGAAATCTAGGTCAATGCGCACTTATACGTGAAACACAATACGCTCATTGGCCAATTATCTGCAAGTAAACTAATTTTTAAAAAAAAAATCAGAGTGCACACACTGTTAAATATTGCGTTTTTAACACACCAAGGCCAGCTAACTCCTGACCAATTAGTTCGATTTTGACAATAAATGAACTCATTCGAGAACCTTAAGTCGTACATAGTTTTACAAAGCTTTATGGTAATCCATTCAAATTTGTAGAAATTAGAGCACAAAATAGACAGAAATTAAGCATTTTCTAGCATATCTGAGTACATTAGGGGAAGATACCACTTTAACAACGAATCGAAATGTAGCCGGGTAGAGAATATGGTGAAATGGTTGATTGGCTTTTCTGGGTGACTCGGTAGCTCAGTGGTTAGAGCGTTGGCATGGTAAGCCAGAGGTCCTGGGTTCGAGTCCCAGTTGGGTTACAACTTTTTCACCATGTTACATTTGACGCCCAACGTAAATAACCCGTAGAATAATACGTAACTCGTGGAGTGTACAGAAATAATAATAAGAAACTCGTGGAGTGTTCTTTAATAAGAATTCGGGACGAATTCTTGTGTAGAGGGGGTGTGTGTAGCCGGGTAGAGAATATGGTGAAATGGTTGATTGGCTTTTCTGGGTGACTCGGTAGCTCAGTGGTTAGAGCGTTGGCATGGTAAAAAAAAAGAAAAGTAAAGTACCAGTTAAAGTCTGCTTTCAGTCCGAATGACCGCTCAGCCGACTGTACATTTACCCCCTGATCATTGAGCCATCTTGCCTACAATATTGAGCACTGCTAACATATGGCGCTAAAGCAGCCGCAGTACCGGCTCAGACCCTCACAGGTACCCATTTTAACACCTGGGTGGAGAGGAGCAATTCGCGGTACATGTCTTGCTCAAGGACATTCCTGTACATCATAAGGGATTCGGAAAAATTCCCCTAGTCAGACCGCTGGTAAGCCAGAGGTCCTGGGTTCGAGTCCCAGTTGGGTCACAACTTTTTCACCATGTTACAGAAAGATCCTCAAAATTCAGATCTGTACAATTATCGAACCCTTACAATAACTAATAATTGCAATTATGTATACATTGTCGGCAGGTATAATTAAAATCCATTCAAAACTATAGTTGCTCTAAAGGATGTAAACACTGTTAAATAAGCCCTTTCTAGTATCTCTTAGTACAACAAGGAACGAGAAATCGAAATATCCTCAAAATTCAGATATTCATGCATCAAACATTTGTGTGAAGTTTAATTATTATCCTTCTGATAGTTTTCCGAGAAAACTCCGGACAAACGAAATGTTGATGGACGAACAGACTAACGGACGGACGAGGCCTAGACAATATACGACCACCTTTTTAGGTTGGCGTATGAAAATAAATAGAATTGTCAAAAGACTGCCAGTTTCTACATTTAATGTTTTGCGTTTGCGTTTTTGGTCGTTTAAACGTGAAAAATAACATATTCACCACTATACAACGACTACACCACCACACCACCGCATCGACCATGACATTAGACACCACTTTATTAACCCATTTATGTCCACGATCCAATATATTGGACATATGCAAACAGTGTAGACTCTGATCAGACGCCGCATTATGCAGTCTACACTGTTTGATGATAGGAATTTCAATATAAAACAAACTGAAAATGAAATTTTTGACCAGGCATCCCTTTGATAAAAATGGACTTATTCATTATATACGCATGGGCGAATCCACAGGACACAAACGGGTTAACAGTCAGCCTCGTTATCAAGACAATCTCATTGAAAAACTCCATGCAATAAAGTGTACAAAAGTACACTTGTTTGAAATATCTAACGGCTTGCTTTAATCTGAGTGGCAAACAGTTTGGAGCCTGATCAGACGCCGGGTTACCCGGCGTCTGATCTGGCTCCAAACTGTTTGCGATGGACTTTTGGATTTTAGAATAAACGCGTTTATCACATAATCTGCGATCTGGGAGTGACATAAAGCCATTATGTAAATATCGTAATCCACTAGTGGAATATCCTTTTTTGGGCTTCGGCCCAACCTGTTCGTCCACAAGCGCTGCATGTAGCGCCAGATGACGTCATTTACGTCGTCGTTAACGTAAACAACGTAACGTTTTGGCGGAATATCTATATAGCAGAGGGTCTACAAACTACGGCTTTAATCAATTTAAAAGGTGCTTAAATTTGTAATGTGATAAATAGAATCTCATATTCGTGCTCATATTTATCAATTTTAATAAACTCGTTGACTAAAATGAATATGACGCTCGCCAAGGCTCGCGTCATATTATTTTAGTCAACTCGTTTATTAAAAATGATAAATAATGAGCACTCATACAAGATCCTCTATTTATTGGGGGACAAGTAACGTCTTCTCCGCTACATACATTGCGATCTCTAAATACAGAAGGATGCTTCAAGGTGAAATGTAGTCAAAATAGAAACAATAAAACGACGGAATGCTGGACGAAAAGTAATTCTGAGAGCTTCTTAGATGTGATTTGCAGATAAAAACTTCCAATATGCGTCTAGCCAAGATCTAGCTAGTGCTGTAATCAGCTTATTCAGATGACATGTGAGTTAGGTTGCCCGAATATACTGATATCTCATAGACTATTATACATGCACCTAAAATGACAACATTTTCAACACATTCAACCCTATTGACGAGAATACTCGTCAGAAACAAACAGGGTACCGGTGAAGAATAAACTTAATTTGTCCTAAAAACATTGTAAACCCAATTGAGAGTGCTTCTAAATGAGCCATGTGTTCAGGGTCTGCACTGTTTTATCATTTTGTAATATTCATGTATTGGTAAAAACAAGTCTTAAGGACATACGATACCAAATGAAATCTCCGATGGATCTCTATGAAAATTTCAGCATAGGTTCTTCTTACATATCCAAGTACAATGGCAAAAAGAAAAACATAGGTTATAATGGTATTTCCTTGTCTATGGGTTTTTGAAATGTATGATGTAGCCATTCTCGGCAAAGAGTCGGCATGCGTTATTTTGCCTTTCTAAAATGATTTAAAGTAATAATTGGCACAAACAAACATTAAAACAGTTAAAAAGTGATGCTCACTGAAAGTATGATGCAAAGAGTATCGTTTGTTGCCCGATATATATGCATTTTTCTAAATTGTTTTCGGCTCCAATTCAATGAAAACACTCACTCAATCAAAATCTGCCCGAAATAAATTGATGAAACTTCTCACAATAAAAGCTATAGATATGAATAATAAGACAATGGTAAAAAAAGCATAAGTTATAAGGCTTTTTTTGAAACTATAGGTCCTTTCATACATATACCAATGGCCTAAATAAGCCGACGGCTTTTTCTATGTGATCTCGGCTTCACGCTCATATTCAATTTGATTGAAGTTTTAGGTTATTAACTAAGCCTTACATGTATTAGATAAAGCATTTACCAAGATTCACGTACTTTCATTTATCAAGTACACTTTCACGCATTTAACGTCTTTATTACGCGATTAATGGAGATTGTTTGAAACCGAAAGTATCTACGGGAGGTAACCGATATGCACGATTTCGTTGAGTAACTATGCTTGATTTATCGCACTTCGTTAAAATCCACTAGGTGTCTCACGAATTGCTGGTATATGCCGTTAATATAGCCAAAAACATTATTTATTGGAGACTGGAATTGAACATTATAAGTTTCAGGGGGATAAGTTCGAAGCAGACGATGCTTTAGGTGCTTTTACATGATCACAATTTTACCATTCGTTTAAACGCAAACAAAACGCAATAAAATGTAGAAAATGTCGATATTAGAACTACATTTATTTAACGATTCATTTTAATCTGAATGCCAAACAGGTTGGAGCCTGATCAGACACTGGGTTACCCGGCATCTGATCTGGCTCCAGGCTATCTGCAATAAACATACATTGTCCTCCTTAGAAGTGCCTTTTATAGCGTCTCTACCTTCGCCTTGCAATGCGTTTCGTTTCGTTTAACCCTTTCACTGCCAACGGCGCCATAAGGCGACTTTGCAAACAGTTTGGACCCTGATCAGACGCCGCGTTTTGTTGACACTCGTATCGACATTTCTTCAGTCAAAACAGCCCTAAAGCTGACTTTAACCCTTAGCCTGCCACGCACGACTATAGCTCCATATGCAAACAGCTTGGATCCGGATGAGACGCCGAGTAACTCGGCGTCTCATCCGGATCCAAGCTGTTTGACACTCGGACAACATTTTCAGCAATTTTGAGCAACTTTGAAGCACTTTGAAACTTGAAGCAGACGAGAAATATAGCAGACGACAATTTATTTGGCGGGCTAAGGGTTAAAAATAATGCAGACTACACTTTCAATGCAGACGGTATTTTGGCGGTAAGATTGTTAAAGCAGATAAGACGATAAAACTCTGCATTGAAAGAGTTGAACGAAAAATAACGATATACAGTTTTCCCTCTCTACAACGGCCCTCCCAACAACGGTTCCCTCCTTATAACGACGATTGCCACTGTTCCCAAAAGCAATATAGCTATGCCCAACCGTTTGACGGCTGCAATATAGTCTACTTAAAATTGTCGTCTGCTGTTTTTTTCTTAAATTTACATATGAACCATTTTGGCAGAAAAAACCATAATGACGAGTGGCGTTACGCGGCGTCTGATCTGGATTCAAGCTGTTTGAAGATGTAATCCGATTTCCCTCCCTACAACGACTCCCTCCGAACAACGCACATGTTTTTGTCTTCCATTGGGTGTCGTTGTAGAGAAGGAGCGATGTAACGTCTTCTGCACTGGTAACTACAAGCTCGACTGTCCCAGAGATGTGCTTACCATCGAGTTATTTAGCGTGACAGTGAACCATTTGCTATTGGCACGGCCAACTGTTTTGGTCAATACTTCATTAAACCTCACAATTCGTCAAACACAGCAACGAAAGTGGATTAATCAACTGTCCTTTTCTCTGGAGAACAAACGCGCAATCAAACCATTCGTCATGGCAACCATTATCTATAAAGTACAGACATACTTGTATCGAGCCACCATTGATACAGAACCATATTTGTCTTTAAAGACGGGCGAATGTGAAACTATTTGTGCCTAGCGTCCAATAAAGGGACATAGACATACAATGTACAATGTAGACTCTTAACAGACGCCGCAAAATGCATGGGGTATTTTTGTGTAATAATTTTACGGATTTTCACCAAATAAATCTTGAAAAGTATTCATTTCCAAAGGGCACCACAATCGAATTTGAGTGATCTAGTCGATTTTAATTACATTTAAAGTAGACAGTTTAAACTACGTGTCCGGCTCCTGTTGGACACCTTTTCTATTTTATATGGTATACTCAAATTTATAATAACTAGAAATTAATAGAAAGTACAGAACTGTAGAGCCATAGAGTCTACACATAAACATCTTTATTATATACCTATCTACAAAACAGGCACAATACAAGCCCCACAATCTTTTTCCGTATCAGATGGTCCGTATCAGATGGCATATATGCTACACGGTTTTGCCGGGATTACTTTTATGCTACACAAGTTATACACAATCGATGTATAAAAGAACCGGTGCGCGTGACGTTTCGGAATTCCCGATGTTGATGCTATTTTTAATAACAAGAAGACCTTGAACTTGCTTACGTTTTCTCCGTCTGCTGTCAAACAAAAGAGAAAATGGAAGGAATGAAAGAGAATTACGGGAACTTCCAAATAGAATTAAGCTTAAAACAGTTCAAGTCATACTCTAATACGCTTAAATGAAGGTTACTTGAGAAAAAAACACTGCTCAATCGAGCCGATAAAAAAATGGCGGACTTCTACAAAAAAGTCATTATGTATTAATACGCACTAGCGGTTTAACATATGCATATGGTTATTCGGTTGAATATATAGCGTTTCGCAGATATAGTCCCGATTTTAAGCTACTTTAAATGAAACTTTATAGAAAATAAATAAATTGAAATAAGGTATATAATAAAAGGAACATCACCACAGTGTGTGATCCGGGCTCTTGTATCAGTTCTCGTTGGCTGTGTATTCCAGATCACACTCGAGGCTTCGCCTCTCGTGTGATCTGGAATCAGGAACGTAGATTATATATCTAAATATACGTTCCTGCTGGAATACACAGCCAACTCGAACTGATACAAGAGCCCGGATCACACACTGTGGTGATATTCCGTTTGTATACTTTTTTTTTTTTTAAATCCCATATAATAGACAGCACATATCGGTAGAGGAATATATTAGAAACCCACTGCCTTGTCTAGATTTACACTGTTTGCTGTTTGCATAAGTGTACTCTTCAATAGTATGCTATTTGATCATTCTAACACGACTCAGAACTTACAGCACACACAAAGAATACCGAGAAACGTTCTTTTTTCCGTAGATTCCGTGTAGAATTAATAGTGCAATGTCATGTTTGATGTCATGATGGGTGTGTGTAATATCACGTTGTTGGTGAGTAATGTCATGATAAGGGTATGCAATATCACGTTGTTGGTGAGTAATGTCATGATGCGGATGTGCAATATCATGTAGTTGGTGAGTAATGTCATGATGAGGGTATGCAATATCACGTAAGTTGGTGAGTAATGTCATAATGAGGGGATGCAATATCACGTAGTTGGTGAGTAATGTCATGATGAGGGTATGCAATATCACGTTGTTTGTGAGAAATGTCATGATGAGGGTATGCAATATGACGTAGTTGATGAGTAATGTCATGATGAGGGTGTGTAATATCACGTTGGTGGTGAGTAATGTCATGATGAGGGTGTGTAATATCACGTTGATGGTGAGTTATGTCATGATGAGGGCGTGTAATATCACGTTGTTGGTGAGTAATGTCATGATAAGGGGATGCAATATCACGTTGTTTGCGAGTAATGTCATGATGAGGGTGTGTAATATCACGTTGGTGGTGAGTAATGTCATGATGAGGGTGTGTAATATCACGTTGTTGGCGAGTAATGTCATGATGAGGGTGTGCAATATAACGTTTGTGGTGAGTGATGTCATAATGAGGGCGTGTAATATCACGTTGGTGGCGAGTAATGTATGATGAGGGTGTGTAATATCACGTTGGTGGTGAGTAATGTCATGTTGAGGGCGGGTAATATCACGTTGATGGTGAGTAATGTCATGATGAGGTGTTTAATATCACGTTGATGGTGAGTAATGTCATGATGAGGGCGTGTAATATCACGTTGGTGGTGAGTAATGTCATGATAAGGGCGTGTAATATCACGTTGATGGTGAGTAATGTCATGTTGAGGACGGGTAATATCACGTTGGTGGTGAGTAATGTCATGATGAGGTGTTTAATATCACGTTGATGGTGAGTAATGTCATGATGATGGTGTGTAATATCACGTTGATGGTGAATAATGTCATGATGAGGGTGTGTAATATCATGTTGGTGGTGAGTAATGTCATGATGAGGTGTGTAATATCACGTTGATGGTGAATAATGTCATGATGAGGGCGTGTAGTATCACGTTGGTGGTGAGTAATGTCATGTTTAGGGCGTGTAATATCACGTAGTTGATGAGTAATGTCATGATGAGGGCGTGTAATATCATGTTAGTGGTGAGTAATGTCATGATTAGGGCGTGTAATATCACGTTGTTGGCGAGTAATGTCATGATGAGGGTGTGTAATATCACGTTGGTGGTGAGTAATGTCATGATGAGGGCGTGTAATATCACGTTGGTGGTGAGTAATGTCATAATGAGGGTTTGTAATATCATGTTGGTGGTGAGTAATGTCATGATGAGGGCGTGTAATATCACGTTTGTGGTGAATAATGTCATGATGAGGGTGTACAATATAACGTTTGTGGTGAGTAATGTCATGATGAGGGCGTGTAATATCACGTTGATGGTGAGTAATGTCATGATGAGGGCGTGTAATATCACGTTGGTGGTGAGTAATGTCATAATGAGGGTTTGTAATATCATGTTGGTGGTGAGTAATGTCATGATGAGGGCGTGTAATATCACGTTTGTGGTGAATAATGTCATGATGAGGGTGTACAATATAACGTTTGTGGTGAGTAATGTCATGATGAGGGCGTGTAATATCACGTTGGTGGCGAGTAATGTAAGATGAGGGTGTGTAATATCACGTTGATGGTGAGTAATGTCATGATGAGGGCGTGTAATATCACGTTTGTGGCGAGTAATGTATGATGAGGGTGTGTAATATCACGTTGGTGGTGAGTAATGTCATGATGAGGGTGTGCAATATCACGTTGTTGGCGAGTAATGTCATGTTCGTGGTATGCAATGTCTTCATTGTGGTGAGTAGTATCATGATTGTGGTGGTGTGTGATGTCATGTTTATTGTGTGTAATGTCATGTTTGTTGTCTTGATTTAGCCAGTCACTTGCCATCAACTTCTATAAATAATTAACAAGTCTTCTTCATGACTACCGGCTATCATAGTATTAACCCTTTGCCTGCTGGTCGTGACTTTATTGATTTTTGCAAACAGTTTAGATCCAGATCAGACACCGCGTAATGCGGTGTCTGATCTGGATCCAAATTGTTTGACACTCTTCTTTAAGCTTATTTACTTAAAAAATGTATAAATCTAGATTTAACAAACTTTGCAGACGACAATTTCGAAGCAGACGGCATCACCGCAGGATAAGGGTTAAGGATGGTGTGTTTTAGCACGTTTGGTCTTTAAGCTCATTGCTACCAGACATCAATAATGCAATTGTTTTCACTCAAATTTCTACAGCGACAGTCTTAGTTAGAGTTCTCAACCCTCCCCACCCTAGAACTTATAATGGACAATTCCGGTTTCCAATTAAAGAGATTTTTAGTTTATTGGGAAAGATGTTGTTTTGCACGTGTAGCTCAGGGAAAATGCACATGCCACCGAAAACGGGCATGAGTGTAATTCGTATGCCTAATACAAAGAAAAAACTCATTTTACTTCACATCGGTTCACAACGAACTTGCTGAGATTGAATGAAAATAAGCAAATTGGAGTCTTTGCGATGCTTGTTCATAACTACAACGTCACCAGTTTTGGTACCAAATACGTACAGGCTTTCAGGAATATAGTCAATGAATAATTAGAGAAAACAAAGTGCACAGTTTCTTTTGGAATTGAGTATACAGTGGAGAAAACGTTATTCTTTCCCAATAAACGCGTTTACGCTAAAACTATTATTTCCATTGCAAACAGTTCGGAGCTTGATCAGACGCCGGGTAACCCGGCGTCTAATCAGGCTCCAAACTGTTTGCCACTCAGATAAAAATGAAAATTCAGAGTTGTCAAAAAGTTGTCCTTTTCTACAGTTTAGTGTTTTGCGTTTCGTTTGCGTTTAAATGGGAAAGAATAACGTTTTCTCCACTGTAGTTCCGTGCTGGCTTGCTATATCTGTATTTACGCCCAGCGGATTTCCGACCCCTCCTGAATAATCTGACAGAAGTATTCCGTGACGCACGCCTCTGCCTTCTTTTCTCATATTATTAGCAACAATGGCAGCAAAGAACGTCGCTAATTAAACAGTTCTTTAGAAGCACGAACTCCTTGTTTTAGACTATCCTAATTGCTAATTGACTGCCTGCCTGAATTTCTCATTCTCTCTGTCTCTCTCTGTCTGTCTCCCTCTCTCTATCTATACATATCTCTTCCCTTCTCTCTCTCCTGTCTGTTTTTTCTTCATCCTTTCTCTCTATCCTGTTTGTCTGCCTATGTGTATCTGTATGTCTATCTCTTTCGCTGTCTCGCTGTCTCTGTCATATTGTCCCTCTGCCTGTTCTCTGGAAGAAAATGCAAACTGTTGATTTCATTTATATTAACAATACCTTAGCTTTACAGAAAATGTTATATTTTTTTAAAATAGAAACAGATAAACACATTTTAACCCTGTTCTCCATGGCATGTCTCTAGTTTTTAAGATATGTGATAAATACACCATTTGGTTGCGAGTCGCTTTAAGTCGTCATCTATCTTCAGAAACAGGAAATGGAGTAATGAGTTAAAGGTTGGAAAATACGGTTATAGTGGTGTTTAATCATAACCCTTCCGACATACAACGTATAGTTGTTTTCACTGTTTGAGATAGGTGGTTGCTTAAAGTAGGTTGAAAGCGAGACGGAAAACTATTCGGGAGTTTTCTGTTTTTATTCCAGCGTGCCTGTCTTAAGCACCCACCAGTCAGTATTCTGAGGAAATATATTATGGCTCCATTTATAGGGCAACGTAAAGCAGGAAAAGACAACTATATGAGGAATAGATAGTTGCACTAAAATGCGTTTCTATGAGGGAATAGGTTAAAATCAAACGACATGAGTATACTATACTCACTAATTGACCAAACCCCTGTGTGTGTAAAAGTTCTAGGCAAGACCTTCGGACGCTGTTGTATGTGTGCACTATTCCATGTTGAGCGTTTATACAATAAACATTCGTCTACTAAACACTCTGTATCAAACAGTTTGGATTCAGATGAGACGCCGAGAAAGTCGGCGTCTTATCAATGTCCAAACTGTATGTGACTCGTATTGATGTGTCTTCGGTTAAAACTAAGTAACACCTAGACTTTTAAAATTTATGTAAACAACAATTGAAAACAGACGATATTCCAGCAGACGGAAGCTCAACGTTTGTTAATAATAGTGGTGTTCTTTATTGAGACAAAAGCCTGTATGTCGCAGGTCACTTCTGTCCTTTTCAGATTAATTTCGTAGGGAAATATTCCGGTGCCTGCCGAACTACACATTTTCATCTTCCGATTTCGTAAGATCAACACGCTCATGATTAAAAGCTAGACAGACACAGCAAAATATATATTAATAATACTCTGTTTTTTCCAAAACCTCAGGAAAAACGTACACGATACTCACTGTAAACGTTAAAGCCTTTTTGTTTTATATTGTAGCTACTTCTGTCCTGTCCTAGTAAAAACAGTACTGCTTCTTTAGGAACCGACTTGTCTGGGCATACCCTTTTTACAAATGATGTTCATTCTGGATCCCTTCTGTAAAGGTATCATGATTTGTGTCCTGGTTATGTTTTACCTAAGATGATATTTTCACTACAAACCCTGTCTTATTATATTAACATTAGAAAACCCGTTGGAAACCAAACGAATGCAGGGCTTCTATAAGTTGGTCAGGAACAATCTTAAGATTTCCAAATGTTCTATTTTCTAAGCGTGATTACTTAAAGCAGGTTGAAAGTAAAGCAGAATGCGCCTTAAATAAGCTACAATCTGGTAAGATAAAGATCCGAAGATTTCGGAAAAATCCAGAGAAATGGCAGCCCTGCCAATGAACACATGTATTAAATTTTTCTTCGGACAAAATTCCTTAAGACATTGATACCTAGCGACGAGTATACTCGTCATTTCACCAGTGTATCTGTAAAGGGTATAATTGTCCTGTGCAACCAGTGTAGACCTAAAAATGACCCTCTGATCGGGGTCTGCCCTGTCATACTGCAATACGTTAATTCAACAGCTATATATAGTAAAAACTGATCTAGAATAAATTAGAAACTGGACTTGTCCATTTGAAGTTTCAGGGAGGAAAGTGATAAATATGAATTAGAAGTCTTATGATAGGCAATGAAAGATATATTTAACGCCATACAGTTAGCCAATTTAGGCCTAGTGTCTATTAAAGTTGACATTGGCAAACAGTGGACTATTTTGCTGTATGGACAGACACTGTAGTGTCTTTAGATAATCCTTGTATATATACCGCGCCCCCTCTCTACAACGACACCCAACGGGAGACACAAATCGTGTGCGTTGTTTGGAGGGAGACGTTATAGATAGGGACATTTACAAACAGCTTAAATCCAGATCAGACGCCGCGTAACGCGGCGTCTGATCTGGATTCAAGCTGTTTGTCACTCATCATTACGTTTATTTCTATGTGAATGTGCATAACGTTACTTTGAGAAAAACAGCAGACGGCAATTTTAAGCAGACGATATTGAAGCCGAGAATAGGTTGGACAATATTGTTCTGTTCAGGAAACTGCGACAAGAGTCGTTGTAAGGAGGGAGTCGTTGTTGGGAGGGTCGTTGATGGGAGGAAGCGTTGTACAATGAAATCTTCCAGTTAGTAAAAAAGGAGATTCCATTGCAATAATCAGGCATAAATGGGTAAATTTTGACCTAAAATGTGGAAAATTGGTGTTTTCACTACAGTCCTGCCCTAGTAAGCGATAAACCAGCGACTTCTCTGCTGGATATTATCGATTCTATCGGTCTCAAGTAAGCTAGTATAGAGAGCTCATTTTCTGCATTTGAGTTTCCCAAGGAACCGTGATGGGATTGTCTCAGAAAAGAAAATAACATGGAATATTCTTGATATAGCGCTACAGCGAGTATGGTGTAAACAAACAAATGGAAATACTGGACCACGGTGACCCGCGCTGATTACACTGTTGAATATGTTGGTTATGGTAGAAATGTTCTGTGAACATGTGGAATATTAAAAAAACTGCAGGCTTTTGATATGGAAAGCTTGGGGGAGATATTGGAAATCCCCTTCGTCAGATGCACGATGCGGCCCGGCTTTAAAGCAAATGTATTGATTCTGATGGGTAGAATCATTTGACTAGTAATCACTTGCGAACGTCATTACAGAATGGTGCTAATTTTGAGAATCGGTGGAAGTCTATAATGAATGTGTCTGGGTGAAGTGTGTGATATTGCTGTATATGCATATTGGAGGTGGAAGTCGAACAGTGGAAGTTAGTGGGACATGGAGACGGTATTGAGGTATGGATATACAGAAGAGAAAACGTTATTCTTTCCCGTTTAAACGCAAACAAAACGCAAACGTAAAACACTATTATGTAGAAAATTACCCTTTTGTCTATTCTGACTATTCATTTTAATCTGAGCGGCAAACAGTTTGGAGCCTGATCAGACGCCGGGTTACCCGGCGTCTGATCTGGCTCCAAACTGTCTGCACAGGAAATAATTGTTTTATCGTAAATGCGTTTATTGGGAAAGAATAACGTTTTCTCCACTGCTGCTTTTACTCTTGTCTTGCTGCACGAAGGGGAAATATCTTAAATAAGATAGTGAGCAGTAATGATTTCTCGAGCAACTCTGAGCCAATTAATTACAATCAACGATTTATATTGTCAGTTAGCTCATTTACCCCTGAAACTACGAATGGACAGTTCCAGTTTCCTATTAAGTTTAGTCAATTTTATACATACATCGTTCACTCTCTACAACGACACCCAATGGGAGACGAACATTATGTGCGTTGTTCAGAGGGAGTCGTTATAGGGAGGGAAATTGGCTACACTAGAAAACAGCTTGAATCCAGATCAGACGCCGCGTAACGCGGCGTCTGATCTGGATTCAAGATGTTTGTCACTCGTCAATAAGTTTTTTTGTTTGCAAATGTAAGCCTATTTCCCTCCCTCTATTGACTCCATCCGAATAACGCACACAATTGTTGTATACCATTGGATGTCGTTGTAGAGAGGGCTCACTGTAATTACAATTAACGTCGTGTTTATAGTCAATTTACTCACCTACGTCTGTCACTTTTTAACCCTTATCCTGCGGTGATGTCGTCTGCTTTGAAATTGTCGTCTGCAAAGTTTGTTAAATTTAGATTTATACATTTTTTAAGTAAAGAAACCTAAAGAAGAGTGTCAAACAGTTTGGATCCAGATCAGACACCGCATTACGCGGTGTCTGATCTGGATCCAGACTGTTTGAAAAAATCAATGAGGTCGCGACCAGCAGGCAAAGGGTTAAGGACAATTTCAGTTTCCAATTTAGTCTAGTCCATGTTTTACTATTTAAGGATGTTTTCTGCAGTAAATTGAAAAATGACAAAAAGTGCATACCTTGATACATGGGTGTTCATAGGGGGATGTCATTGGTGTTCATAGACGCTCTTATGGAGATGAAAGGATTAAAGCAGACAATGAATTAAGGAAAGGTTAATCTATTCTCAGACTAATCCTCTATGATAGTTGGTCAGGGCTGCCATAAGTTGACAAAAAAAATCCTAAGATTTCCCAATTTGCATTTTTCAAGTGCGATTTTACTAGTCGTACCTTTACCCCATAGTCTGTTTCTTGTTTTGAAGACACGTGACTGCTTAAAACAGGTTGAAAGTAAAGCAGAATGCGCCCGAAGGCGCATTCTGCTTTACTTTCAGCCTGTTTAAGCTACCATCCGCTAGGATAAAAATCTAAAGACTTAGGAAAAATCCGGAGAAATGGCAGCCCTGGTTGGTTTATAGACCAAATCGTCTTTTTTGTAGCAGAAATTACTTACCGTCCTGTTGGTGGCCCATGTGAAGGTCATACAACTCTTTGTTTAACCACTTCACTGCCTTTGCCCGAGAACAGTTGTTATTTGCAAACAGTTTTGATCCTGATCAGACGCCGCGTAACGCGGCGTTTGATCAGGATCCAGACTGTTGAACACTCATTTCAATATTTCTTAAGTCAAAATACCTAAAATTTAAATTTGAGAAAAAAGCAGACGATAATTTGTTAAAATTGATGACGTCACCGGGAAGTGAAGAGGTTAAAACATCTACATGTAATATTATATGTAGATGCTTTCAACAAAGGGTTGCATGACCTTCACATTTTTATATTTATTTAAACGTCTTCACTGCCAAGCACGGAAAAAATAAAAATTTCAAACAGTTTGGATCCTGATCAGACGCCGCATAATGTTTGACACTCATATAAAAATTATTTTTTCTAACTTTGAAACGTGTGTTGAAGAAAACAACACTGAAGCTGAAGACAATAAAGCGGCGACGGGGTAAAACACTCCCGAATAATTTGATCATTAAAGGGTTAACCAACAAAACTTACCATTAGACAGTTCGCTCATCGACCCTGAATCTTCAAAATTAATGGACTGTATCGACTTCCAACCAGGCCCAGTCCATTTGGACTATTTAAGGCTGTTTTCACAATATAGATCTATTACAAAATGACAAACATAGAGTCCTCTGCTCAGGTCTACAGAGCTTGTATATAAAATGTACACTTCTCATGTGCACTGTTTTTCAAAGACACAAACACGTGACACTAGAAGCAAACAAGTTAATTGGAAAATTAAACGAGACTTACCTTGGGAAGGTGAAGTTTAGTTGAAATTTTATAGACTACAAACTCCTTAAGGGGGCTTAGAGGAGAGTCACGCGGCTATTAGCGTCCCAGAATTCTTCAGTCTTCAGAGATGGGATCAAGACAATACTCCGATATTCACAAATCCATAGGAATGACTTAACAAATGATGTTTTACCAATCCCTAAGGAATGTCTTGATCCAGAATTATGGAGAATCATAAAACAATTAACGGGTTATGGGAGGGTGGGTGTAAGCCCCCTTAAGGAGTTTGTGGTCGATGAAATTTCAACTAAACTTCATCTTCCCAAGGTAAGTCTCGTTTAATTTTCCAATTTCATCTCCCACATAACTCCTTAATGGGGCCCCACAAGAGATTTTAGAGATGATTCTCCATAAGAACTAGAATATATTAACTATTTACAAAATTGACACTACACTATATGCAAATTATGTGTCTGAAATGGCATCATGCACTGTCTTGACATTAGAATTAACAGGTTTGTTATAAAATTTAGTAAACACTGAAGCGCTTGACCATCCTGCAGTGTTCATTATTTATTGTATAGAAATCCATTTATTAATACAAGCAGAAAACTTCCTATTTTATATTGTTTTAGTTTCATCTTGCTTTAACCCTTTGAGCCCTAGTCCCGCATATAGGCGTCCTTTTCAAACAGTGTACATGTTAATAGTACACTTGTCCTATGCAAACAGTGAAGACCCAGATCAGAGGGCTCCG
This sequence comes from Gari tellinella, assembly GCA_922989275.2. Classification (NCBI taxonomy): domain Eukaryota; kingdom Metazoa; phylum Mollusca; class Bivalvia; order Cardiida; family Psammobiidae; genus Gari; species Gari tellinella. The sequence goes on from OV277858.1 coordinate 78,223,723, forward strand.
AAAGGAGCCCTCTGATAAGGGTCTTCACTGTTTGTCATAATGCCAAACATTGACAAAAATAACCCTTAAAAGTCAGAAATGGACTAGACTGAAATGGAAACTGGAATTGACCATTTAAAGTTTTAGGGAGGAAAGAGTTAAGCAGCCATCCAATGCCAAACAGTTTGACCGGCACTTACCCAGTGTCTCATCTGATTCAAACTTGTATGCATCATCTCAAAGAATTATAAGGCTTACAGTCGAACGTCTACATCTCCAATCGCATTTAAAATGATCGTACCCGTATTTCTACAGTTTAATATAATCAGAGCTCCAGATAAGAGGAGTCAACTGAACAAATCCAACATTTTCTCACTCATTTCAGCAAATCCGGTGGAGTTACTACTCATTAGAATCGTCTCGAAGAGATTCTAATGAGTAGTGACACCATAGGGTTTAATGCAGGAATAAAGAATTTAGTTTTTGAAAAACTCCCCTTATCTGGAGCTCTGATCATTATTTCAAAATGGCAAAACCACGTTTTAACTTTAAAATACGAATATGTTCAGGATATCAAAGCTCGACTTCCAATACCGGTAGTTGAAAACTTTAAATTTATTCTGGATCTCTATTTTCTGGCACGCGATTTTATTGTTTATTCGTTAAAAGACATACATAATACATGTATAAGAACTTGTATATAAAATGAAAATATGAAGCAGACCTCTTTACGACAGAAGCAGGGCAAAATGTCAAGAGTGATAATTTCTTCAGATCGTCGATAATCATTTCCATAAATTGCGCAAGTATGACGTATTCTTAGCAGAAAAAGGTTTCATCTTGACATTAACAAGGTTACCAACATTTCTAACTACTGAGCCCAAGGTTATAAATCGTTTGAGTTTAGTCTGAGATCGTTCTTAAGCATTTGATTAATCATATTTTAGCTTTTATCGTTCTCAAACATTTGATTGGTCAGATTTGAGCAAAAGCTCAAATCTGACCAATCAAATTGCGTGAGAACCATCTCAGACTCAATTTTTTATAACCTTGAACCCTAGATTCATTGTTTATAAAAGTGTATTAATGTCAAGCTTGCGTGAAGCGGTAACTCTTTGAAGAGGCAGTATAGATCTCTAAAAGACTAATTATTAGTTAATATACATCAAAAGTAAAGAATAAACCTGTCATTATGAGCTTTCTGCTGGAATTTGTTCTGTAGCCAACATACTGTTTAACATTTGAGGCAGTTTGACTTAAAACGTGTTTTGAGTGACAAACAGTTTGGATCCTCATCAGCTGCCTTTTTACGTGACGTCTGGTCAGGCTCTTAGTTGTTTTCATATACATAATATTTAGTGTGTTCGTGCTTGGCACTGAAGGAATTAAGAATGACTGTTATAACGAGATTTTACTGTTTAAGCTACAATGCTCCCTCTCTACAACGACACCCAATGGGAGACAAAAACGGTGTGCGCTGTTCGGAGGGAGTCGTTATAGGGAGGGAAATTGGCTTATATTTGCAAACAGTTTGAATCCAGATCAGACGCCGCGTAACGCGGCATCTGATCTGGATTCAAGCTGTTTGTTACTCGTTATTAAGTTTTCTTTCTGTCAAAATGTCTATTATGTAACTTTAAGAAAAACAGCAGACGAAAATTTTAAGCAGACGGCATTACAGCCGTGAATAGGTTGGACATAATTGTCGTGTTTATGAAACTGCGACAATGGTCGTTGTAAGGAAGGAGTCTTTGTTTAGGAGGACGTTTGTAGGGAGTGAGCACTGTATTATTTATTGTTATATTATCCAAGACAGACGGATTCATTGATCGAAAATGCGGTTCTTCTGTCTGATAACGCTTTGTGTGGCGTGTCTGACATATGTTTTGACGTTTGACTGTCATAACTTTGTTTATTAAATGTTGCAATACCATTTTTGATGTGCTTGTAAGTTGAAAAAATAACCCACTCAAACATTTCTAAGTTCTATACGTTTCCAGTAGGGTTCACGATAAGAGGGAGTAAATTGAATAAATCAAACATTTTCTCATTCATTTCAACACCAAATCCTACAGTGTTACTACTTATTAGAATCGTCTCGAAGAGACGATTCTAATGCTTAGTGACACCATAGGGTTTAATGCAGAAATGATTTGTTGTGTGAAATACTCCCCTTATCTTGCGTTCTGATATGGTGTAATACCATAACTGATGTGTTTTGTATAGAAACTAGAACATTTGTAAGTATCATACGTTTCAAAGTCCCACTTTTCTGTATAGAATGTTTTGCCTGGAAATGTATGTCTAGAGTTAATGTTCCATTGTTATCGGTTGAATAAATAGAACTTTATTCCAGATCCTGTTTCTAGTTTTGAAGACATGTGATCACTTAAAGCTGGTTGAAAGTAAATCAGAATGCTTTGCTTTCAACCTGCAATAAGCTTTCACTTGCTGAAAAATAGGAACTATTTCTTATGCTGCATATTTATGACTGTATTAATCGGAATTATTTTTTTCAGTGGAAGAATGAATTAAATGCGTTAAAAGGCGTATCTACATGTATGGAGTAAAGACTTTTAGAAGTATCAGTTTAACAATTTATTCCAACTTTGCAAACAGTTTTGATCCTAATCAGACGCCGCATCGCGCGGCGTCTGATCAGGATCAATTCTGTTTAACACACGTGTCTTTAACGTTTTGGTCATACTGCTTTAATTAAATCTTACATTGAAAACCCCCCAACTATTTTTAGCAATATTTAATTTTAAAGAAGACTATATAAAGGCGGCAAAGGGATTCAAGCAGACGATAACATTTGAAAGTGAAAGAGTTTATGAGTAATTATACATTAATCACAGTTAAGCAGCACGTATCCTGGAAAACTGGTTCCTGTGATAAATATATCTTTCAGTTGCTCATTGCTCATGTAGCAGATGATGGATCGTTAGTGTTGCAGACAATACTTCAAACCGAATGTTGCATATATCACAGAAAGTATTAATCATTGGCTAGCCAGACAATTATTTAAACTGAAATGTACATTTACCGCAGCAAATATTCATTATGAAATAAGTGGACACTATTTTAGTGAAATGGGCTTTTTTTTTTAACTGGCAGTTACATGTATCACAGCACAAATTAAACAGCATTGACAGGTGCAATGTTTTAACTGGAAGATGCATTTACCACTGTAATTTTATAACAACAGTGAAACAGGCAATGTTTTCACTGGAAGATACATTTACCACAGCAATTATCTAAGAAATAACAAATTCGTAGGTGTTCATTACCGTGCCTTAGATCACAGTTAGGAGTTGAGATGTGGAGTCATTAGATCACGAGGTCTTTAGGCCGAGTGATCTAATTACCCACATCTTAACGACTAACTGTGATCTAATGCACGGTAATGGACACCCACGAATTTGTTATTTTAATTCTAACGTGACTTTTATTATAAAATACTATTTATGTACGCGTAAGGAGCAAATGGAACAGCGGTTGGAAACGCCGCGCGTGTATTTCATTATCGCGGCGTTATATACGTTTCTCGGTATTCTTTGTTTTCTATTACGTAGGTTTCGAGACGTGTTAGAATTAAAACTTAACAAATTTTAATTCTAACGCGACTTTAATTGTAAAATTACTATTTATGTATTACGCGTATGGGGCAAATGGAACAGCGGATGGAAACGCCGCGCGTGCAGTTCATTATCGCGACGTAATATACTTTTATCAGTATTCTTTGTCTATATGCCGTAGGTTTCGAGTCGTGTTAGAATAAACAATAATGAAATGGGAAATGTTTAACTGGATTGTACATTTACCAAAGCAAAAATTAAACAACAGTGAAATGGGCAATGTTTTATCTGGAAGATACATGTACATTTACAACTGCAATTATAAACAACAGTGGAATGGGTAATGTTTAACTGGAAGTTACATTTACCACAGCATTTATTAACCAGAACAGTGATACTTGTAGAGGGAGCTACAGTCGAGCATACTTTAAATCTTAAGATCCCATATAGGCTATTAGGTAGAACCCACAAGCCAAAAAACAGTGAAATCGGCAATGTTTTAACTGGAATATACATTTACCACAGCAATTATTAACAATAGTGAAAGGTGTAATGTTTAACTGGAATATACATTTATCACAACAATTGTTAAAAAACAGTGAATGGGCGATGTCTAATAGAAGATACATTTACCAAAGAAGTCATTCAACAACAGTGGAATGGGCAATGTTTAACTGATAGATTCATTAACCACAGCAATTATTAAACAACAATGAAAAGGGCAATGTTTTCACTGGAAGATACATTTACCACAGCAATTATTTAAGAAATAACAAATTCGTAGGTGTTCATTACCGTGCCTTAGATCACAGTTAGGAGTTGAGATGTGGAGTCATTAGATCACGAGGTCTTTAGGCCGAGTGATCTAATTACCCACATCTTAACGACTAACTGTGATCTAATGCACGGTAATGGACACCCACGAATTTGTTATTTTAATTCTAACGTGACTTTTATTATAAAAAAACTATTTATGTACGCGTAAGGAGCAAATGGAACATCGGTTGGAAACGCCGCGCGTGTATTTCATTATCGCGGCGTTATATACGTTTCTCGGTATTCTTTGTTTTCTATTACGTAGGTTTCGAGACGTGTTAGAATTAAGACTTAACAAATTTTAATTCTAACGCGACTTTAATTGTAAAATTACTATTTATGTATTACGCGTATGGGGCAAATGGAACAGCGGATGGAAACGCCGCGCGTGCAGTTCATTATCGCGACTTAATATACTTTTATCAGTATTCTTTGTCTATATGCCGTAGGTTTCGAGTCGTGTTAGAATAAACAATAATGAAATGGGAAATGTTTAACTGGATTGTACATTTACCAAAGCAAAAATTAAACAACAGTGAAATGGGCAATGTTTTATCTGGAAGATACATGTACATTTACCACTGCAATTATAAACAACAGTAGAATGGGTAATGTTTAACTGGAAGTTACATTTACCACAGCATTTATTAACCAGAACAGTGATACTTGTAGAGGGAGCTACAGTCGAGCATACTTTAAATCTTAAGATCCCATATAGGCTTTTAGGTAGAACCCACAAGCCAAAAAACAGTGAAATCGGCAATGTTTTAACTGGAATATACATTTACCACAGCAATTATTAACAATAGTGAAAGGTGTAATGTTTAACTGGAATATACATTTATCACAACAATTGTTAAAAAACAGTGAATGGGCGATGTCTAATAGAAGATACATTTACCAAAGAAGTCATTCAACAACAGTGGAATGGGCAATGTTTAACTGATAGATTCATTAACCACAGCAATTATTAAACAACAATGAAAAGGGCAATGTTTTCACTGGAAGATACATTTACCACAGCAATTATTTAAGAAATAACAAATTCGTAGGTGTTCATTACCGTGCCTTAGATCACAGTTAGGAGTTGAGATGTGGAGTCATTAGATCACGAGGTCTTTAGGCCGAGTGATCTAATTACCCACATCTTAACGACTAACTGTGATCTAATGCACGGTAATGGACACCCACGAATTTGTTATTTTAATTCTAACGTGACTTTTATTATAAAAAAACTATTTATGTACGCGTAAGGAGCAAATGGAACATCGGTTGGAAACGCCGCGCGTGTATTTCATTATCGCGGCGTTATATACGTTTCTCGGTATTCTTTGTTTTCTATTACGTAGGTTTCGAGACGTGTTAGAATTAAGACTTAACAAATTTTAATTCTAACGCGACTTTAATTGTAAAATTACTATTTATGTATTACGCGTATGGGGCAAATGGAACAGCGGATGGAAACGCCGCGCGTGCAGTTCATTATCGCGACGTAATATACTTTTATCAGTATTCTTTGTCTATATGCCGTAGGTTTCGAGTCGTGTTAGAATAAACAATAATGAAATGGGAAATGTTTAACTGGATTGTACATTTACCAAAGCAAAAATTAAACAACAGTGAAATGGGCAATGTTTTATCTGGAAGATACATGTACATTTACCACTGCAATTATAAACAACAGTAGAATGGGTAATGTTTAACTGGAAGTTACATTTACCACAGCATTTATTAACCAGAACAGTGATACTTGTAGAGGGAGCTACAGTCGAGCATACTTTAAATCTTAAGATCCCATATAGGCTTTTAGGTAGAACCCACAAGCCAAAAAACAGTGAAATCGGCAATGTTTTAACTGAAATATACATTTACCACAGCAATTATTAACAATAGTGAAAGGTGTAATGTTTAACTGGAAGATACATTTATCACAACAATTGTTAAAAAACAGTGAATGGGCGATGTCTAATAGAAGATACATTTACCAAAGAAGTCATTCAACAACAGTGGAATGGGCAATGTTTAACTGATAGATTCATTAACCACAGCAATTATTAAACAACAATGAAAAGGGCAATGGTTAACTGATATATACACTTACCACAGCAATTATTAAATAACTATGAAAGGTGGAACTTTTACATGGAAAATACTTTTACTATACCACTGCAATTATTAAACAAAAGTGAAATGGGCAATGTTTAACTAGAAGATACATTCACCAAAGAAATTATTAAACAGCAGTGACATGGGCAATGTTTAACTAGAAAATACATTTACCACATCAATAATTAAACAATAGTAAAATGGGCAATGTTTAACTGGAAGATACATTTACCACAGCAATTATTAAACTAGATGTATAGTATATTGTAAGGTGCAATGTTAAACTGGACAATACATTTAAAAGCAAAAATTAAACAACAGTGAAATGAGCAATTTTTTAACTGGAAGATACGTTTACCACAGCAATTATTAAACAATAGTGAAAGGTGAAATGTTAAACTAGAAGACACATTTACCAAGTCCATTATTAAACAACAGTGAAATTGGCAATGTTAAACTAAAAGGTACATTTACCCAGAAATTATTAAACAACAGTGAAATGGGCAATATTAAACTAGAAGATACATTTACCACAGCAATTATTAAACAGTAATGAAATGGTCAATGTTTAACTGGAAGCTACATTTACCAAAGCAATAACTAAACAACAGTCAAATGAGCAATGTTTAACTGGAAGCTACATTTACCACGGCAATTATTAAACAACAGTGAAAGGTGAAACGTTAAACTAGATGACACATTTACCAAGTCCATTTTTAAACAACAGTGAAATGGGCAATGTTTTAACTTGAGATACAGTACTACAGAAACAACAATGAAATGGGCAATGTTTTAACTGGAAGATGCATTTACCAAAGCAATCATCACACATCAGTGACACGCGTCATTTTTAACAAGAATATAAATTTACTACAACAAACATTAAACAACAATACAATTGACAACGTTTTAACCGGAAGTTACTTGTATCACAATAGAAATTAAACCACAGTCAAATCGGCAATGGTTTAACTGGAAGTTACATTTACAGCAAAATACATTAACCCATTTGTGCCCACGATCCCATATATGGGACATAGGCAAACAGTGTAGACTCTGATCAGACGCCGCGTCTGATCAGAGTCTACACTGTTTGCTGATAGGAATTTCAATATAAAACAAAATGAAAATGAAACCAGGCATTCCTTTGATAAAAAGGGACTAATCCAATATATGAAAACGGAAAGAATCCGCTGGGTATAAATGGGTTTAACAACAATGAAATGGACAACGTTTTAACTGGAAGCTACATGTACCATAACGAACATTAATCATCAGTTAAAAGGGCAAGGCTTTTAATTAAAAGTTACATTTATTATAACAAACAGTACAGACACTGGCCAGAGGCTATGTGATATATCATCTTGGTTTTCAATATTTATCAATGATCATTGTTTCGGTCGCTAGGCATTAACTGGTAATGCGTTCTATACAGTGTTCCATACCAGGTTACTAGTAGTGTATCGGATACACGTGCATATGCGGATGCGGCGATTTCCCCAGAGGAGACCCAACCGAGAAGATTCAACAAGCAGCAGCGGAGAAGGCGTTATTCTTTTAAGGAATATATAGAAGAGCAAAACAAAAACGGTTTCATACTAAAGTGTGGCCAGTTTTTTGTTTTCATACATTTAGGAAAACCAAAAATTATTAGAATATATTCCTTTTAATTTAATACCACCACTGAATGTAAGAAAGAAATTAAATCGAGAATCTGTCAAGACAGCTCAGTATTTATCACTTTTAAGCCGTAGGTGGAAGTTCCTCCGCCATATGAAATAGTATATATACCGCCAAAGCGCGAAAGGGTTGCATACTTAAGTGTGACCAGATTTTTTCACACCTTCATATAAACAAAACTATATTCTGTAGATCTATACTCCTTATAAATTTATATCACCCAATATTCAGAGTGAACTTCAATAGAGAATCGGACACGAGTGATCAGTATTTATCATTTTAAGCCGTAGGTTGTAAACCCTGAGCCATAAATATTTACCGCCAACACGTAACGTTGATTATAGTAAGGTCGTCGCAAATGATGTCAGCTGGCGCCCGCTTCATCCAGCACTTTTAGACGAGAAGTAGGACTAAGAGAAATTAGTCCGTACAAGGCGTATACTTTTTCATGGGTTATGAAAAAAATGTAGCCAATCACAACTCACAAAAGTATTGAATTTTTTTTCTTCAAATAAACACCTAGTTTAAACATATTTATTTGCATAATAACATGTGCAAAGGGATTGGGCTACAAGTTATTACAATATTATCATTGGCCCTTTCCCTAGATATATACAAAACAGTGGCATAGCATAATAAAGTAGAAAATACAATAGTTACTTTGTTAGAATAGCAATCGATGGCACAGCCGGAGTGTTGTTTATACTCATTTACTTTAATACAAATTGTTTGTTTAACGATTTTAAAAAAAATTCGTTGTAATCGGCTATATTATAGTCCTGGTATCGATATAGTATTTGGTAGGATAAGTATGATAAGTTTCAAATACTCTTTGGAGTACAACTTAATGGCAAAATAATGGTGCCATCGATTAAACTAAAGCAAAGCAACATAACTATATATAAAAATAGCATAAACTTATTGTTGCGTGTTTGTTGAGAATCGCATGGTATCGTGGATGTACTTATGGACTGTCTGCAAAATATGCACATTAAAATCAAGAGGTTTCGATTAATCTCCAGATAATAGGAGATCTAAGGTGACTTGGTTTATATGAGACAGGTTGATTAGCATATTGTTTCGTGTTTGTGTGTATAAGGGACATTCAAGAAAAAAATGAAATGAATTCTCACAAGGACTTCCGCATCTACATGATGGATCTACAACTAGATTACAACGGAATAAACCGTAGTTTAAACAACTACATTGATGTCTTAGCCTGGTATGTAGGATATTATTCTTACGTGTTCCATATTGATAGAAGGTTGGTAATTTATCTATATTACTCCCTAGTGCGGTCTTAAAAGACTGTATGGTAGTTTTGTTTCTAACATCCTGATTTAAGGCATTCCAGCTATGTGCGGTTGACACTATAAATGCTCGTTCAGTTAAACGTAAGCGTGTATTTGGGATATTATAGTCATTATTATTTCTTAGTGGATAGTTAGATACTTCACTTACAAGAAGGGGTAGTATATTGCTAAGATATGGTGGAACAGACTGGTTGTGCATTTTATAAAACAAAACTAGTTTCTTTTTCTCTCTTCTAAATTCTAGAGTCTTAAGTTCTGCTTCTCTATATATAAACTCTTTTTTGCAAAATATCGGTAACCCACATGCTATTCTTGCTGCTTCTAACTGTATGCATTCTAGTCGTTGCTTATCGACCTGAGAACAGCCATCCCATAATTCTGATGCGTATTCTAATACTGGGAGGATAAAACATTTGAATTTTTTTAATAAAGTTCGTCGATTTAGAATGTATTTAAGTTTTCTTAACACAGAGATCTTTTTCATACAAGATTATTATATGCTATCTATATGGGAAGACCATTTACAATCAGAAAATAAATTTACTCCTAAATGTCTATGAGAAGAAACGGGTTCGAGTAAGTTGTCATCAAAGATTAAGTTTAAATTGAAAGAGTTAGTTGAATTTGTTATGAATAACACATTAGTTTTATTTGGGTTGAACTTTATCAACCATGTTTTGGACCAAGAAGATATCCTTTCCAAATCTCTGTTTATTACAGCTTCTATTTCATTAACGTTTTGAGAAGAAAATGACAATGAGGTATCGTCCGCGAATAGACGTGCTAGTGTCTCCAAGGAATCTGCATTATCATTTATGTAAATAAGAAAAAGGAGAGGACCAAATACAGATCCCTGGGGGACACCAGCATTTAACTTATTGAAACATGATGTTTGGTTATTAACCAAAACATGTTGTTCTCTATTATAAAGGTAATTTTCTACCCATTGTACAAATATTCCCTTAAACCGTATCCCTTAACTTTTTGTATAAGACCTCTATGGCAAACCCTGTCAAAAGCTTTGGAAATAAACACCTTCATGCTAAAATATCATTTAAACTGCAAATAGACTGGAACCAGACCAGCCGCCGAAAAAGCCGGCGTCTGATCAGGCACCAGACTATATGCTTCTCAGATTCAAATGACTTCAATATTTTCAAGAAAATACAATTTTCTACAATTTAGAGCATTGCATATGCGTTTTGTTTAAATTGGACAGAACAACATCTTCTCTACTGTACAACATAAATTCAGTGTTTCTTCCTTCTCTCCCTTTTCATGATTTTCCAGGGGGAGTAGGGGCGAACTCCTGCCCATATTCCTCTGTATCCGCGCATGCGCGTGGTTGTCGGGAACTTGCCCTGTAAATAAAAGATGTCCAGACTAGTGTAAACCAATATCTTAATGTTTTTCCCTAAATTGATTTCTCCCAGAAATATACCAGGATAACAAACATAGGCCATTAGTCTAGAGTTTCGGTGTGATGAAAACCAGAGGGCAATCAACAACTAACATATAACCTTTTACAGTTATACAAATATAGTTAAGCTTGTATTAACTATTTAATCCTTTCCTCCCTCAAACCTCAAATGGATAATTATAATTTTCAATTGAGTATAGTCCATGTTTGACTTTTTAGGGTTGATTTTTACAATATATGTCAAATCTGATCAGGAACTACACTGTTTGCATAGGACAAGTGTACTCTTCACATGTACGCTGTTTGCAAAATACGCATATGTGCGTGAATAGAGTTCAAAGAGTTAAGCAAAGTGACTACTACAGTGGACATTGACAAACAGTGTAGACCCTAATGAGACGCGACTTAACGCTTAAAGTCTGCACTGTTAGCTATACCATATGAAAGTTCTCTGTACGGACAAAACTACAGTGTCTTTAGATCACCCTTGTACATCTACAATAAAATCTTCCAGCAAGTATACAGGGCTAGTTCAATACAATACCCTGATCAGAGGGTTCCAAGAGGGTCTCTCTAATCTTGATTTTAAATACTGTTAGTCGGTTGTCAACAGTTTGTAAAAAGCAACCCTAAAACTCGAAAATTAAGTAGACTTACATGAAAACTAGAATAGTCCATCTTATATACACATGAATCAAGGAGTTAAGTAATTAGTCAATAGAAAAACCAAAATTCGACATGTTTTGAACATGCACACTATGCAGAAAGCTCACATGTTGTTAAATGAACGATACACACGTGTATTTCACGATACTACGTTGAATGGTGGCTTGATTGTTGCATCTTAATTCACCCCCACTGAAACTTCAAATAGACAATTCTTGTTTCTGTTTAAGTTAAGTACAATTAAGGATTATCTTTACAATATAGGACAAGTGTACTCTTCACAGGTACATGTACACTATTGGCAAAGGGTGTCTATATGCGGGACTAGGGTTCAAAGGGTTATTAAGATAGAACGAATGTAAAACCAAGTTGATTCTAATTATTTGTCTCGTTTACAGGATTAAAATCTAATTTATTGAGGGAACATCAGACGTTATATTTACTCGCGAAGCCACGAGTGAAAATGTAACAGCCTGATGAGGTTACGAATGAATTAGATTTAGATCATTCACTGAAAAAAATAAAGTTATTCTATTAAAGTTCATTTCATGTTTTTAAACGATTTTTGAACTATATTGTCTGTCAGTTCTACCCCGTGTGGAGCCCCAAGCTAATATCGAACACCATTTCGTGACAGTTTCCCTTACCATGACGTCACTAATTTATTGATTTGACGTCAACGGTATTACGTCGTTGCTTCCGATCTTGGATTCGATTTACTCCATTTAGTGGTTTTCGACAAAGCAGGCTGCCGAAATTATACGATAACACACGATTAACTACGATTCTTGGGGAGCCCTTCGGGAAAACTCAGAATAGAAGCACTCGTGGCGATAATCCCATTGTTTTTTTAAACAGTGAGATTCTCAAATGATAATATACTGTTAATTCCTAGTAAACTACCGGAAATCATGAAATAAGAGTTTATTTACTACAATTTTATGCCTTCTTAAATCTTTTGTTATCTAGTTTTTTCCCGCATGTATCTGTTCAGTAAGATACAAGAGTCTGTTTTTTCTCCTTGTATTTTACTGCTTGTATTTTACTCCAACCTCGTTTTGGATTAAGCGTGACGTCATGTAAAGAATCCATGTGTTATTCTGTGTGGCATAATACAATCTTGTTATGCTTCAAATATTAAATGTTTCTGGATATAAAATGATTATAATAGCTGTTTAGCTGTTGCTGGTGTATAGTGCAGGACTAGGCCTCTAGACCCGTTTGCAAAATGGTGTTGAGAGAGTTTCTCACTTGATGTGAGTTAACGAGACCCTAGACATCACAAATCACCGAGGTGCTTGTCTGCCACACTGTCGCGTTTCCCATAATATACAAATCCAATATGGCCGCCGCCAGCCATTTTGGAAAAGCTAACTTTTTTGTTTTTTGGAGAATAAATAAGTGTAATACCTCTAAATTGATTGTTTTTTGGTGTGGAACTCATTTCTGCTGCCCTTTGTGCAATCTTGGGTGTCTTTGATTTGGAAAGGTCAAATTTCACATTAGTCAAATCCGATATGGCCGCCGCCAACCATGTTGGAAAAGCTTTTTTCGTTGTTTTTTTAAGAAAAATCAAATATTATACTTCTAAATTGATTATTTTTTAGAGTATAACTCATTTCTGATACCCTTTGTGCAATATGGGATGTCTTTGATTTGGAATGATCAAGTTCCACGATAGCAAAATCCAATATGGCCGCCGCAAGCAATGTTAAAAAAGCTAACTTTTTTCCTTTTTTGGAGAATAAACCAATGTAATACCTCTCAATTGATAATTTTTGGGTGTTGAACTCATTTCTGATGCCTTTTTTTCAATCTGGGATGTATTTGATTCGGAAAGGTCAAGTTTCACAATAGCCAAATCCAATATGGCCGCCGCAAGCCATGTTAAAAAGCTAATTTTGTTTCTTTTTTGGAGAATAAACAAATGTAATACCTCTCAATTGATAATGTTTGTGTGTTGAACTCATTTCTGAGGCCTTTTGTGCAATCTGGGATGTCTTTGATTTGGAAAGATCAAGTTCAACAATAGCCAAATCCAATATGGCCGCCGCAAGCCATGTTAAAAAGCTAATTTTGTTTCTTTTTTGGAGAATAAACCAATGTAATACCTCTCAATTGATAATGTTTGGGTGTTGAACTCATTTTTGAATCCTTTTCTACTATCTGGGAAGTTTTGATTCGGAAAGGTCAAGTTGCACAATAGCCAAATCCAATATGGCCGCCGCAAACCATGTTGAAAAAGCTAATTTTGTTGTTTTTTGGACAAAAATCAAATGCTATACTTCTAAATTGATTATTTTTTAGAGTAGAACTCATTTCTGATACCCTTTGTGCAATCTAGGGTGTCTTTGCTTTGGAAAGATCAAGTTCCAAAAGAAGCAAAATCCAATATGGCCGCCGCAACCATGTTGAAAAAGCTATTTGTTTTCTTTTTTGGAGAATTATCAAATGTAATACCTCTAATTTAATAATATTTTGGTGTGGAACTTATTTCTGAGGCCCTTTGTGCAATCTTTGGTGTTTTTGATTCAGAAAGGTCAAATTCCACAATAGCAAAATCCAATATGGCAGCCGCAAACCACGATGGAAAAGCTAATTTAAAAAAATAATAATTAAGAATTATCAAATATACATGTAATACATGTATATCTGAATTGTTTATTGCTTGTGTTTAACTCATTTCCTCTCTGAGGTCCTTTGTTCAATATGGAAGGGTCATTGGTTTGAAAAGGTCAAGTTCAATGCACAAAGGGCATCAGAAATGAGTTCTACTCTAACAAATAATCAATTTAGAAGTATAGCATTTGATTTTTGTCCAAAAAAACAACAAAATTAGCTTTTTCAACATGGTTTGCGGCGGCCATATTGGATTTGGCTATTGTGAAACTTGACCTTTCCGAATCAAATACATCCAAGATTGCACAAAAGGCCTAAGAAATGAGTTCAACACACACACATTATCAATTGAGAGGTATTACATTGGTTTATTCTCCAAAAAAGAAACAAAATTAGCTTTTTTAACATGGCTTTCGGCGGCCATATTGGATTTGGTTTTTGTGGAACTTGATCTTTCCAAATCAAAGACATCCCAGATTGCACAAAAGGCATCAGAAATGAGTTCAACACCCAAAAATTATCAATTGAGAGGTATTACATTGGTTTATTCTTCAAAAAAGGAAAAAAGTTAGCTTTTTTAACATTGCTTGCGGCGGCCATATTGGATTTTGCTATCGTGGAACTTGATCTTTCCAAATCAAAGACATCCCAGATTGCACAAAGGGCATCAGAAGTGAATTATACTCTAAAAAATAATCAATTTAGAAGTATTATATTTGATTTTTCTTAAAAAAAACAACGAAAAAAGCTTTTCCAACATGGTTGGCGGCGGCCATTTTGGATTTGGCTAATGTGAAATTTGACCTTTCCAAATCAAAGACACCCCAGATTGCACAAAGGGCATCAAAAATGAGTTCCACACCAAAAAACAATAAATTTAGAGGTATTACACTTATTTATTCTCCAAAAAACAAAAAAGTTAGCTTTTCCAAAATGGCTGGCGGCGGCCATATTGGATTTGGATATTGTGGGAAACGTGACAGTGTGGCAGACAAGCACCTCGGTGATTTGTGATGTCTATGGTCTCGTTAACTCACATCAAGTGAGAAACTCTCTCAACACCATTTTGCAAACGGGTCTTCAGGTCAGGTACAGGACTAGTATATTGAAGGCATATAATAACCACGTCACCAGTTCGCGGTGCGTTACAGTGCGTTGTATTCAGCCCTCGCCGTTCTTGTCAACCGATCAGACTCGCGCCAAGGGGCTCGTCAGATCGGCTATTTCCGCCAAACACTTCTCGATCTGAATAAATCACCCTGTATCGCACTGTCAACTGGTAATGTGTATTTATTTCCCAGTAAACCACCGGAAAGCATAAACTAATTGAATTGCTCTAGATTTGGTGGTGTTAGAGTGCCATGTGGTATGTGTTTTGCCCGTCTTGTAGTAAAAGATTTTTCACTTTTAATACAATATTGTAATGAGTGTCAAACAGTTTAGTTCCTGATCAGACGCCGCGTTGCGCGGCGTCTGATCAGGATCCGAACTGTTTGAAAATAATATTATACAGGTCAGGGTAAGTCAGTGAGTGGGTGAAAGGTTTAATAGATGAATTGATATACCGCAAAAAGATGCTTGCACATGTATTTTGTTTAACAATAAACCCTTATATGCTGGAATAACTATCGATGCATACTTTTCATTAATTCATAATAGAAAACTATAATTTGGTTTATCTTGTCTCATGTAAGCACTCAATTTAATTTCCCATAGGACATCAGAGTGATATTTTATTCCTTCACATTCTTATATTATCCTGCGCAAAGGGAAAACTGATGTAAAAACTGACGTAAACAATTGGTGTCCTAAAGAATGGTACTTTTGTACAAAATGTGGAAGTACATGTAGTCTGAAATACAGTAAAATTTGTATAAAGGGACCATTCAAAAGAAAACCATATGGGGAACTTAATCCTTTCAAATTCGTGATCAAATTTATCGTGATGTTTTTACCCCTTCACCGTCATATTGTTGTCTGCAATATCGTTTCAAATTTAGATTTAAGACAGTATAACTGACGTACTTTTAAAACAAGTGGCAAACAGTTTTGATCCTCTGATCAGGATCAAAACTGTTTGTAAAAAGCGCTTTATGACGTCATTGAGGGTGAGGTTATTCCCTGCCATTATTACGTCATGGCATATCGAACACATTCACTGTCACAATGCCGTCTGCCCGTAAACCTATCGTCTGCTTTCATTTCTTAAGTTTATAATTGAGGCAGTTTCATTTAAAATGCATTTTTATGAGTGTAAAACAGTTTTGTCCTGGTAAGACATATCGTTACGTGACGTCTGGGCAGGATCTTATCTGTTTGCATAAACACACATTTAAGTGTTTTCAAGCTTGGCACAAGAGGCATTAAGAATGCTTTTTCAGGGCTCCCATTTCTCCGGATTTATCCTAAATCTTCGGATTTTTTCTAGTACATGGTTGCTTAAAGCATGCTGAGAGTAAAGCAGAATGCGCCTTAAGGCGCATTCTGCTTTACTTTCAGCCTGCTTTTAGCAGCCACGTGTCAACAAAACTAGAAACAGGCGATGGGGAAAAGGTAAGATTCGTAAAATCGCACTTGAAAAATGCAAGTTTGGAAATTTTAGTTTTTTTACGTCAACTTATGGCAGCCCTGCTTTTAATAGCGAGGTTTTACTGTATATGATATTATTATTTTACAATAATGACGTTAATGTCTTTTAGATATGAAATCAGCAATTATATAAACTACGAATCCCCTATGAAACAAAATACTTATATATAAAACGCTTTTGAAACAAATTTCTACAAAGCCGATAGAGGTAAATTGAAGAATATTAGTATTGTTTACTCTAGAGGGTTTGAAAAGATTTGAAAAAATAAAAAGATTAAAAGACCTTTTCCCATGAAAAATACTGAAACTATTTTTCAAGCATACAGTTCCAAAGGTGATGTTTTGAAATCCCGGTTTATCTAATCATATTCCTCTTTATTCTCAAACGAATTGTTGTCTGCAACGTTTTTAGAAATACTGTTTAAATATAGTTAGAAAATCTAAAAACGCGTGTCAGGCAGTATGTAGATAGTTGCTCGGTGTGTACTCTTGAATTAGATGTCAAACAAGTAATATCTTGCTGAATGCTCTCTCTTCAAACTATCGATTTAACCCATTACCCAATAGCCAGTTTCTAGTTTTGAAGATAGGTGACCACTTAGAGCAGGTTGAAAGTAAAGCAGAATGTGCCCTAAGGCACATTCTGCTTTACTTTCAGCCTGCTTTAATATAAAATCTGCCATGCTATTTAAAATATTTGTAATGGTTATAGTTCATGAGGGTATAAACTAGAACTACTTTCATTAGCGGAGGAATAAATTAAATACGCTAAAAGTCGCTTCTATGGGGGAAAGGGTTAAGCGAAACATGGTTTATACTTGTTTGAATGAAACGTACGATCATTTAGAAATGATTCCCCCGTCAGGATCTTATTTGTTTGCATATACATACATGTTTAAATGTTTTCGAGCTTGGCCACGAATCTAGAATGGCTGCTATAGAGAGGTTGTACTGTATTAATCTATTATCATTATTTCACAAGAATAAATGTTCTGTCATTTAGATATGAAATCAACAATTATAAGTCATACATGTATAAACAATGAATCCCCTATGAAAACAAAATATTCATACATAAACGTTTTTGAAGAAAAAAAATGTCTAGATATATTTAAATTGAAGAATATTATCATTGTGTATTCTGTGGGAATTGAAAGATTAAAAAAGTTGAAAATTAAAAAATCTAAAGGCCCTTTCCCATGAAATACAGCGACATTTTTTTTTAATTTTTTTTCAATATTTTATTTCTCAATATACATACACAAACAGGTGAAACTAACATACATAGCTCTCGTTTCAATAAACATTTCTATCATATAGTACATTTATATTTACTATTTTCTAGCACGTAAATTTTTCTGTCTATTTATGTACAACAAGAAATAAGTTTTGTATATGATCGGTATAGAAAAGTAGAGAAAGTAGCGGAATATAGGAAAATAGGAAAGTTTTAGTGTGAGGAAGAAGCGGGTTTTACACTCTGTGTTTGCCGTCGATTAGTTTACAGGGGCCCATTTTATGAAACGTCGTACAACAAAAACGACCGTAAGTCAAAACTTTAAAATAATCTAATTTCATGTTTCTCCATCTAATCCTGTCTTGCGATATTTCTTTAGAATCGTCTTTCCAAAAAGATGTCACAAGACAGGATTAACTAACGACCATCTTTGTCGTACGACATTTCATAAAACGGACCCAGTTCCACAGTTCATGTTTTTATATTCCCGGTATATTCAATCATATTCCTCTTTTTTTCCCCCTACGAATTGTTGTCTGCAACATTTCCGAAATAGTGTTTCACGATAATTAGAAAATTTGAAAATGAGCATCAGGCAGTTTGTATATACAGCCGAGGGTCATAAGTCTTTTCCCAAAACATGGGGGCGATATTGGTACAGCAAATGCAGTATGCTCGTGGTCTATTCTTGAATTAGATGTCAGTAAAACAGTAATGTCGATTGTATCAGGTTGAAGATCATTTTACACTGTTACACTAGAAAATAAGTTAATCTTTCCTTATAAACAGGTGTATTGTAAAACAATTATTTCTATTGGAAACAGTTTGGAGTCTACCCGTCGTCTGATCAGACTCCAAACTGTTTGACATTTAGATAAAACTAAAACGCTAGAATTTTCGAAAGTCATTTGTCTATATTTTGTTGCCTTGCAATGTGTTTGCGTTTCGTTTCGTTTAAACGGGAGAGAATAAAATCTTCACTACTATCCATTATTTCTGTCAATTTTCGAAAAGCCTAATTTATCAAACATCATATGATATTTTCTCCATTAATCGAATTCAGATTTATACGGTATATATGATGAAAACCCTTTACTTCCTTATCCCGACTACCTTATTTTTGCAAACAGTTTGGATCCTGATCCGACGCCGCACACGGCGTCGGATCAGGATCCAAACTATTTGAAACTATTTTCAATATTTCTTTAAGTCAACAAAACATAAAAATTAAATTCAAGATATATAAGCAGACGACAATTGTTGAAAATTGATGACGACATGGTGGTGAAGGGATTAATATTTAGGCACACCTATAAGGCGGATTTGTGAACACCGTTGCAAACAGTTTGAATCCAGATGAGACGCCGAAAAAAACTCGGTGTCTCATCTTGATTCGAACTTATTTTTAACTACTCTGGCGACATTTTAAAGAAATAAAATGAAGATATATCAACTTTTGAATTGTTGCAGCCGACAAGTTATTGCAGACGACTATTATATAGCGCACTAAAGTCTGAATGCTTTCTCTTCAAACTATCGATTTAAGTGAAGCAAATTTATATTTGTAGAGAGGCGCAGATTATTTTGAGACATGCAACACAAGCACTGCTAAATTACTTTTGGAAAAGTGCTTTGATTGCACTTCACGTGGCTAAGACGACTGGCATTAATCGACCCTTTCCAAATGCATTACTTTTTTTTTTTAAATGAAAATCGTTTAAATAAAATACTCGTACATAAAACGTTTTTGTAAAACTGACAGAGATCAAATGAAGAATATTATTATTGTTTACTCTTGAGGATTTTAAAAGATTTAAAAAAAATATAAATCAAATTTGAAATTTCCAAAGAATACACCGAAACTTTTTTCCAAGTGTACGATTCCAAAGATGATGTTTTTGTTTTCTTGGTTTATTCAAAGAATTTCTTCTTTATTCTCCTACAAATTATTGTCTAGAACATTTCTCAAATGTTGGTGGTCTTTTTTAATGTTCGAACAAACCTAAACGAGTATCAGGCAGTTTTTATAGAATTTTCCCGGTGTCTCATCTTGAATTAAATGTTTAGAAATGCCCGTATAGTCGATTCTATCAGGTTTGAATAAAATATAGCCAGACTATTTTAAATGGCTGTCGTCTTTTGCATTCAATTGTAATTGTTCTGTATTGCGTTTTTGTTTAGATTCTTTTAAAACGAGCTAAAATAACGTTTTTCTCCTGTTCATTATTTCTGTAAATTTTCCAAAGAGTCTAATCTATTATATATCATCAAAATGCTATTTTATCCAATTATCAAATTCACCTTATACGGTAGATTTACAGGCAGGATCAATTTTCAGGCACATTAATGGAGAATTTGAAACAACTACATGTATTTAAAAAAGTTTGAAACCGGCGTCTTGTTTAGATCCAACTTGTTCGACACCCAAATTATAGTTTCTGGAAGATAATGTAGATAAAACAACTCTTGAAATTGTTGCAGGCGAAACTATTGCAGACGACTAGCCCGTTAAAGCGGCTGAAAACTGCTGCAAACAGTTTGAATCTTGTTGAACCGCCGATTGAATTGGTGTCTCATTTGGATTCAACCTTTTTCTAACCACTCTCGCGATAATTCGGAAGAAAAATCATGTAGGACACTCAACTCTTGAAATTGTTGCAGACGACAAGTTTAACAGACGACTTTTACATAGCCGGTGTAATGAAATATTGTGACCCCACGTAATAGAGTGACCCCCCGGTCGAAATATTTCGACCGGGACCCCCCGGTCGAAATATTATGACCCCCTTACGTGAAATAAAGTGACCGCTCATGAAATAAAGTGACCCCCCGTAATAAAGTGACCCCCTATACAAACGTGTCTGTTTAGTATCATTTTAAGAAATAATAACATGAACTTATGTATCATCGTGCAAAAGAACTCGGGTAGGAGTTGAGATGCGTAAATATTAAATCACGAGGCCATATTGGATCCCGATGAGAAGCCAAGTTACTTGGTGTCTAATATAGATCCAAAATGTTTGCAATTCGTGCAGAGGGTTTAAATAAAAAAAGAAAAGGTAATGTATTTGTAAAGGGTCGATTCATGCCAGTCGTCTTAGCTGCATGAAACTCTATTATAAGCACTTTCCAAACAAATGTAAGCAGTGCTGGTTTTGCATGTTTCAAAACAATCTGCGCCTCTCTACAAGTATAAACTTGCCTAATTTAAATCGATAGTTTGAAGAGAAATCATACACCCTTGAGCCGGTGTAATGAAATATTGTGACCCCCATATAGATAGAGTGACCCCCGGTCGAAATATTTCAGAAAAAGTGACTTTTGACCGAAATAGAGTGACCCCCTCTTGAAATATTTTGACTCTAGGGGGTCACTTCATTTCAGGTATGACATGAAATAAAGTGACCCCCATAATATTATGACCCCCTTCGAAATATTAGGAAAATGTGAATCCCTTGTCGTAATATAATGCCCCCCCCCCACTGAAATATGCTGAACCCCCCCCCCCCCCCAACGATCAAACCCGCTCTCCTCCCACCCCAAGTTGATACCGACATTATGTACATATATGCACTTTCAAAGTCCTTGATAAAGTTTATCTATAGTTTACCCTTACATCACTGAAAACTCAAATGGACAATTCTAGTTTTCAATTAAGTCTAGTCCATTTTTGACGTTTTAGGGTTGATTTTTTACAATATATGTTTAAGTGACAAACAGAGAAGACCCTGATCAGGCTCTTTATTACATGTCACCTTATAATAATCGAGCGTTTCCGCATGTGTCTTCCCAGTAAAACACAAGAGTCAATATCAGCCACCTTGTATCAGCCACTTTGTATTTTTCTCCAACCTCGTTTTCGATTTAGCGTGATGTCAATTACGTACATGTACAAGTTCCGCGCTATTCTTTGTGACATACAAACATTCTTGTTCTGCCTTAAATAATTAATGTTTCTGGATATAATATGATTTAAACAACTATTAGCTGTTATGACCGATCTGCTGCAAATGACAACAAGAGCCGTATACGGCCCTAAATCGCTCACCTGGAATGGCTAATGTAAATGAAATATCGTGGAACGCTGATAAATTATGCACATGTATATGAGTATATGCCCAGAGCAATGTTTTGAACAAAAGAGATCATTGTTTAAAACATTTTAGTAAAATTAGCGAGAATGTGAGAATATCCGGTCTTTTGAAGCGGTTAGCTCGTATTCTTCGGCATTTGTTGCAGTGTAACCTAGCCTTTCATCTCCGTTTTTAAACGGCCGTTAACTTTTTCATTCATAAAACCTTAGTGTTCAATCGAGTCTATTTCATTTTTTACTATACTAGTTTGGTTTTACAAGTAAGTGCAATTGACAAACGGTGTAGACCCTGATTAGACGGCAACTTTAGGAGCCCTGTGATATGCGTCTACCCTGTTTGCACAGGACAAGTCTTTTCTCTACTGAAGTATTCTCGTCGCTGAAAACACATGTATAGTATCACACGAAGATGATTGAATATGCAAGTTAGATTTCTAAATGAATTAGCCGTTACGCAGAATAGTGGACACGCAGGTGGCCCACTTGCTCTCATTTTCGAGCATTAAAATAAGAAGGGCATTTTTACATAACTTGTAATAACTTTTTTTTCTGGACAGATATCGTTCCTGTGCAAACGGCCTGTGTTAGCTTAAACATTTTCCTTTATGATGGAATTGTTTTGAAAAAATATTTTAATAAGATTTTGGTCCTTTTTTAAGTTTAAAAAGACACCTCTAAATCACATTAAACAAAGAGTAAAATGCTGAAAATAAGCCTCGACACGGATAATATAACACGACCTTATGCATTTATACAAATCGATATCAATTCTGTGCAAACGGGCTCGTATACTTGACTATTTGTTCTTTCTTTTGATATAAATTTAAGAATTGTAAGTTAATGTTAATTTGGTCCTTTTTCAAATTGAAAATAAAATTAATATGTTCAAAGAGTCGTCGGGAGTTTCCGTAAATACCGAGCGGTAAGAGCCGAACATTGACGGGCACGCAAGCTAGCGTAGGACAGTTTATCGATAATCTATCGGTGTCCACTATTCTGCCTAACGTTTCCTTCAACATAATTATATTTTCTGCAGTACCGAATGAACATACGATTTAGAAACTATTACACCACCAGGATCTTATTTGTTATGCATATAGATATCTACATACATAGATATGAACTCAAAAAGTATATTATTATTGTTTACTCTAGAGAATTTGAAAATATTTGAAAAATTAATAATTAAAATTTAGAAAGCCTTTATATACACCGAAACTATGTTCCACTTTTATAATTTATGATTTTTAATTCCTGGTTTATTCAGTTGTATTTTGCTTTATTCTCCTACGAATGAATGTCTGCATCGTTTCTAAAATATTGTTTTTATGATAGTTAAACCCCTAAAAATGAGTGCAAAGCAGTTTGTATATAGGAGTCTATACTTGAATTAATTGTTATAAAATGCAAGTAAATTCGATCTTATCAATTTGACGATTATTTTACACTCTTACAGTGGAGAATACTTCGAATAAACGTTTTTTCATGATAAAACAATTATTTCTACCGCAAACAGTTTGGATTCTACCCGGCGTCGGACCAGCCTCCAGACTGTTTGACATTCAGATAATAATAAAACGTCAGATTTTTAAAGGCTGTAATTTTCTATATTTTATTTCGTTATATTGCGCGCGCGCGTGTGTGTGTGTGTGCGTGTGTTTGTGTATGTGTGTGTCTTCGTTTAAACGGAAAAGAATAACGTCATCACTAGGCTACTATAAATTATTTATGTCAATTTTCCAAAAAGCCTAATTTATCAAACATCATATGATATTTTCTCCAATTATCGAATATATGCAGGCACACTAAGGGCGATTTGTGATAACCTTTGCAAACAGTTTGAATCCAGATAAGGATTATGAGACGCAAAGTAACTCGACATCTCACCTGGATTCATTTTTTTTCTAACCATTATGGCGATATTTTCGGAAAGAAACTAGAATTAATCCACTTTTGATTTTTTTGCAGCCGACAAGTTATTGCAGACGGCTATTATATAGCGCGCTAAAGGTTGAATGCTTTCTCTTCAAACTATCGATTTAAGTGAAGCAAATTTATATTTGTAGAGAGGCGCAGATTATTTTGAGACATGCAACACAAGAACTGCTTTTTTCTTGGAATGTCCTGGCTTTTATAACATTTCATGTGGCTAAGACGACTGACATGATTCGACCATTATCGAAATGCAATACCCTTTTTATTTTATTAAACTCACTGCACGCGGAGGGCGAATTTGTGATTACTATTGCAAACAGTTTGGATCCAGATGAGACGCCGAGATACTCGGCGTCTCATCTGGACCCAAACTGTTTGACACTCTGGTTATATTTTCTGAAAGAAAATGCAAACAAATCAACTCGGAGAATTATTGCAGACGACTTTTTTTGCATCGCGTGGAGAAGGTTAATAGAGGTTGATTGATACATGCAAGTCACAAATACAGAATTATTTGTTACTGGTTTATAATTGTTTTGTAAAATAGATTCTGTTTTTTTAGTATTGTCTGTAGATCTAATACTGAAAGAAACATACGAGCATAAAACCTTTCCCCCATAGCTTGGTTTGCTTAAAACCACCTAGTAAAACCAACGTGTCTGACTTATTGTACATTGAGTTAACTCTTTCACTCTCAATGACGCCTTAAAGCGCGTTTGCAAACAGTTTAAGGCCTGATCAGACGCCGCGTAACACTCTAATCGATATTTCTTAACCCTTTGAACCCTAATCCCGCATATAGGCGTCATTTTCAAACAGTGAACATGTGAATAGCACACTTGTTCTGTGCAAACAGTGAAGACCCAGATCAGAGGGCTCCTAAGGAGCCCTCTGATCAGGGTCCTCACTGTTTGTCATAATGCCAAACATTGACAAAACAACCCTTAAAAGTCAGAAATGGACTAGACTTAAATGGAAACTGGAATTGTCCATTTAAAGTTTCAGGGAGGAAAGAGTTAAGTCAAACAACCTTAAATCTAACTGAAACGTGTCTTGCAGACAACAATACTGATGCAGACGACAATAAAGCGGTGAAGGGGTAAAAATCTCCCGAAGAATTTTATCATGAAAGGCAGTCCGTCGCCAGTATTAACCTCTAGCATAAGTGGAATCTTCTTGTCAGTCCATGTGTATTAGGGGTATTTTATTTTCTACCTTCGTTTAGTGAATATTACTTGCTTAATACTTTGGCATACATCTTTTGGTGACACAGCTTAGAACCAGAAAGGAGGGTTCGTGCAGGAGTTCACTAAAAAGGGTGTGAACTTTTTTTTATCGATTATATATACAGTGAAACCCCTCTAAATCGGACCTGTGTGGGGACAACAAAAACGTCCGGTTTAGAGGGGGTTTATCCTATAACCAAATAGCTTGTTTCTAGTATGGAAGCTAACTGAGCACTTAAAGCAGGTTTAAAGTAAAGCAAATTGCGCCTTATTTACTTTCAACCTGTTTTAAGCTATTATCTGCTAGAATGTATAAACTATTTTCTTCGGTGTAGGAATAAATCAAAGACGTAAAAAGGTGTATTTATGGTGTAATGGGTAAAAATGAAGAAGGGTAGGAAACGGGACCAAACCTTTTGTCCGGTTTAGAGAGAATTCCGGTATTTCGAGGTTCCGGTTTGGAGGGGTTTCACTGTATTGTAAAACTTAACCCCCAAAATAAAAATGAACAAGAATTAGTTAGAAACTTGATTTGTCCTATCAAAGATCAAGAGGTTAATCTCGGGTGAATGTTAAGTGTCTAGCATATATATTATATTGTAAAGTGAAACCCACGTGCCCACCTTCGCAAATTTCTGAAACTCATTTGGCATTAAGTGAACGTTTCCACTTCTAGCTTTTTGTGCCTGTAGCATATGAATGAACCATCCTTCAAATTGATTATAGCTTCTTCAGCTATTATAGATCTCCCGAGAACAATATTCAGAGTAACAATGAGAGGACTTTATTCTTTCTCGTTTAAACGCAACTGAACACACGAGCAATGTAATAAAATGTAGCAAATGGTATATTTCTTTTAAGAAATATTTTTATCGGCGTGGCAAACTTTTTTGAGCCAGATCAGACGCCGGGTTCACCCGGCGTCTGATCCGACTCCAAAATGTTTGCGGTGGACAAAATGATTTAGTTTTAACGCGTTTGTTGGGAAAGAATAAAGGCTTCACAGTAGAATACCGTATTGCTCTCACTGGATTTTAACCCTTAGCCCGCCAAACAAATTGTCGTCTGCTATATTTCTCGTCTGCTTCAAGTTTCAAAGTGCTTCAAAGTTGCTCAAAATTGCTGAAAATGTTGTCCGAGTGTCAAACAGCTTGGATCCGGATGAGACGCCGAGTTACTCGGCGTCTCATCCGGATCCAAGCTGTTTGCATATGGAGCTATAGTCGTGACTGGCAGGCTAAGGGTTAACTATTTTATCGTCTAATTTTGTCGTCTGCTTTTACTCTTTCACCTCCATATTATCGTCTGCTTTAACACATTCAACCCTATTGACGAGTTTACTCGTCAATTACACACAGAATACCTTCAAGAGCCATCTGATCGAGGTCTGCACTATTTATCATTTTACATTTTTTGCGAACAACAGCCATGTATAGTAAAAACTTGACTAGATTTAAAAGAAAACTGGTATCGTCCATTTAAAGTTTAAGGTGAAAATGAGTTTATACTGTGACGGATCGATTCTTTTAAAGAAATTCGCTTCAACTATTTCACGAACAATACAAATAGGATAAAAAAGACAGTCATATTAGATTGACCTGGTGGTCGAGAGGTTAGAACATGGTGTTGTATTTTTTATTCATAATACAACGTAGTGCCATTAGGCTTTAAAGCCCATGAGGAAAACACATCAACAAATATGCACATGACTGACATTATGATATGCCAAGTTACAAAATACATACATATATAACGCAATGCACAATTGCGGAGAAGGTATTTAACAATCATGGGTGCGTATATTTAGATGAGCAGAGATTCTTATATTTTAGAGCATGCTTTGTTTTGCCTCCTCGTAATGGATTAAAACCCCCAGCAGAGCTAATATAATTTCTTTGAAATGTAATTTTCTAACCTCTATCATTTTCCTGACTTACTATTTACGCATTTTTATCACATAACTTGCCGTCTGGGAGTGGAATAAAGCCAACATATAAATATCATATTCCACTAGTGAAATATCGTTTTTTGGGTTCCGGCCAGATATTTTCGTCCACAAGCGCTGCATGTAGCGGGACGCCAAAATGACGTCATTTGCGATAACGTTACCGCAAACATCGTCAGATTTTGGCCGAAAATCTACGTAGCAGAAATACGACAAAATTCGGCTTCGATTGATTTAATATGTGTTTAAAATTGTTATGTGATAAATAGAATCTAACATTCGTGCTCATTACTTATCATTTTTTAATAATCTCGTTAACTAAACTTGTGTAATTTTTGGAGTTACAGTGAAGCTCACTTATAACGAAGTCGTGAGGACTGTCTGATTTTTTTCATTATATCCAAATTTCGTTATATCAGGTCCATTTTACTGTAAGTTAATTAAAGATGAGGAATAACATTTGTTTCGTTATATCCAGTATTTCGTTATATCCATTTTCGTTACAAGCGAGTTTCACTGTATCGCATCTCCTTCGTCAGCACTTGTGAGCTAGTCTGGCGGGTCACGGGACGTGACCCGCCAAACTTGCTCACAAGTGTTGACGACGGAGGTGCGATACCTTAAAAAATTACGCAGGTACAATATTGTTCACAGACATGAAATACTCACCAATAGGTCCAATTCTGAGCTTGGAAACAAACCTACATGTATTTAGTCAAGAACGATGTTTCTCACATAACTACCCCTGTTTTCCATAGCGAACAACGATGACGAATATCCTTATCTCCAATATGTGTAAGATCACTTTGATGACGTCACTATTTATAACGGCGTTTTGACTTTACCGGGGTTCCAAAAAAAAAAATGCATATTGCTTTAAAAATAGCTTAAATCGTTGGTAATGTGAGAAAAAGAATCTGTCACTCGTCGATGTTTAAGACAAGTTGATCTCAAACTCATCTAGAATAGAAAAGTTATTAAGCTCGCCAAGGCTCGCTTAATAACATTTCAATTCTAGATTCGTTTGAGATCAGCTTGTCTTAAATATCGACTCATGACAGATCCTATATGTCATTGTCGTCTTTAGAATTGACCGTCTGTAATATTTCCCAGAATTGACATTCATCTACTATTTCAACAAGAATGCTGTGTTTTCACACCATGTTTTATAGAAATAAAGTTTGATAACCCAGTCTATGTTTGCTATGTAAACTGTGCAGATCTTGATCGGAACCCTCTGACCATGTTGCTGGTCGCTTTAACTTTTCCTGAAATACTTTCCAAACCCCTCTATGAATAAATATAAACTTGTCTTTTTCAAAAGTGGATTACCGTATAAAAATATTCTGCGTCCTTGGTATATTAAGCTTTTGAGGAAAACAGTATATCATTAATGTTCTTCGGACTTTATTTTCCACAGAGCTGACATTTCTCCGGATTTTTCCTAAAACTTCGGATTTTTTATCCAGTACATGGTAGCTTAAAGCAGGCTGAAAGTAAAGGATAATGCGCATGCTTACTAACAACATGCTTTAAGAAGTCGCATGCCAACAAAACTAGAAACAGGCTATGGGATAAAGGTACGATTCGTAAAATCGCACTTGAAAAATGCAAATTTGGAACTCTTAGGATTTTTCATGTCAACTTATGGCAGCCCCGTTTTCCATTATCCAATGAAATGATTGATTTAAGATGCAAAATCAGTCGGCGTTTGATCTGGTTGTCACTCTCATCAATGTGTCTACAACTTAAGATGAAGAAACAAAAAAACCATATGCCAAACAACAATTTTGTAATAGATAACTCTCCGGAAAATACGTAAATTGACTACACAATGCAGTCTGGTCGTTTTTAAGGAACTTGAAACTATTTTGATATCACAATGCAGATAAAATATTCCGAACAGGGAACTAAAGATAGTATAAAATTATTAAATTGCTCTTTTATGATAAATTGATCTCTAATGGCCGTTATCAAAGGTAATCATGTTCAAATACACGTCTCGAAAACATTTTCCTCTTTGATTTTATGACTGAATGCATAAAACAAAAGTGTGATGTGTTTTCTTTGCAGTAACATTGGACTATCTTAAATAAATGGAAATTGGAATTGTCCATATGAAGCTTAAGGGGTCAATGAGTTAAGTGAGAGAAAGAAACGACCAGTTTGTGAAAGATATTGATAGAACAGTCCAGAGCTGCAGATAAGGGGAGTACACGTATTTAAAAAAACAACAGTCTTTATTTTTGCGTTAAACCCTATGGTGTCACTACTCATTAGAATCGTCTCTTCAAGACGATTCTTATGAGTAGTGACACCACAGGGTTTGGTGGTGCTGAAATGAGTGGGGTAATGCTAGATTTGTTCAATAAATCCCTCTAATCTGAAGCCCATGGTCAACAGACACTGAAGTTCTTTTGTGTTACACCACACACGTCCCTTGTTGCTGTTGCAATTTTCTAGCTGTATAATATGAATAATTGACTATACAAAACAGCATACATGTCCTAACTAATTTGCTCGTTAACAGCATACATGATTCAATGGTGCATATTCGCGACTCTATGAAGTGGAACTATTTTCTGTACTGGGGGAATAAATTGAATGCATACAATATGCATCTTTGGAGTAATGAGTTCCAAAGATAGTCGCAAATAGGTCGTATTCTGTATCTGTTTTACACATTCATGAACAATTGTATAATTTAACCCTTTACCTGATAGCATATGTCTAGTAGTGAAGATAGGTGACTACTTAAAGTAGGTTGAAAGTAAAGCAGAATGCGCCTTAAGGCGCATTCTACTTTACTTTCAGCCTACTTTAAGCTATCCAGCGCTAGAATATAGAAAATATTCCATGTAAAATGTATTCATGACTGATTAAATTGAAACTATTTTCTTCAGCGGAAGAATAAACTGAATGCGCTAAAAGGCGCTTCTATAAGGTAAAGGGTTAAGGTAACATGTGTGGAAGCCTTCCAGCTGGCTTGCGGAAGGTCGGTGTTAGCTCATTCACCCCTAAAACTTTAAATTGACATTTCCAATTTCAAAATAAGTATTGTCCATTATTGTCTATGTAAGGCTGATTTTAACTATATATTTCAAAATAACAAACAGTGTAGACCCTGATCAGAGGGCTCAAGGAGCCCCCTGATCAGGGTCAACACTGTTTGTATTGTACAAGTGTAATCATCAAAGGTACTCTGTTTTTAAATGACGAGTATACTCGTCGCCAGGGTTGAATGTGTTAATAATATAGTCTACACTCTGATGGTATGTTGTTCTACCCTCAGATCGGGTCTTATTCCACCTGTGTAGATAGCTTGCAGTTAAAAACGATACATATTAAATATCATCGAAACAAAACAATGGAGATAGACAATAAATGATTTTTTTCATAGATTTATTATATACCTACACCAATTCTGACGAAAAAGAACATTTTTTTCTCTCAGTAATAAAAAACGTTTTATTCATAACTTCTGTGTAAATCTTACCCTTCTTATTAACTGGATGTCGCGATATGACCGTAATTTCAGAATTTATGTTTGACTTAACCCATTACTCTATATATAGTCGGTTACTAAAAATTAAGATAGATGACCACTTAAAGCAAGTTGAAAGTAAAGCGTATTCTGCTGTATCAGGGTCTGTACTGTTTGCCACATTGCCATACATTGACAAAAACAACCATAAGTATTACAGGTAGATGGTTGTTAAAGCAGGCTGAAAGTAAAGCAGAATGCTCCTTAAGGAGCATTCTGCTTCACTTTTAGCCTGCTTTAAGCTACCATCTGATTGGATATAGAAACTATTTTTTATGGCGCAAATTCATGACTGTTTAAAGTGAAAGTATTTCTTCAGTGGAGGAATCAATTAAAGTCGTTAAAAGGAGTATCTATTGGGTAATGTTTTAAACGGAAATGAATAGCTCATTTCCCACTGTTAATCGATAAAAAGCTATAAAATGTGACCTATCGAACCTACGGACTGATTGGATTTTATCGCCCGTCAGATCTTATCGTGTATATTTTCCTTGTTTAACGTCAGTACTCTTCACTAGTTACATGTTCTGAGCTTTATTCCGGGAGATACAGTAGCGATTGATCACAGTTCTTCGAAGTCAATATCGTCATTTGCATTTCCTGATTGCGATTGCAAAAGTTCATTGTCTTGTTTTGCTATACGAATGACACAGATTTCGTCTCCCCTCCTAACCCTCCCCCACCACCCAAAGTAATAATAATAAAAACTATCACCGACAAAAAGGTGCATTGGCTGCCTAAAGTAAGATGAAAGTAAAGTAGAAAGCGCCTGTCTTTTACAGTGCTTTAAATGACCACACATCTTTTATACTCGTTAGTAAAGTATTCATTCATTCATTCATGCATGCATTCACTGAATAACACTTCAGCCATTTAGCATTTTGCTCGACTTTCATTGTACACTAGATGCTTTTTAGGTTTTTTTATGTACTTGTATATATTTTGAGTGCCTAATGGAAGATTGATTTTATCAAATGAGCTTTCTCGTTCAATAAATGGAAACATCCGGTTTCTATAT
Source organism: Gari tellinella (assembly GCA_922989275.2). Taxonomy (NCBI): domain Eukaryota; kingdom Metazoa; phylum Mollusca; class Bivalvia; order Cardiida; family Psammobiidae; genus Gari; species Gari tellinella. The sequence goes on from OV277858.1 coordinate 78,255,487, forward strand.
AATAAAATCTAGCCCTTGTTATACCATTATATACCCCCATATAATGCAAAATCACAAACATTGCAGATCCTATCAAGATGTTCGCCTTAATGAGTCATATTATCTGGGTCTACATTGTTAGCATAGGACACGTGTACTCTTTAAAGATTTGTAAAGGCCGGACCCCAATGTTCAAGTTAAGAGTTTGAGTTGAGTCCGATATCGTTCTCAAGTATTTGATTGGCTTATATGACCCTTTGCTCAAACCTGACCCATCAAATACTTGAGAACGATCGCAGACTCAACTCAAACTCTTTATATTCTTCGACCCGGGGTCAACTCGTCGCTAGGGTTCAATGTTGCATACATGCATTCCAATGTATCTAATCCGGGCACTCTTTGAAAAAGACGGTAGACCACAAAAGACAGGTGACTACTTAACCCATAACCCCATCAATACGCCTTTTTACGCTTTTAATTTAATCCTCCACTGAATGAAATTGTATTACTTTATACTGTCATAAATAAAGATCATAAGAAATATTTTCTATATTCTAGCAGATATTAGCTTAAAGCAGGCTGAAAGTAAAGCAGAATGTGCCTTAAGGCACATTCTGCTTTACTTTCAACCTGCTTTAAGAGGTCACCTGTTTTCAAAAATAGAATCAGGCTATGGGGTAATGGGTTAATGCATGGTGAAATGGAGCTTTCTGTCTTACTTTTACTCTGCATTAACATTAAGAATCGTCAAAAGGAACTTTCTGTCTTATTTTATCCTTCATTAAGCTGTCGCCTGTTATCATCTCGTTTAGAGATTGAAAGTATCGTTTTATATAAGTAACCAATTTAGAGAGGTTTAACATATGATTTTAACTAAATAGTCACTTGTCTTGAATTTCGAAACATAATGGCGCCGAGAGTTCGTTATGGCAGGGCTTTATTGTATACAGTCGAAGTTCGATCACTCGAACTCGTTTAACACATTTGATTTATTCTTCCTCTGAAGAAAATAGTTCCTATTTATACCGTCAAGGTACCATTAGACACGAGTTCTCAGTCCTGTCAGATGGTAGCTTAAAGCAGGCTGAAAGTAAATCAGAATGCGTCTTAAGGCGCATTCTGCTTTACTTTCAATCTGCTTTAAGTGGAAAAATATATCTTCAATACTAGAAACGGACTTTGGGGTACTGTGTTTAAGTACTTATCCAAACTTCTTTATTTGAGTATCGAGGTTCGAATAATAATACTTAACTATAAATATATCATTAATTAAATTTAAGGTATGCATTAATTACATTGAAAATCGAGACACTTGTGAACAATACAACACATTTAGTATACCATAAATTCCTCTATTAACCCCTTCACTGCCATGACGTCATCAATTTTAGATAATTGTCGTCTGATTTTATTTCTCAAAAGTTATTTTTTAGACATGTTGACTTCGGCAATAATGAAATGAGTGTCAAACTATTGTATGCCGGGTAAGGCAGTGAAGGGGTAAAGTGCTTATCCAAATTTCTTTGATTGAGTATCGGGCTTCGAATAATAACTCATTATCCCCTGGAACTTCTAATAGAAAATTCCAGTTTGCAATAAAGGCTGGTCCATTTTAGACTATCTAAGGTTGTTTTTTTGTAATAAATTGCCAAATGGCAAACAGTAAAGTCCCTGATCAGAGGGCTCCTGCAGGAGCCCTCTGATCAGGGACTTCACTGTTTGCTTAGGACAAACGTACTCTTAACAGGTACACATTTGGTAAAAGACGCATATAAGCGTCACTAGGGCTCAATGAGTTAATACGTGTAGATCAACATAAATATTAGTATATTATTAATTAATTTTAAGGTATACCTTAATGGCATTAAAATTGGAGGCACTAATGAACAAGACAACACAGCTAGTATACGGTAAATTCCGCTGTTAATGTATTTTCATCTTAAGTACTTATCCAAATTTCTTTAATTGAGTACCGATGTTCGAATGTACTTTATTATTAATAAACTATTAATTAATTTTAAGGTATACATGTTATTGTACATTAATTACATTGAAAATCGATCGAGACACTTATGAACAATACAATATATATCCTAGTATACTTTAAATCCGCTATTAATGTACTATCATACTGAAGAAGTATTGTTCTAGAAGTTTAACTCTTTCATGATCAAATCATTCGGGAGATTTTTACCCTTTCACCGCTTTATTGTCGCCTGCTTCAGTATTGTTGTCTGCAAGACACGTTAGATTTAAGGTTGTATGACTTAACAAATATCGATAAGAGTGTCAAACAGTTTGCGTCCTGATCAGACGCCGCGTTACGCGCGTCTAATCAGGACCCAAACTGTTTGCAAACGCGCTTTAAGGCGTCGCTGAGAGTGAAAGGGTTAAAGCGGATACCAGTCACTCCCAGACTGCTTTACCTCTTTTCTTTCTTGAAACTTCAAAGGGACAATTCCAGTAATCAATTTGTTCTAGCCCATTTTTGTGTGTGACTATTTAGGGTTGTTTTTTGTAGTTCAATATTACCGTGACAAACAATAAAGACCTCAGATCAATGTCTGCACTGTTATAGTTAAAAGAAAAAAAAGTCCCTTAAAAGTCAAAATAGACTAGACTTGAATGGAAATTGGGATTTTCCATTTGAAATCTCAGGGTGAATAAGCTAACCGGACATTTTGCTTAGTTGGACAGTGCGGGTTTCAAATGTTATACTGTCCGCTTTATGCACATACATGAACCATGCATGTATATACACTAAATACATGTATCATCCGATATGTGTAAAACAAACTCTTTGTCTAATAGTCTAGAAAGTCTAACGATGTGTCTTCATGAATGTACATACGCGGATCCAGAGGGGTGGGGACAGGACCCCGCCCTTGAAAATCATTAAAAAGTAAAGAAGAGAAGGAAACACTGAATTTATGTTGTACGGTGGAGAAAACTTTATATACTTTCCCGTTTAAACGAAACGCAAATGCAATACACTAACTGTAGAACATTGCAATTTCTGAAAAGTGGTTACGATTCTTTTTAATCTCAGTAGCAAACAGTTTAGAGCCAGATCAGATGCCGGTTACCCGGCATCTGATCTGGCTCAAAACTGTTTGCAGTAGAAGTAAAACTTCTTGCATAAACGCATATAATAGGAAAGAATAATAACGTCTTCTCTACTGAAAGTTAAATATTGTCGATTAGAAACAACACCCACTCCCCACATCGCTTGATCCAAGAAAGAACATGTCCTAATGAATATATTAACATTTACCTATCACGAGTGACTTGGTAAATAATCCAAACACGTTTCTTGTCTCATAGTGTAAAACATCAATTGCTACAAATATCAAGCATTATTCAAATGGTGAACTCTTTCACCCTCAATGACGTCATAAAGCGCGTTCGCAAACAGATTTGATCATGACCAGACGCCGCGTAACGCGGCGTCTGATCAGGATCAAAACTGTTTGCCACTTATTTTGAAATTGCGTCAGCTATACTGCCTTAACTCATTGAGCCCTAGTGACGCATATATGCGTCTTTTACCAAAAGTGTACCTGTGAAGAGTACACTTTTCCTATGCAAACAGTGAAGTCCCTGATCAGAGGGCTCCTGCAGGAGCCCTCTGATCAGGGTCTTCACTGTTTGTCATTTTGTAAAATATTATAAAAAACAACCCTAAATAGTTGAAAATGGACCAGCCTTTATTGCAAACTGGACTTGTCCATTGGAAGTTTCAGGGGATAATGAGTTAAATCTAACTTTGAAACGATATTGCCGATAACACTATTGAAGCAGACGACACCATGGCGGTGAAGGGGTAAATACCTCAGGATAAATTTGATCATGAAAGAATTAAGATACTGTTGATTGATTACCGAATGTTATTTTGTTGTAAATTATATGTTTTGTATGAAATTCATTTTCGAGTGCATCAAAAAGTTTTATGTACTTGTATATATGTTGAGGGCCTCATGGAAGCTCTCCCGTTAAAAGCATCTTTATCATTATTATTATTATAACTATTATTATTATTATAATTTTTATCATTATTATTATTATTATTATTATGTGCTTTAATTAAAGGTGGAATATGACAACTTTTTCGACAACTTTGAATGTTGAATTGAAACTGAGTGGCAAACTGTTTGGAGCCTAATCAGACGTCGGATTACCCGGCGTCTTACCTGGCTCCAAACTGTTTTAGATAGAAACAGTTATTTAGCTTAAATGCGTTTATTGGGAAAGAATAACGTCTGATCATATGTACAAATATCAAGCAATATAATGTGCAAAACCAGTTACTTGCATTTTATCGAAAACCATTGCCGTGGTGGGAAAGAAGTTTCTACTAATTCGTTTATCTAAAGTTACAGTAGAGAAACCCTAACGCATTTCAGTAAATTTCCGAAAATGACGGCCTGTTAAAAATTCTGATGATTTTTATTTCTTTCTTAGTGGCAAACAGTTTGGAGTCTGACCAGACGCCGGGTTTCTCGGCATTTTATCTAGATCTAAAACTTTTGCAATGGAAATACATGTAATTGTTACAGCAAAAACGCGTTAACTCTTTCCTCCCTGAAACTTTAAATGGACAATTCCAGTTTCCATTTTAGTCTAGTCCATTTCTGACTTTTAAGGGTTGTTTTTGTCAATAATTTGCATTATGACAAACAGTGAAGACCCTGATCAGAGGGCTCCTTTCGGAGCCCTCTGATCTGGGTCTTCACTGTTTGCACAGGACAAGTGTACTTCTCACATGTACACTGTTTAAAAAGGACGCCTATATGCGGGACTAGGGTTCAAAGGGTTAATCGAGAAAGAATACCATCTTCTCCGCGGTAGCAAAATTTATCATTTTATGATATCCAGTCAAAAATTATAATTTTATGATATCCAATGCGCTTAATAGCTCGAGATAAATACATGTATTGCAATCCTCATGCCGCCACTAAACCATATTTAACCCTTATCCTGCGGTGATGTCGTCTGCTTCGAAATTATCGTCTGCAAAGTTTGTTAAATTAAGATTTAAACATTTCGTAAGTAAAGAAACCTAAAGAAGAGTGTCAAACAGTTTGGATCCAGATCAGACGCCGCGTTGATCTGGATCTAAACTGTTTGCAAAAATCAATAAAGTCGCGACCAGCAGGCAAAGGGTTAAAACAGTGGGCTTCTTTAATCCTTTCACTCTCAATGACGTCATAAATGGCATTTGCAAACAGTTTAGATCATGATCAGACGCCGCCTAACGCGGCGTCTGATCAGGATCAAAACTGTTTGCCACTTGTTTTGAAATTACGTCAGTTATACATGTACTCCCTAAATCTAACTTTGAAACAATATTGCAGACAACACTATTTAAGCAGACGACAATATGGCGGTGAATGGGGTAAAAATATCACGATAAATTTGATCATGAAAGGATTAACAAAGTTAACGAACGAGCAGAATGCTTCCATAGCGGCTTTCTGTTTTACTTCCAATCTGAATCAACATTAAACCCTTACAATGCTGATAATTTAAGATAGACTCTTCCACTTTCTCATAAATGACCAGTTTACAATGAACGTCTAGGGGTGGGTCCCCAAAAGATCTAAAACTATAAATCCTGAGTAAGGGACAATCTGCCCAGGGTCTGCACTGTTTGTAATGGATGTATATACATGTACATGCACCAGGTTCTAGTAGAATTGTAAGGGCTTTATTCGTTTAGAAACCATATGCTAAGGGTCTTCACAATCTCAAATGGGCGTACATTGCTCCCTCTCTACAACAGCCTTCCCAACAAAGACTCCCTCCTTCCAACGACCCTTGCCGCAGTTTCATAAACAAGACAAATATGTCTTACTATACGTTATCATCTGCTTAAAGCTGTCGTCTGCTGTTTTTTTCTCTCAAAGTAACATATAAGAGGACATTTTGACAGAAGACATATTAAGACGCGTTACAAACAGCTTGAAATCAGATCAGACGCCGCGTTACGCGGCGTCTAACCTGGATTCAAGTTGTTTGCAAATGTAAGCCAAATCTTAATTTTCCCTCCGTATAACAACTCCCTCCGAACAACACACACAAGCTTTGTCTCGCATTGGGTGTCGTTGCAGAGAGTGAACATTGTATATATACTCAGCTCCGACATTGTAAGGATTAAACATCCACCTGCCATTGCGCTACAAAGTTTACAGTCATACTTACTCATAACGAAATTAGAAATAACGATATATTGGATATAACAAAACAAAATGTATTCCCTATCTCTAATTAACATATAGTAAAATAAACCTTATATAGCGGAATTTGGATATAACGAAATAAATCAGACCGCCCCAAGGACTTCGTTATACGTAAGTTACGCTATACCTGGGTCCAAGGTTATAAAGCGTCTGAGTTGAATCTGATATTGTTCTCAAGCAGTTGATTGGTCAGATTTGAGCCCTGGCTCAAATCTGACCAATCAAATGCTTGAGAACTACTTTGTCAAAAATTGGTAGAGGACTGTGGGGACTATGTAATGACGTCATGAGGCATACTACAGTGGAGAATCTGTTATTCTTTCCCAATAAACGCGTTTACGCTAAAACTATTATTTACAATACAAACAGTTTGGAGCCAGATCAGACGCCGGGTAACCCGGCGTCTGATCAGGCTCCAAACTGTTTGCCACCAAGATAAATATGAAATATCAGAATTGTCTAAAAGTTGTTCTTTTCTACGTTTTATTGCTTTGCATTTGCGTACGTTTGCGTTTAAACGGGAAAGAATAATAGATTCTCCACTGTAGTAACGATGGAAGACATGACAAATAGTAGTATAGACTGTAATAAAACTATCTCATGTATTGTAAGGATAATGTCATATACGTACAAAGCAATTGCACGAATACGAGCGTATATACAAATGTAGCAACGGCTGATCGTAAAGGTTGGATGGAACTCGTCATTGTAGATCTATTGGAATAAACGTTACGCAGAATAGTGGACACGCAGGTGGCCCACTGGCTCTCATTTTCGAGCATTAAAATAAGAAGGGCATTTTTACATAACTTGTAATAACTTTTTTTTCTGGACAGATATCGTTCCTGTGCAAACGGCCTGTGTTAGCTTAAACACTTTCCTTTATGATGGAATTTGTTTTGAAAAAATATTTTAATAAGATTTTGGTCCTTTTTTAAGTTTAAAAAGACACCTCTAAATCACATTAAACAAAGAGTAAAATGCTGAAAATAAGCCTCGACACGGATAATATAACACGACCTTGTGCATTTATACAAATCGATATCAATTCTGTGCAAACGGGCTCGTATACTTGACTATTTGTTCTTTCTTTTGAAATAAATTTAAGAATTGTAAGTTAATGTTAATTTGGTCCTTTTTCAAATTGAAAAATAAAATTAATATGTTCAAAGAGTCGTCGGGAGTTTCCGTAAATACCGAGCGGTAAGAGCCGAACATTGACGGGCACGCAAGCTAGCGTAGGACAGTTTATCGATAATCTATCGGTGTCCACTATTCTGCCTAACGGTATATTATGTAAATGTAAAGGTTGGATAATGACTTATTATTGTATAGAAATAAAGTATACCGATATAATGTTAAAAGGCATCTCAAGGGATTGTTATCTCATACGAACCTCAATATCTCTGAACTATGATGACATGAAAGCGTTTATTGTTGCCATGGAAACAATTCAATACAAAACACGATCCCTTCAAATCTGAAACAAAAATCAGAAAGCTCAGGGTTTACTTCCATACCGAGCTTGCCCATGGGCATTATCATGTTAACCCTTTCATGATTAAATTGGTCGAGAGGTTTTTTACCCCTACACCGCTATAGTGTCGTCTGCTTCAATATTGTTGTCGGCAATATCGTTTCAAATTAAGTTAGATTTAAGACAGAAGGACTGACGAAATTTCGAAACGAGTGTCAAACAGTTAGGGTTCTGATCAGACGCCGCGTAACGCGGCGTCTGATCAGGACCCAAACTGTTTGTATTTTGCAAACGCGCTTTATGACGTCATTGAGAATGATAGGGTTAAACAATTGTGACACAACGCGTCTGGTCAGGAATTAATGAATTAATGAATGGTGTTTTACGTCTGATCAGGATCCAAACTGTTCGCAAATATTTGTCAAGTTGCGCTCAACACTCGAAAAGTTTAATGGGTTCTTGTTTGGAATATTAAAACAGATTCTGATTGAATTGCACAAATATGGAATAGCGTTTGCGCTGAGACTTTTAAAGTTAACTTTGATTTTTGTTTGTTTATTTGGGGGGGGGGGGGGGGGGGGGGGGACGAGAGAGGGGAAACAAGAATATCAACAGTAAAGCCAAACACAATAAAACAATGATTAAGTCCAGAGTTGTTAGAATTCTTATATAATGTGGAGCTGTTTGGAAATGCAGTTCAAGCGTCGATAAAAACACATTTACAGATAAAAGAGTCATTATTGATGGAATGGTGCGATAATTATGATATTGAAGCGCAATTGAGAAAATCGATGTCACTAGTGATAATATCCACTAGTTGTTATTTACCAATTATTTGCTAGAAACAAGTAAAGTGTATACTTTGCAAACAGCGTAGACCCTGATCAGAGGGTTCCTAAGGAGCCCTCTGATCAAGGTCTGTGCTGTTTGTTTTGCTCTTGTTTTCTGCAATATTGTCGAAAAAAAGCCATAAATCATCATCAACTGGTCAATTTTCAATAGTGGAATAATTCATATGAAATATGCAGCGTAGAAAGCGTTAATATTGTGGAACGGTTGATATGTCTGCATGTTTTATGATGTTGGTCTAGACAGAAACTACATGAAAACGTTCTATACCTGCTATTTATAGCGGTGTCCTTAAGCTTTTATAACGAACGAACGGACTTTTATTTATATAGAGTTTACGCCAGTACTGGCCCATAAACAACATGACAAATATAATATTTCAGTTAACAGAAAGAGGATATTAATAATGAAAGGCCTGAGAGGACAGATAGTGCTGGATGATTAGATGTTTTATTTATCTGAAATGTTGAATAATAAGGGATTTTTCTTCGAGTGTTTCTGGTTTGAATCTTTTGTATATGAAGAAGGTACTGTCAGAACTGGGCTGAAACATAAAAAGACAGCACACGATCTTAAGGCATATCTGCTTTACTTTCAAACTGCTTTAAGCTACCATCTGCTAGGATATCATAGATAACAAACATCAGCATCTATGGGGGAATGGGTTAACTAACCTCAGCAGAATTGGAATTATCTCCTGGACAAGAAAAAGTGACAAGACATACAGATAACTCTGACAATACCAATATTAAAGATGTGTATAAATATGGGATAAGACATAATTAGATAACTGTCAGAGGATCACTCACTGATCCTGTTTCTGTAAGTATGAAGCACACTGAACCATGACAACATGTTCAGCAGACACCACCAGTTCAGTTGGTCATTCACTGAGGTCAAATATTATGCAATAGCTGCAGTAACATCTAGTAGCTACTGGCTTACCCTTATTATACTGAAATGATGTCTGCTTAAAACCTACTGTATGTGAAAAATGTACAAAAAAATCAATTAAGAAAATGTACAGTATGTAAATGAGTGGCAAATAGTTTGGATCAAGATAAGATGCAGCTTTATGTTGCGTCTGATCTGGATCCAAACTGTTTGCAAATATTGCCTTTTTTGAGCTAAGTATTATAAGGGCCCTGGGGAAAGAATAGTGAACTCTGCATCGGTCATTTCCGTATTTACGAAGATTCATTAACTTAAGGTGGTTCGCGGGTCAGCTTATTCCGTGTCAGAAATCTTTGAAATCTTGATTAAATTGAAATATACCATATCAGGAGTGAAAAATCGTTAAAATAAAAAAAAAATACAGTACCGTTTTTTTCTGACAGGACCTTTTGTCGAGAAAAGCTCCTTTTTTGATAAACGGGAATATTTTCTTTATAAACTAATATAACTCAAAAATTTCTTTATATTCAAGTAAACTGTACAGAGACTATAAGATATTATGCAAACAAAAATATTTCATGACATATTTTCTTGCAATATCAATATTTTAAAATAGTCAAATTCTGAAAAAGTCACTAAATCTCAAATTACAAAAAATCTAGCTGTTTAAAATACACTAATTTTACTCTTATTAGATAGATATTACTTAGTTCTACTTGTCACAAAAGAAAAGCATTATTGTAACAATATTAAATGCATTCTTTTAATTATTTAAATGTTTTTAACTTGAGAAAACTACTACATTATAATATACAGATTGCGTGGGTAAATTGTCCTGTGATAGATCTACTGCGAACTATGTTCGGGGCTGTGCGGTAAAGTGTACACGCATACACCTTTCGGCCAAATCACAGCATTGGCTCAACCGAAAACAGCCGAGGGGAAAGTATTTTTTTTTTTTTAAAAAAAAATCGCTACGCAATGGTCGTAATTTTCAGAAATGGTATCTAAAGTGCTGGATTTCATCCAGCACTAAACAATAAGCATGGTTATCAAACAGGCATTGGTAAATATGGGGTTCCATGCCTTTTGATCATTTTTCTGTTTGGGTCACATTGAATTATTTTCGTTTCTTTTTGACATTATTAATAAACTATTAAACTTTGGAAAACTTCAGCGACATGAGTAGTAGTAATAGTAGTAGCAGCAGCAGTAGAAGTAGTAGAATTAGAAGTAATATTAGTAGTAGTAGTAGTAACAACAGCAACAACAACAGTAGTAGAAGTAGCAGTACTAGAAGTAACAGTAACAACGACAGCAGCAGTAGCAGCAGCAGCAGTAGTAGTAGAAGCAGTAGTAGAATTAGTAGAACAAGTAATTGTATTAACCGTAACCGCAGCAACAGCAGCAGTAGTAGTAACGATAGCTGTAGCAGTAGTAGTAGAAGCAGCAGTTGTAGTAGCAGTAGTAGTAGTAATGTCTAGTTCAATGTACAAGCATAGTCATGTAATCATATCAAATATAGACATAATACATGAGCACATTGCCATGCCTTAACTCATTTAGCCCTAGTTATGCATATATGCGTCTTTTACCAAAAGTATACCCGTGAAGAGTACACTTGTCCTATGCAAACAGTGAAGTCCCTGATCAGAGGACTCCTACAGGAACTGTTTTTAAATATTATTAAAAAAACAACCCTAAATAGTCGAAAATGGATCAGTCTTTCTTGCAAACTGGAATTGTCCAACGCCCAACGCGTAAACTTCTGCAATATAGTCTGCTTAACCCATTGCCACATAAATACGCCTTTTAACGCCTTTAATTTATTTCTGTACTGAAGAAAATAGTTCTAATTTATACAGTTATGAATATATATCATATGAAATAATTTCTATTTTCTAGAAGCTGTTAGCTTAAAGCAGGTTGAAAGTAAAGCAGAATGTGCCTTACTTTTAACCTGCTTTAAGTGACCTCCTATCTTCAATACTAGAAACAGGCTATGGGGTATTGGGTTAAAATTGTTTTCAGTTGTTTTTCCTATAAGTTAGGTATTGGAAAAGTTGACAGAAGAAACACAAAGAGGAGTGACAAACCGTCTGGACCAAGATCAGACGCCACGGTCTGGTCTAGGTTCAAATTGTTTGCCAAGTCATGGCCAACACTCTAAAGATATTAAATGTTCCTTCCTATATAACAAAGCCCTCCGAACAACACACGAGAGACAGTGGAGAAAACGTTATTCTTTCCCGTTTAAACGCAAACGAAACGCAAACGCAAAACACTAAAATGTAGAAAAGGACAACTTTTTGACAATTATTCTGACTTTACATTTTTATCTGAGTGGCAAACAGTTTTGAGCCTGATCAGACGCCGAGTTATCCGGCGTCTGATCTGGCTCCAAACTGTTTGCAATGGAAATAATAGTTTTAGCGTAAACGCGTTTATCACATAATTTGCTGTCTGGGAGTTGCATAAAGCGATTGTATAAATATCGTAATCCACTAGTGGAATATCGTTTTTTGGGCTCCGGCCTAACTTGTTCGTCCATAAGCGCTGCATGTAGCGGGGTGCCAAATGACGTCATTTACTATGACGTTAACGTAAACAACGTAACGTTTGGCGGAAAATCTATATAGCGTAGGGTCTACAAACTACGGCTTCAAATCAATTTAATAGGTGCTTGAACTTGTAATGTGATAAATAGAATATCACATTCGTGTTCATTTTTTTATCATTTTTAATAAACTCGTTGACTAAAATGAATATGACGCTCGCCAAGGCTCGCGTCATATTATTTTAGTCAACTCGTTTATTAAAAATGATAAATAATGAACACTCATACAATATCCTCTATTTATTGGGAAAGAATAACGTGTTCTCCACTGTATGTATCTCCCATTGGGTGTTGCAGTAGAGAGGGAGAACTGTAACTCGCCCCAGCAGGAGGCGAGATGTAAATATGATATTGAAAATATATTGAAAAATGAATTTGCAACGGAAGTACATTGTATTCTGCATTATTAATTTTAACAGTGTTCACGCCAGAATACAGCCTGCTTTACATTTGCCGTCTGCAAAAGTACTTTTTTCGGTTGGAATGGTTCTTTGATTTGCGGAAACCAGAAAATAAATTACAAACAGTTTAGATCCAGATCAGACGCCGCGTAACGCGGCGTCTTATCAGGATCCAAACTGTTTGCAAAACACGTGTCAGTTCGGAAATAGCGGGATAAGGGTATACGATGTAATAATGACACGAAGAAAATAAATGCGAAACGATGATTAATTATTAACGCAGTTACATGTAATGAGAAGGTATAGAATCCAAATTGTAGTTCGTTGAAGTGGTGAAGCCGTTATTCTTTTTAAATTGACGCCTTTGTGTTAAAACTACTATTTCCATTGCAAACAGTATGGAGCCATGCTCAGACAGAAATAAATCGTCAACATTTTCAAACAGTTGTCATTTTCAACATTATAAATAAATCAATAGATATGTAAAACTATATGGTATATTAATGCCCCTATTCCACACCGACTACGAATCCCACGAATCCCACGAATTGATTAATGCTGTGATTCGTAGGGATTCGTGGAATTCGGCATTTCTTTCTATCCAATTCGTGGCCCTCTACGAATCGACTACGAATCGGCTACGAACGAGTTAAGACTATTCGTGGGATTCGGCTCGAATCTTACGAATACTGTCAAGAATTCAGTACGAATTGCAAGAATCCACTACGACTACTGCACGAACGCTAAGAATCAGTTACGAATATGCCGAATTCATCTACGAATCAGGTACGAATGAAGTTTGATTCTTGACGGTTCGTGGGATTCTTGAAGGTATGTAGTGTTCCATCCCTACAACGACACTCCCAACAACGATTCCCTCCTTACAACAACACTTGCCGTTGTTTTCCAACCCAAAACAAATATGTCCAACCATTTCACGCTTGCTATATTGTTTGCTTAAATTTGCTGTCTGCTGCTTTTCTCAAAGTTACATAATACAGTGCTCCCTTTCTACAACGACCCTCCCAATAACGGTTCCCGCCATACAACTACGCTTGCCCCTATTCCCCAAAACAATGCCCAACCTATTCACGGCTGCACTGTCGTCTGCTGTTTTTCTCAAAGTTACATAATGGAGATTTTGAAGGAAAAAACTTAATAACGAGTGACAAACAGCTTGAATCCAGATCAGACGCAGCTTTATGCGGCGTTGGATCTGTATACAAACTGTTTGCAAATGTAAGCCAATTCCCCTCCCTATAACGACTCCCTCCGAACAACGCACATATTTTTGTCTCCCAGTGGGTGTCGTTGTAGAGAGGGAGAGCTGTATTTCCCGTTTCAACTCGGACATCAGTCCAGAAATGGACCTTTAAGATAGAGCAGCAGTAGCACAGGACTTGGAACGCTAGCTGCATGCTAATAGTAAGAAGGTACCCCGAAGAAGAAGGAGAAGATCCACAAGGTGATGTGTTAGACGGTGGCTGACTCCAGCTAGAAGGCTAGAACATTAGCTTAGTGTGGACGATGACAATGCCTTTACCAACTATATATGTAAGAATACCAGGATTATAGCCCAGTCATCGATGCAGAGGAGGGAAACTCACGTGAGACCAAATCTATAAACCGGAGTGAAGCTGGCATTGACTCTCAGACTCCTGGCTACAGGAAAAATGTATCAAACTCGTACTCACGAATCCCACGAATGTGTTAAGAATACCACGAACGCCCAAAAAGCCGTTTACGAATCAGTTACGACTCCTACGAATCAGCTACGAATCCTACGAATGCACTACGAATCTGTTACGAATTAACTACCCATTGTTCCATTCGTGGATGTCTTGGCCAAAACTTTGAACAGCTCAAAACTTTTGCCACGAATCCCCGACCGCTCACGAACTGCAAGAATCGACTACGAATAAGGTAAGAACTCCACGAATCATCTACGAATCCTAACATTTTCCAATTCGTAGCGATTCGTGGGATTCGTAGTCGGTGTGGAATAGTGGCAATAGGCAATAAGAATTAAGCCATTAGGCTACATAATAGAGTCAGTGTTTTGTTAAAATGCGTGTATAATGGACACAATTATAAATGACAGCAATACTTATAACTAATCTTATGAATATTTGCAAATATTCTCATATTGACACTTAAAACATTGCGTTTTAGTTTGATAGTAAACAGAATAGACCCTGTTGAGAGCCCCTACATGAGCTTTTCCTGGTACACTCTGTTTGCAAAAGTGTAATAAATTACTGATTGATGATTTTGTCCCCTTCTACATGTAACATTCATGTTGTATGTATACATGTATGTTAATGTTGTTTGTGGACCATATTGAAAATTGGTTCTTGATACCAAATATGTAATCCACATGACTACAAGTGGGTTTGGAGTATTTACCGGAAGTGACGTCACGCGGTATCCACGTCATCGGCGTGACCGTGAGTCATCACACGACCGTGATTCATCACGAGGGCATCACGCGACCGTGAGTCATCACGCGGCCCTGAGTCATCACGCGGTTATCAACCGGTCCCGAATCATTGAAACGCGAACGCCGAGTCACTTTCCACGACTCCATAAAACGTCTCTACAGAGACACTAAAAAGTCGATATTAAAAAGCAGAACCAACCTTATACAGAAAGTAGCCTAGTTGAGAACGGGTTGACTGTACTGCCAATTACGAATCCGCTTCACTCCGTCAAATAAGGTCAGTCTAACTTTAAACTGTTCAGTCCGCGCAAATCACATTCCTACCTATACCAAATTCTATACCTCAATACATATGACTCACTGTCGCGTGATGACTCACGGTCACGCCGATGACGTGGATACCGCGTGACGTCACTTCCGGTAAATACTCCAAACCGGCCCACTTGTAGTCACATGAAATAAAGTCGTTATTATCATTTTTATTACTATACATTGTATACAGTTACTACACGGCATCAAGGGTGTCTTCAGTGGTTATTGACCCGACTGAGTTTATAACTTATAATAAAACCTTAGAAGTGCGTTTGCGTTTGAACGAAAGAATTACGTTTTCTCCACTGTATTTCAGACCGGTAGCCAATTCGCAATCGATGGCCATCGATTTCTTTACTGAACTCGTCACTGAAGTGCATATTTGAAAGTCAAACACTCCAGATCTACATGAATTGTATGGAATTTATTTTTCCGCAGTATCCTGTAAATAGTATGTTAGTCTTAGTTCAAAACAACGATATCAACAAAATAAGGTACTGAAGGATTCACCTTAGTTTTCACTTTTTTCTGTTGTCTTTTTTTTTAAAATAAAAAATCATTTTGTTTTTAATGTATTTTAGATTCTAAATCCAACAAGCGGTTGGCCAGCGTATCGCATACCACATAACGCTTGCAACGACCATTTTTGTGTGTATTTTTATTTCAAACTTCGGCGACGTCAACGTTTATAGACAAGAAATATCTTTAAAAAAGATATTCCGTCGCAGGTTAAAGGTTTTGTGCGGGGTACAGTATTCACTTAACCAGAGACAAGTGTATACACTGATTCTGACTTAACATCGTAAACATGCTAAATTTAGAGCTTATCCACGCTAAATTTAGAAATGATGACATAGTAACACAGCAATAATTTAGACTGCATCTCATTGTTTTGCCAGGTTTAAACTCGCAAGATGGATGTGAAAAAATAACAGAACGCCAGTCTAGACCATTGGCCGATAAGAGTACTGCATTTCAAGCACGTGGTCATTGAGCAGGATTTCTGATCATTCCTGATTGGTTAAATTGTTTCATAGAGTTGCGGTCAAAATACAAAACAGACCCGTCTGCGACGGGAAAAAACAATGAACATGTATACAGTCGAACTTCGATATCTCGAACTCGGTTTTAACTTTAAACCACGGGTATGTTCGACTGAACCGAACATGAAATAGTGTTATTTATGTGTCGAAATATCGGTTTGTTCGAGTTAAGCGAGATCGAGACACCGAAGTTAGACTGGTTCGATTGGTTCAGTATCTAGAGATACCGTTTCTACGGTGCCAATAACCGGTTATAAGGCACCACTGGCACCCTTCCGGTTATTGGTACTCGGGCGAGAGGGTTACTGACATTTTCCTTTGACAAATATATTACTACATGTATTTATATTAACCCTTTCACTCTCAGTCGCGCTTCAAAGCGTGTTTGCATTTCAGTTTGGATCCTGATCAGACGCCGCGCAACGCGGCGTCTGATCAGGATCCAAACTGTTTGACACTCGTTTTGAAATTTCTTCAGTCATACTGCCTTATTTTTTAACTTTGAAACGACATTGCAGACAACAAAATTGAAGCAGACGACAATGAAACGGTGAAGGGGTAAAAATCTCACGAATATTTGACCATGAAAGGGTTAACGTTTATACGTTACATGCGAGCCAACTTCGTGTCAAAATGCCACGCAGTTCATAATCTATTCGTGGCGTTATAGACGGATAACATGTCTGAAACAGCACTATTATTTCCCGGAAATTGCCCATTTCCCACCATTAGTTCCAGTCTACCCGCGTTTAACTACATTGTGAGATTGCAAGAGTAACATTTATGTCGTAGAATGTCATATCAGAGCAGAGCATGCCATAAGTTGACATAAAAAATCCTAAGATTTTTCAAGTGCGATTTTACGAATCATACCTTTACCACATAGCCTGTTTATAGTTTTGTTAACATGTGACTACTTAAAGCAGGCTGGAAGTAAAGCAGAATGTGCCTTTAGGCGTATTCTGCTTTATGTTCAGCCTGCTTTAAGCTACATGTACTACAAACTGGGAAAAAAATCCAAAGATTTAGGAAAAATCCGGAGAAATGTCAGCCCTGCCATGTCAGTTACAGAAAAGGAACGATTTCACCATTTCCCTCATAAAGCATATTTATAGTTGTGAAAATAGGTGACCACTTAAAGCAGGTTGAAAGTAAAGCAGAATTAACCTTAATGCGCATTCTGATTCACTTTCAGTCTGCTTTAAGCTACCATCTTCATAGTTATAGAAAAACATTTCTTATGTTTGATATTCATAAACACAGGTGTCTGTCGTGTGCTACCCACTACCCGCTCATTTGCTACCCCCCCCCCCCCCCCCCCCCGTGAACAGAATTCTTTTTTTTCGTCAATGTTATATGATAACATTGACGATTTTTTTTCCCATTTCACTTTTAAATGTTGTTTTATGGTATTTTGACAACATTTTGACATGTGTGAGATTATTTTGTCAAATATATTTCTGTTAGGTTGCAGAGGGGTTAGCAAACGAACGGGTAGGTGGGTAGCAGACGACAGACACCTGTGTTCATGACAGTATAAAGAGGAACTATTTTCTTCAGTTGAGGAATGAAATAATTGCGAAAAGGCGTATCTATGGGGTAAAGGGTTCAACGTGAAATTTATACTGTTGGGGATGAAATTCAATTTTGATCTAACTTCAACCAACCATGCTGTGAAAACAAACACGTCGAACTAACTCCGGAAAGGGCTCCAGATAAGGGGAGTATTTCAAAAACTAAAATCTTTAATTCTTTGTTAAACCCTATGGTGTCACTACTCAGTAGAATCGTCTCGAAGAGACGATTCTAATGAGTAGTAACACCATATGTTTTGGTGCTGAAATGATTGAGAAAATTGAGGATTTGTTCAGTTTACTCCTTATCTGGAGCCCTGGAAATTATAAGAGTCTATGTTGGAATATATGCCACTCACTTTCATTGTATGAAATTCTCAATAGCTAATTCGGATTAATGTATTTTAACCTGCTTCACTCATGGCACTAGCGAATTTGTTATAACTGCTGCAAACAGTTTGGATACAGATTATCCGGGCGTCTCATTCTGATTCAAACCGTTGAATTATCTCACGTATTTTCTAAAAATAATTATAGATAAATCAACTCTTAAAATTATTGCAGACGAGATATTCTGCAGACGACAATTACGTAATGTTGATATTAGGTTAATATTGATATTCCACGCCAACGCCTTAAGTTCTGCGTACTATTTCCGTCATTCTGCACCAGTCACTGAAAAAAATCAATCTTTATCGTGAAATGTTCATAACCCATTCACTACATAACGCCGAATACAATAATAATTTGCAATCAGTTTTTATCCTGATCAGACGCCGCGTAAAGCCGCGTCTGATCAGGACCCAAACTGTTTGTCACTCATTGCGATATGAATTTAGTCAACTTTTATGAAGTTCAAAGTTGAGAAATAAAACCAGACAACCATTGTTTAAACCAGATGACGTCATGGCAAAAACGTCTGAACGGGGTTGATTCGTCGTAGGTTGGCGCCAATATATTCGCCAATATTATCTAAAAGAAAGTTGCCAAATTCAAAAAATGTTCGTGGTTGCACAGACATAGTTATTGATTTTGCTTGTATTATTACTTACATTTTTATTGCATTATGACTTTTTTGTCATTAAATTGAGTTTGATATTATTCCTACAAATATCATTTATGTTGTTCTTCTCATTTCAGAAGAGTGTGGTGAGAGAAGAACACACATCGAAATGACAACTCGGTGAGTGTTTAAAATTTAACCCTTTTATGATCAAATTTATCGTGAGATTTTTACCCCTTCATCGCCACATTGTCGTCTGCTTCAATATTGCTGTCTGCAACATCGTTTCAAAGTTAGATTTAAGGCAGTATAACTTACGTTATTTCAAAACAAGTGGCAAACAGTTTTGATCCTGATCAGATGCCGCGTTGCGCGGCGTCTGATCAGGATAAAAATATTTGCAAATGCGCTTTATGACGTCATTGTGAGTGCGTCGTCATTGTTGTTACAAAATTTATCGTTCATTCAAGTGTTCAGTAAAATTTTGGAACGATCGAACACTTCAATAATAAGAAAACCTCACGGTTAAGAGGGTTTACGGTTTAGGAAGGTTTAGAGGAAATTTAAACCTTTCATGGTCAAATTTATCGCGAGATTTTTACCCGTTACTCGCCATATTGTTCTGTGCTTCAATATTGCTGTCTGCAATATCGTTTTAAAGTAAGATTTAAGGCAGCATGACTGGTGTAATTTCAAACTTTTGATTGGTCCGGTTTATTATTATTCATTTTATCTATTTATTTACTACTTATTTATTTATTATACCCGATTTATATAGTGCTCTTTTCAAACAGGAGTTGTGCGTTCAAAAGAGCTTCACGTGAAATTATACCTACAAAGCGAGAAAAGACAAATTACTACATTCACAATAAACATGATACAAAATGGAGTTACATGGAAACATGGAAATTCTTTCAATATTACTATCAAGAGTATTAAAATTGTTATAATTAGTTTGCAAAATCAACTTTAAAGTGAGTCAAAGAATAGTTATTTTTCGGCGGAGCTGACTGTTTTCTATTTCAACACACTTTTGAAGTTTCCAACATTTTCAACCAATCATATTTGATCAGATGTTTAGAATAAAGAGCACCTGTTGAAAACTGAATTGTCTGATTGGATAGTAGCCATGGCTCCAGATAAAGGAAGTCTTTCAAAACTTAAAATCTTTATTTCTGCATTAAACCCCATGATGTCCTACTCATTTGAATTGTCTCTTCGAGACGATCAAAATGAGTGGTAACACCATAGGGTTTGGTGCTGAAATTAGTGAGAAAATGTTAGATTTGTTCAGTTTATCTGGAGCCCTGGGCTACTGGGCTACTGGTCTACTTGTGAGACACACTGCAGTGTTTACTATAACTGAGCTGATGACATCATATGCTTCTATTTTAAGATTATGACAATGTGTCTTTCTATAGATAGACAGTGGTTTGTTATGGTTTAGTACCCATTTATTTTAATTGTAATTTACCATACATTGATAGCAATATAATAAATTGCCTCAAGTGAGTTAAACACAATTGTGTTGTTTCATCATATATTTACAAACGCAAGATGGTAGAACTATTACAGCAGACTGCTGTTACAAAATTGCTACAGTATCTGTATGAGGGTTAAATTATTGTTTTGCATTTCTGTGTAAGATGGAATAAAAACAGCTGACAAACAGCTGACAATTGCAGCAAAATATAGCCCGATCTAAAGCATAAACGTATGTAAATGCTCTCTGCTGTACTTTCACCTTCAGTCTTTGAGAGACCAACTGCCTTAACAAACTAATGATTAACCTCAGATCCAGTAGTAACTGTTAATGATTGCAAAAACTTATTCTTGGCGACTCTCAAGACCTTCAGTCTTTGATTATATGTATGTGGTCGTAGATTACTGTGCGTATCTTATTAGAAAAATATTGAGCTTAATATCCTGATTTATCATCCTATTTATTGCAATTCTTGGATAAAATCAATTCCATATACATCATTATCTTCACCACCCATTCCGCCGAATATCTTTTTTAAAGATATTTCTTGTTTGCTGTGTTTTTTATGGTGGTTTTTGTGTGTGGTTTTTTGGTGGTTTTTTTGGTGTTTTTATGTTTCAGTGTAGAGCCGATTGAGCTTTAGCTTAAACCTGATCAATCAAACACTTAAGAACGATCTCAGACTGTCTCAAAGGCAAACGCTGTTTGCCATTAATGAAGCGCTCAAGTATATACGGAACTTTCACTTTCTTTTGTGTAGATACTAATGAGGCCGCTACAGTCTCTTGTGAAGCCTCGTTATGCTGTGAGGTCTGTCACCATAGTTTATACAATTTGTCAATCTACAGTGCCCCCTCTCTTCAACAACACACAATGGGAGACAACGATTGTTTGTGTTGTTCGGATGGAGTCATTATAGGGAGGGAACTTCGCTTACATTTTGCAAACAGCTTGAATCCAGATCAGACGCCGCGTTACGCGGCGTCTGATCTGGATTCAAGCTGTTTTCTGGATTCAAGCTGTTTCTCAAACGTCATTATGGTTTTTTTTCTGTCAAAATGTCCAATATGTGCTTTTGAGAAAAATAGCAGACGACAATTTTAAGCAGACGATATTGTAGCTGTGAAAAGTCTTGTTTAGGGAATTTCGGCAATGGTCGTTGAGGGGGTCGTTGTAAGAAGGGAGTCGTTGTCGAGAGGGAGCACAGCACAGCACAATCAATATTTTATTAACCCTTATCCTGCGGTGATGTCGTCTGCTTCGAAATTGTCGTCTGCAAAGTTTGTTAAATTTAGATTTATACATTTTTTAAGTAAATAAACCTAAAGAAGAGTGTCAAACAGTTTGGATCCAGATCAGACACCGCGTTACGCGGTGTCTGATCTGGATCTTAACTGTTTGCAAAAATCAATAAAGTCGCGACCAGCAGGCAAAGGGTTAAGCGACCACGCAGTTGAAGACCTATGTGTAGTCTTTAAATACATTCCATTGCCAAATACAGGATGCAAATAATGCAGTAAGCTCCTATTATTTATACCCTGTATTTAGCATTAACTTTTCTATTATTTATTGTCATGACAACCTGTATATTGGCATCTCTTTCACAATAAAATATGTTCAGTATAGACAAAAAAAAAAAAAAAAAAACTTTGCTAAAGGAGCCTTCTGATCAGGGTTTGTATTGTTTGTCAGTTCGCAACTGTATAATGAACACAACCCTAAATAATGTAGTCAAAAATAGGCTAGTCTAAACTGGATACCGGAATTGACTTTTGCAGATGTAGGTAGAATGATACCAGATTGGCAAACTTCTTAGTTTTGTCACAATAGTTTATATGATTTGACAATCTAATTTGCACTTCCCTTGTTAATAACAGCCGTGTTGACGAGTGGAGATACTTTTTGACATATGTCTGTTGTTAGCACAGACAATATATGATCAGCTGGTATTTAATCCCAGACATTCTGATTGGAACTGTCTCTGAAATTACTATCTCTTTGAATGCTCAGTAATATTGTCGTCTGGCTGCAACAGTTGTAGTCTGCTACTGTTCTAAACAAGAAATGTCTTTAAAAAAGATATTCGGCGGAATGAGTGGTTGAACTAAGGCTATATTAGATGGGTGTGCAAAATTGAATTAAATTGAGGTTTTCAAAGAATTGTAATATCTTGGATTGAAAAGCAAAAAATACAAGTATTCAATTGAAACAGTAACTTTTAATTGTATTGGCAAAATAGGGTCAGTTTCTCAAACAGTTAAGATCCAGATGAGACGCCGCATAACGCGGCGTCTCATCTGGTTCCAAACGGTTAGTTAACTATTTCACTCTCAATGACGCCTAAATGCGCGTTTACAAACAGTTTGGATCTGGATCAATTGAGTCGAAATAGATTCACTCCGTTTTTCGACGGAGTTGAAAAAAGCAATGAAAAATATCTAAAAAAGTAAGAATTGATGACTTTCCTTGAGGATGTTGTTAGACTGATCATATTTATTTAATGTCAGATGCACGATAATGCTACATATTTGGTTTAATTCGAGTAATTTCTTTTAATTTTGCAAATGCACCATTTGGTTGCGAGTTCCTTTCAAATGAAGTATAAAGACACATGTCCATACAATGAAGAAGAACGTTATTCTTTCATAATAAACGCCCTTCCTTTTGAGAAAACGTTATTCTTTCCCAATAAACGCGTTTACGCTAAAACTATTATTTCCATTGCAAACAGTTTTGAGCCAGATCAGACGCCGGGTAACCCGGCGTCTGATCAGGCTCCAAACTGTTTGCCACTCAGCTTAATATCAATAGTCAGAATTGTCAAGAAATTGTTATTTTCTACGTTTTAGTGTTTTGCGTTTGCGTCCGTTTGCGTTTAAACGGGAAAGAATAACAGAGTCTCCACAGTATGCTTAAATTGTATTTCCATTGCAATCACCGGGCGTCTGATCAGGCTTCAATCTGTTTGCCCCTCAGATTAAATGAGTCCTCAAAATTGTCAAAACGCTGTCATTTTCTACATGTTATTGATTTGTGTTTTCGTTTCGTTTACATTCAAGAATAACGTGTTCACTGAATGCACAAGACAATAGAACACGTTCAAAAGAGCTTCACATGAAATTATACCTACAAAGTTAGAAAAGACAAATTACTACATTCACAATAAACAAAATGGAGTTACATGGAAACATGGAAATTCTTTCAATATTACTATCAAGAGTATTAAAATTGTTATAATTAGTTTGCAAAATCAACTTTAAAGTGAGTCAAAGAATAGTTATTTTTTGCTGTGGTTTTTTTTGTGGTTTTTGTGTGTGGTTTTTTGGTGGTTTTTTTGTGTTTTTATGTTTCAGTGTAGAGCCGATTGAGCTTTAGCTTAAACCTGATCAATCAAACACTTAAGAACGATCTCAGACTGTCTCAAAGGCAAACGCTGTTTGCCATTAATGAAGCGCTCAAGTATATACGGAACTTTCACTTTCTTTTGTGTAGATACTAATGAGGCCGCTACAGTCTCTGTGAAGCCTCGTTATGCTGTGAGGTCTGTCACCATAGTTTATACAATTTGTCAATCTACAGTGCTCCCTCTCTTCAACAACACACAATGGGAGACAACGATTGTTTGTGTTGTTCGGATGGAGTCATTATAGGGAGGGAACTTGGCTTACATTTTGCAAACAGCTTGAATCCAGATCAGACGCCGCGTTACGCGGCGTCTGATCTGGATTCAAGCTGTTTGTCAAACGTCATTATGTTTTTTTTTCTGTCAAAATGTCCAATATGTGCTTTTGAGAAAAATAGCAGACGACAATTTTAAGCAGACGATATTGTAGCTGTGAAAAGTCTTGTTTAGGGAATTTCGGCAATGGTCGTTGAGGGGGTCGTTGTAAGAAGGGAGTCGTTGTCGAGAGGGAGCACAGCACAGCACAATCAATATTTTATTAAGCGACCACGCAGTTGAAGACCTATGTGAAGTCTTTAACCCTTTACCTGATAGCCTATTTCTAGAATTGAAAATAGGTTACTAATTAAAGCGCATTCTGCTTTACTTTCAACCTGCTTTAAGCTATCCTGTGCTAGAATATATTGAAAAGTTTCCCTATAATATATATTAAATTATTAAATTGGAACTATTTTCTTCAGCGGATGAATAAATCAGATTCGCTAAAAGTCGCTTCTATGGGGTAAAGGGTTAAATACATTCCATTGCCAAATACAGGATGCACATAATGCAGTAAGCTCCTATTATTTATACCCTGTATTTAGCATTAACTTTTCTAAAGGAGCCTTCTGATCAGGGTTTGTATTGTTTGTCAGTTCGCAACTGTATAATGAACACAACCCTAAATAATGTAGTCAAAAATAGGCTAGTCTAAACTGGATACCGGAATTGACTTTTGCAGATGTAGGTAGAAAAGGTTTGATACCAGATTGGCAAACTTCTAAGTTTTGTCACAATAGTTTATATGATTTGACAATCTAATTTGCACTTCGCTTGTTAATAACAGCCGTGTTGACGAGTGGAGATACTTTTTGACATATGTCTGTTGTTAGCACAGACAATATATGATCAGCTGATATTTAATCCCAGACATTCTGATTGGAACTGTCTGTGAAATTACTATCTCTTTGAATGCTCAGTAATATTGTCGTCTGGCTGCAACAGTTGTAGTCTGCTACTGTTCTAAACAAGAAATATCTTTAAAAAAGATATTCGGCGGAATGAGTGGTTGAACTAAGGCTATATTAGATGGGTGTGCAAAATTGAATTAAATTGAGGTTTTCAAAGAATTGTAATATCTTGGATTGAAAAGCAAAAAATACAAGTATTCAATTGAAACAGTAACTTTTAATTGTATTGGCAAAATAGGGTCAGTTTCTCAAACAGTTAAGATCCAGATGAGACGCCGCATAACGCGGCGTCTCATCTGGTTCCAAACGGTTAGTTAACTCTTTCACTCTCAATGACGCCTAAATGCGCGTTTACAAACAGTTTCGTTTACATTCAAGAATAACGTGTTCACTGTATGCACAATACAGTGGAGAATCTGTTATTCTTTCCCAATAAACGCGTTTACGCTAAAACTATTATTTGCAGTGCAAATAGTTTGGAGCCAGATCAGACGTCGGGTTACCCGGCGTCTGATCAGGCTCCAAACTGTTTGCCACCAAGATAAACATGAAATATCAGAATTGTCCAAAAGTTGTTCTTTTCTACATTTTAGTGCCTGGCGTTTGCGTACGTTTGCGTTTAAACGGGAAAGAATAACAGATTCTCCACTGTAGTCTAGTGATGAAATATCACAGCCAGACGACAAAATTACCAACAGACGCAAATAGCTGAGGGGAAAAACCTTCTTGCAGGGGAGAATTGTATAACCGTTGGAAATCATTTCTCAAAGTCATTTGCGTAATTTGCAAGTCTTGGCCATAATTATCATAAAGTGTTGACCATAGGCGATGCAATAAAACCAGAGAGAGAGACGTTACTCTTTCCCAATTAATGTACTGGAACATTTACGGTACTTTCATTGCAAATATTTTGTGCCATCCGGCGTCTGATCAGGCACCAAGTTGTTTGCCACTACGATAAAAAGAAATCGTGATAGTTTTAAAATCAATGTCATTTCTTTACATTTTACTAACTTGTACAGTGGAGAATCTGTTATTCTTTCCCGTTATACGCAAACGTACGCAAACGCAAAGCACTAAAACGTAGAAAAGAACAACTTTTGGACAATTCTGATAATTCATGTTTATCTTGGTGGCAAACAGTTTGGAGCCTGATCAGACGCCGGGTCACCCGGCGTCTGATCTGGCTCCAAACTGTTTGCACTGCAAATAATAGTTTTAGCGTAAACGCGTTTATTGGGAAAGAATAACAGATTCTCCACTGTATTAGATTATGTTTTGTTGAAACGGGAAAGTATAGCACCCCCTCTACTGGATTTCCTGTGCTCCAACCTTTTCTGATAAAAAATAAATCATGGTATCTTTCAACAGCTGATTTTTTTTCTACATTTTCCTACATTGTATTTTGGTTTAGTTTGTTTGAATCGAATGATTAATGTCTTCTACACTTGCGCATTAGAATAAAAAATGAAAATGATAAAACGGTGGTTCACATTCAAAACTCCAAAAACTAGAAACAAGAACACCTTACTCGTTCTGAAACTTTTAAATTGTTTACTTATCAAACATTCAATTACGGATATAAATGCCTCATATTATAATGCCACACTGAAGCAATGACTAAAATATCCATTAGGAGCCTTCTTGTATTACAAGTACAGTGGAGAATCTGTTATTCTTTCCCGTTTAAACGCAAACGTACGCAAACGCAAAGCACTAAAATGTAGAAAAGAACAACTTTTGGACAATTCTGATATTTCATGTTTATCTTGGTGGCAAACAGTTTGGAGCCTGATCAGACGCCGGGTAACCCGGCGTCTGATCTGGCTCCAAACTATTTGCACTGCAAATAATAGTTTTAGCGTAAACGCGTTTATTGGGAAAGAATAACAGATTCTCCACTGTACCCATTGTAAACAACCATCTGCCTTAATCGACCACACATTATACTTGTTTAAATAGGCTCCTTAACCTTACTATCAAAATGTATGAGAAAGGGAAAGAAATGGGTTGTCTACCTAAGGAAAAAGATAATCACCAAGCCGAATATGAAAACATTTAGGTTTTCCTAAAAAGCAACATTTGTGAACCATGTTAAAATTTGATATTTGACAAGTGATGTAATACAAAATTGGTGTTTGCATTTCAAAATGATATTAAATTATAATTGACATGTTTACACTCAAATATAAGCAAAATTGTTGAAATTGTCATAAACATTAACCATTTACCCCATAGCCTGTTTCTCGATTTGAAGACATGTGACCACTTAAAGCAGGTTGAAAGTAAAGCAGAATGTGCCATAAGGCACATTCTGCTTTACTTTCAGCCTGCTATAAGCTATCATCAGCTAGGATTTAGAATTTTTTCCTTATGGTTCATATTCAAGACTCTTTAAATTTGAACTATTTTCTTCAGTGGAGGAATAAATCAAATGTGCTAAAAGCCGCTTCTATGAGGGAAGGGGTTAAGGCATTTGTCTCACAGACGAACTTTGTACTAAATCTCTCTACATTCAATCGCTCGATGTTGTCTTTGAAATAAAGGTTTCTTTTTGAAAATACATGTAGATGCGCGGCCTATCAAACTACGATCTATTGGTGACTAGCTATGCCTTTACATTCACGCAAAAATATAAGAAAGTAACTAAGACAGTTTCCTATTTGTCAGAAGATTCTCAACAAAATCTTTCCCCAGAATTACTTTCCCGTAAAAACTCATTCCATGTCTCTCATTTCCGGTTTCAATTCTCGCTTGGCGACTTCAATCATCACTTCCTGAATGTGGTCAAAACTTCATCGATCACGTGACTAAGACAAACTACAATGTATATGCCGATTTTATTGACCTGGCAGGGCGGAGTTTCGATGAGGACCACTGTATTTCAATTTTGGGGGCGACAGCACGTTCTTTTTATTATTGGAATTTACCGTTTTTGTCTGTCGTTATTTCTCAACGTTACATGTTAGTGGACATTTTGACAGAATGAATATAATGACGAGTGACAAACAGCTTGAATCAAAATCAGACGCCGCTTTATTCAAGCTGTTTGCAACTGTAAGCCAAGTCTTTAGTTTCCCTCCCTATAACAACTGCCTCCGAACAACACACACAATCGTTGTCTCCCTTTGAGTGTTGTTGTAGAGAGGTAACAATGTATATACACTTTTCAAGTTGATAGGGCTGCATTCATAAATTGTGTTTCTCCATGTTGAAAGTATCGGACAATAACGATATAATACGGAACGTACCTTTCACTCCTAAAATCAAATGTGAAATTGTTTATCTTTCCTAAAGATTAGCTCCGCCCTGTCAGGTGAAAAAAATCGGTCTATAGCTTGACTGAATATCTCGGGTAACAATGTACAGCAAATCTCACTTCAAACGAAGTTCTCTTGACCGTCTGATTTCATTCCTTATATCCGAAGTTCGTTATACCAGGTCCATCTTACTATACGCTAATTAGGGATGGGAATTTTTTTGTATTGTTATATCCGTTTATTCGTTATATATAATTTCGTTATACAGTGGTCCCATCCTACAACGACACCCAATGGGAGACGCAGATTGTGTGTGTTGTTGGGAGGGAGTCGTTAGAGACGGAGGGAACATTAAGACTGGGCTTGCATTCGCAAGCAACTTGAATCCAGATCAGACGCCGCGTAACGCGGCGTTTGATCTGGATGCAAGTTGTTTGTCACTCGTCATTATATATATTCTATCAAAATGTCCACTTAAATGTAACTTTGAGAGAAGAAAATCAGACGACACATTTAAGCAGACGGTATTGCAGCCATGAAAAGGTTGGATATAAATGTATTGTTTGGGTAACAGCGGCAAGGGTCGTTGTACAGTGGAGAATCTGTTATTCTTTCCCGTTTAAATGCAAACGTACGCAAACGCAAAGCACAAAAACGTAGAAAAGAACAACTTTTGGACAATTCTGATAATTCTTGATTATCTTCGTGGCAAACAGTTTGGAGCCTGATCAGACGCCGGGTTACCCGGCGTCTGATCTGGCTCCAAACTGTTTGCACTGCAAATAATAGTTTTAGCGTAAACGCGTTTATTAGGAAAGAATAACAGATTCTCCACTGTAAGGAGGGAGTCGTTGTTGGGAGGGACGTTGTAGGGAGGGAACGCTGTATGAGGTTCACTGTAAACAACAACATATATTGGGGAGTCAGTAACATATCATGTACAGTGGTTATGTTCATGTGATTTTTTCCAAAAAACTCGTGTGAGCTAAAACAACTATTTTCATTGCAAACAGTTTAGAGCCAGATCAGAAGCCGGACAACCCGACGTCGGATCTGACTCCAAACTGTTTGCCACTCGGGTAGAAAACCATCGTTTGATTTTTTGTTTGTTTGTTTTGTTTTTGTTTTGTATTTTGTTTTTAAAAACATTTTCTAATCGCACTGATTTTGCGTTTAATTTCGTGTAACCATTTGGGTCATAGTTAGCCATTTATACGCATTTTGTCAATGGTACACCCGTAAATAATTCACTTGTCATGTGCAAACAGTGAATACCCTGAAAAGAGGACTCTTAAAGGGTCACTCTTATCAGTGTCTGCACTGATTATCATAAAGCAGAACACTAACAAAACAACCCTTACAGTAAAACCTTAAACTAGACTAAATTGGATACATAATATTGGCCACCTGAAGTTTCCAATTATATTCCTATTTCCAATTTAGTCTAGTCCATGTTTGACTCTTTACTCTTTAGCGTTGATTTGGACAACATAATGTATTATTGTAAAATGACAAACAGTGCAGACCCTAATCAGAGGGCTCCTGTAGATGCACTCTGATTAGGATCTATACGGTTTGTGTAGCTCACAGGTTCACTGTTTGTTAATGACGAGTGAATGACGAGTATACTCGTCACTAGGGCTGAATGTTTTACGTTGAACAGACCCGCATTCTAAAGGTTAGATTTAGCTAATTCGACCCTGCTGAAAGATTATCTTACCCGTATTTCAGAATTAACCCATTTATACCCAGTGGATTCTTCCATGTTTATATATTGGATTCGTCCATTTTTTGTCAAAGGGATGCCTGGTCAAAATTTTCATTTTCATTTTGTTTTATATTGAAATTCCTATCAGCAAACAGTGTAGACTCTGATCAGACGCCGCATAATGCTGCGTCTGATCAGGGTCTACACTGTTTGCCTATGTCCTTTATATGGGATCGTGGACACAAATGGGTTAATAAGGATCTGAGCTGTTTTAAAAATGGGTCCACACTGTTTACAAAAAGCGCCAATAGACTCTCAAAATATAGCAAGAACTGAGACAAGAGATGTTTTTCACTCGTAGTCAGAAAGTCTCCACAAAAGCTTCCTACATAATTATTTTCCCTGTAAAACGTATTCCGGTTTTCCTGATGTCTCTCATTTCCTGTTTAATTTCTCGCTTGGTGATTTCATATCATCTCTTCCCCCATTTCGGTCAAAAATGCATCCATCACTTTGAATGGATAGTCTACAAATGCACATAGACTGAACATTTGTAGAGTGTTCAATTACCACTGTTTGCTGTTTAGGTTAGCAGTTTGTGCCCCGTGTGCAGCGTGCAGAGTACAGTAGAGAAAACATTTTCTTTCCAAATAACCCCGGATTACGCTTAAACTATTATTTCATTGCAAACAGTTTGGAGCCAGATCAGACGTCGGGTATCCCTGCGTCTGATCAGGCTCAAAACTGTTTGCCTGTCAAATTAAAACTGGTAGTCGGAATTGTCAAAAGGTTGTCATTTTCTACATTTCGTTGCAATGCGTTTGCGTTTGAACGAAAGAATAACGTTTTCTCCACTGTATTTCAGACCGGTAGCCAACTCGCAATCGATATTTTGACTAAGAAATATTGAAATGAATGTCTAATAGTGTCAAACAGCGTTACACAGCGTCTGATCAGGGGATCCAATCTGTTTACACATATCTGGATTGAAATCGAGGCAAGGTACAGTGGAGAATCTGTTATTCTTTCCCAATAAACGCGTTTACGCTAAAACTATTATTTGCAGTGCAAACAGTTTGGAGCCAGATCAGACGCCGGGTAACCCGGTGTCTGATCAGGCTTCAAACTGTTTGCCACCAAGATAAACAAGAATTATCAGAATTGTCCAAAAGATGTTCTTTTCTACGTTTTAGTGCTTTTCGTTTGCGTACGTTTGCGTTTAAACGGGAAAGAATAACAGATTCTCCACTGTAGTGAAGAGGTTAAACTACATAATTATTTAACCCGAATGGCGATGGAACAATGGTTATTTGTCAACAATTTTTATCCTGATCAGACGCATCGTAAAGCGACGTCTGATCATGATCCAAATCGTTTTACACGCATTCCTGTCGTGTTTTTGCTTCTGATCGGCCCTGGGAATCCCCCAGAGAATCGAAGAGTCTATTTTAAAGGACTGTCCGCTCAGCATAAGTTCGACTCTATATTTGCGCGTCAATGCCAAACCACCACTAGTATTATAACTGTCTCATGTATTTACATATAAGTAAACTGAGATTGGAAATAAAGCAATTTGAATTTGAAATGTGAAAATTTAATTCAAGTTGCCAAAATTATGATATGAGAAATAAAATTGAATAAAGCACATGACGTCATGGCAGTGAATGTGTTAAATACTTCCGCTGGAAAATGTATGCGCCCATTCAGACTAACATATTCAG
The DNA here is from genome assembly GCA_922989275.2 of Gari tellinella. NCBI lineage: Eukaryota > Metazoa > Mollusca > Bivalvia > Cardiida > Psammobiidae > Gari > Gari tellinella. The sequence goes on from OV277858.1 coordinate 78,287,119, forward strand.
AGATAAGGACTTAAGTCTGTCTTAAATATAAGAAATACGATATTTCCAGAATAATGTATTGAAAAGCAAAGGATATTCTTTGGACGTCTATTTGAACGCTGAAAAAGCTTTTTGACATGGGTGTTTTATAATGCCTATTAGTCTCAGACATGCTGTCAGTATACAGTGGAGAATCTGTTATTCTTTCCCGTTTAAACGCAAACGTACGCAAACGCAAAGCGCTAAAACGTAGAAAAGAACATCTTTTGGACAATTCTGATAATTCTTGTTTATCTTGGTGGCAAACAGTTTGAAGCCTGATCAGACGCCGGGTTACCCGGCGTCTGATCTGGCTCCAAACTGTTTGCACTGCAAATAATAGTTTTAGCGTAAACGCGTTTATTGGGAAAGAATAACAGATTCTCCACTGTACTAGGAATGATTTATTATATACATGTACCTATCGATGATTTATAGAGATTTCTCAGTTAGATAAATTTCATATCGTCATAGTTGATATCATCACTAGTGATGATATCACTTTTGCAGTGACGATATCATTTTTTTGACGTCATGTCACCATAATTTTTGTGACGTCGTGCGTAAACAATTAATTTTGTGTGTTTTTTCTGTTAAAACGTCATTAAAATCTATATAATTAAAAGAATAATTAAGTCCTTTGAGTATATATGAAAAATATATCACTCGAATAGGTTGTTATCTGGTTAAAAAATTCGTCCTATGGACTCGTTTTTAACCAGATAACAACCCATTCTCGGGATATATTTTCCATATCAATCCAAAGAAATTGATTATCCTCTATATATCTACAGTCAAGCTTGCATTGACCATTTCACTGCCATTATGACGTAATAACGCGTCGTCCATTATCGTCTGCTTGAATTATTTCGTCTGCTTTTACTAAAATATTCTTGAATCATGTTCGTTTTCGACTTAAGAAACATTAACACGAGTGACAAACAGTTAACTTTGTAATCGGAAATGTATTTAACCAATTATCCCATAAATACTCCCTTCTATGCATTTAATTTACGCCTTTTTCGTTTACGCCTTTGCTGTAAAAAGGTCCCACTTTATACAGTTATGAATATGCACCATCAGAAATGTTTCCGATATCCTAGCAGATGGTAGCTTAACTCATTGCATGCTGGGTAATATTTGGCGGCCGTTTTAAAATGCTGTCTGCAGCGGGTAAAACTCAAATATTTGCAAAAGATATTAGCAGTTTCTGAGAGAATATTGGCTTAGCTGCAAACAGTTTTGATCTCAGATCAGGCCCCACAATGTGGGGCCTGATCTGAGATCAAAACTGTTTGCCTAGAGGTACACCTAAACGTGTATCACGCATAAAATGGGTTAAATATGACCACTTTGAGCCTGGTTCAAGCAACCATCTGCCTTCTGGTTTTAGCAACCATCTGCTTTCAATATCAATACTGAAAACAAGCTATGGGGGATGGATTACAGCAGGCAATATAATTGCTGTGTCAGTATTAGAGCAACAGCAGAGTTTGGAGTGGAAGGGTCAATCAACTGAACTAAACGTACATGGATGAACAGCCACTTTCTTATTAGCTGTCAGACGGCCAAACGTTTTGACACTTTGAACGTCGCCATGGCAACCAGTGTTGTCAGGAGGAACATTTTGTTACAGCAAATTTGCAAGGCGACAAAAGTTGTCATTTCGAATGCAAGAACTGTCTTGCTATGACATCCCTAGCGGCATCTGTCCAAACTCTAAGCTTTTTGCATGCTGATTGCAACTTGGCTGGTACGGTAGAGAAAACGTTATTCTTTCCCGTTTAATCCTTTCGGCACCATAGTCGAATAAAGTCGATTTTGCAAACAGTTTGGATCCAGATCAGACGCCGCGTAACGCGACGTCTGATCAGGATCCAGACTGTTTGACACTCTTATCAATATTTCTTAAGTCATACAACCTTAAATCTATCTTAGAAACGTTCTTGCAGACAACATTACTGAAGCAGACGACGATGAAGCGGTGAAGGGGTAAAGATTTCCCAAATACTTTGGTGCCGAAAGGGTTAAACGCACACGAAACGCATTGCAGTAAAACGTGGAAAATGCAGATTTATTGACAATTCTGACTATTTGTTTTAATCTGAGTGACAAACAGTTTGGAGTCTGATCTGGCTCAAAACTGTTTACACTGCACTAGAAGTAGTAATTTTTATATGGAAAGAAGACGTAAGGCGGCGTGTGTTCCGGGTACAAACTGTTTGGCACCAATTTTAGGTTACTTTATTATTAAAATGTACAAATCTTGTGACAAACGTTCCAAACGACATTTTCAAAGCAGACTACAGTATTCCCTCCCCCTACAACGACCCTCCCAACAACGAATCCCTCCTTACAACGACCCTTGCCACAGTTCCCTAAACTGGATAATTTGTCTAACGCTTTTATTGCTGTAATATCGTCTGCTTAAATTGTCGTCTGTTGTGTTTCTTTAAGTTGAATATAAGTGGACATTTTAGTAGAATAAATATAATGACGAGTGACAACCGGGTTGACGCCACGTTTCAAATACTAGTGTAGGCAACTGTTTAAAACAGACGATAGAAATACGACGAAAAGCATGTGACAAAATGGTGATGAAAGGGTTAAAACAGACGATGATAATATATAGGTGAAATTGTTAACAGGTTATCAATGTTAGTTGAACCTTTATCCAGCCATGTCGTGACCTGAATATTATTATATAGGCCTACAGACTCTATGGATCTGAAGATAAAAAGCTCTAGATCGGTAACTCGGCGTGTGGTCAAAACTAAAACTGTGTGCCACCATTTACGTATTAGGACAAAAAGAAATAGAAAACAAAAATTTAGCAGCCTTTGAAAGCAAACGACATTTAAAGCAGGCACCATTCTAAGCAGACAACAATGTGAACAGTCGATATTTATTAATTCAACAGCCAGACAGTTGAAAACAAACAATGGTACAGTGGAGAAAACGTTATTCTTTCCCAATAAACGCGTTTACGCTAAAACTATTATTTCAAATACAAACAGTTTGGAGCCAGATCAGACGCTGGGTAACCCGGCGTCTGATCAGGCTCTAAACTGTTTGCCACCAAGATAAACATGAGTTATCAGAATTGTCCAAAAAGTTGTACTTTTCTACGTTTTAGTGCTTTGCGTGTGCGTACGTTTGCGTTTAAACGGGAAAGAATAACAGATTCTCCACTGTATCGATCATAGAGATGATATCAAAATTAGGTCGTCTCCGAATTGGACGAACTTTTACAGTGGAGAAGACGTTATTATTTCCCAGTAAACGCGTTTACGCTAAAAACTATTATTTTCATTACAAATAATATGAAGCCCGAACCCGGCGTCTAATCAGGCTCCAAAGTGTTTGCCACTCAATTTAAAATAACAAGTCAGAATTGCGGACAAGTTGTCACAGGGCTTCATAAATTGATATTGAAAAATCCTAAGATTTCCATTGTCTATTTTTCAAGCGCGATTACTTAAAGCAGGTTGAAAGTAAAACAGAATGCGCCTTATGGCGCATTCTGTTTTACTTTCAGTCTGCTTTAAGCGACCATCTGCTAGGATAAAAATCCTAAGATTTCGGAAAAATCCGAAGAAATGGCAGCCCCCTAAATGTATTGTTATTTTCTACGTGTTTCTGCAATGCATTGAGTTGGGAAATGCTAACGTCTGCGATGGAAGAAGTTATTCTTTTCCGTCCAAACGTGTCTAAACGCAATGCATGCATATAGTAAATGTAGAAATTGATTTTCTTGAAAAAATATGACGAATCATTAAAATCTGAGTGGTAATTGCAGTTTATGTCCATACAGATCAATATTTCATATGATATACAGTGAAACCCCTCTAAACCGGACATGTGTGGGGTCAACATAAATTTCCGGTTTAGAGGGTTTCCGGTTAAGAAGGGTTTGAAACCATTGCTTGTTTCTAGTATGGAAGATAGCTGATCACTTAAAGCAGGTTGAAAGTAAAACAGAATGCTCCTTAAGGCGCATTCTGCTTTACTTTCAACCTGCTTTAAGCTTTCATCTGCTAGAATATAGAAAATATTTCTGATTATTCATATTCATGAATGTATTTTCTTCAGTAAAGAAATAAATCAAAGGCGTGAAAAGGCACATATATGGTGTAAAGGGTTGAAATAAAGAATAGTTTGAAACGGGACCAAAGTTTATGTCCGGTTTAGAGAGAATTCCGGTATTTAGAGGTTCCGGTTTAGAGGGGTTTCACTGTACATGTAGCAAACAGCTCAGACCCTGGTGAGATGCCGCGTAACGCGGTGTATCATCAGGGTCTTACCTGTTTGCCAATAAAACACTTTGGTAGATACTAGGCTTTAATAGGTTAATTACAATCAGCATCGCAAATAACGACAGAATACGAGTAACTATAACCTGCCTTTCAAAGTGTCTGATAGAACGCAAATTATTCTGCAGCAAGTTCCTCAGATAAATATCTCGGAAGAAGCAACGCCTTCAAGAACAGCTCAACCTTTTCATCGACTTAGACGAAAACATTCGCATTTGCAAAACAGTTTGTATCCAGATCAGACGCCGAGTTACTAGGCGTCTGATCTGGATACAAACCGTTTGACACTTTCACGATAGCTACGCAACCAAACTAGAACAAGAGTATAGAAGCAGACGATATTTTGACGATTGAATTTACTTCGAAATGGTTAATTGAATACTGACTGAGAAGATGCATAGGAAAATGAATCACACGATAAGTTATACACATGTTTATCATTAACTCCCTCACTAACCAACAACCCTAATATATTATCTGTAGTTATTGTCAAAAAGTTTGGATCCTGATCAGACACCGCGTAAGCAGTGTCTAATCAGGATCTAAACTGTGTGGAACTCATTTCGGTAATGCTTAAGTGTAAATACCTTAAATTTAAATTTGAGTAATAAAAGCAGACGACAATTATTTAAAACTGATGACGCCATGGCAGTGCAGGCGTTAATTGAGAAATAATAAATTTATAACAGACCTATGCATTATCTCTCCAAATCTGTGGTTAACCCGTTCACAGTCATTATGACATATAACCCGTCTAACACAGTCGCTGCCAAATTACTAGGCTGCCATTTCTCCGGAGTTTTTCCGGAAAATACGGAATTTATTGAAATATAGTTTATTCTGTGTAGATCTATGTTATATATTTGCAATGGCTGATTAGCTGTTTACATGTACGGTGTGATATATTTTTAAAAAGATGGCTTTGAACATACACGCACACTGATATCGAGTTTTAACCCTTTACTTCATAGATATGTATTTTTACACGTTCATTTAACTCCTCCACTGAAGAAAATTAGTTCAACTTTATACAGTTTTCCTTATGTCATTTTTGTCAACAATCAAATGCCATCCGTACAACAGTATCATTCTTTTATTTTATCATGAACTCATCATTTTTTAATTCAAATTTGCAACCTGATTTTCAGTCTCCTTAACCCTTTACCTGATAGCATTGTTTCTAGTATTGAAGATATGTGACTACTTAAAGCAGGTTGAAAGTAAAGCAGAATGCGCCCTAAGGCGCATTCTGCTTTACTTTCAGCCTGCTTTAAGCTAAAATCTGTTATAGGCTATATACACTATTTGTTATGGTAATTGTCCATGAGGGTATAAACTGGAACTATTTTCTTCAGCGGAGGAATAAAATATATTCGCTAAAAGGCGCTTCTCTAACGGAAAGGGTTAACCTTTACTTCATAACCTGGTTCTTCGTTTTAATGTCAGCTGACCCCCCCTAAAGCAGGATGAAAGTAAAGCAGAATGTGCCTTAAGACTTTGAGCCTGATTTAAGCTACCATTTGATAGAATAAAGAAACTATGTATTATGGTACATGTATACATGTATTCGTGACTGAATGCATTTGACATATTTTCTTCAGTGGTGGAACAAATTAAAGGCGTAAAAGTCGTATCATTGGGGTTATAGGTTAATACGAAATACTCAACGCTCTTAACACATAATTTTATAGTGCACTGATTCGCCCATAACGGCAAATTTTAAAAGCATATGCCATGTTTGGAAAGATGGTAATATATCAGCAAATATTTCACTCTTTCATTGTCAAACGCGTGATGATTTGCATTTTCAAATCTTAATTTGAAAAAAAATGTAGACAGCAATATATAAGCAGACGGTAATATAGCAGTAAAATAGTCAAGCAAACGTGTCACGAAAGAAAGTGTTTTGTCATTTAAATTAAAGCACACGGATTTCAATTTTTTTTGTCATACAAGTTTTACACGTAAAAAATAACCCTTCTACCACCAAATTTCACCGCCTCCATTTAATCATTTTGTAGAAAAATTATCGTCTGCTAAAATGTGTCGTCTGCAATCTTATTCCATATTCTTTTTCTGTTCAAAAGTGTTTTACTAAATAATTATTGCCAAGATTTATAAACAGTTTAGAAACTAATCAGACGCCGGGTGACGCGGCGTCTGATCTGGATTCAAACTTTGCATTTAGTTTTAGTTGACTTTAAAGAGTGAAAGGGCAGTGAAGGGTTAATACGGTTAATGAAATTTTAAACTCGTTTTCAAACAATTTGTATAATTATATACAGATCAGACTTAGAATAACTCAACATCAGATCAGGATGAAAACTGTTGGACATACTAACTTATTCCCACCCATCCACCTTGGTTAAACAAAATTCAGAAACCAATACCGAAGCAGGCGTTATAATAGCATAATGCATATGTTACTATTAATAGTATCAAATTATAGCATGATAAAGATTAAGGATTACACAATTCAAACAATAGCTATCAATCTTGTGTGGAGTAAATAATCAGCGAAAAATGGTTGTTATTTCTGAAGATAACTTACTGCTTAACTCTGTACTCAATAGTCTTATTTGTCCCACTTTGAAGCAGCAAGTACACGCTTAAAGCAATATGAAAGTAAAGCAAAAAGCTCATATAGGTTAAAGCAAGATGAAAGTAAAGCAAAAAGTTCCTATAGGAGCTTTTTGCTTTACTTTCATCTTGCTTTAATCCGTCACTTGTACTTAAAGGCATCAATGGAGGAGAACAGATACAGTGGAGAATCTGTTATTCTTTCCCAATAAACGCGTTTACGCTAAAACTATTATTTGCAGTGCAAACAGTTTGGAGCCAGATCAGACACCGGGTGACCCGGTGTCTTATCAGGCTCCAAACTGTTTGCCACCAAGATAAACATGAATTATCAGAATTGTCCAAAAGTTGTTTTCTACGTTTTAGTGCTTTGCGTTTGCGTACGTTTGCGTTTAAACGGGAAAGAATAACAGATTCTCCAGTGTATATAGACACAGTGGAGAAGGCGTTATTCTTTCCCAATAAATCATTACACACTAAAACAGGTTGATGATATTTAGCAGAATGCGTCTGAAGGCATACTCTGCTTTAGTTTCAGCCTGAATAAAGATAACATCTGCTAGGATAAAGAAAACATTTTGTATGGTACATTTTCAAGACTGTATAAATTGGACTATTTTCCTCAGTGATTTTTTAAAAAATCTATACGTAAAAATGCACGTATCTATGGCGTAAATGCTTCAAATGTTTTCTGGTGATTTTAAAAAGGAGAATCATGAGTCCTGTTGAAGATTCCATCATGGCTAGGGTTAAGTGTCATATGCCAAACAGTATTGTCTTTTATTAGTCTCCTCACGTAAAGAACTCTTGTATTATTGACAAACTCCACCAGCGATCCACCGAAACTTATTTACCGAGACAGGGGTCCGTTTCATAAACAATTTAACTTTCACATATAGTAAAACCCTTGTTGTATACAAACTACATAGCCATACGAATTTCTAGTGATCCTCAACACAAAAGGCAGCTTAAAGCAAGATTAAAGTAAAGCAGAAAGCTCCTACAGGAGCTTTCTGCTTTACGTTCATCTTACTTTAAGCATCAACTATCTCAAACGCTGATTAAAGGCGCCATCTTGTGCGGCCATATTGGGCGTTTTAGCGTTGTCTCCTCACTAAGATTATGACTATGTAACGACCCCCAGCAGTGTTGTTCTCGTACCATTTACGACTCTAGAGACACATATAACTGGCAGTTAACGAGATCTGTATGTGTAATCAATAGCAAAGATATGCAGAAAATCATTAACAATCCCTAGATCGTTCTTTAATTGTTCCGTGAAAACAACACTGGGCAATTAGCGCAGCAAGATGTGAAGGGATGCAATATTGGAAAATTTGCTTATCATATTTCGCTCGTTTTATACAATCTGATTAGTTGTCTCTGTCTATCTCTGCCTGTCTGTATGTGTATGTCCCTGTCTCTGTCCCTCTGTCTCTTTGTCTCTCTGTCTCTGTCTCTCTGTATCTCAATATGTCTGTCTCTGTGTCTCTGTAGGTGCTTCTCTGTCTGTCTCGGTCTCTGTTTTCGTGTCTGTGTCTGTATGTGTATGTGGCTGTGTGTATGTCTCTCTCTCTCTTCCCCTCTCTCCCTTATTCTCTGTATGTATGTTTGTCTGTCCGTCTCTGTTTGTCTCTGCCTCTCTCTGTCTCTTTCTGTCTCTCTGTCTATCTCTGTCTCCCTCTCTGTCTCTGTCTCTGTATCTGTCTCTCTGTCTCTCACTCTTTGTGTCTCTGTCTCTGTATCTCTCTCGCTCTCTCTCGTTCTCTCCCTCCCTCCCTCTCTCTCTCTCAAACACACACTTTCTCTACCTCTCTCCCTCTAACATGTATGTGAGAAACTTTCTAGTCTTGCATGTTTATTATGCAAGTACCATTGCAGTCGATTGAAAAGGACTGCGGTTTTTATTTTGTGTCAAGGAATTGTTTTGTTTTACGCTCGGGAATCTGACAATCATTTGCCAAATCTATCCAAGTCAGTGCTGCACATCTTCAACCAGTGTCTTGAGATATTGACGCTTTGCATGCTGGGTAATTTATTTCGTCTGCAACAATTGTTGTATGCTAGTCTTCTAAAAATCAAACTTTCAACAAAAAATCAAATCAAAGTCAGAGTGTCAAAGAGTTTGGTTCCTGATGAGGCGCCGCGTTACGCGGCGTCTCATCATGATCATAACTGTTTGCAAAGATTAGCATAGTCTCATCGTTAAGCATGTTAAAATTTAACATTGTGAACAATATTGATTATAGTAAAGTCCCGAGAATTTATTTAAGTATTATGGAGCCGGAGAGATAATGTCTTCTTCGTTATAAGACTTGTTTTCGGTGATCAACTGTCTGCCATTTTGCAACGGGTTGTAAAACCAACCCTATATAGTAAAACATGGACTAAACAATATGGGAAACTGGGGTTTTCTATTTGAAGTTTCAGGGTGAATGAGTTAACATAAATGTATGATAGCAATAAAAGCTGGTAGAAAGTATAATCGGTGTCTTCTGATACACTGAAGGCCTTTGCTCATAGTTTGTGACACAAATACCTGTTATTACAACAAAATAATCTGCGACAATAAGTCGGTTTTTGCAGCCCTTATCGTACATAGACGGTCACTCAATTGGCCAGGATATCTGTAAGGTTAAGACAGGTCACAGCAAAGCCAGATAGCCTTAACCCTTTTACCGCATAGCCTGTTTCTAGTTTTTGAAGATAGCTGCCCACGTAAAGCAGGTTGAAATTAAAGCAGAATGTGCCTTACGGCACATTCTGCTTTAAATTCAGCCTGTTTTAATCTATTTTCTGTCAGAATATAGAACATATTTCTTATAATTTTTATTTGTAAAAGTATAAATTGGTACTATTTTCTTCAGTAGAGGAATAAATGAAATGTGCTAAAAGGCGCAACTATGAGGGAAAGGTTTAAGACTCGTAATGCTGCCTTAGAATGGTGGTTTTCATTGACATACTGGACTGGAGTTTCGATATTAACCCTGAATATGCTAAATTGTCTTCTGCTTCAAATATATCGTCTGCGAAAGAAAGAAAAATTAGATTTAATGTTTTTTTGAACTGACGAAAGTAAGGTATAATGACAAACAGTTTGGACCCATATCAGACGCCGTTTTACGTGGCCTCTGATAGATGGAGCCAAACTGTTTGCAAATGTAAGCCAAGTCGCGCTGAGCACGATAGGGTTCAACCCCTCCATTGCCAAGGACAAGCACATTTACATGTGTAAACAGTTTAGATCCTGGTCAGACGCCTCGTTACTGTTTAATACTCATACCAATATTTCTTCAGCAAAAGAACGTATTGATTAACAATTTTTATCAATAAATGCAGACTAAAATTATAATCAGACGATAATCCTATATAGTTTCCAAAATTTTAATTTTCCAAGCGCGAGTTTAGGATTCACCCCATTGTCTGTTTCTAGTTTTGAAGTTATGTAACGACTTAAAGAAGATGAAAAGCATATCTAAACCGGTAGAAAACTAAACAGAATACGACCAAAGCGCATTCTGCTTAACTTTCACCCTGTTTTAAGCTACCACCTGTTATGATAAAGATATTATTTCTTATACGGTGCATATTCTTAAGTGTTTTATGGGGTAATGGGTTAAATACAATCAGTTAGTAAAGACAACCAGAAGGTGAATTTGTAAAGGACAGGTCAAAGAGTAAAAAATCTAAATCGTTTCTGTGTAGAAATGTGTTAACGATTTATCGATTCAATTGGCCGACAAATATGGATATTAAATTATTCCGCTTATCCCATCGCCACTACCACATCGTAATTTGCCGGTCGTTTTCCTAGCAATGCAAGTATTTTAACTCTTTGCATGCTAGCGGCGAATATATCCACCACAGTGATTGCCTTTGCAAACAGTTTGGATCCAGATGAGACGCCGCGGCGTCTCATCAGGATCAAACTGTTTGCCATTCTGACCCTGAATATTAAAGAAATTTTGAGAATGCTAATTTTAGAACAGTAGCAGACGACAAATGTTGCAGACGAAAATTTTACCCAGCATGCAAAGAGTTAAGTATTTATAAAATCTTTAGCATGGCATACGACATTGAAGTCTGCAACATCTGTCGTCTGCAACAATTCCAAGAGTCGATTTAAAGATCTAATTTCTCTTATCAATATCATCAGTGTCAAACAGTTTGAATCCAGATAAGACGCCGAGTAACTCGGCGTCTCATCTGGATCCAAACTGTTTGCATGAGTTATCATAATTTCTCCCGTGGCGTGCTAGATGGTTAACCCGTTTCCTGTCAACGCGAGTTGATTAGTGTTAGTGTTTACAGGTTGTATCTAAACCAGAGAGTGGATAACTAGTTGTCTGGTTACCATAACAACTGATCTAAAAGCTCCTTAATGACAGTTCGTAAAAGTTTTGTCATTAAACGTTGAAGAAAGAAATTCAGGTGACAAATTAGAAACGACGATACTTTAACGAAGTAGTGTTTAAGTAGACTTAAAATTCTTCGCCTCTAAATAGAGAGTTTTTACTAGAATTTGCAAACAGTTTTGATCCAGATCAGACGCCGCAAAAAGCGGCGTCTGATCTGGTTCCAAACTTTTTATCCTTGTTTTTAGGTTTCTGAAGTTAATATGGCGTACTAATCGATATTTTAAAAGCATTATCAGACGATACATGTAACTTTGAAGCAGCCGATATCGTAGCAACCGGAAGGGAGGGTCGAAGTACTCGCACAATAGTCCGGTGGCAGAGACCGATAAGCGTGTTTTGCGGTCCGTACAAAGTTTTTTTGCTGTTTCTATACCTCTGAGGTGTGCTCTTTAAGAATCTGAATGATGCCACTCTGGCATCTTTGGGCAATCCGCACAATATGCAAATTAAGGTCGCCATTACTGAAAATCTTGTTTTCGCCAATATCTCAGTAACTATGCATTGTATCAAAATAATTTTGTTGTCTATCCCCATGTTTTGAGGGGTAAATAATCAGATAAAGCCATTTTAGTAACGATCACAGTGATATTTTGTGCTGAATAGGCATATTTCGGCAGCCATTACTGAAAATCTAGTTTTCGTTAATATCTCAGTACCTGTGCATGGTATCAAAACAATGTTGGTGTCTATCTCCATATTTTTAGTGGTAAAGAATAAGATTAAACCATTTTAGAAAATATCACATCAACATTTTGGGCTGAATGGGCATATTTAGGCAGCTATTACTGAAAATCTCGTTGTCGTCAATATTTCAGAAACGGCATATCGTGTCAGAATAATTTTGGTGTATATCCCCATGTTTTGAGGGGTAAAAAATCAGATAAAACCATTTCATTATTGATCCAACAAATATATTTATAAGTTTGTGATGAATATGCATATTTCGGCAACCATTACCGAAAATCTTGTTTTCGTCAATATATCAGCATCTACGGCATATTATATTAAAGTAATTCTGGCGTATAAACACATCTTTTTACCGGTAAATAATCCGTTGAAGCCATTTCAGTAAAGATCACACAAATAGTTTTTCTTAATATGCATATTTAGTCAGCCAGTACAGAAAATCTCATTTTCGTCAATACCTCAGCAACTACGTATACATATGATACATGTATTTACATATTTCTGGCGTCTGTACTCGTGTTTGTAGGGGTAAAGAAGCAGATTAAACCATTTCAGTATTGCTCACACCAACATGTTTTGCAACATATACAACAATCCACTTCAGTGTACATCAAAGTTGCAAAGCAATTAGCATTCCTTTTACTTATAATGATGTATGTTGCCATTACTGAACTGACTCAGTCCTCAAACAAGTCATTTTCAACAACATTGTCGCTGTCATCGAAACGTCGGGTGTGCTCATTCTGGCTTGGTGCTTCCCCGTGGCATCCACAAAATATTGTGCATGGCAAGTGAGTCGTATATCACAGACACATTGCTGTCGGACAGAGTGTATTTGTAGCACAACCTCACCTTATCAATTCCAGCTCCTCCTGTGGAGCAATATTGACGTTTGCTTGCAATACAACTGTATCAATTATCTAGTGCGTTCATCAAGTTCTCACCCAAACTCGACAAGATCTAATAGTGTATGTTCTGATTTGGGAGCTGACTTCCAAATGGCAGTGTGAACAGTTTACGATATCTTTGAATGCCTCTTTAGAAGGTGAAAATGACTTAAGCTGTCAAGCATTTGTAACATTTGTTCTACCAATCCTTCGCAACCAGACTTCGCCACAAACTTCAGACGATACAACAATCCATTTCAGTGTACATCAAAGTTACAAAGCAATTAGCATTCCTTTTACTTAAAATGATGTATGCTGCCATTACTGAACTGACTCAGTCCTCAAACAAGTCATTTTCAACAACATTGTCACTGTCATCGACACGTCGGGTGTGCTCATTCTGGCTGGGTGCTTCCCCGTGGCATCCGCAAAATATTGTGCATGGCAAGTGAGTTGTATGTCACAGACACATTGCTGTCGGACAGAGTGTATCTATAGCTCAACCTCACCTTATCAATTTCAGCTCCTCCTGTGGAGCAATATTGACGTTTGCTTGCAATACAACTTTATCAATTATCGCAACCAGACTTCGCCACAAACTTCAGAAATGTTCGATGTCACCAAGCTTTTGACCCTGTAACACGCAGCCATGAATTCTGTCGCTTCTCAAACGATGTCGCCTAAAGCATAAGATAAGTCGCCCACTTTGTGCAATACCACGCCATTCTTAAGGATTTTGATGACAAGCCTTTTTCTACTCCGAAGCACTGACGCACAGTGCCACAGCCTGAGAGCACATTGACGGCTGACAGATATGAAAGCAATTGTTTATATTTACTTGCAGTTGCGGCAATGTCTATAGTAGTTTATTCAGCATGTGGTCCTTCTTTTGTAAAACGACAGGTCAGGTTCAACTTTGCGTAGAAGTGCAGCAGGAGGACGAAAACGTCAATGTCCTCACATACAATGTTTGATTCTTTTACGCCACTTTCAGCTGCCTTAACCATCTGCTGTATGATAATTGCTTCTTCGTGGCTGGTCATGCTATCTTTTTTGCAGAAGACAATATCATCCTGAAATACTGGTACAGTGTTAGTAGAGGTAATGGTCAGACTATGTCCATTTGGCTTTCTGGATCAAATTCTGACATATCAAATCTATGACCTATATATACCTTATTCTAAGTTGCTGTAAGGAAAACCTTCTGGAGCGGCAATGGAGTATGTAACTGCAGTTTTTGTCCTCGTCTAGCCTCATCACCAGATCGAGCTGCCCATATTACACTTTTAATCCTGAAGTTGAAGTAGCGATTGAGTAAGTCATAGCTTGCCACCCTCTTCATAACATCCACCATGAAGCCATTCACACAGTTCCTTGATGAGGCCCGTTTATAACCCAAATTATAGCACAGTCATCCAGTATTTCTGTCATCTCTGAATTCTTAACCTGATGAGTTGTGCAACGTGTGTTACTGCCTATATGGATCAAGTATGGGTCGTCGATCCTCTCTCTGAACTACCAACAAGACCCTACAGCTGAGCCATAATGCATGGTGTCTATCCCAGTGTTTTAAGGGTAAATAATCAGATAATCAGTTTGTTAAAATTTAGGGATGACAGAAATACTGGATGGATGTTCTATAATTTGGGTAATAAACGAGTCTAATCAAAGAACTGTGTGAATGGATTCATGATGGACATAGTCTGACCATTACCTCTACTAACACTGTACCAGTATTTCAGGATGACATTGTCTTCTGCAAGAATGATAGCATGGCCAGCCATGAAGAAGCGGGTGTAATTATCATACAGCAGATGGTTAAGGCAGCTGAAAGTGGCGTAAAAGAATCAAACATTGTATGTGAGGACATTGACGTTTTCGTCCTCCTGCTGCACTTCTACGCAAATTTGAACCTGACCTGTCGTTTTACAAAAGAAGGACCACATGCTGAACAAACTACTATAGACATTGCCGCAACTGCAAGTGAGCATAAACAATTGCTTTCACATCTGTCAGCCGCCAATGTGTTCTCAGGCTGTGGCACTGTGCGTCAGTGCTTCGGAGTAGAAAAAGGCATTGCCATCAAAGTCCTTAAGAATGGCTAGGTACTGCAAAAAGTGAGCGGCTTATCTTATGCTATTGGCGACATCGTTTGAGAAGCGACATAATTCATGGCTGCCTGTTACAGTGTCAAAAGCTTGGTGACATCGAACATGTCTGAAGTTTGTGGCGAAGTCTGGTTGCGAAGGATTGGTAGAACAAATGTTACAAATGCTGGACAGCTTAAGTCATTTTCAGTTTCTAAAGAGGCATCCAAAGATATCGTAAACTATTCACACTGCCATTTGGAAGTCAGCTCCCAAATCAGAACATGCACTATTAGATCTTGTCGAGTTTGGGTGAGAACTTGATGAACGCACTAGATAATTGATACAGTTGTATTGCAAGCAAACGTCAATATTGCTCCACAGGAGGAGCTGGAATCGATAAGGTGAGGTTGTGCTACGAATACAATCTGTCCGACAGCAATGTGTCTGTGATATACGAATCACTTGCCATGCACAATATTTTGTGGATGCCACGGGGAAGCACCCAGCCAGAATGAGTACACCCGACGTTTCGATGACAGCGACAATGTTGTTGAAAATGACTTGTTTGAGGACTGATTTCAGTAATGGCAACATACATCATTATAAGTAAAAGGAATGCTAATTGCTTTGCAACTTTGATGTACACTAAAGTGGATTGTTGTATATGTTGCAAAACATGTTGGTGTGAGCAATACTGAAATGGTTTAATCTGCTTCTTTACCCCTACAAACACGAGTACAGACGCCAGAAATATGTAAATACATGTATCATATGTATACGTAGTTGCTGAGGTATTGACGAAAATGAGATTTTCAGTACTGACTGACTAAATATGCATATTTAGAAAAACTATTTGTGTGATCTTTACTGAAATGGCTTCAACTCATTATTTACCGCTAAAATGATGTGTTTATATGCCAGAATTACTTTGATATAATATTTCGTAGATGCTGATATATTGACGAAAACAAGATTTCGGTAATGGCTGCCGAGATATGCATATTCATCACAAACTTATAAATATATTTGTGGGATCAATACTGAAATGGTTTTTATCTGATTTTCTACCCCTCAAAACATGGGGATATACACAAAAATTATTCTGATATGCAGTTACTGAAATATTGACGACAACGAGATTTTCAGTAATGGCTGCCTAAATATGCCCATTCAGCACACAATGTTGATGTGATCTTTACTAAAATGGTTTAATCTTATTCTTTACCCCTAAAAACATGGAGATAGACCCCAACATTATTTTGATACCATGAACAGGTACTGAGATATTAACGAAAACTAGATTTTCAGTAATGGCTGCCGAAATATGCCTATTCAGCACAAATATCACTGTGATCGTTACTAAAATGGCTTTATCTGATTGTCTACCCCTCAAAACATGGGGATAGACACCGAAATTATTTTGATACCATGCATAGTTTCTGAGATATTAGCGAAAACAAGATTTTCAGTAATGGCGACCTTAATTTGCATATTGTGCGGATTGCCCAAAGATGCCAGAGTGGCATCATTCAGATTCTTAAAGAGCACACCTCAGAGGTATAGAAACAGCAAAAAAACTTTGTACGGACCGCAAAACACGCTTCTCCAAAAATCAGGGGGTTGGCAACCGGACTACAAGGGGGTCTTTCGATGTTTATTGTCGGAGTGCACGTTTTTGTTCTTATTGATATTCTTTCAGATTGAAACACTTGTTGATGTTTGTTTCGGTAAACTTGAGTTCTAGTATCGGGTAAACTATACAAACTTAAACATGACATGTCATTCTTGGCGTTCACTGAACTCTTTGCATGCTAGCGGCGGATATATCTGCCACAGTGATTGCCTTAGCAAACAGTTTGGATCCAGATGAGAGGCCGCGTAACGCGACGTCTCATCACGATCCAAACTGTTTGACACTCTGGCCATGTTTTGAAAAGAAATTTAGAAAATTCTATTTTTCGAACAATAGCAGACGACCAAATTAATGTTGCAGACGAAACAAATACCCAGCATGCAAATAGTTAATGCACGCACTGCCTTATATTACCGTCTGTAAATAAATTGGCGTCTGCAAAGTTTATTCAATATTAAGTTTTAGACTATCTCACTAAATTTAACACGAATATCAATCAAGTTTGGCATTTGATCGGGTCTAAATAAAAAGATGCGAATATACGTCCGAATCATGATAAAGAGAAATACAGTTTCCTCATTCATGTATAGCAGATCGTTTGTCTTGTGAAGGTTGTCTTGTCGCCCAGATAGGGAAAATATAGATTTATTTATTTTGTCTAAGTTTATGGCATTTACGCATGAAATGAACGCTCATACCAGGTATATGTTCCTTGTACAGTGGATAATAGGTTATTCTTTCCCGTTTAAACGCAAACAAAACGCAAACGCAACACACTAAAATGAAGAAAATTACAAGTTTTCGACAATTCTGAGTGTTGATTTTAACCTCGACGGCAAACAGTTTGGAGCCAGATCAGACGCCGGGTTACCCGGCGTCTGATCTGGCTCCAAACTGTTTGCAATAGAAATAATATTTTTGGCGTAAACGCGTTTATTGGGAAAGAATAACGTTTTCTCCACTGTACAAGTGAGTTAGGCTCTGTCTGTGGATCTTAAGCTGAAAGGTGCAAATCCACATATTTGCTTGGATATTGCAATGAACTCATCATTTGTGTTTACATGTGGAGGGTGGGTCGGAGTGGTGTGGGAGTCTGGTGTCATTAAAGACAAAGATGGTCTTAAAGCATTGCAACGTTTCTTCATACAACAGAACATTTGATAAAGAACAACCATCATTGCAGATCCATCAATAGTCTCATCAGGATCTACACTGTTAGCTTATGTCCTCTTCAGTATAAATGGGTAACATAAAATTAAACATAACTGGTTACTACAGTAGACTTATATGTATAAAAGGCATTTTTAAATGGTAGCGTCTTACTGTCCTTGCTTAAAGCAGTCACCTGACTTTAAATACCTAATATTTAACAAAACTGTGTGGTCGTAATAGGTGGTATTCTTAACTCTTTGAACCCTAATCCCGCATATAGGCGTCTTTTAAAACAGTGTACATGTGAATAGTACTCTTGTCCTGTGCAAACAGTGAAGGCCCAGATCAGAGGGCTCCGAAAGGAGCCCTCTGATCAGGGTCTTCACTGTTTGTCATAATGCCAAACATTGACAAAAGCAACCCTTAAAAGTCAGAAATGGACTAGACTAAAATGGAAACTGGAATTGTCCATTTAAAGTTTCAGGGAGGAAAGAGTTAATTAATCTATATTTTGACTGAGAATAAATGGTTTTTATGGTATTTCACAGCCTAATAAAATAAAAATGTAGCAAGAACTTAAATACCCTGCCCTATTTTCCAAAAATAGTAAAGTAAAGAAAAACGATTACAAAAAAATCATGCCTTCTAATCAAATTTCATATTAAAATACTACGTATTCATAACTAGTTTTATCCTATAACACTTTTTAGTAATCTTGCAATGAATCGAAAGCGGGAATAAGGGATGATGTACTATAAGTCATGCGAATAATTACCGCAACCACCCCCAGTGACTGCAAAATGTCCACGTTAATGGATTGGTTAAATCGGTTTAACTGTTCACTGCGGTATGACGGTATGCATAATGTTCAAATGGATGTATAAGGAATGCATGACAGGTAACATATATAATGTTTATATTAAAGTTATAAGCGTTTATGGCATGTTATTGCCGAATACATGTGCTTGAAGTGTTACAAATAGATCGGGTCCAGATTAACGCTTTCACTTCCATTATGACGGAAATACAGTGGAGAAAACTTTATTCTTCCCGTTTTTAAACGCAAACGAAACGAAAATAGCTAAAATGGTGGAAATAACCATTTTTGTCATTTTTAATTATTGCATTTTTATGAGTGGCAAACAGTTTGGAGCCTGATCAGACGTCGGGTTACCCGGCGTCTGATCTGTCTCCAAACTGTTTGCAGTGGAAATAATAGCTTTAGCGTAAACGCCTTTATTGGGAAAGAATAGCGTTTTCTCCACTGTACCTGTCTTACATGTACACATTCGCTGCCTTATTATTTTCCGTCCGTTTTAACTTTTTAAATTTGAATTTTTATGCTTTTTATTTACTTAGGAAACATTAGTTTAAACATAGATTATTTTTAAATATTTACATGCATTACACAAACATACAATACATTTTAGGATTGGAAAGAAAGCAAAATAGCCTATTGTGTTTCTTTCCTATAGGAAACATTGATATGAGGTTGACGCGGCGTCTGATCAGAATCCAAACTGTTTGTTAATGCCAGTACTGGTGGCCTTGGCAGTGAAATGGGTCAGGGCTACCATTTCTCCGGATTTTCCGAAATCTTCGGATTTTTATCATAGCAGATCGTAGCTTAAAGCAGGCTGAAAGTAAAGCAGAATGTGCCTTAAGGCACATTCTGCTTTACTTTCAACCTGCTTAAAGTAACTGCGCTTGAAAAATAGAAAATTTCGAAATCTTAGGATTTTTCAAGACCAACATGGTAACCCTGATGGGTTAAGACTACAGTCCGCCACTAAAGTGGCGGGACTGTAGTGTTAAGGCTAGTAAGTTATTGGTAGCACTTAACTAGTGTCTTATGTGGACCCAAACTACATGTACATGTATTTGATGCATTAATGATATTTGCTAACACATAACAGATACATCTACTTTGCACTTTGCTGCAAGCGACTAATTATTCAGACGAAAACTTAGTATGTAGATTACATAGATAGGGGGTCCAGATAAGAGGGAGAAATCTCAAGTGCTTCAACATTTCTTGATCCTATGGTATGACTGACTACTTATTAGAATCGTCTTCCCTTATCTGGGGTTCATTAACCGTTTCACCACAAAGTTTTACCGTGTGTGTTATTCTGTTCATAAACAAACTACAGTAAAACCTCGCTATTACGACCACTAAAACGGAGGATTTTTTTTTTTTTAATTAATCATATTTTATTGCATATATCAGATATCATATACATTTATCGACTAACATGTACAC
The DNA here is from genome assembly GCA_922989275.2 of Gari tellinella. Classification (NCBI taxonomy): domain Eukaryota; kingdom Metazoa; phylum Mollusca; class Bivalvia; order Cardiida; family Psammobiidae; genus Gari; species Gari tellinella. The sequence continues at coordinate 78,307,160 of OV277858.1, forward strand.
AGTTTTTACAGCATATATATGTATACAAATTATCAAAAGATTACAATATATTGCAAACGGGCTGGGCCACAAGTTATACCAATATTAGAGAAGGCCCTTCCCTTGATGTCAATCGTAAGTACGTTATGATGTAATGCAGAAGAAAATATTTCTATCTTAGTTTACAAAAAAAAGGGAAAAAAGAAACTTATTTAAGTATAAAGAAGAAAGAAAATCCGTTTCGGAGGATTATTGATTGTATAAAAGACAGGTGACAGCTTAAAGCAAGGTGACAGTAAAACAGAAAGCTCCTATAGGAGCTTTCTGTTTTTCTGTCACCTTGCTTTAAGCAGTCACCTGTCCTACATACTTAATAATTAGCACAATTTAGTGGTCGTAATAGAGAGGTTGTACGGTATCGTCTACTTGAATACTGACGTCTGCACATGTATTCGATCTTTTGTTAGATTTAGGCAGCATGCCTGAAGAAATATCTATATATGAGTGCCAAAACGATTTGGATCTCGATCAAACATGGCGTTACACGACTTCCGATCTGGATCCAAATCTGCAAACTCAATATAACGCCGAAAGGTATAAGTCAGATACAAATACAAGATGTTTCAATTTCATCCAACACTTATGCATGTTTTATATCCGTATCTAATTCAGAACTTAAAAACATACGGAGACAAACATTTGAAGTCGAAAACCCAAAAGAATCGATATACCGAAAACCGGCAGTTCTTGAAAACTTTTCTGATTCCACTTGCATTACTGATATTCTTTTCTTCATTTAACATTTTCGGTGCCAAATTAATTTTGATGTTTTTACCCCCCCCCCCCCCTTCGTTGACCATAAATTGTCGTCTGCTCCAATATTGTCGTCTGGAAGTAATATCTAAGGTAGTAAGACATTCGAAATATTGATACGAGTGTCCAATAGTTTGGATTCTGATCAGAGGCAACGTTGCAGTGGAAAAAACGTTATTCTTTCCCAATAAACGCGTTTACGCTAAATCTATTATATCCAATGCAAACTGTTGGAGCCATGTCAGACGCCGGGTAACCCGACGTCTGATCAGGCGTCAAATTGTTTGCCGTCAAGGTTAAAATCAGCATTCAGATTTTTAAAAAAAATGCCATTTTCTACATTTTAGTGCACTGTGTTTGTGTTTCGTTTGCGTTTAAACGGGAAAGAATACCGTTTTCTCCACTGTAAGGGCGTCTGATCTGGATCCAAGCTGTTTGCAAAGTAGACTTTATGCGACTTCGGTCGGATAAAAGAGTTAAACTAAACAGAACACGAATGCATTGCAATAAAACACAGTAATGCAAAGCTTCTTGAAAATGGTGATAGTTTATCTTTATTTGAATGGCAAACAGTTTCGAGCCTGGCTCCAACTTGTTTGAAATAGAAATATATTGTTTCAGCACAAACTTAATAAAGTTACACCAGAAGTGCTAAATACCATTTCATTGTCAAATTTATCGTGAGGGTTTATCCCATCACCGCTATATTGTCGTCTGCTTCAATACTGTTTTATGCAATATCGTTTCAAAGTCAGATTAAAGTCAATATGATTGACGAAGTTTCGAAACGAGTGACGTCACACAGTTTATATTCTGATCAAGATCAAAACTGCTTACAAGTCCGCCTATTTGGCGTCATTGACAGTGGAATACAGCCGTAATATAGTTATCTAAAGCTTCAAAAAGAACTGCTAAAGTTTCAAAAGAAATGACTGCTGGTGTTATTTGTAATTTTGACTCGATGTTAAGAATCGGCCTTGGGTTTCTTAATGTTGAGAATCGACTCAGGGCCCTTTATTCAAATTCGGCCGATGGTCTATTGTTAACGTTGTGCACCGACCAAGGGTAGTTTTATTGCTGAGAATCAACCTCTTATATCATTTTCAACAGGGTCAAAATCATATGTAACACCGGTTCAATTTTTACTGAATCGCGCTTATCCGGAAACCTCGCTAAATCGAACATTTTTTTCCGAGGTATTGATGCATAATAAAATACGCAAAGGACAGAAAACAGTAAATGTGGCCACGTAGCTTTGGAATGTTTGTATCATTAGGAACTATAGCAGAAGCTGGCTTTGAGCGAACTTCACCATATTTCAACCTCGATCATTCGAATAAAACTTTCCAAAACTTTCTCATTTCTTTTTTCAATATCTATAACTCACTTTATGTTGAACACACCTGTACTTCAAACTAAACAATAGCCATGGCCACGCTTTAACTTTGGAATACGGGTATATTCGACTCAAGCGAGTTCGAGTTATTGATTGAAGAAATAGGGCTAGGTTCGGTTGAAGTTATTTAGATTACAACAATTTCGCGTGTGACTTTTTGTTTCCTTTGACCAATCAGGTGCCTCTTTTATGAGAATGTATCTTCTTTCGAAGAAAAGTGATAGCTGGAATACAGGCTACGAGTTAGTAACTATATAGGATAATGAACGATATGATATGGACTTTAATTTGTACTATCCTTGGATAAACAATGCTATACATAGTAAATGAGGTCTTCTTCCTTGTAATCTTGACCTTACTGTGGTGTCTGGTGCGAAATAGGTTAATCTTCTGCACACTATACCGGCAAATTTGTGATTACTTTGACAAACTGTTTGGATCCAGATGAGACGCCGCGTGACGCGGCGTCTCATCTGAGTCCAAACTATTTGACACTCTGGTGATATTTTCTGAAAGAAAAGGCATAAAAATGAATTCATAGAATTGTTGCAGCCGACAAATTTTGCATACGACAATTTCATAACAGGGACACTTCATGCAGTGAATCAGCCTTATCAGATTCTATGGTGTGTTCAATACTAAGACTACAATACATCAGTTATTAAAGGGACTTTGGGTTAATTATCACCTATAGCAGGCGACATTTCGCGTTAATCAGACGACATTTTCAGACGCGGAAAGGATGCGGTCACGTGATCAAGATAACTAAAGTGTCATGATGTTGCACACACCGCCCATTTATGAGTTATCAAGTTAAGATTCTACAAGCACATGAATGAATGTCTCGTGACACAAAAAACGGAATTAGCGCAAACAGGTTTGATGTTTTTTTCTTTGTCAGCTCTCCGATTCACCTTACGTCTGGGAATCGCACCTCTATTAGTAGAATTTGAAAACAGTTTGAAATAAGATCAGGGACCCCAGTGTGACGCGGTGCTTTAGTTTAATAATATTTTATTGCTCTATTAGTATACATATTCATACAAGCATTGTCTGATCTGGATCCATATTCTCATCTTCTTCCTTCGGGTTTCTTAATATAAATTGGCATTAAAATGAATCTAAACTCAATTACAGACGACAATTGTACCAGTGAATGGGTTAACCCTTTCAATCTCAGTGACGCCATAAAGCGCATTTGCAAACAGTTAGGGTCCTGATCAGACGCCGCGTCACGCGGCGTCAGATCAGGCCCCGAGGTTATAAAACTTAAAACAAACTCTGTGCTCAAAACTCAGTTTTGATCTCATGCTCTAGTTTTTACATAACATGCACTAACTTATTTCTGTTTCCTTATTTGGGTATATCTTTACCGTGGATTTAAGTATGCAAATACTCGTTGTATATAAAATGTTCGCCGGAGAATTATGAGTTGAGAACAGTTCTGAGTTTTGAGCACAGAGTTCGTTTTAAGTTTTATAACATCGGGCCCAGGACCCAAACTGTTTGATACTCGTTTCGAAATTTTGTCAGCAACATTGCCTTAAATCTTACTTTGAAACGATATCGCAGATTGAAGCAGACGGCATTATGGCGGTGAAGGGGTAAAATCGCTCTACAAATTTGATCATGAACGGGTTAGGGTTAAGATTCTACACTCAGTCACGTGAAACAAAGGTCCATGAGACTCACAAGAAGAATAAGCCAAAAGAAATCAGAGCTCCTTTTTGATACCCCATCCGTCTCGAAAGACATACAACTGCTCTTACTTACTTACTTAATTACTTACTAACGGTCATCGTCTACACGGTCACTCCAGCTCCAGTGACAACTGCTTGACCATTTCCTCCATTTGTTTGTTTTGTTTTGTTTGTTAACGTCCGTTTCTGCCATCTATAGGCTAAATGGTCGCCCAGAGAGAGAGAGGGGAGCGGAAACAGAGAACCCGGGCGCGATGCCCTACTCTTATTATCGAAATATTTCTCTGGTTCTTTTAGATTCCCAGTGTAAAGCACTGATGCATCGGACCTATAAAGTCTCATCCGAAGGACTTGGTCGGGTGGGGAATCGAACTCACGACCCCGTACGTCGTAAGTGAGTGCTTTACCCCTCGACTACGTCCGCTGGTCCTTTCCTTCATTAAACTTTAAATGGGAAATTCCAGTTTCTATAACTCTAGTGCATTTAGTATTATTTATGTTTATTTTACGCAATAAATAGCAAATTGACAATCAGTGTTGATTTTGATCAGAGGGCTCTTCAAGTAAGGAGTCCTCTGATTAAGGTATTTGCTGTTTGTATAGGGCAAGTGTACTCTTCACATGTGCACTGTTTGCAAAGGGTGCGTATATTGCTTGACTAAGGGTCAAAATAAACAGTAGTAAATACAAAAATATATATTTCCGTTCAAGAGTGTTCTGCATAAAGGTACATGTATCTCATGTCCTAAAGGCTGTTAAAAGGTGTGTCATGTTTTTTTTTTCCTTTTCAAATTGTCCATAAACACATGTATCACTGTACATGTTCATATTAACAACCTGTTAATTTCTTTCCTCCTTTTTGTCCCGGTTTATTTCCTGTTTCTGATTGTCAATAAAACAAAAGATAAATATTTGGACTTCTCAAAATATTTTTTGTTTTAAAGCAGGCATCTGCTTAACCCTTTCACCGCCAGAATCGCCTAAAGTCGAATTTGCAAACAGTTTTGATCCTGATCAGACGCCGCGATAAGCGGCGTCTGATCAGGATCAAATCTGTTTGACACCCGTTTCGATATTTCTTATGTCATACTCTCTTAATTCTAACTTTGAAATGATATTGCAGACAATAATATTTAAGCAGACGACACAATAACGGTGTAGGGGTAAAAAACTCAAAAATAATTTGGCGGTGAAAGGGTTAATGCCAATATAGCAGAAAACTGTTTCAGTAAAGCATGTTTGTACATAAACATTTCTTAATGAGGCAAGAAGATCCAATATTCATGGTCACGATAGAGTAAATTTCACTGGAGAATTTTAGCGAGATCCTTCAACCCAATCACTGTCATGGCATCATCTGCTCCAGACAGTACTGTTGTCGTCTGCGTTTATTTCATACAAAATAAATTTAGGTAAATTGACTAAAGCAATATCGTTATGAGTATCTAACAGTTATGCGACGCGTCATCAGGGTATACATTGTTGGCATATACAGTGGAGGATCTGTTATTCTTTCCCAATAAACGCGTTTACGCTAAAACTATTATTTGCAGTGCAAACAGTTTGGAGCCAGATCAGACGCCGGGTAACCCGGCGTCTGATCAGGCTCCAAACTGTTTGCCACCAAGATAAACAAGAATGATCAGAATTGTCCAAAAGTTGTTCTTTTCTACGTTTTAGTGCTTTGCGTTTGCGTACGTTTGCGTTTAAACGGGAAAGAATAACAGATTCTCCACTGTAATCATTGTACTCCGGGTAGTCAGTTAATGGATTCAGGGGAAATACAGTATGTATACTTTTAGTCTCAATTACGTCATTAAACGCATTTGCATTTGCAATATGGCGTTGAGGGGGTAAACACCTCACGATTAATTTGGTCACGAAAGTGTTAAGGCATGTTTTTATTAATGTGACTGATTCAGACTGAGATTAAAGAATCATGCAGTGATTGTATTATTTTCATAGAATGGGATTGGCCGTGTTTCGGTTCCTATCGTATTGAAATAGACGAAAATATACATGTACGCGTAAAACCGGCACTAAACATCCTGTTCATGTCTTTATCAGGTAACCGGATTATCCTCAGGTTTCGATAAGCGCGGTGGGCAAGAAAGAATAACCGATATGGGACGGGTCAAACTAACACGAGCACACTGAAACAAATATAGGTGTAATTTCTCTGAAAACCGAAATCTTTAAAACCGGGTAGAATCCTCTGACACGCAAGATCTCTAACAACCTGGATTCTCTGGAAACTGAAATATTTACCGGAAATCTCTAAAACTGAAACCGGAAATCTCTAAAACTGAAATCTTTACCGGAATTCTCTATAAAAAAGAGAAGTCTTTAACCCTTTCATGATCAAATCAGACGCCTGTCAATACACATGTAATATATTTACAGTTGTAATTACATTTAAACTTACCCTTTACTCATTTTATATTATATATTTCTAAACGTTTTCACAACATGATAAGGTATTTATAAAAGTTAAAAGTTAAAACGTATGAATTATTTTCATATAAAATTGATTTCTCGCATACGCAAAGTCCCTCTTCCCTCGCTTGGATTTGTTTTCAAAACAAACTCAGGAAAAAACGTAACGTGCGTAGAGGAAGTTACGTCACTGTCTACTGAGATTGGCAAGTTGGCCAGCTCTCAGCAACAGTTTGTGGGTGGTGAGGTTGGTTTTAGTTTGGGGTCCTAGCAATTGATCACATTTGAATTGTCAAAAAACGTAAACAATTTGAAGACTGTCATTTTTTTTTTTAAACTTTTTACTTTATTGAGTTTGTGGTTAAGTGTTAGCTTAAATAACACATACTATCCATGAGATAATGGTTGCCGATATTTCTACCTGCTAAATGCGGGACTATAAATGTTGTAAATCTATCAAGATTTCATAGGTCACAATTTACTGAGTCTGTTGATAGGGATGACACCAAAACAAACACAAACTAAATGACTTTATCCTAATATAACCCACTCACTGCCAAATTTTACTGAAATGTGTACCCCATTCACTGTTTCATTGTCGTCTGCTTCAATTTTGTTGTCTGCAATGTCGTTTCAAAGTTAAAAAATAAGGCAGTATGACTAAAGAAATTTCAAAACGAGTGTCAAAAAGTTTTGATCCTGATCAGACGCCGTTTTCCGCGGCGTCCGATCAGGATTCCAACTGTTTGAAAACGCGCTTTTAATCGTCATTGAGAGCGAAAGGGTAAAACAATGGCGTCTGCTTTTAAATCAAATGTTGATTTATCCCATTTCAACCTAGTGGATTCTATGTGCCATGATTGGCAAACAGTGAAGACTCTGATGGGACCCTTTTTGTAGTTTCATGTGAAATGTTCTGCTGTATGGACACACACTGCAGTGTCTTGTATAGCCATATAATAATGAAATCAAATTATTGAAAGTGTTCTTACAGTGGAGAAAACGTTATTCTTTCCCGTTTAAACGCAAACGTACGCAAACGCAAAACACTAAAACGTTGAAAAGTACAACTTTTGAACAATTGGGTAGAATTCATCGCAATATCCAAGCATAAATGAGATAAAGCAATTTAACCGAAGAAACATTGGTTCGAGTAGCAAACATTTTAGATCCAAACTGTTTGCAATACAAGTGTACTAGGGATTATGAATATGAATATTTATGAGTCACTGTGACGTCATACTTATTTCGTAATGGTAAATCTGCTTGTGATAGCTTGAAATAGCTTGCTACCCCTATCAAAGATAACTAACCACTTCACAGTCTTACCCCGAGTATGTGTAATGGTTATCTGAAAACAGTTTGAATCCTGATTAGACTCTTTGCGCTCAGGACCCAATCTGTTTGACACTCATTTCAATATTTCTTAAGTCAAAATACCTTTGAGAAATAAAAGCAGGCGACAATTGTTTAAAACTGATGACGTCATGGAAGTAAAGGGGTTAAAACAATTTTAAAATATTTAAGATACATATAACATTTAGATAGTGTTCGTCATCATAATACATACGACTCGCTTACTCCTAACATAGTTTTTTACCCGTTCCCCCATAAATACGCCTTTTTACACCTATAATTTATTCCGCCAATGAAGAAAAGACTTCCCTTTTATAAGTCCTAAATATGTATCACAAGAAATATTTTCTATATCCTAGCAGATAGTAAAGCAGACTGAAAGTAAAGCAGAATGCGCATTAAGGCGCATGTTGCTTTACTTTCAACCTGCTTCAAGTGATCATTTTCCTTTAAAACTAGAAACAGACTATGGGGTAATGGATTAATAGACAATTACAATTTCCAATTAAGTCCAGTCCATTTTCAAGTATTTAGGGATGTTTGAACAATATAATCATATACCATGACAAACGGTGCGGGCCCTGATCAGGCTCTGCATTGTTTTCACATATTCTTAACATGAAGGTATACGCTGTTTGCAAATGGCGAGTATACATAACATAAACTTTATGAATGACGAGTATACTCGTCGCTAGGTTTAAACGTGATACAGACGGCAATATTGAACGGACGATATTTCGATATTGAACTGTTAATGTTAATCATTGTTTACATAACATGGCTCCTACAGAGATAGATATTAATTACACTATTTGTAATACAGTTTTCCCTCTCTACAACGACACCCAATGGGAGACACAGGCTGTGTGTGTTGATCAGAGGGACATGTTATAGGGAGTGAACATTAAGACTTGGCTTAAATTTTCATACAGCTTGAATCGAGATCAGACACCGCGTGACGCGGCGTCTGATCTGGATTCAAGCTGTTTGTCACTCGTCATTATATTTATTCTATGAATGTCCTCTTATATATGTAACTTTGAGAAAAACCAGCAGACGACAATTGAAGCCGTGAAAGCTTTAGATATTATTGTTTTGGTTGAGGAACAGTGGCAATGGTCGTTGTAAGGTGGGAGTCGTTGTTGGGAGGGCCGTTGTAGAGAGGTAGTACTGTACATTATTTTTGTTTTATTATTAATGTCTCTTCATGGTTACACGAATGAATCTCTTTATGAACTGTAAGAAACTACATGATAACACTTTGGCAAATATTACTTTTAGCATAACACACATATATACGAAATAAAATATATACATTCTCCATTAATATTGCCAACCTTAATCCGTGACGCCTCAGGGCGCATATGCAAACTGTTTGGATCCTGATCAGACCCCGTTACCGTCTAATCAGGATCCGAACTGTTTGACACTCATTTCGAAATTTCGTCAGTCATGCTGCCTTAACCCTTTACCTCATAGCCTGTTTCTAGTTTTGAAGACAGGTGACCACTTAAAGCAGGTTGAAAGAAAAGCAGAATGTGCCTTAAGGCACATTCTGCTTTACTTTCAGCCTGCTTTAAGCTAAAATATGCTAGGCTATATAAAATACTTGTAATTGTAATTGTTCATGAGGGTATAAACTGGAACTATTTTCTTTAGCGGAGGAATGAATTAAATACGCTAAAAGCCGCTTCTATGGGGAAAAGGGTTAAATATTACGTTGAAACGATATTGCGGACAATATTGATGCAGACGATAATATCGAAGGGGTAAAATTCTCATGATAAATTTGGCGAAGAAAGGGTAAAGAAAAAGGCACAGTGACGTTAATATATTACGACCGCTCTACAGAAGACTCACTGATGTTGTTAAACACAGATAGCTGCTTATGGCAGGATGAAAGTAAAGCCGAAAGCTCACACATGAACCTTCTTATGTGCTTCAATATTGCTTAAAGCAACAATCTGCCTATAACGGAAGTAACCGAAAATAGTAGTGCTCAGCAAGTTTTCACTGTTTAAACATACTTATACATGTACATGTTCTTTGTTTATAAATGTGGGACGCTATTTAACCTATTACCCCATAAATACGCCTTTTTATGCCTTTTATGTATTTCTCCACTGAAGAAAACAGTTCAATTTTATACAGTCATGAATATATTTCGTAAGAAATATTTTCTATATTCTAGCAGGTGGGAGCTTAAAGCAGGCTGAAAGTAAAGCAGAATGCGCATGAAGGCACATTCTGCTTTACTTTCAACCTGCTTTAAGTGAACACATGTCCCCAAGACTAGAAACTGGCTGGTTAAGCACTTTTTCTACAGACTAGTAAGGCCATCAAAGCTACGTTGCAATATACCATTGGTCTATCTGATCTAGTTTTTTCGTGACATACATGTAAGAGCTTTTGAAGTGGAAAAGGAAAATCAGCGCTTGACATAAGTGTATGTACATGAGAAAATTGTTTAATGTGAGCGGCAAACAATTTGGGTCCCGGTCGGATGCCGAGTTAATTGAAGGCTGATCTTGCTCCAAACTGTTTGTAATGAACATAAGTTTGTATATAGAACAGAACAGAGTAGAATTTTATTTCACGTAAACTTTACAGTTTCTAGTCATTACAAATCTCTCTATATTAATATAACACTTTTGACAAGAAATTGTGTCCGATGGATGGACCTATTAAGCTAAACCGCTCTCGTTAAAGACCCTGGACCTTCTGTCTAGAGTATCGCTCGAAAGCGGAGTAAACCTTTGATATGTTTGATAGATACAGATGCTACTGTAAGTGTAATATCAAACCACTCTTATTACGGCATCTATGTATATAGACCTACAAGAGTTTATTGTGAAAGAATAACGCCCTCGTCACCAGGGCCGCGGCTGCCATAACTTGATCATTTAAAACCCCTAAAATTTCTGTTTTCTATTTTTCAAGCGCGTTTACTTAAAGCAGGCTGAAAGTAAAGCAGAATGCGCCTTAAGGCGCATTCTGCTTTACTTTCAACCTGCTTTAAGCTACCATCTGCTACGACAAAAGTCCAAAGATTTCGGAAAAAATCCGGCTAAATGGCAGCCCTGCCTGACTGTACATAGCGCAGAACCAGATACTATACTACACACAATACGTTCTCTGTTTGACAATCATTCAGATGTTTTTCAATCAAAACCTCGTTAGAAATGTTAGAAAAATATAGCAGACGACAATTATAAGCAGACGATATCCGAGCTGTGAAGGGTTTAACTCTTTGAACCCCTGTGACGCATATGTACACGTCCATTGTAAACAGTGCATTTGTGAAGCGTATACTTGTCCTATACAAACAGTGTAGACCATGATCAGATTTAGGAACCCTCTGATCAAAGCCTGCACTGTTTGACGTGCCAATGTGCAGTACATAACAGAAAACAACATTAACCCTTTCGCTCTCAATGACGCTTAAAAGCGTGTTTGTAAACAGTTTGGATCCTGATCAGACACCGCGTAACGCGGCGTCTGATCAGGATCCAAACTGTTTGACACACGTATCGATATGTTTTAAGTCATACTACATTGAATCTAACGTTGAAACGATCTTGCAAAGAACAAATTTGAAGCAGACGACAATGAAGCGGTGAAGGGGTAAAAATCTCACGAAACATTTGGCAGTGAAAGGGTTAAATAGTCCAAAATGGACTAGTCTAAATTGGATACTGAAGTTTCAGGGAGAAAAGGTTAAACACTTTCCTCCCTGAAACCTCAAATAGACAATTCTAAGTTTCAATTTAGTTGAGTCCATTTTTGAATTTTTAAGGTTGACTTTTACAATATAATTATGTATGTCAAAATGACAAACAGTATAGACCCTGATCAGAAGGAGCCCTCTGATCAGGGTCTACACTGTTTGCATAGGACAAGTGTATTTCTCACAGGTACACTGTTTGCAAATGACGCATATATGCGTGACTAGGGTTCAAAGAGTTAAAGTGAATCGCAATGAACAATAGTAAAATTGTTATCAGTTATTTTTATCAAGGACGTCGTAGATCATTTTCACAAAGAATACACGCAAGGAAGAAGACGCTATTATTTCCCGTTTAACTCATTGTGCCCTAGTGACGCATATATGCGTCCTTTACAAAAGTGTACCTGTAAAGAGTACACTTGTCTAAAGCAAACAGTAAAGTCCCTGATTAGAGGGCTCCTGCAGGAGCCCTCTAATCAGGGACTTCACTGTTTGTTATTTTGCAATATATTATAAAAAAAAAAAAAAAAAACCTAAAAAGTATAAAATGGACCAGCCTTTAATGTAAACTATGATTGTTCTTTGGAAGTTTCAGGGGATAATGAGTTAAACGAAACTAAACGCAACACAATACAATAACATGTAGAAAATGGCAGCTTTTTGTTAATACTGACCATTTTCAATCTGAGTGGCAAACACTTTGATTCCTGGATAGATATCTGTTCAAGCTCCAGACTTCTTGTAATTAACAAAATGTTTTTAGCGTAAATGCTTTTAATGGGAATAATAACGTTTTCTCTTCTGTTCATCTGTTAATTTCCTCAATTTACCCATTTCCTGTCGGCCTTTCGTCTGTTTTACTATTGTCGTCTGTTTGTTTGTCCAAAATTAACTCTTTTCATGCCGAACTGTCGTCTGCTTCAAATATATCGTCTGCTAAAAAACTAGAAAATAGTAATCATGTTATTGAAACAGTAGGAAAGGGTTAAATTGTGCCATTTCCTGGAAGAAGGTTTTTATAAATTTGGTTTTGAACGGGCGTCACTGCGCATTAAATTGCTCAGAACACACCCGAGAAGTGTTGGTACATGTATTTAATTTTTGATTTTCTTTTTATCAGAAGAAATCTTCTATGTCTTTTGCATTATTACAGTGGAGAAAAACAATATTCTTGCCCAATAATCGCATTTGTGCTAAAACATTTGTTTCCCATTCAGTGCATACAGTTTGGAGCCAGATCAGACGGCGGGTACTATACTACATGATTAAAACAAATCTATTGAAATTCCTAAAAAATATAGTACATGTATTCTTCTTGAGTTCTATTGAATTGTGTTTCGTTTGCGTTGCGAATAGGGAAAGAATAACGTCTCCGTCACTGTCCATTGACCCTCCCCCATTTGTCAGGGTCAAGATACAAACTACAATACTCCCTCTCTACAACGGCCCTCCCAACAACGACTCCCTTCTTACAACGACAATTGCCGCTATTCCCCAAACAAGACATTTATTTCCAACCTTTTCATGGCTGCAATACCATTGTCGTCTGCTGTTTTTCTCAAAGTTACAGTTTGAACATTTTGACAGAAAAAACCCATTTACTGACCAGTAACACACATCTTGAATCCAGATCAGACGCCGTGTAACGCGGCGTCTGATCTCGATTCAAGCTGTTTGCAAATGTAAACCAACGACTCCCTCCGAACAACGCACACATTTTTTGTCTCCCATTTGGTGTCGTTGTAGAGAGGGAGCACTGCACAAGATTAACATGGTAAATTGGTGTTAAGCTGCAGGCGGAGACATGTCATTGAGCATGTCAAAGCAGTTAATGCTGATAAAACATACCATTAAATTTAAACCTTGTCTTCTGTTTTCTATTAAAAGATTTAACCGTTTATGCCATGTCCATTCTCTCATGCTTATAATTGTATTGGATAAGTCCACTTTTCATTTAAAAAGATGTCTGATCTAATAAATCATTTTCATTTTAATTTTTACAGAAAATCATGTAAGCAAACAGTGCAGACCCAGTTCAGACGCCGCATTATGTAGCGTCTGATCTGAGTGTACACTCCGAGTTTGTCTGCATGTCATATAGGAGACAATAGGCACATTTGGGTTAAGCCTTGACATCTGTTTTCATCACACCGAGCATCATAAAACTGCAATTTTTGAAACTTTTTTGCAGTTTTTAGGCGACAGATAAAGTTTCTAATGAAGTCAAATACATGTATTTGGTTTAAACTTACCGTAAAACCTCTCTTATATGACCACTAGTTTGTGTTAATTATCAATTGTTTACGACAGGTGACTGTTTACAGCAAAGTGACACTAAAACAGAAAGCTTTTTAAGGAATTTTACTGGTCGTAACAGAGAGGTTTTAATGTATTTTATTTCAGATTATGAACCACGAGCATAATATATTGATATAATGAAAACCGATTGGTTCGAAATATAATGCTTAAAGCGATCCTTTCCTTAACGCTATTAGAAGTACACTGTAGTCAGAAGATGTTCACAATTGTATGCTTATCACAAATGTATTAAAATCAAATATTTCGAACGGATTTACAACTGTCATATCATAACTTTATCAACCCTTCTCGTGCTATTAGCATTAATTAACTCTTTTTCTAAAACAGTGTAGACCCAGATCAGACAGCTCCTTCAGGAGCTGTCTGATCAGGGTCTACACTGTTTTCCAACACGAGTCAACACTTTTTTCTTGGAAAAATTAATTTTCAAGTCACTGTAAACGTTCAGATGATATCAAATTATGTTCGAGGGATAGCGTTATTTATGACATGCGGCGCCTGATTTTGCTCCAAACTGATTGTAATGATCATCAGTGGTTTAACGCAAACACTTTTATTGGGAAAGAATTACGACCACTTTGTGTGTGGCATAAATGCAGTGGCTATGTTGTAGAAATTATTCGTTATAATACATGATGGAAAGCGAAGCAGAATGCGCCTTATTGCGCGTTATGCTTTACTTTCGGCCTGCTTTAAGTTTCAAGCTATGTGTGTCTATGGAGTAATGGGTTTACATTCCGCTTAAGTTGGTGCTAGGGGGCGTGAGTACTGTTGCATATTTCAGTATTGCTCATGAACAGACTCGATTAAACCGAGTCTGCAATTTTCAGTATTTGCTTTGTTTTCTGTGCTTTCAAAGGATCTCCCCTTATTCAGATTTATATGATTCACAACAGCAGATGTTAAGTGCTTGTGTGGCGGTTGTAAAAAGTCGCCCCGTACTTCATTCTCAGTGTTGTTATACTTTCTGGTCCTTTGGAATCATTGATTTCAGCGCATTTACAGTTGAAAGTTGAATTCCGCTTAAGCTGGTGCTAGGGGGCGTGAGTACTGTTGCATATTTCAGTATTGCTCATGAACAGACTCAATTAAACCGAGTCTGCAATTTTCAGTATTTGCTTTGTTTTCTGTGCTTTCAAAGGATCTCCCCTTATTCAGATTTACAAACGGGGGCTTTCCCCCGATAAGTAACACTTTACTTCATAGCTTGTTTTAGCTTTATTTAGAAAGTTGAATACTTGAAGCGGGTTTAAAAGTGAGGCGGAATGTGCCATAATACGTCTTCTGCCTTACTTTGAGCCGGTGTAAGCTTAAATCTGCCATCTACTAGAGTATTGAAACTATTTGTGAATATATGATGGAATTATAGTTCCTATACAAAAACATGTATGTGCAGATTTTCTATAAACTTTGCAGGTTATTGTTATGACTGCCCGTCATCACTCTTTACTCGTTTGATATGTTCTATATAAAGCCGATAGACATGTATGTCTTTGCAAAAATAAAACATATCATACATATAGCATACATATGGTATTATATAGTATTCTATCTCCTTCACAGAGAGTATGCATTCGTTCCTCAACATACATCTCTGTCACAAGCTATATCTTCAAATGTCAGGATTCTTGACATAATTTTTTCTCGAACAATTTGTAAGCAATGAAACATTTCTATTTAGATAAGAAGTAATTCTTAAAATATGTCTAACTTATCATTTTCAGTTGAAAATAAATGAAACACAAGAGACAACTCTTAGAACTGTTCGCGTATTTTGAAAGTAAACCCGTTGAAGCATTTGATGAATGTCATATATATATTGTCAGTAAAAACGAATTACACTCATTCAGGTCATTAGATTAGCTTTTTAAATTTGTTTTTGTATGGTCTGTCTAAAGACCCAAACAACTTTTAATAACGAGTCTTCCATATTCTAGCAGATGGTAGCTTAAATCAGGCTAAAAGTAAAGCAGAATGAGCCATAAGGCACATGCTGCTTTACTTTCAGTCTTCTTTAAGTGAATACCTGTCTTCAAAACCAGAAACAGGCTATTGGGAAATAGGTTAATATTTAGTATTACTGTATATAGCTATCTTAAGTTTTGTACCAGTTACACCATCACACTGTATAGACGTAACGGGGATGCTGCCGTCATTACGTTGAAGCTCGAGTCAAGTCAACGCTGATGCTGGTAAACAAAGATGGCGCCGCCCAAGCATTTGGACGAGGTAAGCACATAAATTGGTTATTTTAGAGAGTGTTTCTTTGAAATATCAAAAAAGGAATAGTGTCACGGAATGACCCGGTTCTATCTCCATGTTCCGCTGTTGTTGTCTTGTGGGATAAACGCTTGTTTACGAAGTTTAGCCAGAAAAAGTTTGACAGATACGGGAAATCTTGAAACATTTGGTGTCCAGACCTCTAACAAACATGCCGTTTGCTCATTTCTGGATTGTTATGCATACCAAAAGATCCCCTAACGGACTGTTTTTATAATTTGACACTAAAAGGCCTGCTGTAGTGCGTAGTAAAACATATTTGGTCAATTGCAATAGAGAACGCACTCCGCTGCCGATTACGAGGCAACGTTGATACTGCTGGGTGAAAAAATGGCAATCTAATTTAAGTCGTTTTTGTCTGTTTAAATACCATTTTTAATGTTGTGCACCTATTTATATTTTTAAGAGTATAGTTCACCAAAAAAACGGGTAATAATTCGTGTATAACATTGTTCGGACTTAACCCTAATGTATTCTAAGATCGAAATTAAGATGTACAGAGAGAGGATGGCGGAATATAGCGCATTCACTCGCCCTAGCCCCACGCTCAATTATATATCATTCAATAGTTAAAATTAGCAAAACTTATGCCCTTAGGTTGGCCTTAAATAACTCATTTCCATTACATGTATATTGTTCTAGAAAATATCAGACACGAATAATTACCCCCGCTTGGTACCGCAAAACTAATTTCTGATTGTTGAGGATCTACAACTCCATATCGTTTATTTTCTGAAGTTTACTTTCCAACAGACTTCGGTCCCGACATGAAACAAAGAAATTTGCCGTGAAAAAAGTCGATATCCGGCACGCAAAAACCGCTTGTTTCTTCAAAGTACCACATTGACTGGGTGGTCAAAGAATTATACCATCGTACAGTTTCTAGCTACAGTAGAAGCGCGATGTTTTTCAGAGGGTACCTATTTTCTTTAACTAAAGTAAGGAACTGAATCAAGTATATCAGTAATCCCGCGCTAGACAAGTTTTTAAGCACTTCGAAGTCACTTGCTAATTCAAGGAATTCTTTTGCGCCATATGGAATGTCTTCATCACTAAGTGTGTGCGCTTCAGGCACATCATTTTCAACTTCGTCGAACTCTAGATTAAGTTTTTTTCTGCTTTTATGTCTTGACTGTGGTGAAAGAGTGTGTTTCGTTGTCTTTCTTGATGGGCTTGATTTAACGGTTCCATGTGGTTTGAATGGACTTGCCCAATATTTGATTGTGCTTGGAGTTCTTGGGCGACTAGCACAAATGTTTTTTTCAAGCTGTCATGAATGTTACTTCACGTTTCTTTGGCCTGTTCAGCCAAAGGTTTACTTTCCATTTACGCCCCCCCCCCCCCTTCTGCGTGGCATTAATATACCTGAAAATTGAAAAAAATATATCTAATAAAATATCTTTAACATATTCAACCCTAGCGATGAGTATACTCGTCATTTACAAACAGTGTACCCATGAGGACTACACATGTCCAATGCAAACGGGATAGACCCTGATCAGAGGGCTTCTTAATGAGCCTTCTGATCAGGGTCTACACTGTTTGTCATTTTGAAATAGATTGCTACATTGAACCCTTAATAGTCAAAATAGACTAGAATTGTATTCAAATTGGAATTGTTCATTAAACGTTTCAGGGGTGAATGAGTTAATAGCGACAACAAATTCATTTTGCTACAGCGATATGTTAAAGTTCGATTCAAAGACATATGGTTTAGAAAATGCTTGTATTCACAAATTGACAAGAGTGAGTTGAGACAAATGATAACCAATTATTGAAAGAAAAAAACACTCTTTAGTTTACATTACACAAAAGTGACTTACAGGAACAGATAAGTCTTGATTATTTATGGTATCTCCTATATGACAGCGCCAGTTTAAAAGATATAATGCGCATATGTGCGTCGTAGTTCAAACTGACAAAGATAAGTCTGTTACATGTCTCAAACAGACAAAAACACTTAAACTAGATTGCCATTTTTTCATCCAGCAGTATCAACGTTGCCTCGTATTCGGCAGCGGAGTGCGTTCCCTATTAAAAGTGATCAAATAGGTTTTATTATGCACTACAGCAGGCCTTTTAGTGTCGAATTATCAAAACAGTCCGATAGGGGATCTTTTGGCATGCATAGCAATTCAGAAATTAGACAACAACATGTTTGTTAGAGGTCTAGACACCAAATATTTCAAGATTTCCCGTATCTGTCAAAACTTTTTCTGGCTAAACTTCGAAAACAAACGTTTATCCCATAAGACGACAACACCGGAGCATGGAAATAGAACCGGGTCATTCCGTGACATTATTCCTTTTTTGATATTTCAAAGAAACACTCTCTAAAATAACCAATTTATGTGCTTACCTCGTCCAAATGCTTGGGCGGCGCCATCTTTGTTTACCAGCATCAGCGTTGACTTGACTCGAGCTTCAACGTAATGACGGCAGCATACCCGTTACGTCTATACAGTGTGACCATTGAAATGAAAAAACATCGTAGATTTAATTTTAATTTAACATTTTATTCATTAGTTTAGCTTAATTCGACAATTTTAAGCCTTATGTAATTAGATATTACGGAATTTTAGTAGTTTTGGTTATTTTTAAGTGATTTGGAGAGGTTTGGAGTGGTTTTGGAAGGTTTGGGATCCTTACACGGACTTTTTTTGTACATTTTCTTGCAAAAGACTCTGCCAAAGACTGAAATGCCACAATTCTAAAGAATTTTACGCCAAAAGTACATGTAGTACCTAACATACCACATATGTGAATGTGTGAGACGGAAGTGAATGAGAATGTATCGTGTTTAGGGAATACACATTGAAGAAGAAGAGATATTTCAAAAGACAGGATAAATGCAGGATGAAATACAATGCAAATAGCTTTCTGCATTAGGTTCCATCCTACACTAAGCAGACATCTGTATAAAGACTGCATATGCAACTTCCGTTGGTTGCTGAGTACAAAATTGATTAACCCCTTCACCGCCATGATGTCATCAATTTAAAAAAAAATTGTCGTCTGCTTTTATTTCTCAAATTTAAATTTTAGGTATTTTGACTTAAAAAATATTGAAATGAGTGCATGGTCAGACAGTATGTACTTGATCAGAGGCCGCGTTACGTGGTGTCTGATCAGGATCCAAAATGTTTGCAAATAAGTATTGTTCTCTGTGTACGACAGTGAAGGGGTTAAGTTTATATCTGACCTTATTATATTCGACAGGGGTTTTAACTTAAGAGCAGTTAATATAATGAAGTTCTGATTGAATCACATTGGTCTTTTAAACCTTTTGAAAAAAAATTAAGAAAAGAAAAGTATAGTTTTGACATGCTTAAGTAAGTGTAGACATTCTTGAAATGTGTTTCAGTCAATATTATTGGAAGATTGAAACTTCTGCATATATATTGCTTCATTTATTGTGTCATTAAGGCAATTGCTATATATCTTGATTTTACTAATGTATACAAAGCCGCGATGCTGTACATGTATCTGTATTCATACAGTGGAGACAACTTTAATTTTCCCCATGTACGCGTTTATGCTTAAACTATCATTCCCTACTGCAAACTTTTTTGAGTCAGATCAGACGCCGGGTAACCCGGCGTCTGATCAGGCTTCAAACTGTTTGCCACTCAGATTTTAAAAGATACATGTGGTTACAATTTTGAAAAAATTGTTATTTTCTTTATTTTAGTGCAATGCATGTGCGTTTCGTTTGCGTTTAACTCTTTGAACCCTAGTCCCGCATATAGGCGTGCTTTTCAAACAGTGTACATGTGAAAAGTACACATGTCCTATGCAAACAGGGAAGACCCAGATCAGAGGGCTCCGAAAGGAGCCCTCTGGTCAGGGTCTTTACTGTTTGTCACAGTGCCAAATATTGAGAAAAACAACCCTTTAAAGTCAGAAATGGACTAGACTAAGATGGAAACTGGAATTGTCCATTTAAAATTTCAGGGAGGAAAGAGTTAAACGGGGAAGAATAACGTCTTCCCCTCTGTATGTCTTTATATGTTTTCATTAGTACCATACATACGATAGAAATTGGAGGTAAATGAGCTCAACTGAGAACATCCACTTTAATTAATATTGTAGATTGTACAGTGGAGAAAACGTTATTCTTTCCCGTTTAAACGCAAACGCATAACAATAAAATGGAGAAAATAGCAACTTATTAACAATCCTGTTTATTAATTTAACATTTTGGAGTCTGATCTGGTTCCAAACTATTTGCAATGGAAAACATAATTTTAACGTAAATTTAACGCGTTTATTGGCAAAGCATAAAGTTTTCTCCACTGAACTACAGCATCAAAACTTGATTTAGCCTACTACGCTTTAAATAGTCTGTTTCTAGTTTTGAAGATAAGTGACCAATTAAAGCATGTTGAAAATAAAGCGCATTCCATTTTACTTTCAGCCTGCTTTCAGATACTATCTTTGAAAATAAAGAAACTATTTCTTAAGATGCTTACATGTATTCATGACTGTATAAATTTGAGATTTTTTCTTCAGTGGAGGAATGACCTAAATGCGTATGTTAAAAGGCATATATATGGTGTAAAGTTTAACCTTTTGAACCCTAGTCCCGCATATAGGCGTTCTTTTCAACCCGTGTACATATTGATAGTACACTTGTCCTATATGCAAACAGTGAGGACCCAGATCACAGGGCTCCGAAAGGATCAGGGTCTTCACTGTTTGTCATTATGCCAGACATTGACAAAAACAACCCTTAAAAGTCAGAAATGGACTAGACTAAAATGGAAACAGGAATTGTCCATTTAAAGTTTCAGGGAGGAAAGAGTTAAGACAAAAGGAGTGGAGGCATATCGAAATAATTGCTGAACAGTTTGGATTCTGACAAGAAGATTTAAGTCGCAGGTGGCGAATAAAGGGTTATTTACATTAACCCTTTTATGAGCAAATCTATCATGAGGTTTTTACCCCTTCACAGCCATATTGTCGTCTGCTTCAATATTGTTGTCTGCAATATCGTTTCAAAACATAGATTTAAGGCAGTATAACTTACGTAATTTTAAAACAAGTGGCAAACAGTTTTGATTCTGATCAGACGCCGCGTGACGCGGCGTCTTATCAGGATCAAAATTGTTTGCAAATGCGCTTTATGGCGTCATTGATAGTGAAAGGGTTAAGCAATTTCTTGTTTTCATATCTTGATATCTTTTGTATATCGTTTCCGTTATTCTGTTTCAGGTGTAGGTGGAAGATTTGGATACCTTGGTTTTGACCCACTGTCCTGAAGTCACGTGACAAGTAATGCTCCATCTGTGGACTGAGGCATATAATGTTTCCCAGATGCTCGCTTCTATACCGGTTTTTCGCCTTGTGTCTTTTTCTATGTATCCTAATCATGTTATTGAGTACGCATAGTGACCTAACGAGCCACAGACGCCTGCCCTTTCTTGGTGAATATTCATTAAAAGAACTTCATCATAGTGAACCCGTAGTTTCTTCAAGTCGAGCGCAAAGGGTACAAAATGTCACACCCACTATGGTGCAAACGACTACTCCAGATCCAGGACCCATTGTGAATCCGCATGGTTTTCACTACATTTATAACCCTGTCAGTATATGCAACGTGACAGGTCTAAAATATGTGATATATGTTCATTCCGCCCCAAAGAACTACAAGAAACGTCAAATGGTCCGACAAACCTGGGGATCGAAGACAGTTTTGTCCAAATACAAGATGAGACTTGTATTTGTGATGGGTATTGTTCCAGATAGGAAAATAAGCGAGGCAGTAGTGTTAGAAAATGAACAGTACGGGGATCTTATTGTTGAAGATTTCTTAGATTCATACAGGAATTTAACATACAAGGCAATAGCGGCTTTAAAATGGGTATCCACACACTGTGCAAACACCGTCTATGTGATAAAGTCCGATGATGACATTCTAATAGATATCCATTCGTTGATGTCATACATGAACACTACAGATGTTTTAAACTACGGTACTAGTAATTTAATAATGTGCAATCAATGGACGCGTATGAAAGTGATCCGCGATAAAAAGAGTAAATGGTACATATCGAAGAAAGAATTTCCTGAGGAATATTTCCCTCCATATTGCTCAGGCTCTGCATTTTTAATGAGTGTTGACGTCACAAGTGCAATGTATAAAGCGTCTCTTCACACGGAGTTTTTCTGGGTGGATGATTTCTATATCACTGGACTGCTAGTTAGAAAGATCAACGTACAACATAAACGTTTGAATGACGGGTATATTTTGAATGCGAAGGTGGCATATGACAAACTAAATGAAGACAAAGAGAACAAATTGAAATTCTTTCACGTGAACAAATTGACACAAATTTACAAGATGTGGAATATACTTAGACTACGGAAGAACACGACATGCGATGACTGTTTCACGTGGTCACCGGCCGAGACTCCACCAGCGGCCTAGCGAAACGTTACACTATATGATGTTTAACCTTTTACCTCATAACTTGTTTCCAGTTTTGAAGATAGATCATCACTTAAAGCAGGTTGAACGTAAAGCAGAATGCGTCGCTTGGAGCATGCTGCTATACTTTCAGCCTGCTATACGCTACAATCTGCTAGGATGTAAAAACTATTTCTTATGGTAGATCTACTTATTCATGACTGTACAAAGAGTATTTTTTCTGCAATGGAAAAAAGGTGTAAAAATGCATATTTATGGGGTAAAAGGTTAAACTGTGCACAAGGCAACAGTGCAATATATTAGGCAATATTCTGTTTTCTACATTTTTATCTATTTTCTTCTAATTCAGTGTTTTGAACCTTTATAACAGAAATTCTAGTCAAGTACAAAACAGTTTCTCAAAGAACCATAAATGCAAGCCTGTATTAAGCGGACATGTAAAATACGATGAATAAACATCCTTTGAAACAGCTGACAACCTATGCCAGTGTAAAAGTGAAACACAGAGTTTCTATAGGAGCTTTCTGTTTCTATTTTGCTCTGTATTAAGCAGTTACCACATTCAATCCTAGCGATGTATGCATTGGTCAATAATAATAATAATAATAATAATACTAACGATTTTATTTCGTGTGGATTACAGTGGAGAAAACGTTATTCTTTCCAAATAAACGCGTTTACGCTAAAACTATTATTTCCATTGTAAACAGTTTGGGGCCAGATCAGACGCTGGGTAACCCGGCGTCTGATCAGGCTTCAAACTGTTTGCCACTCAGCTTAAAATAAATCCTGAGAAATGTCAAAAAGTTACAATTTCCTACATTTTACTGCTACGCGTTTGCGTTTCGTTTGCGTTTAAACGGGAAAGAATAACGTTTTCTCCACTGTACATATTTGGTATCAAATCAAACAAACCAATTTTAACATGGACCACAGTAAAAGACTGTGTACCTCTGTGGAGTGCCCTTTAATTAAGGTCTCTACTGTTTGTCATTTTGCAATAAACCGATATTGCAAGAAACAAATCTAAATAGTCATAAATAGACTAGACCTACTTGGAAGCTAGAATTTTCAATTTAAAGTTTTAAGGGTGAATGACTTTAGAGATATATATTATGCACATGAGCTGTGCCATGACAAAACATGCCTTATTGCATTTCAAGCAGTGTAGAGCAAGACCAGCCACCGCGTCTTTGACGCGGTGGTTGGTCTTGTTCTACACTGCTTGACACCCACATGTATCTAAATCATTCTATGTAGCTGTATTATAAATGTTATTTGGTAGTGTAGACCAAACTCAGACACAGAACTTGGGATGACAACGGTGCTTGGTCTGTACAATGTTGCAAATGCAATAAGGCTGGTTTTGTCATGGCACGGCTCACATGCTTCTTCAAGCTTTATACAATGTTGACAGTATTTACATCTTTGTTTTCAAATGCAATATAGGAGACAAAGTGTCATCTTTTGCAAAGAGTCAAACTTGTGCTGATGAACTATTCACTGAAATTTGCATAGAATCCCAAAGGCAATTGATTGATTGGTACAGCGCGAATAAAGCAAAGGAATCCGATATCAGCTTCCTGCTTCATATTCTTCTACAAAAGGTGTCGCGTGTCTTATTAGTAAACCCTTTCCTCCATAGAAGCGTCTTTAACCCTTTGAACCCTAGTCCTGCATATAGGCGTCCTTTTCAAACAGTGTTCATGTGAACAGTACACTTGCCCTATGCAAACAGGGAAGACCCAGATCAGAGGGCTCCGAAAGGAGCCCTCTGATCAGGGTCTTCCCTGTTTGTTATAATGCCAACCATTGACAAAAACAACCCTTAAAAGTCATAAATGGACTAGACTTAAATGGAAACTGGGATTGTCCATTTGAAGTTTCAGGGAGGAAAGAGTTAAGCAGCCATCCCTACTCTTTCACATTAATGCAACCATTGAATACTCATGTATTGTAATGAATACAGGTGGCAGCTTAAAGAAAGGTTAAAATGAAGCAGAAAGCGCTTGAATGAGGTTTTTGCTTTACTTTTATTTTGCTTTACTTTTATTTTGCTTTAAGCAATCAATTTCTGTAATCATGAGTAGATATACAAGGTTTGCACTAATGGTGGTTGAGATGGCGGTAAATGTCATGTCGGTATAAAAGACAGGTGACAGCTTAAAGCAATGTGAAAGTGAAACAGAAAGCTCATGTAGGAGCTTTCTGTTTCACTTTCACATTGCTTTAAGCAGATACCTGTCTTAAACGACTACTATTTGACACAATTAAGTGGTCGTAATAGAGAGGTTCAATTGTAGTGTCAATTAACTCGGTGTTTTATCATCTAATAAATCATTTGACATTCATATTGATGTTACTACATTTAAATACATAAAATCTGAGTCTGGGAATATTTTCATGAGAACTTTTTGAAACAGATTGATATTTAACATGATGTTTAACTTATAGCTAAGATAATGTACACTCAGTGCAAAAAGAAACGCACATCATTCTCATGCGCATATTAAGAATCTTTTTTGAAGAAAAATTAGAATACTAATACAATATCTCAAGATTGATGTAATTCTGTAACAAGTTCAGAAACAAAAAATCTCAAAACCTGTGTGCTGCTTTTTAACCCTTTCACTCTTAATGACGCCAAAAGCGCATTTGCAAACAGTTTGAATCCTGATCAGACGCCGCGTTACGCGGCGTCTGATCAGGATCCAAACTGTTTGTCACTCGTATCGATATGTTTTTATTCATACTACATTGGATCTTACTTTGAAACAATCTTACAAACAACAAATTTGAAGCAGACGAAAATGAAACGGTGAAGGGGTAAAAATCTCACGATTATTCGGCAGCGAAAGAGAACTACAGTCTGTTTTAAACATCGCACCGATTTGTGCAGGTTGTGTTTTCCAATATTGATACCCCAAGACAGAACTACTGACCTTAATGAAAAGATTAAATCATAAATACGTTCCTTCTAAATACAAATAGTGTAATGAAAAATGTGCGTTTCTTTTTGCACTGAGTGTATGCATATGTTCAAATGGTTGTAGAACTATAATCGAAAATGATGAAGATGAAAGCAAAACTTTTCTTAACCTATTACCCCATCGCATATTTCTAGAATTGAAGATAGTTGACTACTTCAAGTAGGTTGAAAGTAAAAGCAGAATGCGCCTTAAGGCGCATTCTGTTTTACTTTTAGCCTACTTTAAACTACCATCTGCTGGGGAGTAGACAATATTTCTTATGGTAGATCTACACATTTTTAAATGTATAAATTGGAATTATTTTCTTCAGTGGATGAATAAATAAAAGGCGTAAAAGGGTGTATTTATGGGGTGATGAAAGCTTTCTGCTTCACTTTAACCTTGCTTTAAGTTGTCACCTGTCTTCTAAACAAAATAGGCTTGTTTTAGTGGCCGTAATAGAGGGGTGTATAGTGGTTGTATAATTATTTTTTATTACTGATATTTTCATTTACTCTGATCTTTAGTGAATTTTTCAATTTTATATATTGTGACTGCTAAAAATAGTAAAATCTTTCATATACATATTAAATACTGACTTAGATTGCATTTTCAAGAATATGTATGGTTATACTGTGTAATATAATGAGACTGGTGTGTTTCCGTAAAAAGAAAGCAAAATATGTGATAAATTGCACAAATTTTTTTTTTGATAAATTGATCAATTTCAATTGATAAAAGGGACAATACCACAATGAACATACTATAATTCAAGTCTCGATGAAATATTATGTCCTGTATTGCCTTGACGGAATCTGTCGCCAAATTTGTCTTGAGGTTTTTAAACTTTTACCGTCATATTTTCGTCTGCTTCAGTATTGTTGTCTGCACTGTCATTTCAAAGTTAGATCTGAGGCATTATATGACCAAGGAAATTTCAAAACGATTGTCGAACAATTTCGATCTTGATCAGAAGCCGCGTTACGCAGTGTCTGATCAGGATCCAAACAGTTTCTAAACGCGTCTTTTTGCGTCATTGACATACAGGGCTGCCATAATTTGACCATGAAAAATCCAAAGGTTTCCAAATTTTCAAGGGCATTCTGCATTACTTTCAACCTGCTTTAAACTACCATCTGCTAGGATAAAAATCCGAAGATTTCGGAAAACCCCGCAGAAATGGCACCCCTGACATTAAAAGGATTAAACATTCGTTGTCTGGTTTTATTCCTCAAATTTAGACGTCATACATTTTCACTGAAGAAACATCGATACGTTGGATTCAGACTAGACGCCACAGTACGTTATAGGATCCAAATAACCACCTTATTGGGGTAAGACAAAACCGGGGTTAACTCATTGTAACATTGCCAGTTCTTGCGAAATTTAATACCACGCCAACTCTTGAGAAATTTCATACATCGCAAACTCTTGCGAAATGTGATATATCGCCAACTCTTGCGAAATTCCATATATCGCCAACCTTTGCGAAATTTCATTGGGCGAAATTTTACGTTCAAAACAAACATTTCCATAGGAATACATTTATCCACAAAATGATATGTATGACAAAAACTTCCAAGTTGATGTCTTCCTTCTTGCATCGATAATAACTCCCATAACAACACTTGAAACATACATAACTATGTTATGCCATAAATTATAAATATTTGGATTTGTTTTTGTTGTTGATACCAGTTTTCATTTTTCCATGCCATCATATTTTTACCAAAGAGATTATGTTTTTTGTGTGTTCGATGAGGTATGTGAAGCAAGGCACTCACCCCAATGCCACGTATTATATTTCTGTCTTTTGCCAAATGTGTACATGTGAAAAGTACACTTGGCTTAAGCAAAAACTGTAGACCCTGATCAGAGGGCTCCTGCAGGAGCCCTCTGATCAGGGTCTGCAATTTTTGTCATTTCTTAATATATTGTAAAAACAATCCTAAATACATGTAGTCAGAAATGGGCAACAATTGATTGGAAATTGGTATTGTTTATTTGGGGATTCAGGGGCCAATGTGTTAATCTGATATTGTTGGAACTGACAGAAACGATAGAACTGCACAGGTTGCTGAACTATCGGTGTATGAAATACATAAGTTCTATTTGAAAGTGTCGGTAGAGTTCACGTCGGTACTAAACAACTGTTAGACTAAAACCATCATCCGTCTTGGACACTTGGTTTCTATTCGTGCTTTTGTTCTATTTTGTTTAGTTATTTTATTGCCAAAGAGGCAACTCCTTCACTGCCATGACGTCATTTGCTTTAAACCCTTGTCGCCTACTTTTATTTCTCAAATACAAATTTGAGGCAAATTAATCAAAGTTCATATTCAAATGAAAAACCAAACAGTTTAGATTCAGGTCAGACGCCGCGTTCCGCGGCGACTTACCCGCATTCAAACTGTTTTCAAACAACCGCTGTACTCGGAGAAACAAATAGTTAAATGTCATTCGATTTTTGTTTTATTCATTAAACAGTTTTCTGATATTAAATATGCATTTAGGATATTTGTGGTTCCAGTGATCTTTGTTTGATTTTATTTATCCTGCAGTGCGGAATACCGATATACCCGGTATTACACTTTCCGGTTTAAGCTAAGCAAATGAAAACAAAATGCAATAAAATGTAGAAAAATGACAGTTTTAAAACGCTTTCTTAAAATCTGACCGATAAGCGATTTTGTTACTGGTCAGCCACCAAGTTTCTAGGCGTGTGGCATGGTCCTACACTGTTTATAATTGACATCAGTTCTCGAAGTGCAAACGCGTTTAATGGAAAACATCGTTCTGAAGCCTTTCATTAGACATATATGAGCATTCTGCTCAAATCTGACCAATCCAAAGCTTGAAAACGATATAAGTTTCACCTTAAAGACACTTCCTCAGTCATTTGAAGGACCCCTATTGTTCTCACTAGGTGTGAAAATACAGGTAAGACAGGAGTAAAGTGTGCTTAGCCAATGTCACTAATCTCAAGTTGTCTAGAGAGGCCCTGACATTTTAACACTCAAGGGTTTATTCAATGGGTTTTCTAACCAAACTAACAAATTCAAGGTACGGGCCTAACATGGGACGCTTCAATGACTATATTCCTAGACAAGATAACAGTAACTGCACAACTTTCACAGGGATGCATGATTTTATACCTGGCTTGGTGTTATCACCGAAAGTAGGTCAGGAAATGTCTTTAAAGTTAATACAATACAAAGGTTATGACAATGCATGCCTGGTATATAATGCTATGGTTATAGCGTATGCCTAGTTTATAATGGCAGGGTTATAACGTACAGTGGAGAATCTGTTATTCTTTCCCGTTTAAACGCAAACGTACGCAAACGCAAAACGCTAAAACGTAGAAAAGTACAACTTTTGGACAATTCTGATAATTCATGTTTATCTTGGTGGCAAACAGTTTGGAGCCTGATCAGACGCCGGGTTACCCGGCGTCTGATCTGGCTCCAAACTGTTTGCACTGCAAATAATAGTTTTAGCGTAAACGCGTTTATTGGGAAAGAATAACAGATTCTCCACTGTATGCCTGGTATACAGTACTGGGATTATAACGTATGTCTGGTATCCAATACTAGGGTTATAATAATGCATGCCTGGTATATAATGCTAGGGTAATAACGTATGCCTGTATGCTGGGATTGTAACGTATGCCTGATATATAATGGTAGGGTTATAACGTATGCCTGGTATACAGTACTGGGATTATAACGTATGTCTGGTATCCAATACTAGGGTTATAATAATGCATGCCTGGTATATAATGCTAGGGTAATAACGTATGCCTGTATGCTGGGATTGTAACGTATGCCTGGTATATAATGGTAGGGTTATAACGTATGCCTGGTATACAGTACTGGGATTATAACGTATGTCTGGTATCCAATACTAGGGTTATAATAATGCATGCCTGGTATATAATGCTAGGGTAATAACGTATGCCTGTATGCTGGGATTGTAACGTATGCCTGGTATATAATGGTAGGGTTATAACGTATGCCTGGTATACAGTACTGGGATTATAACGTATGTCTGGTATCCAATACTAGGGTTATAATAATGCATGCCTGGTATATAATGCTAGGGTAATAACGTATGCCTGTATGCTGGGATTGTAACGTATGCCTGGTATATAATGGTAGGGTTATAACGTATGCTTGGTATACAATACTGGGATTATAACGTAAATCTGAATAAGGGGAGATCCTTTGAAAGCACCGAGAACAAAGCAAATACTGAAAATTGCAGACTCGGTTTAATTGAGTCTGTTCATGAGCAATACTGAAATATGCAACAGTGCTCACGCCCCCTAGCACCGGCTTAAGCGGAATACAACTTTCAACTGTAAACGACCTGAAATCAATGATTCCAAAGGACTGGTATCCAATACTAGGGTTATAATAATGCATGCCTGGTATATAATGCTAGGGTAATAACGTATGCCTGTAAGCTGGGATTATAACGTATGACTGGTATATAATGGTAGGGTTATAAAGTATGCATGGTATACAATGTTAACTTTAGCCTGTCATACAATGCTAGGATTAAAGCTTATGCGTCGATTCGGTGAAATAATACCAACAATTCTTCGTTACAAACATCAATGCTTCTTGCATTTGAATTGCTCCACTTCATGAAACCCGAGTAATTTTAGAAGCCGATGTCCTGCCAATGACGGGTTAACCCTTTACCCCATTTTTACCCTTTCAACGCATTGCTCAACTGAAGAAAACATTCCAATTAAAACATTAGTGAATGTGCAAAATAAGCAATATTTCCTATATCACAGGCTCGAAGCTTGAAACAGGCTGAAAGTAAAACAGAATACAGTCTTACCCTTTACTGTATGTAAGAGCATGAGATTCATGCTCCGCTGTCAATGCCTAACACTAGGGAAAATTTGGCACACTTACAGTAAAGTGTAGGACTGAATACGCATCTAGGCGCTTTCTGTCTTTCTTTCAAGGCTAGATAAAACAGTTTTGTTATACAGTAAAACCTCGCTATTATGACCACTAAATCGAAGGCTAACTGATTGTAAAATAGAGAGGTTACAGCCTAAAGCAAGGGGACAGTGAAACAGAAAGCTCCTAAAGGAGCTTTCTGTTTCACTGTCACCTTGCTTTATGCGGTCACCTACCGAAAACACTCTAATAATTAACATAATCGAGTGGTCCTAATAGAGAGGTTTTACTGTATATCAAAATGTTAGGGTTTAACACCTTCATTGCGTTCTCCCCAGTACACAGTTTATTTGAAAATAGTTTGGTTTCTGAACCTGACGCCGCGTTCAACGCTTGTAACGATATCATTTAGACAATTAAGCTAAAATTTTAATTTGAGAATAAAAGCAGAGGACAATTGTTTAACTCTTTCCTCCCTGAAACTTTAAATGGACAATTCCAGTTTCAATTTTTGTCTAGTCCATTTCTGACTTTTAAGAGATGTTTTGTCAATGTTGGCATTACTGACAAACAGTGAAGACCCTGATCAGAGGGCTCCTTTCGGAGCCCTCTGATCTAGGCCTTCACTGTTTGCACAGGACAAGTGTATTATTCACATGTACACTGTTTGAAAAGACGCCTATATGCGGGACTAGGGTTCAAAGGGTTAATTAACCCTTTCACTCTCAATTACACCATAAAGAGCGTTCGCAAACAGTTTGAGTTCTAATAGCGGCGTCTGATCAGGACCTTAACTGGCAAGTTGACACTCGTTACGAAATTTCGTCAGTTATTTTGCCTTAAATCCATCTTTGAAACGATATTGCAGATAACAATATTGAAACAGACGACACTTTTGCGATGAAAGGGTTAAAATCTCTCGAGAAATTTGATTATGAAAGGGTGAAAGCAGATGACGTCATGGTAACGGGTTAATGTTTATTTATACCACACGCTGCCACATGAAAGGCGCATAAATTATGTGCCATTATCAGTAACAATTTACGTTCAGTAACAATTTATAACCTCATCTTATTTATTAATGCAATTTAATGTTCAGTCACACGAAGGTCATATTTCAAATATCCAAGTTTATTCAGAATATTAACCCGTTTACTCTTGAAACATCAAGTGGACAAATCAAGTTTACAAGTAAACGTAAATATCCATATACTGGTAGTCCATATTTTACTGAAAAGGTTTTTTTTTTGGTTTGATTTTTTTGCAATACAAAGTGGCACTCGTCCTATGCAAACAGTAAAAACTCAAATCAGACCCCTGAATATGGTCTGCACTGTTGTTTTTGTGCAATATATTTTTTACAAAAATCCTAAATAGTCATAAATGGACTATACATGTTTTGGAAACTAAAATTGTCCATTTAAATTTTCCGGTGTGAACGTGCTAAGCTGCCACGTGATTGTAACATAATAAATTTCTTCTCATCATAAAAGCGAGTAATAACTATATCATGATATCACAATATCACAATATGATACAGTATTGGTCACACAAGGTCGCATATGAAAGGACCCCTAATTTAGAAATATAGATTTAATATCTTCATTAAAAATTCATCTAAAAGTTATGACCCGATATCAAATCAAATCCCACTTGACCTTTCTATGTATAACATTGAATTTACAAGGGTGTCAATGATTGTACAAACATCCCTTAACATCATAACTATCATGGCGTTATGTATTGCAAGCAGCATGCACAGGTACACATATACAGTTTGGCTTCCGATCAGGGTCTATACTGTTTACAAAGTAGCGATTGGGCAAAAACATGCGATGGCTAATTCTTTGTTAGTACTTTGAAGTATATACAAGGTTAGTTTATCATTAATTTTTCAAACGCGAAATTTTCCAGACTCGACTGTTATTAGACACGTTTTCTTATATTATTGATATAGTAGGCATTTTTCTCTTTCTAATACTTGTCGATGTTTCTCTGCATTTAGACTACAGTAAAACCTCTCTATTACGACCACTTAATTGTATTAATTATTAGGTTTTTATAACAGGTGGCCGCTTAAAACAAGTGACAGTAAAACAGAAAGCTCCTATGGGAGCTTTATGTTTTACTGTCACCTTGCTTTAAGCTGTCACCTGTTTTTATACAATCAATTAGCCATCGTTTTAGTGGTCGTAATAGAGAGATTTTACTGTAGTTGTGGATTTACTGATTGTTGGTTGATCATATTCATATTCTTTTCACCAAAAAGTGGGGAATAGGTTATTCCTTCCCGTTAAAACTAAAAGGAACGCATCTGTTAAAATCTGACCAATCAAAAGCTTGAAAATGATCTCAATCATCCCAAGGGCTTTATAACCTTTGGCCATGTACAACAGAAGCGTCAATATGTAGCATCACTCGGGACATTTCACAATTTACCTTCATGTTAAAATATCTTCGGAAAGGGTGTCCGATATCTGATTGGAAGATAAACTATAGTTTTTCCGTGAGTGATACATTAATTTTACCAAAGCGTAGATGATGTACAATAAAGTATAGATTGGTGGACCAAAGTTGCCAAAGCATAGATGATGAACCATGAAAGCATATAATTGTTGCCCAAAATTGCAATTGCATATATAATGGATCAATAAAGCATAGAATTGTGGATCAAAGTTTCCAATGCATAAATAATATATTAAAAGCCAATGTTGCCATTGCATAACTAATAGACAATAATAGCATAGAATTGGGGACCAAAGTTGACATTGCATTGATAATTGACAATAAATGCGTTGAATTGTGGGCCAATGTTGCCATTGTATAGATAATAGACAATAATAGCATAGAATTGAGGACCAATGTTGCCATTGCTTAGATAATAGACAAAAATAGCATAGAATTGTGGACCAAAGTTGCAACCGTATAGATAATAGACAATAAAAGCATTGAATTGAGGACCAGTGTTTCCATTGCATAGATAATAGACAACAAAAGCATAGAATTGAGGACCAATGTTGCCATTTGATAGATAATAGACAATAATAGCATAGAATTGTGGACCAAAGTTGCAACCGCATAGATGATAGACAATAAAAGCTTTGAATTGAGGACAAATTTGTCATTGCATAGATAATAGAAAAAATAAAAGCATAGACTTGTGGACCAAAGTTGCCGCTACATAGATACATGTAATTGACCATTAAAGCATTGAACTGTGGGCCAATGTTGCCATTGCATAGATAATAGACAATAAAAGAATTGAATTGTGACCCAAAGTTGTCATTGCATAGATAATGGACCATAAAACCATTGTAGTTTGAACCAAAGTTGCAACCGCATAGATAATAGACAATAAAAGCATTGAATTGAGGACCAATGTTGCCATTGCATAGATAATAGACAATAAAAGCATTGAAGTGTGAACCAAAGTTGCAACCGCATAGATAATAGACATTAAAAGCATTGAATTGAGGACCAATGTTGCCATTGCAACATAATAGACAATAAAAGTATTGAATTGTGGACCAAAGTGGCAACCGCATAGAGAATTGACCATAAAAGCATTGAATTGTGGACCAAATTTATGATTGCATAGATAATGGACCATAAAAGCATAGATGGTTTGAAACACTCATTTTGTTGAGAGAATCACCATACTGTGAATTTAAGGATACTGTTCAATTTTGTTGTATATCTAATAAAGTGCGATTCGTTTACCGACTTTGATTCAAGTTGGCGGAGACACTCGATGTGATCCGACAGTCACAATATATTAAAACATTCGTTGCACCTACCTTTTTAGTCCACTATTGAACATGTTTAAACGGTTGCATATTCATTATTTCATGATTTAGATTTGGTATCATACTTTCCAATGTTAATCATTTCGTGTGTGATTGTTAAACAATTTTAACCCATTTGTACCTAGCGTCCTTTAACCCTTTCGTGATCAAATTATTCGGGAGATTTTTACCCCTTCACCGCCTTATTGTCGTCTGCTTTATTCTTGTTGTCTGCAAGACACGTTTCAAAGTTAGATTCAATGTTGTATGACTTAATTAATATCGATATGAGTGTCAAACAGTTTGGGACCTGATCAGACGCCGCGTTACGCGGCGTCTGATTAGGGCCCCAAACTGTTTGCAAAGGCGCTTTAAAGCGCGATAGAGAGTGAAAGGGTTAAAAGATACAAAGGAAAATAGTGTAAGCTCTGATCAGAGTCTACACTATTTGCTGAAAGGAATTTCAATATAAAACAAAACGAAAATAAAAATTTAGACCAGGCACCCCTTGCATCAAAAATGAGATACAGAGTTCCCTCCCTTCAACGACCCTCCAAACAACGATTCCCTCTTTACAACGACGCTTGCCGCTGTACCCCAAAACAAGACAATTATGCCCAACATTTTCACGGCTGTAATATCGTCTGCTTGAAAATTGCCGTTTGCTGTTTTTCTCAAAGTCATATATTGGACATTTTGACAGAAAAAACATAATGACGAGTGAAAAACAGCTTAAATCCAGATCAGATGCCGCGTTACGCGGCGTCTGGTCTGGATTCAAGCTGTTTGCAAATGTAAGCCAATTTCCCTCTCTATAACGACTCCCTCCGAACAAGGTACACACTAGTTGTCTCCCTTTGGGTGTCGTTGTAGAGAGGGGGCGCTGTAGTTCAATAGAATCCTCTGGGCGCAAATGAGTTAATACTCCATTAACAGATTACGACACCATACCAAATGGGGCATTAAGAGACCATCTTATTCGGGTATATTTATGATCTATGTGGCAGACAATACTTTGCCTGCGAAAAAGTTACAGAAGGCGGAAAAGTTTAAAGGCAAAAGGGTTAAAGGGCCATCTACTTGAATCCTTTAACACATGGCCTGTTTATGCTTTTTAAGACAGGTGGTCACTTAAAGCAGGTTGAAAGTAAAGCAGAATGTGTCTTAAGGCGTATCCTCAACGCTTTACTTTCAGCATGCTTGAAGCTATCATATACTAGAATAAAGAAAATATTTCTTTTGGTACATGTTTAAGACTGAATAAATTGGGAACTATTTCCTTCAGTGAAGGAATAAACTCAATGTGCTAAAATGCGCTTCTGTGGGGGAAAGGATTAATCTCCAAGCACAAGGTCTGTGTTTGAGTGTCCGTAATAGTAAAGCTTAAGCATGCGATATACGATGTCGTTTTGCTTAAACACGTTTGAATTGACCTAGATTAACCCCATTCACTGCCATGACGTCATCAATTTTAAAAAAATAATTGCCATCTGCCTTTATTTTTCAAATTTTAAATTTAGGTATTTTGACATAAGAAATATTGAAATTAGTGTCAAACAGTTTGGATCCTGATCATATGCCGCGTCACGTGGCGTCTGATCAGGATCCAAACTGTTTGCAAACAACCGTTGATCTCGAGGCAAGGCAGTGAATGGCTGAACCATACACGATGTGACGTTTTGCTTAAACATGTTTGAATTGTCCTGATTAAGATATAGATATTGTTTTATGAGTTATGCAAAATCGTTTTTAATTGTTTTCTAGCCATGGCGAAGAAATATTTCTTTTAGACAAATGCAAAGAACGTCCTATGCCATTTCAACGTTTGCAACATGATGTTATTCTAAGTAGACTTTAGAATCTGTTATCATGTCTTTCTGTAGAAATTAACTAGCCATCTCTTGTGATATTAACCCTATTGTGGTTTCTTGCAACATTAACCTGGCCATTTGTTGGTTTATTTGTTAACGTCCGTTTCTGCTATCTATGGACTAATTGGACGCCTCAGAAAGATGGGAACGGATACAGAAAATCTGGGCGCGATCCCCTACTTTTATTATCGAAATAATTATCTGGTTCTTTCAGATGCCCAGTGTAAAGCATTGATACATCAGACCCTTGGTTTATTGGGTTCCGCACGAAGAACTTGGTCCGGTGCGGGATCAAATATCCGATGTCGGGCAAATTCTAAAAGTCTAGCCTAAAATAACATCATGTTTGAAGCAATGTTGATATGACAGTAAGTACAGCGCTCCCTCTCTACAACGACACCCAATGGGAGTCAAATATTGTGTGCATTGTCCGGAGGGAGGCGTTATAGGGAGGGAATTGGTTATTATTTGCAAACAGCTTGAATCCAGATCAGACGCCGCGTAACGTGGCGTTTGATCTGGATTCAAACTGTCACTCGTCATTAAGTTGATTTTTCTGTCAAAATATCCATTATGTAACTTTGAGAAAAACAGCAGACGACAACTTTAAGCAGACGATATTGCAATATGAAATGCGTTAGACACAATTGTCCTGTAAAGGGAACTGCGGCATGAGTCGTTGTAAGGAGGGAGTCGTTGTTGGGAGGGGGCGTTGTAGGGAGGGAGCACTGTACAAGAATCCTGAAGTAATGATCTGCTAAACCCTTTCTTTAAAACGTCAGAGATTGAGGGTTTCCGGGAAGCGCAGTGGTTAGCGCACCCTCTTCTCACCAATTTGGTCCTGGGTTCAACCACGGATTGGGATATAGTATGTGAGTAGAAAGTGGGATCTTCGCTTTCACTTTAAATTTACCTTCAAGTGAAGAAGATATTATTCTTTCCCAATAAACGCGTTTGTGCTAAAGCTATTTTTTTGAATTGCTAACAGTCTGGAGCTTGGTCAGACGCCGCGTAACCCGATGTCTGGTCAGGCTCCATTTTTTTGGTAACACAGATAAAAAAAGAGATCGTCGTCGACAAATATTGTCGCAATTTCAGATTCAAAATTTCTCATTTTTTGTTTATTTCTGCATCTACATGATTCCGTCTTGTGACATCTCTCTGGCATTGTCTTGAAAAGACGATTCCAAACAGATGTCACAAGACAGGATTAGATGGAGAAATCAGAAGTTACAGAACTTACAACCGTTTTTGTCGAGCGACGTTCCGAAAGACGGGCCTCTGGTTCTATTTACATTTTATTTCATTGCGTTTGCATTTAGTTTCGTTTAACTCGTTGAGCCCTTGTGACGCATATATGCGTCTTTTACCAAAAGTGTACCTGTGAAGAGTACACTTGTCCTATGCAAACAGTGAAGTCCCTGATCAGAGGGCTCCTGCAACAGCCCTCTGATCAGGGTCTTCACTGTTTGTCATTTTGTAAAATATTATAAAAAACATAAATAGTTGAAAATGGACCATCCTTTAATGCAAACTGGACTTGCCCATTGGAAGTTTAAGGGGATAATGAGTTCAACGGGAAGGAATAACGCCTTCTCTATGGTACGATAATGAATATTTTGTATTTTATAATACAGCGTTCCCTCCCTTGAACGGCCCTCCCAACAACGAATCCCTCCGAACAACGACCATTGCCGCAGTTCCCGAAACAGGACAATGGTGTCTAACGGTTTTACTGATGTAAAATCGTCTGCTTATGGTTGTCGTCTGCTGTTTTTCTAAAAGTTAAATATTGAAAAAATGAATCCTGATCAGACGCCGCGTCACGCAGCGTCTGATCTGGATTCAAACTGTTTGAAAATTTGAACCAATTTACCTCCCTATAACGACTCCCTCCGAACAACGCACATATTTTTGTCTCCTATTTGGTGTCGTTGCAGAGAGGGAGCACTGTATATAAAAATATTGAATTGCTCTTTTTAATAGGTTTAAAGTAATACTTCAAAGCATTTCCAAACACATGTCCCATTCGCGTTTCAAACATTCAGCCATAAAATCGAAGAAGATAAAAGTAACTATTTATGATATTTATAACTGAATACATAAAGCAAATAGTGTGTCTTGTATTTCGACATAATTATCTTTAACCCATTATCCCATAGCCTTTTTCTAGTATTGAAGATAGGTGACGACTTAAAGCAGGTTGAAAGTAAAGCAAAATGCGCATGAATGCGCATTCTGCTTTACTTTCAGCCTGCTTTAAGCTACCAAATGCTAGAATGTAGAAATTGTTTCTAATGTTAAATATTCACAACTGTATATATTGGAACTATTTTATTAAGTGGGGGAATAAATTAAAGGTGTAAAAGGGCGTATTTATGGGGCAATGGGTTAATAAAGGTCTGCAGAGGTAGAGCTATTAGAAAAGAGGAATTCAATAATTTTATACTATCTTAATTCACGTTTTACCCCCTCTAATTGATAATAGGACTATTTATAAAAGACATTGTGTGAAAAATTGGTACTTTGATCGGGCTCCAGATACGGGGAGTATTAATAAAACCTAAAATCTTTATTTCTGCATTTAACCCAATATGGTGTCACTACTCATTAGAATAAATTTTTCGAGACGATTCTTATAAGTAGTAACGCCATAGGATTTGACGCTGAAATGAATGAGAAAATGTTGGATTGTTCAGTTTACTCCCTCTTATATGGAGCCCTGTTTGATGAATTTGTAACTTATTAAGTTCATTGTTGATTGTTAATGTAATTAAAGAGATTATCAGTTAAAACAGTTTGTTATCATTTTATCGTGTTCCTAGAGATAAGAATATTAGTAAATTCTCACCCATTGTACACAAGCGACAAATAAATACGAAAGACTCAAGCAGGAAACGCAACACAAACAATACACCCACCTCTAAAGCAGAACACACACACACAGTCATACCATAACAAACACACGCACGCACACACACACACACACACACGCATGCACGCACGCACGCACGCACACACACACACACACTCGCAATCCCATACATTCATCTACACATTAAATAGAAAACAATACGCAAGACAAACATAAAGCAAAGTGAACGTAGGAGCCCGCCTTTGTACGGTCAGCAGCAATCAATAATTAATTATAAATTAACCATTAACAACCACTGGGGGGTTAAACCTGGGTTTAGGGGCGCCCAACCTCACACTTATCTCCCATATTCACCTATAAAGACGAACAGTGTACATAAAATATAAACCGTGTTCCACAACCTTACAATCAAAAAGACCGCCAGCACAGTAAGTAAATACATGTAAAACATCTAACAAAATTCTATGACAGGATTATTAGTAACACGGGAAAGAATTAAACATTTAAGCCCGTGTTAAAAATAACCCACTATGGCAACGGTCAAATTGTACTCAAGCGACTAGTCTGTAGTCACGAGTAACTGTAAGACATGGATGGGTTCAGGGTACTACAGAGAGGGAGAGAAAAAACAAAGCACGAAAATCCGACATAACTCTCCCGGTTAAGGACGGCTTTAGAAATACATCATCATGTAGTGCTAAGCCCTGTCTGTCGTCGCACAACCAAAGAGGAAAGCATAGTTATCAATTGTAGATTGATCGATAACCAAACGTGAAATGCGCAGCAATATAGTTGGATCATAATCTTTTTTGAGGAAAAATCTAATACGTTACACAAATAGGTTTTGAAAATGCATATGTCCAAGAATCTTACGAAGTCTGTAAATCACATCACCATAAAACTCCGGATGTGAACTACCTTGCCGCAGAAAAGACTTTAAGTTACATTTATAC
This sequence comes from Gari tellinella, assembly GCA_922989275.2. Taxonomy (NCBI): domain Eukaryota; kingdom Metazoa; phylum Mollusca; class Bivalvia; order Cardiida; family Psammobiidae; genus Gari; species Gari tellinella. The sequence goes on from OV277858.1 coordinate 78,346,971, forward strand.
TTGTTAATGAGAGGAAGATTTCTATAAAATAATTTAGAAAATGTTTTACGAAGTTTATGAAATGCTTGTCATTTACAAACACTGTGCCTATAGAGATTTTTTTTTCATATGCAAATAGTGTAGATCCAGATTTAGAGGGCTCCATTGTTGATCCATACTGTTTGACATTCTGATGATATTTCCTCATAGAAATTGAAGATACATTCTTCGAAGTCGGTTTTGTCGAACATATCCGTATTTCAAAGTTAAAACGTGGCTAAGCCACGTTTTAAATTTGAAATATTGGTATGTTCGACTTAACCGAGCATGAAATCATGCAGTCCATATGTCGAAATATCGGATAGTTCGAGGTAAACGAGTTCGAGATATCGAAGTTCGACTGTACATGTATACTGTATCAACTTTGAGAACTATTGCAGAATACAACGTTTGCGAACGACACATTGCATAGCTTGCATATGGTTAAGAACACACTTGGTTTAAATAGAAATAGATCTAATTCATATAATTTTACAAGGAATCTCACTCTATAGTGGTTTGCGTCCAACTGTCTTAACACCAAAACGAGCATTCTTTTAATCCATTTCCCAATAGATACATCTTTTTACGCTTTAAGTATATTCTTCAAAAATGAAATTAATTCTATTTTAAACAGTCAAGAATATTCACCATAAGAAATATTTCTTCTATCTAAAAATGTGGTGCTCATTATCCCCTGAAACTTCCAATGGACAATTCCAGTTTGCAATAAAGGCTGGTCCATTTTAGACTTTTTAGGTTGGTTTTTTTGTTTTGTTTTTTAATAAATTGCAAAATGACAAACAGTGAAGTTCCTCATCAGAGGGCTCCTGCAGAAGCCCTCTGATCAGGGACTTCACTTTTTGCATAGGACAAGTGTAATCTTATCAGGTACGCATTTGGTAAATGACGCATATATGCGTCACAAGGGCTCAATGAGTTAAACAAGTGACATTTTTCCCCAACGCAAGATACGACCTATACGTTTTATCTGACGATTCGTTTAAAGGGAGATAATAATGTGTTTGACTGTGTGTACGTTATAGCAACGATTGATTTATACACCATTCTAAAAACAATAGAACAATAAATATATGTTGAATTAGAAAATGTTACATTAGCTTTGCGCAGTGGCGGTACCATAGCCAATGAGGTTAATCCGAGGCGTGGTTATTGCTAGTTGAAAACTATACCCAATACCCCGCGCCGTCGCCCTGAAATACGGGTGACGAGCGCAATTTATAATTGTCCTTACGGGGACATAAATTTGAAAATGAAAGAAATCGGACTCTTTATCCTCTTTTTTTCTTAATGGAAATATCCAAACCCCAATGTTTTATAGGAAAATGGAATTGTTCGGCTTATCAGTTTCAAACTTTATTTAACATTGTAAATCTAATTGGTAATATTTACAAAAACACAATAACTACATTTAAGTATATTGCTAGTGCGTTTCGAATCAGGTTAAACGAAAAGGAATTACATTTCAACATGGTATATGGTTGTGATGAAGCGTTTGTCATGAAATGTATGTCAACATTTAGCTTCTAACTTCGTAAAGTCGATCAATTTGCGACCGTTATGAAATCAGTATACATTTTAAAATTAAAACTATAACTTAAGTTCTAAAAACATACTGGCAAAATGTTCAAAAGACAACCAATCACAGAAACTAGTGTATGTATGTGTGTGGGGTAGGGTGGGGGTCGGGTGTAATTTTATACTAAAACCTGATACGCTTTGGCTGTAACCTATTTGTACACCAAATTGACGGTCTCCTTGGTCCAAATCCACATCGTTTTACACCGTAAACAATAAGTTTGTAAAATTGGCAAAAAGCCATGGCTATTTTCTATGGCATTGAAGATCTACATGTTTAAATAAAAACTACGATATAACAAAATGTTCTAAAATATAAATAGACACACTAATGCACAGGCAAAATTGTCAGAAAAGTAAAACACAACCACACAATCGAGTGGGCTGGGTAAATAATTACTCAAACCTTATGGGCTTTAACTTAAACCCCTTTTGATTTCTAAATACATCGTATGTTTGATTCTTATCGCCCAAAAACATCGTTTGCTAAGTTATCTCATAAATATTGTTAATACATGTATAGTTTCTTTACATTTTTCCCCAACGCAAGATACGACCTATACGTTTATCTGACGATTCGTTTAAAGGGAGATAATAATGTGTTTGACTGTGTGTACGTTATAGCAACGATTGATTTATACACCATTCTAAAAACAATAGAACAATAAATATATGTTGAATTAGAAAATGTTACATTAGCTTTGCGCAGTGGCGGTACCATAGCCAATGAGGTTAATCCGAGGCGTGGTTATTGCTAGTTGAAAACTATACCCAATACCCCGCGCCGTCGCCCTGAAATACGGGTGACGAGCGCAATTTATAATTGTCCTTACGGGGACATAAATTTGAAAATGAAAGATCCTCTTTTTTCTTAATGGAAATATCCAAACCCCAATGTTTTATAGGAAAATGGAATTGTTCGGCTTATCAGTTTCAAACTTTATTTAACATTGTAAATCTAATTGGTAATATTTACAAAAACACAATAACTACATTTAATTATATTGCTAGTGCGTTTCGAATCAGGTTAAACGAAAAGGAATTACATTTCAACATGGTATATGGTTGTGATGAAGCGTTTGTCATGAAATGTATGTCAACATTTAGCTTCTAACTTCGTAAAGTCGATCAATTTGCGACCGTTATGAAATCAGTATACATTTTAAAATTAAAACTATAACTTAAGTTCTAAAAACATACTGGCAAAATGTTCAAAAGACAACCAATCACAAAAACTAGTGTATGTATGTATGTGGGGTAGGGTGGGGGTCGGGGGTAAATTTATACTAAAACATGATACGCTTTGGCTGTAACCTATGTGTACACCAAATTGACCGTCTCCTTGGTCCAGATCCACATCGTTTTATACCGTAAACAATAAGTTTGTAAAATTGGCAAAAAGCCATGGCTATTTTCTATGGCATTGAAGATCTACATGTTTAAATAAAAACTACGATATAACAAAATGTTCTAAAATATAAATAGACACACTAATGCACAGGCAAAATTGTCAGAAAAGTAAAACACAACCACACAATCGAGTGGGCTGGGTAAATAATTACTCAAACCTTATGGGCTTTAACTTAAACCCCTTTTGATTTCTAAATACATCGTATGTTTGATTCTTATCGCCCAAAAACATCGTTTGCTAAGTTATCTCATAAATATTGTTAATACATGTATAGTTTCTTTACATTTTTCCCCAAAGCAAGATACGAACTATACGTTTATCTGACGATTCGTTTAAAGGGAGATAATAATGCGTTTGACTGTGTGTACGTTATAGCAACGATTGATTTATACACCATTCTAAAAACAATAGAACAATAAATATATGTTGAATTAGAAAAGGTTATATTAGCTTTGCGCAGTGGCGGTACCATAGCCAATGAGGTTAATCCGAGGCGTGGTTATTGCTAGTTGAAAACTATACCCAATACCCCGCGCCGTCGCCCTGAAATACGGGTGACGAGCGCAATTTATAATTGTCCTTACGGGGACATAAATTTGAAAATGAAAGAAATCGGACTCTTTTTTCTTAATGGAAATATCCAAACCAATGTTTTATAGGAAAATGGAATTGTTCGGCTTATCAGTTTCAAACTTTATTTAACATTGTAAATCTAATTGGTAATATTTACAAAAACACAATAACTACATTTAATTATATTGCTAGTGCGTTTCGAATCAGGTTAAACGAAAAGGAATTACATTTCAACATGGTATATAGTTGTGATGAAGCGTTTGTCATGAAATGTATGTCGACATTTAGCTTCTAACTTCGTAAAGTCGATCAATTTGCGACCGTTATGAAATCAGTATACATTTTAAAATTAAAACTATCACTTAAGTTCTAAAAACATACTGGCAAAATGTTCAAAAGACAACCAATCACAAAAACTAGTATATGTATGTGTGTGGGGTAGGATGGGGTCGGGTGTAAATTTATACTAAAACCTGATAAGCTTTGGCTGTAACCTATTTGTACACCAAATTGACCGTCTCTTTGGTCCAAATCCACATCGTTTTACACCGTAAACAATAAGTTTGTAAAATTGGCAAAAAGCCATGGCTATTTTCTATGGCATTGAAGATCTACATGTTTAAATAAAAACTACGATATAACAAAATGTTCTAAAATATAAATAGACACACTAATGCACAGGCAAAATTGTCAGAAAAGTAAAACACAACCACACAATCGAGTGGGCTGGGTAAATAATTACTCAAACCTTATGGGCTTTAACTTAAACCCCTTTTGATTTCTAAATACATCGTATGTTTGATTCTTATCGCCCAAAAACATCGTTTGCTAAGTTATCTCATAAATATTGTTAATACATGTATAGTTTCTTTACATTTTTCCCCAAAGCAAGATACGACCTATACGTTTATCTGACGATTCGTTTAAAGGGAGATAATAATGCGTTTGACTGTGTGTACGTTATAGCAACGATTGATTTATACACCATTCTAAAAACAATAGAACAATAAATATATGTTGAATTAGAAAAGGTTATATTAGCTTTGCGCAGTGGCGGTACCATAGCCAATGAGGTTAATCCGAGGCGTGGTTATTGCTAGTTGAAAACTATACCCAATACCCCGCGCCGTCGCCCTGAAATACGGGTGACGAGCGCAATTTATAATTGTCCTTACGGGGACATAAATTTGAAAATGAAAGAAATCGGACTCTTTATCCTCTTTTTTCTTAATGGAAATATCCAAACCCCAATGTTTTATAGGAAAATGGAATTGTTCGGCTTATCAGTTTCAAACTTTATTTAACATTGTAAATCTAATTGGTAATATTTACAAAAACACAATAACTACATTTAATTATATTGCTAGTGCGTTTCGAATCAGGTTAAACGAAAAGGAATTACATTTCAACATGGTATATGGTTGTGATGAAGCGTTTGTCATGAAATGTATGTCAACATTTAGCTTCTAACTTCGTAAAGTCGATCAATTTGCGACCGTTATGAAATCAGTATACATTTTAAAATTAAAACTATAACTTAAGTTCTAAAAACATACTGACAAAATGTTCAAAAGACAACCAATCACAAAAACTAGTGTATGCATGTGTGTGGGGTAGGATGGGGTCGGGTGTAAATTTATACTAAAACCTGATACGCTTTGGCTGTAACCTATTTGTACACCAAATTGACCGTCTCTTTGGTCCAAATCCACATCGTTTTACACCGTAAACAATAAGTTTGTAAAATTGGCAAAAAGCCATGGCTATTTTCTATGGCATTGAAGATCTACATGTTTAAATAAAAACTACGATATAACAAAATGTTCTAAAATATAAATAGACACACTAATGCACAGGCAAAATTGTCAGAAAAGTAAAACACAACCACACAATCGAGTGGGCTGGGTAAATAATTACTCAAACCTTATGGGCTTTAACTTAAATAAATACATCGTATGTTTGATTCTTATCGCCCAAAAACATCGTTTGCTAAGTTATCTCATAAATATTGTTAATACATGTATAGTTTCTTTACATTTTTCCCCAAAGCAAGATACGACCTATACGTTTATCTGACGATTCGTTTAAAGGGAGATAATAATGCGTTTGACTGTGTGTACGTTATAGCAACGATTGATTTATACACCATTCTAAAAACAATAGAACAATAAATATATGTTGAATTAGAAAATGTTATATTAGCTTTGCGCAGTGGCGGTACCATAGCCAATGAGGTTAATCCGAGGCGTGGTTATTGCTAGTTGAAAACTATACCCAATACCCCGCGCCGTCGCCCTGAAATACGGGTGACGAGCGCAATTTATAATTGTCCTTACGGGGACATACATTTGAAAATGAAAGAAATCGGACTCTTTATCCTCTTTTTTCTTAATGGAAATATCCAAACCAATGTTTTATAGGAAAATGAAATTGTTCGGCTTATCAGTTTCAAACTTTATTTAACATTGTAAATCTAATTGGTAATATTTACAAAAACACAATAACTACATTTAATTATATTGCTAGTGCGTTTCGAATCAGGTTAAACGAAAGGAATTACATTTCAACATGGTATATGGTTGTGATGAAGCGTTTGTCATGAAATGTATGTCAACATTTAGCTTCTAACTTCGTAAAGTCGATCAATTTGCGACCGTTATGAAATCAGTATACATTTTAAAATTAAAACTATCACCTAAGTTCTAAAAACATACTGGCAAAATGTTCAAAAGACAACCAATCACAAAAACTAGTATATGTATGTGTGTGGGGTAGGATGGGGTCGGGTGTAAATTTATACTAAAACCTGATAAGCTTTGGCTGTAACCTATTTGTACACCAAATTGACCGTCTCTTTGGTCCAAATCCACATCGTTTTACACCGTAAACAATAAGTTTGTAAAATTGGCAAAAAGCCATGGCTATTTTCTATGGCATTGAAGATCTACATGTTTAAATAAAAACTACGATATAACAAAATGTTCTAAAATATAAATAGACACACTAATGCACAGGCAAAATTGTCAGAAAAGTAAAACACAACCACACAATCGAGTGGGCTGGGTAAATAATTACTCAAACCTTATGGGCTTTAACTTAAACCCCTTTTGATTTCTAAATACATCGTATGTTTGATTCTTATCGGCCAAAAACATCGTTTGCTAAGTTATCTCATAAATATTGTTAATACATGTATAGTTTCTTTACATTTTTCCCCAAAGCAAGATACGACCTATACGTTTATCTGACGATTCGTTTAAAGGGAGATAATAATGCGTTTGACTGTGTGTACGTTATAGCAACGATTGATTTATACACCATTCTAAAAACAATAGAACAATAAATATATGTTGAATTAGAAAAGGTTATATTAGCTTTGCGCAGTGGCGGTACCATAGCCAATGAGGTTAATCCGAGGCGTGGTTATTGCTAGTTGAAAACTATACCCAATACCCCGCGCCGTCGCCCTGAAATACGGGTGACGAGCGCAATTTATAATTGTCCTTACGGGGACATAAATTTGAAAATGAAAGAAATCGGACTCTTTTTTCTTAATGGAAATATCCAAACCAATGTTTTATAGGAAAATGGAATTGTTCGGCTTATCAGTTTCAAACTTTATTTAACATTGTAAATCTAATTGGTAATATTTACAAAAACACAATAACTACATTTAATTATATTGCTAGTGCGTTTCGAATCAGGTTAAACGAAAAGGAATTACATTTCAACATGGTATATAGTTGTGATGAAGCGTTTGTCATGAAATGTATGTCGACATTTAGCTTCTAACTTCGTAAAGTCGATCAATTTGCGACCGTTATGAAATCAGTATACATTTTAAAATTAAAACTATCACTTAAGTTCTAAAAACATACTGGCAAAATGTTCAAAAGACAACCAATCACAAAAACTAGTATATGTATGTGTGTGGGGTAGGATGGGGTCGGGTGTAAATTTATACTAAAACCTGATAAGCTTTGGCTGTAACCTATTTGTACACCAAATTGACCGTCTCTTTGGTCCAAATCCACATCGTTTTACACCGTAAACAATAAGTTTGTAAAATTGGCAAAAAGCCATGGCTATTTTCTATGGCATTGAAGATCTACATGTTTAAATAAAAACTACGATATAACAAAATGTTCTAAAATATAAATAGACACACTAATGCACAGGCAAAATTGTCAGAAAAGTAAAACACAACCACACAATCGAGTGGGCTGGGTAAATAATTACTCAAACCTTATGGGCTTTAACTTAAACCCCTTTTGATTTCTAAATACATCGTATGTTTGATTCTTATCGCCCAAAAACATCGTTTGCTAAGTTATCTCATAAATATTGTTAATACATGTATAGTTTCTTTACATTTTTCCCCAAAGCAAGATACGACCTATACGTTTATCTGACGATTCGTTTAAAGGGAGATAATAATGCGTTTGACTGTGTGTACGTTATAGCAACGATTGATTTATACACCATTCTAAAAACAATAGAACAATAAATATATGTTGAATTAGAAAAGGTTATATTAGCTTTGCGCAGTGGCGGTACCATAGCCAATGAGGTTAATCCGAGGCGTGGTTATTGCTAGTTGAAAACTATACCCAATACCCCGCGCCGTCGCCCTGAAATACGGGTGACGAGCGCAATTTATAATTGTCCTTACGGGGACATAAATTTGAAAATGAAAGAAATCGGACTCTTTATCCTCTTTTTTCTTAATGGAAATATCCAAACCCCAATGTTTTATAGGAAAATGGAATTGTTCGGCTTATCAGTTTCAAACTTTATTTAACATTGTAAATCTAATTGGTAATATTTACAAAAACACAATAACTACATTTAATTATATTGCTAGTGCGTTTCGAATCAGGTTAAACGAAAAGGAATTACATTTCAACATGGTATATGGTTGTGATGAAGCGTTTGTCATGAAATGTATGTCAACATTTAGCTTCTAACTTCGTAAAGTCGATCAATTTGCGACCGTTATGAAATCAGTATACATTTTAAAATTAAAACTATAACTTAAGTTCTAAAAACATACTGACAAAATGTTCAAAAGACAACCAATCACAAAAACTAGTGTATGCATGTGTGTGGGGTAGGATGGGGTCGGGTGTAAATTTATACTAAAACCTGATACGCTTTGGCTGTAACCTATTTGTACACCAAATTGACCGTCTCTTTGGTCCAAATCCACATCGTTTTACACCGTAAACAATAAGTTTGTAAAATTGGCAAAAAGCCATGGCTATTTTCTATGGCATTGAAGATCTACATGTTTAAATAAAAACTACGATATAACAAAATGTTCTAAAATATAAATAGACACACTAATGCACAGGCAAAATTGTCAGAAAAGTAAAACACAACCACACAATCGAGTGGGCTGGGTAAATAATTACTCAAACCTTATGGGCTTTAACTTAAATAAATACATCGTATGTTTGATTCTTATCGCCCAAAAACATCGTTTGCTAAGTTATCTCATAAATATTGTTAATACATGTATAGTTTCTTTACATTTTTCCCCAAAGCAAGATACGACCTATACGTTTATCTGACGATTCGTTTAAAGGGAGATAATAATGCGTTTGACTGTGTGTACGTTATAGCAACGATTGATTTATACACCATTCTAAAAACAATAGAACAATAAATATATGTTGAATTAGAAAATGTTATATTAGCTTTGCGCAGTGGCGGTACCATAGCCAATGAGGTTAATCCGAGGCGTGGTTATTGCTAGTTGAAAACTATACCCAATACCCCGCGCCGTCGCCCTGAAATACGGGTGACGAGCGCAATTTATAATTGTCCTTACGGGGACATACATTTGAAAATGAAAGAAATCGGACTCTTTATCCTCTTTTTTCTTAATGGAAATATCCAAACCAATGTTTTATAGGAAAATGAAATTGTTCGGCTTATCAGTTTCAAACTTTATTTAACATTGTAAATCTAATTGGTAATATTTACAAAAACACAATAACTACATTTAATTATATTGCTAGTGCGTTTCGAATCAGGTTAAACGAAAGGAATTACATTTCAACATGGTATATGGTTGTGATGAAGCGTTTGTCATGAAATGTATGTCAACATTTAGCTTCTAACTTCGTAAAGTCGATCAATTTGCGACCGTTATGAAATCAGTATACATTTTAAAATTAAAACTATCACCTAAGTTCTAAAAACATACTGGCAAAATGTTCAAAAGACAACCAATCACAAAAACTAGTATATGTATGTGTGTGGGGTAGGATGGGGTCGGGTGTAAATTTATACTAAAACCTGATAAGCTTTGGCTGTAACCTATTTGTACACCAAATTGACCGTCTCTTTGGTCCAAATCCACATCGTTTTACACCGTAAACAATAAGTTTGTAAAATTGGCAAAAAGCCATGGCTATTTTCTATGGCATTGAAGATCTACATGTTTAAATAAAAACTACGATATAACAAAATGTTCTAAAATATAAATAGACACACTAATGCACAGGCAAAATTGTCAGAAAAGTAAAACACAACCACACAATCGAGTGGGCTGGGTAAATAATTACTCAAACCTTATGGGCTTTAACTTAAACCCCTTTTGATTTCTAAATACATCGTATGTTTGATTCTTATCGGCCAAAAACATCGTTTGCTAAGTTATCTCATAAATATTGTTAATACATGTATAGTTTCTTTACATTTTTCCCCAAAGCAAGATACGACCTATACGTTTATCTGACGAATCGTTTAAAGGGAGATAATAATGCGTTTGACTGTGTGTACGTTATAGCAACGATTGATTTATACACCATTCTAAAAACAATAGAACAATAAATATATGTTGAATTAGAAAAGGTTATATTAGCTTTGCGCAGTGGCGGTACCATAGCCAATGAGGTTAATCCGAGGCGTGGTTATTGCTAGTTGAAAACTATACCCAATACCCCGCGCCGTCGCCCTGAAATACGGGTGACGAGCGCAATTTATAATTGTCCTTACGGGGACATAAATTTGAAAATGAAAGAAATCGGACTCTTTATCCTCTTTTTTCTTAATGGAAATATCCAAACCAATGTTTTATAGGAAAATGGAATTATTTGGCTTATCAGTTTCAAACTTTATTTAACATTGTAAATCTAATTGGTAATATTTACAAAAACACAATAACTACATTTAATTATATTGCTAGTGCGTTTCGAATCAGGTTAAACGAAAGGAATTACATTTCAACATGGTATATGGTTGTGATGAAGCGTTTGTCATGAAATGTATGTCAACATTTAGCTTCTAACTTCGTAAAGTCGATCAATTTGCGACCGTTATGAAATCAGTATACATTTTAAAATTAAAACTATCACCTAAGTTCTAAAAACATACTGGCAAAATGTTCAAAAGACAACCAATCACAAAAACTAGTATATGTATGTGTGTGGGGTAGGATGGGGTCGGGTGTAAATTTATACTAAAACCTGATAAGCTTTGGCTGTAACCTATTTGTACACCAAATTGACCGTCTCTTTGGTCCAAATCCACATCGTTTTACACCGTAAACAATAAGTTTGTAAAATTGGCAAAAAGCCATGGCTATTTTCTATGGCATTGAAGATCTACATGTTTAAATAAAAACTACGATATAACAAAATGTTCTAAAATATAAATAGACACACTAATGCACAGGCAAAATTGTCAGAAAAGTAAAACACAACCACACAATCGAGTGGGCTGGGTAAATAATTACTCAAACCTTATGGGCTTTAACTTAAACCCCTTTTGATTTCTAAATACATCGTATGTTTGATTCTTATCGGCCAAAAACATCGTTTGCTAAGTTATCTCATAAATATTGTTAATACATGTATAGTTTCTTTACATTTTTCCCCAAAGCAAGATACGACCTATACGTTTATCTGACGAATCGTTTAAAGGGAGATAATAATGCGTTTGACTGTGTGTACGTTATAGCAACGATTGATTTATACACCATTCTAAAAACAATAGAACAATAAATATATGTTGAATTAGAAAAGGTTATATTAGCTTTGCGCAGTGGCGGTACCATAGCCAATGAGGTTAATCCGAGGCGTGGTTATTGCTAGTTGAAAACTATACCCAATACCCCGCGCCGTCGCCCTGAAATACGGGTGACGAGCGCAATTTATAATTGTCCTTACGGGGACATAAATTTGAAAATGAAAGAAATCGGACTCTTTATCCTCTTTTTTCTTAATGGAAATATCCAAACCAATGTTTTATAGGAAAATGGAATTATTTGGCTTATCAGTTTCAAACTTTATTTAACATTGTAAATCTAATTGGTAATATTTACAAAAACACAATAACTACATTTAATTATATTGCTAGTGCGTTTCGAATCAGGTTAAACGAAAGGAATTACATTTCAACATGGTATATGGTTGTGATGAAGCGTTTGTCATGAAATGTATGTCAACATTTAGCTTCTAACTTCGTAAAGTCGATCAATTTGCGACCGTTATGAAATCAGTATACATTTTAAAATTAAAACTATCACTTAAGTTCTAAAAACATATTGGCAAAATGTTCAAAAGACAACCAATCACAAAATCTAGTATATGTATGTGTGTGGGGTAGGATGGGGGTCGGGTGTAAATTTATACTAAAACCTGATAAGCTTTGGCTGTAACCTATTTGTACACCAAATTGACCGTCTCTTTGGTCCAAATCCACATCGTTTTACACCGTAAACAATAAGTTTGTAAAATTGGCAAAAAGCCATGGCTATTTTCTATGGCATTGAAGATCTACATGTTTAAATAAAAACTACGATATAACAAAATGTTCTAAAATATAAATAGACACACTAATGCACAGGCAAAATTGTCAGAAAAGTAAAACACAACCACACAATCGAGTGGGCTGGGTAAATAATTACTCAAACCTTATGGGTTTTAACTTAAACCCCATTTAATTTCTAAATACATCGTATGTTTGATTCTTATCGCCCAAAACATCGTTTGCTAAGTTATCTCATAAATATTGTTAATACATGTATAGTTTCTTTAAATTTTCCCCCAACGCAAGATACGACCTATACGTTTATCTGACGATTCGTTTAAAGGGAGATAATAATGCGTTTGACTGTGTGTACGTTATAGCAACGATTGATTTGTACACCATTCTAAAAACAATAGAACAATAAATATATGTTGATTTAGAAACGGTTACATTAGCTTTGCGCAGTGGCGGTACCATAGCCAATGAGGTTAATCCGAGGCGTGGTTATTGCTAGTTGAAAACTATACCCAATACCCCGCGCCGTCGCCCTGAAATACGGGTGACGAGCGCAATTTATAATTGTCCTTACGGGGACATAAATTTGAAAATGAAAGAAATCAGACTCTTTATCCTGGTTTTTTCTTAATGGTAATATCCAAACCAATGTTTTATAGGAAAATGAAATTGTTCGGCTTATCAGTTTCAAACTTTATTTAACATTGTAAATCTAATTGGTAATATTTACAAAAACACCACAACTACATTTAATTATATTGCTAGTGCGTTTCGAATCAGGTTAAACGAAAAGGAATTACATTTTAACATGGTATATGGTTGTGACGAAGCGTTTGTCATGAAATGTATGTCAACATTTAGCTTCTAACTTCGTAAAGTCGACGTTATGAAATCAGTATACATTTTTAAATTAAAACTATAACTTATGTTCTAAAACATATTGGCAAAATGTTCAAAAGACAACCAATCACAAAAACTAGTGTATGTACGTATGTATGTATGTATGTACGTCTGGTCTGGATTCAAGCTGTTTGCAAATGTAACCCAATTCCCCCTCCCTATAACGACTCCCTCCGAACAACACACATGATATTTGTCTCCTATTGGATGTCGTTGTAGAGAAGGAACGCTGTATACGATAAGCATAACACACAGCAAAGTAAAAGTAAATTCTTAATTCCATTATAGTCCTTTACATTCTTATAATGCTATCCTAATAGATTAAGAAGCAACAGTGAGACAGTCTTATTGCGTTCATCTGTCTTGGCCATATGCTCGTACGTCTAAGAAATGAATGTGTCTTGCTTGTGATGGTTTCGAAATCAAAGATTTTCTAAGTAATATTAGTTAAACGTTCAAGGTCAGTGCCAATATGCTAATCATTTTGTGTGACTTCATACGGCTTGACAAAATGAATATGCATATCAAAAATAAAGGTTGTATGTCGCATATTTGTATAATGGCAAACATAATTATTTTATTTTTTTTAAAAATAGGTCAAGGTTCAAAGGTCAAAGACCACGTATAAAAAGTTTAACATTGATGGAAAGGCATTACAACATGGAATTGACATGTGAAGCATGAGAGTCCCTGCTGGTGATGGTTAAAAATTAAAGATTTTTTTTTCTTTTTTTCAAAATCTAAGTGAAATCAGTATGTCAAAGGTCAATGTCAATGTTAGTTTTAAAATATTTTGGTATGTCTAGATAGGACTTGTTAAAAAGAACATGCACACCAAATATGAACGATATAAATGAAACAGTGAAGAAGATATGGCCAGCGTTTAGATTTAGGACGACGACGATAACGACGACAACGCGGACGCCGGAGTGAAGACAATAGCTTTTTTTTTATTTCTGCGAAAAACAGACGTGCTTAAAATGTTTCTTTGGTCAAAATGCCTAAATTCTAACTTTAACCCATTATTGTATATAGATACGTATTTTTACGCATTTGCGTATTCCTTCACTGAAGGAATATGTCCATTTAATACAGTAATTAATAGAACTATATTCTTTATTACAGTATCATCATGGGTACAACATGTAAAAATAAAAGTAGTTAAGACTAGATAAGAAATACACACTGGAAACTGGTATTGTCCGTTGGAAGTTTCAGTGTTCAAACAGGATCGGGCATTTACTTAATTCAGGGCTGCCTTTAATCCGGATTTTTCCTAAATCTTCGGATTTTTTTTCTAGAACATGGTAGCTTAAAGCAGGCTGAAAGTAAAGCAGAATGCGCCATAAGGCGCATTCTTCTTTACTTCCATCCTGCTTTAAGTAGTCAAGTGTCAACAAAATTAGAAACAGGCTATGGGGTAAAGGTACGATTCGTAAATTCGAACTTGAAAAATGCAAATTAGGAAATCTTAGGATTGTTCATGTCAACTTATGGCAGTCCTGTTAATTGGTTATTCTTGTATGCTTACAATGAGTTCCTTCCTGTGCAGCTGGTTCCTACTTGAAGAGACAAGGTAGGTGTTTTAGTTAGTATCATTTAACATATCGTCTGCTAAATACCGTCTGCCACATATCTGTCGTCTGAAATTGATTTTTGAAATTAAGTTTAAGCTTGAGACACATTGACACGAGAGTAAAAAAAATAAGATCTCTATCAGGCGCTGTATTCGTTGCGTCTGATCAGGTTCCAAACTGTTTGCAAATTCTAGTTAAGTCGCGACATGTAGGCGAAGGGTTAACGAGAAAATTGTTTTGCCTAATTCAGCGTCATGTGTTGGTCAACATGGTGTCATTCAAATCACGCTCTATTTTGTTACTTCGCTATGTACAGTGATATCGTCTGCTTAAAGTTGTCGTCTGCTTTCCTTTCTCAAATTTATATTTCATTTTAGTTATTATGCTATAGAAATATCGTTAGTTCTGTCAGTTTATTCAAATGCATTACATTTTAAAGAGACTTTTAACCTATTACCCCCTAAACTTAGAGTAGCCTACTCTAGTAGATCTATGCCTTTTTTACACTTTTAATTATTCCTCCACGGAAGAAAATATATCCATTTGATGCAGTTATGAACATGTACCATGAGAAATATTGTCTATCCAAGCAGATAGGTAACTTAAGGTAGGTTGAAATACTGTATGTCTACTAGATGTATGCCACTTCGGGCGCATTCTGCCGCGTGCATTAGCCTACTTTCAACCTGCTTTAAGTGTTCAACTGTCTTCAATACTAGAAACAGGATAAGAGGTAAAGGGATAATGAAAATTGAATGTAGATCAGTCACTTTTTCTCCATAAAACCAAATTCAATTTTATTTCTAAACTAGATCTAGTAGAGGATTAAAACTTGAAGTCACAATTTTTCTGAGCCTATCGAGGAAATATGAAAGAAGTGAAATAGGCCTTTGTTTTCAATTCTGTAGATTTATTCAGATATATTTAAAACAAGCAAATAAAATGCATAACATGTAAAATATTTGATACATTTACGATTTGGGGCCGTTTAGACTCATGGTCGTTTTCACCCGAGACCATCAACAGATTATTTCCGATAGGATGAAATATACGAGCTAATATTTACTCGTGCACCTTTATTATGATTAGAAGAATGAAAGGAATTCCATGTAAATAAATGAGCATTCTGCATGTGTGGCAAGATTAAGTGGTGGCAAGATGCCAGTTTGGAGACCAGGATGTCTCCGGGGATCTGTATATGAACCAGGTTAGTGGACTTTCGCTTGATTGCGTCTAAATTTCCGACTAAACGTTATTGACATACTGGGCTAGGTGGGTGGGGTAACATAATTTTATGCAACAGGGAAACCCACCTGTTCAGTAGCTCGACAATTTGATCAGTTGTGACCTAAATCTCCGAGTCATTTTTTCTTTTTTGCATTGTTTTGTGGTTTCACTTGGCCAGATATTCTATCAAGCTTGGAGACCTATACAATGCTCCAGATCATAAAAGGGAGTAAACTCAACTGCATCTAATCCAACTTTTCTCACTCATTTCAACACCAAATCCTATGGTGTCACTACTCATTAGAATCGTCTGGAAGAGACGATTCTAATGAGTGATAACACCATAGGAATTAAAACCGAAATAAAGATTTATGTATTGAAATACTGTTTTGTAGCGCCCCTGCTGAGGATAGACAAAATGAAATGGTAGACTAGGCCTACTCGATCATAATAATTGTCCAGACAGCTTTTGAGAATGAATCAGGAAAGTATATTATAGATAGGGACTGGTTACTTGCTATCTAATCGGGTAGTTTATCGATTTATCTCTGTCTTCCCTTTCGCCGCGGTAGATAAGCGGGTGTTGCCGTTTTGGGTAGGTAAGCCTCTTGCCGCTACATTTTTACTTTTTTAGATGACTGATAAGCTCATTTCAGTAATTAATGTGTGCAGTTCTGTACGCCGTGTCCAAGTAAAACAATATTTGTCACTTATTCAGTCAATTTTTGCAAGTGTTATTAAATCGAGGGAAGCAATCCTCAAAATAGACATTAAATAGCTTAAAATACCGAATCTCTCCATACCTCCAGAGACGTACATAAATAATCAATTTCTTTAGTTCCCTTTGTGTACAGCTCCCAAGTTAATTAATCCGTAATTGAACAATTACACAATGAACCATCTTCAACACCTCTAGACTTGAATACCTAACACCGGCTAGGCCGTTACGTCACTGTAAATGATTTGTCCAGATGAATGTGTTCACAATCTAATTTAAACGCGCAAGCGTCAACAGTTAGTACACACACAAATTAGCTGCTCTAGATAGCCGGGAGATGTGTAGGTTATTTCTCCCAAAGATTAACACTGACCTGTGTTTTAGTGTCAATTCACCAGGCTTGAAATTGAATTTCTGTGAATCTGGATTTCTGTTTAAAGTTACGATTACAATTTATTTTGTATATTGATACAGAATAGGAGATAAGACAGCATTCGCGAGAACTTATGCTGCGATATTTAAGCCCGCATAACTCGACAGATGGCTGCGAATATACGGTAGCCTAATTATTATAATTGGTATTCTCTTGCTTCACACCTTTCCTTCTGTACGGCATCGCAGCTCATTTTTCAAATTCTGCAAAACATATTTACACATATTAGATATGCAACCATAAAATAAATGATTATAGATCTACATGATTGCAGACAAAATTTGTAATTATCTCAATAGCAACATCAATTTAACACGAAATAAGCTACTCTTCGTGTATAATAACAAATTACCGATAAGGCGGACCGGGAAATGCCGCCATTTTGGAAACACTGAATCAGCATGATTATGGGCATTTTGCAAAGACAACAACTTCTTTTAAACACAGTACACGATGAATGCAAATAGTTCATGCCACCCTTTATTCTTTTATATATCAGTACACTATGTGATCTTTTCAATCGAGCCTGCAGTTTGGTCACCACAACTAGAATAAAAGTACCTATAACTACTAAATCGAACAAAAACGAGGGATTTTTTGCAAATATGACCAACTTCGCAGGGACAAAAATGTACTTCAAACATATTAAAAAATAAAAATATATACCTCACGCCACCATTTTATGTTTTATCTGTAAATGCTGCGTGTAATAAACCCCCAATTTAGCTCGAGTTAGAAGTTTATACTGTTATAAAATACAACCAAAAAGCTTAACCGCTTATAGCGGCTACACGCGTACGAGTAAGATATCGGGTAACACGTTATTTTGCGAGATTCCGCGAGACTCAAATCCCTAGAATCTACGTTCCTGAATGAATGTAAGGCCATCGTCATCACATTTATCTATTTATTTGACTGAATATATAATCAAAGCGGTTTGAATATTTAAACAATTCTTTTTAGCTCACCTGGCACGAAGTGCCAAGGTGAGCTATTAGGATCGCTGGATGTCCGTCGTACGTCGTCCGTCGTCTGTCTGTCCACAATTGTTTGTTAACACTCTAGCGGCTACAAATTTCATTGGATCTTCATGAAACTTGATGACAATGTTTGTCTTGATGAAATCTAGGTAAAGTTCGAATGTAGGTCATGTCCGGTCAAAAACTAGGTCACTAGGTCAAATCATAGAAAAACCTTGTTAACACTCTAGAGACTACAAATTTCATTAGATCTTCATGAAACTTGATGACAATGGTTGTCATGATGAAATCTAGGTCAAGTTCGAATGTGGGTCATGTTAGGTCGAAAACTAGGTCACTAGGTCAAATGATAGAAAAACCTTGTTAACACTCTAGAGGCTACAAATCTCATTTGATATTGATGAAACTTGGTCAAAATGTTGACCTCGTTGATATCTAGGTCAAGTTTGAATGTGGGTCATGCCGGGTCAAAAACTAGGTCACTAGGTCAAATGATAGAAAAACCTTAACACTCTAGAGGCTACCAATCTCATTAGATCTTCATGAAACTTGGTCACATTGTTTGACTTATTAATATCTTAACTTTGTCAAGTTTGAATGTGGGTCATGTCTGGTCAAAAACTGGGTCACTAGGTCAAATCATGAAAATACATTGTTTACACTCTAGAAGCTACATTTCTCATTTGATATTGATGAAACTTGGTCAAAATGTTTGCCTTATTAATTTCATAGCTACTGTTGAATATGGGTCATGTCGGGTCAAAATCTAGGTCACTATAGGTGAAGTTTTACATGGTGTACCAGGTGAGCGATATAGGGCCATGGTGGCCCTTGTTTTTACTTAATGTGACTTTAATAAAGAGGCTTTTGAAATGCACTTTTTTAAATTAAACAAGTGGATGTGTGACTGAGTTGGGCCAGGTATAGCTATGATATTGTAACCATTGATAGTCCAACACAGACTTTAGTCTATACAGTAAGAGCTATGATATAATTTTTATTGCAGCTAGGCCAGGTACAGGACTAGGTAATTGATGGAAATCAATAAGTCTCTTAATGGGTGGCTTGGTAGCTTATTGATGACTTGGCAGGTCAAATATTCCGCTTGTCCAGCATGATTTTTTCTCTTTTTTGTCATTTATAGCCTTATAATTGTCCGTTAACAAGCTTTGAAGGCTTTTCAGTCTTTAAAAAAACAACAAAAAAAACA
The DNA here is from genome assembly GCA_922989275.2 of Gari tellinella. NCBI lineage: Eukaryota > Metazoa > Mollusca > Bivalvia > Cardiida > Psammobiidae > Gari > Gari tellinella. The sequence goes on from OV277858.1 coordinate 78,366,392, forward strand.
ACAACTGTGCAGGACTGTGTTACTAACATACTGTGCACTAAAACTGTATTACTGTCAAAATAGACAATTTTGTTACATGCAAGTTGTTGGCACTGGAAGTGTAACGGGGAGGCAAAAAGGAGGCAAAAAAGGGTAGAGTGCAGCACCCTGCTAAAATGCATTACCTTAACATTACCTCTACAAACTTTCCGAACAACCTTCGTATAATGAAGAGAATTTATTGTAAGCAACAATTTAACTACATCCTATTTTTTCATGTCATTTTTAAATCTGATATACTTTTTCTTTTTCAGAGAAGATTCAATACAGGCCTGCCACCAATGGATATCCAGGACCTGGGGAAGATGGTAAGTAGGAACATTGAAATTAACCCATTACCCCATAAATACGCTTTTTTACACCTTTAGCGCATTCTGCTTTACTTTCAACCTGCTCTAAGTGGTCAACTATCTTCAATACTAGAAACAGGCTATGTGGTAAACCCTTTACATAGTTACCCATTATTCATGAATATGCCTTTTAGGCCTATAATCTATTTCCCCTCAAAAGAAAAAGGTACTTCATACAGTCATAAATATGCATCAAAAGAAGTATTTCAAATGTAGATCCTAGCAGATGGTAGCTTAAAGTAGACTAGAGGTAAAGCAGAATGTGTTGTGAGGTGCATTCTGCTTTACTGTCAACCTGCTTTATGTAGTCACCTGTCTTAAATCTAGATACAGGTAATAGGGTTACGGGATTCAAAACATTATGCTGTTGTCAAACCTTGTGTAGCAAAAGCAGGCCTTTTTCCTGGCCATTTTGGGGAAAATGCAATGTCTAGTTCGGTATTTTTTATTGCATGAAAAATCAAATAATTTGGGAAGAAGTTTTGGGATTTATTTCACTTAATTGTGCTAAATTATCAGAAAAAAGACCTGTTAGCTAGTTTTCCTGATTTGTTTTATTATTTTTTATGTGATTTTGAATTGGGATTTTTTATACAAATTGGGAATTATTTTTTACAATTTCTCATTTGGAATGGTCTGTTTAATGTACCCATGGATGCACTAGATAAAGGCCTGAAAAGTATCAAGACAACTGATATACTTGTGGATTCTTTCAAAAATTGAAATTATTATGTCTGCACCAAACCCAAAAGAGTGACTTCTCATTAGAAAATTCTCTGAGATGATTATAATGAGCAGTCACACCATAGGGTTTAGTACAAACATAAAGGTGACAATGTTGGAAAACTCGGTTGAGTTGACTCCCTTTTATCTGGAGCTCTACAATGTTTCTCTAGATAAACATGTATGTCTACAGATTTATATCTTTTGGTGAAGTTTTACTAAGTGTTTCTTCAACTCTTTACTCCATAGCCTATTTCTAGTTTTGAAAACAGGTGACCAAGCAGGTTGAAAGTAAAAGCAGAATTCACCCTGAGACACATTCTGCTTCACTTTCAGTCTGCTTTATGCTACCATCTGCTAGGATATAGAAAATATTTATTTGATACATACCGGTAATCGTGACTGTATAAATTGGAACTATCTTCTTCAGTGGAGGGTTAAATTAAAGGCATTGAAATGAATATCTGGAGTAAAAGGTCTAAGGTTGTAGGTCATCAGGTGTTGACCTGATTCAATCAGTGAGTATGGCTGTCAAATCACAGATCAGACCACTTGCATTAACTCATTCACCCCTGAAACTTTTAATGGACAATTTCAATTTCAAAATATGTCTAGTTCATTTTTGACTATTTACTAATTTAGGGTTCACTCACTCACTCACTATCCTAGTTTAGCGTCTGTGTTCCCTTCGTTAGGGGTTCGACGTTGACTGGCTGTCTTTATACATCGTCTCCAGAGGTCACGGTCGTGGGGGTCCACCTTCACCATCTGCCACTTTATGCGGTCTTGCCTGATGGTTTCTTTCCATGTCTTCTTAGGGCGTCCGGTTTTCTTCTGACTGGCCACATTCAGATCTCTGCATGTGTTGATTGGTCCACTGCTCCTTTCCACATGTCCAAACCAACGTAGTCTGTTCGCTCTAAGAATAACGTCCAGCGGTTGGATGGCCAATGTCTCGAGCAAGGTCTCTGACCTAACATACTGGGTCTGGTCAGATTTAACGTGGCAGATCCATCTGATCATGGCCCTATCATTCTGACGGAGTCTTGCGAGTGACGACTGGGTGAGTGCCCAACATTCACTACCATACAACATGACACTTCTGATGCAGCTGTCATAGACTTTCCCCCTCGAGGCAGCAGGGATGGCTCTAGATGTCAGGATGGGTAGGAGTTCTCTGAATTTGCCCCAAGCTGTCTTGACCCTTATAGTAGAGCTGAGTTCACAGCCTCCACCTGCACTCAGCATGTTTCCCAGGTAGCAGAAGGAGTCTACCACTTCTAGAGTGTCTTCACCAACTTTCATTTCCAGGCAGGGGCGACCCTCAATTGGCCGAGCAAGTCCCTGACACCTTTTACACTTGAAGTCAGGGTCTGGTGTGAGTCTGCCACGTACTCCGTAGCATTTTTTGTGTACCCATAGTGTACAGTGGTTGCACTGTATGGCGTTGCTCCTCACCCCCTTTCTACACACTGCACATGGGTGTTGGCCGGAGTCCTTCAGTGCGTGCAGTTCAGGACCACTGACCATGACTTTCGTCTTTGCGGTGTTGACCCTCAGTCCTTTTGCTTCCATTCCATCTTTCCATGCTTTCAGTTCCTCGGCAAGCTCATCCATGGTCTCAGCAATGACAGCAAGGTCGTCGGCATATAAAAGTTCCCAGGGGCAACCAGTGCGGAAATCTCTAGAAAGGGCCTCGAGCATACATGTGATATCTCCAGATATGGTGGGGAGCTCCCGAAATTAGACCTCTATTCATGATCTCCCGGTCGGGAGACGAAATCTCCCGATATTTCATTTAACCAGGTTCATTTTTTTTTAATATGAACTTTTATATCGTTTACCACGTTTGCCGACTCTAAAATTCTTTAAATTGTCTTAAGAGATCTCTGGCTAATCCCTACACACGCTTATCGCCAAACGCTAATGATGCGTGTAAACACCACTATAATGGCAGGCTGCGTCATAACAATGTTTGGTTAAAGTTTGACCACACCCGCCGAGTAGATATAATTGGTTATCAAAAAAGTGATTGACAGGTTCGATCCGAATCGACAATTTTTAGAAGCGGTGATGCGAAGGATATTTCTATGTCCCCGATACGGAACGGATTAAATTCAGATAATTCTCCGTAAGTTCAGGACAAACAAGAAAGCTTATCAGAATTTAACATTTTATGAATTGATTTCCACGTCAAAATACTTTGAATATTCACGTAACAGAAAATACTTCGAAAATTATACCGTTACAAAATGACCGGGCGCCTTAATATTTGCTACGAGAACTACGTAGATTTTGTTAGTCTAAAAAGTATTCCCCAGCGTCGTTTTCTAACAATCAATTAAAATTAAACGTTGGACCTAAATTCTTCTGTTTGTTACATACGATTTGTGTGAATATTTTATTATTAAGTTAGATTTTACAACGAATAACGCACACGTAAAATTGATTTGCAATCAGTTTTCGCGGTAGAAAATTTAGACGCGTTATTTCGTTGTTAACCCTACGCACATTTTATGGCGCTAGTAAATATCGTCTGCAGACTTTGTCGTCTGCAACAATTATCTGAGTTAATGTCGTCTGCAACAGTTACATGAGTTAATTTTTGTGCATTTTATTTCAGAAAATTTCAGTGTCAAACAGTTTGTATCTAGATGAGATGATACGGCGTCTCATCTGGATCCATACTGTTTGCAAAATTAACAACAGATTGTTAAGTTGCTAACTCTTTCGTGATCAACTTCATAGAAAGAAATCTAGATTCATTCTCTCAAGAAAATAGATATAGTTCCACTTTATCTTAATATAAGAACCATAAGAAAGATTTCCTATATCCTAGCAGTTGCTAGTTCTAGCTTAAAGCAGGCTTAAACTTTTAATGAAGCAGAATGCTCATGAAGAGTGTTCTGCTTTACTTTCAGTCTGCTTTACACAACCATCCTTCTGCAGTACTAAAATACTAGAATAATAGGCCCATGTCAGTTACTGTATTATAAGAACTATATCTCTGGGTGAAAATTGTCTCTATATAGTGGTCTATAGACTTAAAAAAAAAGAAGCAATTAGTGATTAACTTATGAAAATACATAAACGTATTCGATTTCCATCGCCTGCGCCTAGTTTTGTCGCGAAAAAAGTGTCGCGAAAAAAGCTCCCTATTTGACACCCCAATCTCCCTATTAAAATTTCCAAATCTCCCTATTTGGGTCCAAGAAAATATCACATGTATGGCCTCGAGAACAATGATGAACAACAGCGGGCTGAGGACAGATCCTTGATGGACACCAACGTTAACGCTGAAATCATCGCTGTAGCTGTCATCCACCCGCACTCTGCTTCTGGCATTAGTGTACATACTCTGTACTAGCCGGATAAGCCACTCCTCTACACCTAGCTTCCTCATTGACCACCAAAGTACCTGTCTGGGGACCCTGTCGAATGCCTTTTCTAGGGTCGACGAATGCCAAGTAGAGCCTTCTGTCTGCCCCGATGTACTTCTCTTGAATTTGGCGTAGTATGAAGATAGCATCTGTTGTTCCTCGCCCGGGTACAAAGCCAAACTGCATGCCATCGATGTCAATCTGCTGTCTTATGATGTTGTCCAGAACTCTTTCAATTACCTTCATCGACTGTTCCAGGAGCTTCAGGCCTCTATAATTGCCTCTTGTCAAAGCGTCACCCTTGCCTTTATAGCAATTGATGATGTAGCTTTCTTCCCAGCTCTCTGGCACACAATTTTTCCTTATGATGGCGTTTGCAAGGTCCGACAAGATCTGAGCGCCTGCCTTACCCGATGTCTTCAGCATTTCAGCGACGATGCCTGAAGGTCCTGCTGCTTTGCCGTTCTTCATCCTCTCAAGAGCCTTGCTGATCATTTCAGTACTGATCTTTATAGGTGGGCCTTGTACTGGAGCTTCTTCCGAGAGATCTTCTGGATTCCAGGTAAACTCAACGTTGAGAAGCCTTTCGTAGTGTTGCTTCCAGACTTTTTGTTTGCTCTTATTGTCAAGAGAGAGTTGCCCTTCATCATCCTTAATACACTTTTCACCAACAACGTCCTGGTTCTCTCTTCTCATCTGTTTTGCGATGCGATAAATATCACTGTTCTTGGGGTCAAGGTGACCAAACTTTGATACCGCAGCCTCTTGCTTTGCAGAGTACACAGCCTTCTTGACAGATCTTTTGGCCCGTATATACTCCTCTCTGCTACCTCCTTTCTTCCATGCTTTGAAGCATCTTCTCTTGTCCTTGATTGCCTCATTCACTGCCTCATCCCACCACCAAGTCTCTTTCCTCCATTGGCGCTTCTTCGTCAGAGAACACACAGTGTTGGCACTGCTCAGAAGGCCTTCTTTCAGCTGTTGCCAACATCCAACCACACCGTCTTCCTGGTAGTTATCCATGCTTGCAGTGAAAGCTTCCTGAAATTCCCTCTGTACATCTTAGTTCTTTAACTTCCACGTCTGGAGTTTGGGTGTGAATTGGTTGATTTTAACAATAAATTTCAAAATGACAAACAGTGTAGACCCTGATCAGAGGACTCCTTAAGGAGCCCTCTGATCAGGGTATACACTGTTTGCATGGGACAAGTGTAATCTTCACAGGTACACCGTTTGTAAATGACGAGTATACTCATCATCACAAGGGTTGAATGTGTTAACTAACCTGTTATCCTGTAGCCTGTTTCTTGTTTTAAAGGCAGGTAACCACTTAAAGCAGGCTGAAAGTAAAGCTGATTGCTTTTTATGCATTTTCTATATTCCTGAATTGAACAAACTAATTCTGCTTTATCCAATCATAAATGTGCACCGTAAGAAATATTGATACATTCTTTATCCTAGCGAATGATAGATTAATTATAATAATCTATTATTTGCTAGGATAAAGAATATATATATCATTAATGTATGCTGAAAGTAAAACAGTTGTGCCATAAGTTGCACTCTGATTTTCTTTCAAGCTGTCCTAAGTTGTAATATGTCTTCAAAACTAATAACAGGCTATTGGAATTTGAAAAATGGGTCTACCCATTACTCCAAAAGCCTGTTTCTAGTTTTGAAGATACAGGACCACTTAAAGCAGGTTGAAAAGTAAAGCAGAATGTGCCTTAAGGCACATTCTGCTTTACTTTCAGCCTGCTTGAAGCTATCATCTGCTAGGATATAGAAACTATTTTTTATGATTCATGTTCATGACTGTAAAAAATGGAACTAGTTTCTTCAATGGAGGAATAAATTAAATGTGCTAAAAGGTGCTTCTATGGGGGGAGGGTTAAATGAGAAAATTTTCGCCAGTTTTACTCCCTCTTATCTTGGAGCCCTGTCTATATCATTTATGCATACATTTATCAGCCATAAAGGCACATTCTGCTTTACTTTCAACCTGCTTTAAGTGGTCATCTGTCTTTAAAGCTAGAAACAAGTTATGGGGTTATGGGTTTACATTACCCCATAGCCTGTTTCTAGTTTTGAAGACAGAAGACCACTTAAAGTAGGTTGAAAGAAAAGCAGAATGTACCTTAAGGCACATTCTGCTTTATTTTCAGCCTGCTTTAAGTGGTCACATATCTTCAAAACTAGAAATAAGTTATGGGACATTGGGTAAATTTTTCACCTCAAGGACTCAATCATACAATTTTTGTCTCAAGGACTCATTGTTTTACAGAATGTGCTTCCCGAGAACTCATTCATCTGAATTCTAAAATTATCACAGGTTAAAGGAGAATGTTTAGTGATTCCTACTGTGCTGATTGACAGCTACATATTAATCCTTTCATTACAATCTTTCTGTTTAGTTGTCAGAATAATATCATGCTGAGAAAGTACTCTGTAGCTCATATTCTGCCTAAACTTTTTCACCCTTGAAACTTTTAAAAGACATTTCCGGATTCCAATAAAGTCTGGTCCATTTATGACTACGGTATTTAGGGTTGATTTTTACAATACAGTGATAATTTTACCTGCGCATCCCGAGTCCTATAGTCATTAAATTTGCCAGGGACTCATTTGTTGAAAAGTTGTGAGCCCTAAGGACCCATCATTGTCTTAGAGAATGTGCATCCCGAGGACTCGTTCTTCTGATTTGTAAATTTATCACTGCAATATATTTCAAAATGACAATTTGTACAAGTATACTCAGTCACAAGAGTGGAATGTGTTATTTCTCTGTATGCTTAGTATTTTTCATGTGCCATATAGGCAGAATCAATGTATTAACCCATTACCCAATGGATATGACTTTTTCGCCTTTAATTTTTTCCTCCACCTAAGAAAATAGTTCAACTTTTAACAGTTATGAATATGTACCATAAGAAATATTTTCTGTATCCTAGCAGATGTTAGCTTAAAGGCGTAAGGTTTATTTATGGAGTAATGGGCAAATGACCCAACCAACCAACATGAAGCTAATACAAACCACATCATCTTACTCTACGCCCACCATGGCCACCAGCTGCGTTTCACGTCACTTTTCATATACGGTTAGGCTCACAGCAAAACCAATATCTTGTCATCTCATTCAGTGCAGAATTCTAATTACATGTACTGGGTATATTCTAACCAGTCTGTACTTAACTCTTTGCACGCTAGCGGCGGATTAAATTTACCTGCCATAGTGATTATCTCTGCAAACAGATTGGATCCAGATGAGACGCCGCGTAACGCAGCGTCTCATCAGGATCCAATCTGTTTGCCATTCTGACACTGAATTTAAAAGAAATTTTGAAAATTCTTATTTTAGAACAATAGCAGACAACAGATTTTTGCAGACGAAAACATTACCCAGCATGCAAAGAGTTAAACTAGACAACTAATTACTGACACAAAAAGCAAGCACTCTTGAGACTGTAAGCTTCTTTAACTCTTTGCATGCTGGGTAATCTTTTTCGTCTGCAACATATGTCGTCTGCTATTGTTCTAAAATTAGATTTTTCTTAAAAAAATTCAAAACATTGTCAGAGTGTCAAACAGTTTGGATCCTGATGAGACGCTGCGTTACACGGCGTCTCATCAGGATCCAAACTGTTTGCAAAGGCAATCACTGTGGCGGGTATATCCGCCGCTAGCATGCAAAGAGTTACCTAATTACTCTATAAATAGGTATCTTCATGACACCTTTAATTTATTCCTCTACAGAAGAATATAGTTACAATTTATATGGTCATATATGTCCCATAAGGGGTAGTTTCTATATCTTAGCAAATGGTAGCTAGAAGCAGACTGAAAGTAAAGCAGAATGTACCTTAAAGCATACTCTACTCTCATTTAAACTTGCTTTAAGTGATCACCTGTCTTCAAAACTAGAAAGAGGCTGTTGGGTAAAGGGTTAAACTGTTTTCTGATAAATTTTCCATAATGGGTTATTCGACTTAAAAATTGAACAGTTTATTAAAAGTTTTAGGTGTTTTTTTTTAAAACTTAAAGAAAACAATGCAGAAAATAAGTAGTAAAGTAAACAGTTACGAACCCTAATTAGAAGAGCCCTCAATTTATGGTCTTCACTTTTTACACAAGTTGCATATACTAAAGGGTTAAAATAAAGAAACCCTTTAGATTATATATCATTGTTTCTGACATCTTTCCGTGAAATTCTTTCCCTCAATTCAATTTCAGATGATAAAAGGGGGACAACTCTGGTGGATCTAAGGAAGGTGGAAGGAAGTGGCCTTGGTCTCATTATTGCTGGTAGGTTGTGAATAGAATAAGGAGAGGGCAGTGAAGTCAAATATTATGGACAGTATTGCTTTGTTCAACTTAAATGGTTGTCGGAATACCTGTAAAGATTTGGTTAAGGAAAACAAATTTCAATCCATTTGGCTCTGAATTAGATAGAATGTTTTGACTGAAAAGAATGAAGGAGCTTTCAGGAAATCTTTTGTTTTGTATTAAACTGTTTTGTATTAAACAGCCTTCTATGTTAGAGATCTCATTGCTTCTTTGATAAATGTCTACGGAAGAATAGGGGCATGCAGGCAAGAAATTCTATACGGAGTACATGTTCCAGGGAGACACAACATTTTGGTCTATCGGACGTGTGACATAGTCTAACTAATCACAGACACTTCAGAGCTCCAGATACGGGGGGTCGGGGGGATTTCAAAAACTTAAAATCTTTATTTCTGCTTTAAACCCTATGGTGTCACTACTCTTTAGAATCGTCTCGAAGAGACGATTCTAATGAGTAGTAACACCATAGGATTTGGTGTTGAAATATGTGAGAAAATATTGGATTTGTGCAGTTTACTTGCACTTATCTGTAGCCTTGACACTCTTATATCTATGAGGTATGATAGTTGATGTTGTATAGGAGATAGTCACTATGGTTCTTGTAAAGAGTGTTTTTAGCCTGGCGGTTTACTGCCATGGCCATTGTGTTGAATACCGATCTTGTTTATTTTCACAGGAGGAATTGACAAAGCAGTGAGACCACACATCTCAAACCTTCGACCTGGTGGAATAGCACACAGGTAAGTTATATATAAAGAATATTTTTAATCCATTACCCCATAAATACACCATTTTACACCTTTCATTTATTCTTCAACTTAAAAAATATCCATTTTATACAGTCGTGAATATGTACAGTAAGAAATGTTTTCTATATCCTAAGGCTATATAAGCTTAAGCAGGCTGAAGGTAAAGCAGACTATTCTCAAGGCACACTCTGCTTTATTTTAAACCTGCTTTAAGTGGTCACTTAGCTTCAAAACTAGAAATAGGCTATGAGATAATGGGTTATATATGTAGTAAATGAGGAAGCATTGATAGAATTGAAGTTACTGAATACTGAATAAAGAAGCTTTCTGCATTACTTTAACCCATTACCCCATAAATACACCTTTTTATGCCTTTCATTTATTCCTCCTCATTAGAAAATAGTTCTACTTTATACAGTCATGAATATGCACCATGAAAAATATTTCCTATATTCTAGCAGTTGGTAGCTCAAAGCAGGCTGAAAGTAAAGCAGAATGTGCCTTAAGGCACATTTTGCTTTACTTTCAACCTGCTTTAAGTGGTCACCTGTCTTCAAAACTAGAAATAGGTAATGGGGTAACAGGTTAACATCACCTATATAAGGATTATACACCCTGATTCATTTACACTAAATCTTGTATACGGCTTCCACTCAATATAAAAAATATTGATAGTCTTAAATACAGGTGGTTGCTCAATGTAGGATCAAAATGATGCAAAAAGTCCCAATAGGAGCTTCCTACATTGTTTGTATCTTGCATTAACTCTTTCACTGCCAACCATGACAAAAGACGACTTTGCAAACAGTTTGGATCCTGATCAGACATCTGATTAGGATCCAAACTGTTTGACACTTGTATCGTTATGTTTTAAGTAATACTGCATTGAATCTTACTTTGAAACGATTTTGCAAACAACAAACTGAAAGCAGACGACAATGAAACAGTGAAGGATAAAAATCTCTTAATTTGGCAGTCAAAGAGTTTATTAGTGAAATGCGTTTTGTATGCAAACAATGTATACCTAGATCAGAGGGCTCCTTTAGATCTGTGTTCGCAGTCTGCAATGTTTGTCATTATATAGGAAAAAAAACATGGTAGAAATGTGGAAAAGCGTTTCGAGGAGGAAGAGGTCAAGGAGCTGAAAGATGTATCTTTTAGGGGAAAGAGTTAATATGCTTTGTGTATATGTATCTTTACAGGTCCGACAGTTTAGAAGTGGGAGATGCCATCCTCTCTGTCAATGGTATTAAAACGCTATCCATGAGGCATGATGAGATCATTAACTTGCTGAAGAATGCTGATGAGAATGTTAGACTGGAGATAGAGTATGATCTACCTGACATAGGTGAGTAGGTTAGGCAGGATCTACCTGACATTGATGAGTAGATTTGCCTGTCAGACAGTTCTGTAATGTTGCCCCTGCAACGATTAGTTGGGGTGGGGGGGGGGGGGGAGCAAACTGTTTTACCCCCAGGGCTCCAGATAAGAGGGAGTAAACTGAACAAATTCAACATTTTTTTTTCAAATACTCCCTTTATCTGGAGCCATGACCCCTGTCATTAGTTTGTTAATCCATTTGTTCTTTCTGTCCATCCAACTCCTCTTACAATTTTCACGCTACAATCGTTATCATTTTACAGAATGTTTGCACGTACACCACAGGTGTGCATATCCTCAGGATTTTGATATGCTTAAATTTTTCACAGAACTTTCAGACACAGCCATGTTTCTTGTCTTAGGATAAAACACAAGAAATTGAAACATTTATTGATTGAATGGCTATTGAAAATTGTAAAATAACATTTCCTGACCAAATTTCACTTTCAAGGACCGATGAGGATTTTAAAAATTGAAAAAATGAATCTTTATCATTGAAAAATCATTATATAGAAGAGTAGTTGAAGCTGTCATGTGACGATCAGGGCCCAGATAAGAGGGAGCGAACTGAACAATATCAACATTTTCTCTCTCATTTTAGCACCAAATCCTGTGGTGTTACTATTCATTAGAATTGTCTCTTCGAGACAATTCTAATGAAAAGTGACACCATAAGGTTTAATGCAGAAATAAAGATTTAAATTTTTGAAATACTCCCCTTATCTGGAGCCCTGACGATTATGTGGAGGAAAAGGTGATCTGAGTTTACTTTGTTTGCCATATTCATGGGCATTTTTCTCATTTTGTGGCTCATGTAACCATGTTATATATTTTCAGGCCCTTCTGATGCCTTCTCTGTGCGTTGTAAACAGAACAGTATCTGTATAGACCCTGATGGGGCGACATTTGGCTTTGTGCTGCGTGGAGGGATGTGTCAGGATAGACTCAAGTGTCGCCCGCTCACAATCACCCAGATCAGACCTGGCAGTCCAGCTGACAGGTATAACAGATAATGAAACATTGAAGGTGTCTGGTGTGATTGGACTGAACGATCAGTCTAGTGTTAACATGTTAGACTGTCAATCCGGGGGTCGTTAGCTTGATCCTGCATGATCAAGTCTTTTAGATGGGACCTTAAACAGAAGTCCCATGTATCAGTGCTATACAAGCAGAATGTAAAAGAGCCAGAGGGCTCTATCCAAAAAGAGTAGAGAATTGCCTGGATTTGTTTGTATTCTCTCTTTCTCTCTCTTACGCTCTCTAGAGGACGTCTAATTAGCCCAAAGTTGGCAGAAATGGAGGTAATTTAGAACAAACTAAATTTTTTGATATTAGAATAATTTAATTTACCCATTTCAGACTATTAGCATATTTTTGGATTTTTTTGAAAACAATATAGACCCATATCAGACAACTCCTAAAGGAATTTTTTAATAAAAATTAATTTACATTTGACATCTAAGTGCTATATCCCTAAGATATTTTAAATTATGTCAAACAGTGACCAAAGAGGAGCCTTTCGATCTGGGTCTACACTGTTTGAAAATCATGTTTATACTGTCTTGTTCCCTGCACTGTATGTGTTAATTCATATTGTTATAACTTTCAAATGTCCTGTTTTCCAGAGAGGGTTCTGTAAAGGGAGGAGATCGTATTCTGGCTGTGAATGACTTCAGTGTTGTGACCCTGTCTCTAACAGAGATGAACATGCTGCTGTCACAGTGTGGGGGTGAAACTTTCCTCACTGTCGAGTATGATATCTCTGTTATAGGTAAGTTGATAGTGTTTGGGTATGATATCTCAGTTATAGGTAAATTGATAGTGTTGTGACCCTGTCTCTAACAGAGATGAACATGCTGCTGTCACAGTGTGGTGGTGAAACTTTCCTCACTGTCGAGTATGATATCTCTGTTATAGGTAAGTTGATAGTGTTTGAGTATGATATCTCAGTTATAGGTAAATTGATAGTGTTGTGACCCTGTCTCTAACAGAGATGAACATGCTGCTGTCACAGTGTGGGGGTGAAATTTTCCTCACTGTCGAGTATGATATCTCAGTTATAGGTAAATTGATAGTGTTGTGACCCTGTTTCTAACAGAGATGAACATGCTACTGTCACAGTGTGGTGGTGAAACTTTCCTCACTGTCGAGTATGATATCTCTGTTATAGGTAAGTTGATAGTGTTTACGCATGTTGGGAACGCGTAATGCCAAGTGACATTGTGGCGTTATATATAATCAACAAGTTTGAGAGTTAGACTACAAGATAGAGTAAAGGAGGAAGAGTGTAAATAAAGTAGTATAGACTTGAGAGAAGTTTTCCTGTTATTACTCATCCGACAACGCATCTGTGTTTTACAAACACATTTCTAGTTTCCCTCAAAAAGGTCTTGTGGTCATTCTTGTATAAGTTGTTCTTAAACACAATACCCCATAAATACGCTTTTTTAGGCATTTAATTTATTCCTCCACTGAAGAAAAGTGGTCACTGTCTTCAAAACTAGAAACAGGCTATAGGGTAGTGGGTTAAAAGGACATTTAACATTAACCAAAGGTCTTGGCTCTTTTCAGAAAGAATAAAGCTTAAAGTAGCAATGAATTTAGACTTATGTACTAGTTAACTTGTTGATGCAAGATGGTTATAACATTAACCCATTACCCCATAGCCAATTTCTAGTTTTGAAGACAGATGATAGCTTAAAGCAGGTTAAAAGTAAAGCAGAATGCGCCTCAAGGCGCATTCTGCTTTACTTTCAGCCTGCCTAAAGCTATCATCTGCATGGATAAAGAAATAATTCTTATGGAACATGTTCATAACTGTATAAATTGGAACTACTTTCTTCAGTAAAGGAATAAATTCAAGGCATAAAAAAGCGTATTTATGGGGTAATGGATTTAGGATGACAGTAATGTAAATTGTGGAATAACAGTGTTTCCCATGTGTTTGTTTCAGATGCTGTTCAGCGGGCCACAGGGGCACTTCTGATAGAGATAGACAAGACACCAGGGGCAGCCCTGGGTATAATCCTGTCCCATGCCAGACATAAAGCTAAACACTGTGTCTGTATAGACACAATACGTCCAATGAGTGTGGCAGACAGGTAGGTCTTTTATCACATAACTTTCTTCCTCTTCCTCCTCCTCCATAATAATAATATAGCGTTCCCTCCCTTCAATGGCCCTCCCAACAACGATTCCCTCCTTACAATGAATCTTGTCGCAGTTCCCTTAACAAAAAAATAGTTTCCAACCTATTCACGGCTGCAATGTCGTCTGTTTAAAATTGTCGTCTGCTGTTTTTCTCAAAGTGACATAATGGACATTTTGACAGAAAATAAATTAATGTTGAGTGACAAACAGCTTGATTCAAGCTGTTTGCAAATGTAAGCCAATTTCCCTCCCTCTAACGACTCCCTCGGTGCAACATACACAATCTTTGTCTCCCATTGGATGTCGTTGTAAAAAGGGAGCGCTGTAATAATAATAGTAAAATACTTTATTTAAATAGGGTAACACAATTAGTACAGACAAGCAACTAATCTCCCTTGTGGCCCTCAAAATAATGTACAGATATTTACAGAAAATGAACAAAGGATCAAATATAAAAGAAGAAAAAAATACAATGTGTAGCTTCATTAACCCTTAGCCCGCCAAATAAATTGTCGTCTGCTATATTTCTCGCCTGCTTCAAGTTTCAAAGTGCTTCAAAGTTGCTCAAAATTGCTGAAAATGTTGTCCGAGTGTCAAACAGCTTGGATCCAGATGAGACGCCGAGTTACTCGGCGTCTCATCCGGATCCAAGCTGTTTGCATATGGAGCTATAGTCGTGAGTGGCAGGCTAAGGGTTAAATAGAAATTCATATGATGGAGACTTCATATTGGGCATGTGTACTCTCATTGCCATGGTTGAATGTGTTAACCCTTTACCCAATAACCCGTATATAACATTAAATACAGGTGATCACTTTAAGCAGGTTGAAAGTAACGCTTTACTTTCAGCCTGCTTTAACCCTTTGTACCCTAGTCCCGCAAATAGGCGTTCTTTTTAAACAATGTACATGTGAATAGTACAAGGCTCCAAAAGGAGCCCTCTGATCTGGGTCTTCACTGTTTGTCATAATGCAAAACATTGACAAATACACACGTTAAAAGTCAGAAATGGACTATACTAAAATGGAAGCTGGGATTGTCCATTTGAAGTTATAGGGAGGAAAGAGTTAAACTCCCATCTGCTAGGCTATATAAAAATATGTATGGTAATTGTTCATGGGGCTATAAACTGGAACTGTATTTTTCAGCGGAGGAATACATTAAAATTAATACGCGAAAAGTGGCTTCTATGGGGTAAAGGGTTAAATCTTTGAAATACATTTTACCAGATGCGGTGCCCTTCATGTCGGAGACCTGATCTTGTCAATAGATGGCGCTGATGTAGAGCACATGACAGTAGCTGAAGCCACTCAGCTTCTCAAATCCACCCCCGGGGACCAGATCAAAATGGAGATACTGCCGGTGCGACTTGTGGATCCAAATTCAGCAAAGGAAGCCTTCTTCCTTAATGCAGGTAAGTGAATCACTGTTGAAGAGTTTACAGTTTATTTTTTTATAATCAAAAAGTGAAAAAAACTTAAGCAACAGTTGACTTGTTGTTTTCTTAATCCTTTACCCCAATAGATATGCCAGTTTACGCCTTTATTTTTCCTTCACTGAAGAAAATAGTTCCAGTTTAAACAGTCAGTAACATGCACTGAAAGAAATATTTGCTACATCTAGCAGAGGGTGGCTTTGCCTGACAGCAGGATGAAAGTAAAGCAGAAAGTTCTTTCAGGACCTTTTTGCTTTACTCTCAAATTGTTTTAAGCAACCATCTGTCTGCAAAAGTGGAAATGGGCTATGGGAGAAAGGGCTAAGAAGGAAACAAAAAGTTTTGAAAAATGATCCAAATTGCAGCTTTTAGACTAAAGGTTGGATTTAATGATTCCTTTTCTTTTGATAAAATAGTTTTATTTTTAATCAACTTGTGCTGTAGGACAACTAGAATATAATATTTGCTTGTCTAAAAATTTTATTGGTTCATTGCAGTCAAACAACCAAAAATGTCTAACTGATTATTGTAGTACAGTAGATCCTCTCTATTACGACCACTGAAAATAATGTTAATTGATTGTATGAAAAACAGGTGGCAGCTTAAAACAAGGTGAAAGTAAAACAAAAAGCTCCTTTGCTTTAAGTAGCCAACTTCCCTAAACACCTAATAATAGACACCATTTAGTGATCTTAACCCATTACCCCATAAATTCCCCTTTTTACGCCTTTATTTTATTCCTCCACTGTAGAAAATAGTTCCAATATACACAGTCATGAATATGTGTCACCAGAAATATTTTCTATATTCTAGCAAAGGGTAGCTTAAGGCAGGCTGAAAGTAAAGCAGAATGCACCTTAAGGCGCATTCTGCTTTACTTTCAACCTGCTTTAAGTGGTCAAATATCTTCAAATCGAGAAACAGGCTATGTGGTAATGGGATAATACAGGTGTTTTTTTTTAGTGTATTTGTACTGTTGAGAAGTTTATAAACTTAATGTCATCTTCCAACTCCCCATCACTGCTTCATAGAAAATGGAGGTAAAATTTTCTTTCCAACTCAGTGTTGTCATTTTTTGCACATTTTTCTGCACAATACATTTTTTGTTCTATAGACATAGAGGATCTGCTGCGAGTTGTCTTTTTAGATCAAATGTTTCTAAACGAGCCTAAGAAAATGTTATTAACCCATTACCCCATAAATACACCTTTTTATTCCTTGAGTTTGTCCCTCCACTGAAGAAAATAGTTCCAATTTATACAGTTGTGAATATTTAACATTAGAAATAATTTCTATATTCTAGCTTATTCTAGCTTAAAGCAGGCTGAAAGTAAAGCTAAGGCGCATTCTTGCTTTACTTTCAACTTGCTTTAAGTGATCATCTTTCTTTAAAACAAGAAATAGGCTATGGGGTAATGGGTAAAGCAAACCTTTTTGCAAGCTTAATAACATTTTCTTGGCGAGTTTAGGAACATTTGATCTGAAAAGACAATGGGCATCAGATTAGTTTTTTCACATAACCAAAACAGGCTGTTTTCACCATTTTAAAAACAAACGGTCAAAAAACATGTAAACATTGTACTATATTCGTTTCCCAAGTTTGACTGAATTACGTATGGTGTCATGTATATGTTTTATGACCATTAGTATGATATCATATATGTTCTAAAGTGTTCTTATTGGAAATAAGGGAGGTAATGTGAGAAAAAGGTCATCTTTAACCCTATGCATGCTGGGTAATTTTTTTCTGCAACAATTGTTGTCTGTTACTGTTCTAAAAATATATATTTTTCCTAATGAGAAGAAGCATTCACAGCATCTCATCTGGATGGGAACTGTTTTCAAAGAGAATCATTTTTCACTGCTAGTGTGCTAAGAGCTTATATCTAGTTAAATATTCCTAGTTTCACCTCCTAACTTGTCAAAAGAAAGAACTAATCTTCTTAATTCTACTTGCAATATTGACATTGATACAGGGCTATAGATAAGAGGGAGAAAACTGAACTAATCCAACATTTGCTCCCTCATGTTGGCACCAAATCCTATGGTGTTTATACTCATTAGAATTGTCTGGAAGAGACGATTCTAATGAGTTGTGACACCATAGGGTTTAATGCAAACTTTTATTTTCTGAAATACTCCCCTTATCTTGAGCCCTGATATATCCACTGAATTCACAGGAGGGAAATTATGACTAGACAAAAGCACCTTAATTGTTTTTGCTGGAAGGGATTGAAAAAAATACATTTTTAACCCATTCCTCCATAAAACGTCTTTTAACACCTTTGATTAAATCCTTCATTAATTTTTATTCAGTCATGAATATGCACCGTAAAAAAGATATTTATAACACAGCAGATGGTAGCTCAAAGCAGGCTGAAAGTAAAGTGGAATGCTCTTTTATCCTGCTTTTAGTGGTCACCTGTTTTTAAAACTAGAAACAAGCTATGGGGTAATAGGTTAAGTTGTCACCTGTCTTCAAAACTAGAAACAGGCTATGGGGTAATGGGTTAGTGCATGTTTCATGTTAAAGGAAATGAATCTCTCTTCACTTTGATGTTTCATTTCTCCCAGGGTTGTCTGTTAGCATGTCCAACTTATGTTGTACTTTAACTTTTGTGTCTTTATGTGTTTATTGAATGAACTTTCCCCTTTGTCAATTCATGTTTGATGGCAAAATGTGTATTTTATCTTAACCCTTTTCTTCAAAGGTTTAATACAGGTGGGTGTTTAACCCTTACCCCAATAGAAACGACTTTTAGCGCATTTGATTTATTCTTCCACTGAAGAAAATAGTTCAAATATATACAGATACAAACATGTATCAATGGAAATATTTTCTATATGCTAGCAGATGGTGGCTTAAAGCAGGCTGAAAGTGGCGCATTCTGCTTTACCTTCAACCTGCTTTAAGTGGCCACCCGTCTTCAAAACTAGAAACTGGTTATGGGGTAAGGGTTAAAGTGAACTGAATGTAAAGCAGAAAGCTCCTATAACCCTGAATAATCATACAAAAATCTGCCGACTATGAACATTTATCATCTGAACTATAACCTTGGTAAATAAGATAAGGATAATTTATTAATTTCCCCCAGGAAAGTGGGAATAAATACCCAATACAGATTCTAAAGGAAAACAGTACATATCCAAAATCAGAGAACTCCTTCAGGATCTGTCTGATTTAGGTCTACACTGTTTTGTAATTTTTTCAGATGTTTTCATGAATACCACTGATGTGCATATCCTTAGGATTCTGATATGCTTCATTTTTCACAGAATTGCGGTCAGTTAAACTTAGTCAATTTTGGCATATATGGTACATGCAGTCAGGGGGCATCATATGTGTCTTACAGGCACACAGATAATTTGTATGCTTGGAAGAAGATTCAGAAGTGAAAGTATATTCTAGGTATTGCTTTCTTTTGGTTAACAATGGCCTCAAACTTTTGGATTAGCTCCGTTTATAAAATTTGTCTTTACACTATTTCTTATTGCAATGCTTTGGTCAGAGCTCCAGATAAGATGCATATTTCAAATACTTCTTTCTTTTGTTTCCACCAAACCCTATGTTGTCACCACTCATTAGAATCGTCTCTTCGAGACAATTCTATTGATTGGTCACAACATATGGTTTAGAGGAGACATAAAGGAGAATATGTCGGGGTTCCAGATAAGGGGAGTATTTCAAAAATTAAAATATTTATTTCTGCTTTAAACCCTATGGTGTCACTACTCATTAGAATCGTCTCAAAGAGACGATTCCAATGAGTAGTAACACTATAGGATTTGGTGCTGAAATAAGTGAGAAAATGCTGGATTTGTTCAGTTTACTCCCTCTTATCTGGAGCCCTGATATGTTCAGGAGTTTACCAGCTCTTGTCTGGAACGATGCCTGGTGGCGCTTTCACTTCTTTGTCGTGTTCAGACACCTAATTCCACAGATCTATTGTTGTGATTACATGTTACCATTTCTTTCCATGTTATGTAACCTTTGTTCCTGAAAGGTTCTCTGACACTCTTTTCTACTTAATTTTGCATCAATTTCCAATGAGTTGGACTTAATGAGATTCAACTGTTTATGTGTGAAACCCTTTGAAAGTTTTGAACTTTTTTGCAGACAAAAGCTTTGATCATCTTTAAAAAAAAGGAGGAAAATTTCCTGAGCCTCCTTTTGTCTGTACCTGTTCCGATACTATTATCAGGGCCCCAGATAAGGGGAGTTTTTAAAAACTGAAATCTTAATGTCAGTATCAAACCCTATGGTGTGACTACTCTTTAGAATCATGTTGAGGAGATCATTCTGAGTGAGTTATCACACCATTGGGTTTGGTGCAGAGATAAAGGAAAACATTTTTGGATAACTTGAGTTAACTCCCTCTTATCTGGTTCCGAGGTTATAAAGCGTTTGAGCTGAGTCTGAGTGTGTTCCCAAGCATTTGATTGGTCAGATTTGAACCTAGGCTCAAATCTGACCAATCAAATGCTTCAGAACACACTCAGACTCAGGTCAAACGCTTTATAACCTTGGACCCTGCAATTGTGACCAACTATCTTTGAAAGGGTTTCAAGATTGCACCCCTCTTTCTTGAATGCTACACGTGTAACCCCTTTGCATGCATTTCCCCCCACAGGGTTCCAGAAGAACATCATCCCCTCCATCTCCTCGCCAGTATTAAACTCATCCTATTTCTTCAATGGAGGAATGGGCTCTTCCAAAAGCTACAACGCTTTGGGAAACGTAACTCGAGTGTCAACCGAGATGATCAACAAGCGACGAAAGTCATGGGGAAAGTCCGACAGAAAGATCGGATCTTGTGGTATATATCAGATAGATTTACAGTTGTGTGCGAGTTGAATCGTGATCAAGTTTAATCATCTGCTATGCATCGTTCTTCTTAACCCTTTCCCCCCATAGCTTATTTTCAGTATTGAAGACAGATTGTTGCTTTATAGCAGGGAGAAAGTAAAGTAGAATGCTTCTAAAAGAGCATTCTGCTTTACTTTCACACTGCTTTAAGCAGCCATCTGCTTGGATAAAGGAAATCTTTCTTATGGTGCTTATTCATTACTGTGTTAGTGGAACTATTTTCTTTAGTGCATGAATAAATTCAAGGTGTAAAATAGTGTATCTAATGGGTAATAGGTTAACCCATTACCATTTACCGCCTCAATAGCTCAGTTGGTAGAGCGTCCATTTTCGAGGTGGAAGGTCGTTGGTTAGATCCCTGGCCGGGTCATACCAAAGACCATTATAAAAACCGCACTAGTAGCTCCCTCGCCTGACGAGGTGCATTATAAGAGTAGTGCTAGGAAGGTAACTGTAATGCCCAGGTAATTATGTCTGTTAATGGATACCTTGTTTGGCGCAATAAAAGCTCATGAGCTTACGTTGATTGTTTGCCATATGCAACATTAAATAAAGCTTACCTTTACCTTTTACCATAGATATGCCTTATTGCCCTTAATTTATTCTTTCACGTAAGAATATAGATGAAGTTCCAAATTATACAATCATGAATTTGCACCATAATAAGTATATTCTATATCCTAGCAGATGGTAGCTTAAAGCAGGCTGAAAGTAAATCAGAATGTACCTTCAGGAAGTTAAGGTACACCTGTATTCAAAACTAGAAACAGGCCAGGGGGTAATGGGATAATGCTTACTTGAGTAATCTGTATGAAAAGCAAGTTTGTGCTCTAGTTGATTCAAAGAAAAGATGACTGTGTATTGAATATTTATTTCCATAAAAACTCATGTGAGTTAAATCAATCTAGATCTATTAGAGACTATAGAGTCATAAGAACAGAGTGAGCTGAGACAAAATTGAAAATTACATTGAATTCTTCATGACCGTTTCCTCCATACCCAAAAGTGCAAATCACCTACATCTATATCCAACTGTTTTCAAGTTAGGATACTGCTTAAAGCAAGATGAAGATAAAGCAAAAAACCCTTTTAAGAGCTTTCTGCTTTACTTTATCTTGCTTTAACCCATTACCTCATAGGCTGTTTCAAGTATTAAATATAGGTTGCCACTTAAAGCAGGTTGAAAGTAAAGCAGAATGTGCCTTAAGGCACATTCTGCTTTACTTTCAGCCTGCTTTAAGCAACCACCAGCTAGAATATAGAAAATATTTCTTATTATACATATTCATTATTGTATAAATTGGAACTATTTTCCTCAGTGGAGGAATAAATGAAAGGCGTAAAAAGTTGTATTTGTGGGGTAATGGGTTAAGCTGCCACCTGTATTCAACAGTATCAATGAATATTCCTTTGTGTTGCTTATGCAGAGGAAGGGATAAAGGTGTCCTATGGCACTTATGTGGAGGAAAGGGTTAAAAGACTAGTAATTATGACCACCAAATAGAATACTTGATATACGTGTATGGGGCTGTGCGTAGACTAGAAGGAAGAAATTAAAAAAAAAAAAAAAGGCTCTCATACTGTTTTGAGCTGGTATCAGTCTTTCAGGTTATAAATAATGGATATTGGTGCACTCAAATCGGATTTCCACCGTACTCATAAAAAACCTTGTAACCCATTATCCCATAAATATACCCTTTTACGCATTGAATTTATTCCTCCCCTAAGAAAATAGTTCCATTTAATACAATTATAAATATGCACCATAAGAACTATATTCTGTAGCCTAACAGATGGTAGCTTAAAGCAGACTTAAAGTAAAGCAGAATGCATCTTTAGGTGCATTATGCTATCGTTCAACCTATGTGATCATCTGCCTTCAAATCTAGCAATAGGGTAATGGGTTAATGACTCTTAGATTTCAGAAGTATTTGTCTATGTGTCATCTGAAGAATGGCACTCAGTGTAGACCCAGCATGACACTGTTTTGTCCTAGCATGTTTCTTGTTGTCATCACTTGGGATGTGCATGCTTCAATCACATGCATGTTTTGCACTTTTAGCTTGACTGTTCACAGAATAATGGGGGCTTTACTTCAAGGCATAGTTTGACAAACTCTATATATCTAGATTGAATTTTGAATGAAAAAATATTTATTTGAATTAGAATCTAGGACATCTGGATGAAAAAGCTCCTTTTAGTTTTTGGAATTTTGACATCAGGATAACATTTTGCATGTTAAAGAAAATGTTTGAGAAGTCAAGCTTTTTTACATCAAGGGTCTTCAATGCTCTATAATCAGAGTTTAACCCTTTCCCCCATAGTCTGTTTTCAGGTTTTAAGATAGATGGTAGCTTAAGCATGCTGAAAGTAAAGCAGAATGTGCATTTAGGTCCACTCTGCTTCATTTTCAGCCTACTTTAAGCTACCATCTGCTATGATATAGAAAATATTGCTTATTGTGCATATTCATGACTTTCTTTAGAGGAGGAATAGATTAAAAACATAAAAAAGTATTTATGTAGTAATGGGTTTAACAGCTCCCTGTCAAGATGTAAGACATTTTCTTTAATGGAGGAATTTATTACAGAATATAGAAACATTAAACACTTCCTGTTTAAAATGTATAGCTATTTGAGTTGGAAATTTTGACTGCCAAGCAAACATGCTTCCTAATTTGTTATGTTAACATTTTGTACCCAAAGCTTTTAAGGCTGTCACATTGATTGCATACAGATGTGCGCCTCTTTTGTTTAACACTATTGCTCATTTAAATGTTGCTTTAGCAGATTAGATGTTTTGCCTTAGCACAATCATAATCTTTAGAAAGAACCCTTATCAGATGTTGCCATTAGAGCATTATATTATAATTGATTAGGAGTTTGGTAGATGAGATAATGCTTTGGCAGATTGTGATTCACTGTTGCTTTAGCAGATTGGATATTTGTTGTGATTTGCTG
The DNA here is from genome assembly GCA_922989275.2 of Gari tellinella. Lineage (NCBI taxonomy): Eukaryota > Metazoa > Mollusca > Bivalvia > Cardiida > Psammobiidae > Gari > Gari tellinella. Next base: position 78,389,769 of record OV277858.1, read on the forward strand.
TTGCTTTAGCAGATTAGATGTTGCTTTAGTAGGTTATGATTTGCGGTTGCTTTAGCAGATTGGATATTAATTGTGATTTGCTGTTGCTTTAGCAGATTAGATATTGCTTTAGTAGGTTATGATTTGCTTCAGAAAACCATTATCAGATGTTACTGGTCATTAGAATATTATTAGGAGTTGATTTGGCAGATTAGATGTTGCTTTAGCAGCTTATGATTTGCTGTTTCTTTAGCAGATTGGACTTTGCTTTAACAGATAAGAAGTTGCTTAAGCAGATATGTTGTTGCTTTTGTAGATTTGATGTTTCTTTAGCAGATCATGTACATGTGTCTGAATGTATATCTATTTAGGCTGTGTGGTTGATTGGTACACCTTGCAGCAACTGCTTAAATGTATTGATTGTCGCTTGCACAAAGTGATGTGTTATGGAACATTATTTGTCACTGTTGCGAAACACTTAGAACAAACAACTTTTGTTGTTGGTATTTTATTTTACATGACTCTAGATAAGGGGAGTATTTCAAACCTTGTGTACATCCACTTGTAAGGAGCTAGATGAATTCCCTATGACTCAGACAGGGTAGAAACATTTCTTCATTAATATGCCTTTTTAGCTCACCTGAGCTAGCTCAAGGTGAGACTTTGCAATCCTTGAATGTCCGGCGTTAGTTGTCAACAATTTTAGTGTTTACACTCTAGAGGCCACAATATTTATCCAATCTTTCTCAAACTTGCTCAGATTGTATATTATTATCAGAGTTCGGATTAGTTAGATTATGGTTGAAATCGGACTAATAGATCAAGAGTTATCTACCTTTGAATTGCTGAAAATGCCATATTTAACTATGTTTACACTCTAGAGGCCACAATATTTATCCAATCTTTCTCAAACTTGCCCAGATTGTATATTACCATAAGAGTTCGAATGAGTTAGATTATGGTTGAAATGGGACTAATACAGCAAGAGTTATCTACCTTTTAATTGCTGAAAATGCCATATTTAACAGTGTTTACACTCTAGATGCCACAATTATTATCTAATCTATCCCAAACTTGCTCAGATTGTAAAGAACCATAAGAGTTCAATTGAGTTTGATTATGATTGAAATCAGAATAATAGGTTTAGAGTTATCTACCTTTGAATTGCTGAAAATGCCATATTTAACAGTGTTTACACTCTAGAGGCCACAATTTTTATACAATCTATCTCAAACTTGCTCAGATTATATATGACCATAAGAGTTCAGATGAGTTTGATTATGGTTGAAATCAGACCAATAGGTCAAGGGTTATCTGCCCTTGAATTGCCGAAAATGCCATATTTAAGGGTGTTTACACTCTAGAAGCCACAATTTTTATCCAGTCTTTTTCAAACTTTCTCAGATTGTATATGACCATAAGAGTTCGACTAAGTGTGATTATAGTTGAAATCAGACCAATAGGTCAAGAGTTAGTTGCCCTTGAATTGCTGAAAATGCCATATCTAACAGCGTTTACACTCTTGCAATTACAGTTTTCAATGGATTTTGATTATACTTGCACACAAAGTATATAGCTGTACGTTCTCGAAGGAGTGCAATTATTGTTGAAATCTAATCATTGTGGCAATAGTTATCTGCCATTGATATACATTGAAGTGCTAGAAAAGGCTTCATTTCAGTATTGTTTAGGCTCTAGTTATCTGCCCTTGATGTACTCTACTATACTAGAATTGTGAGGTTGTATTCCAAAATTGTTTACATACTATACTACAAATCTGGATGGATTTAGATTAAAACAGAAAGGTAAAGATATCAGGCTTCAGTACAACAGGTGGGCGATATCAGGGCCTTCAGGCCCCCTTGTTATGTCTTTAACTTATTCCACCACTGAAGAAAATAGTCCCATTTTATACAATCATCAATATGTATCATAAGAAATATTTTCTATATCCTAGCAGATAGTAACTTAACACAGAGTAGAATTTGAACTATTTATGGAGTGATTGGTTTAAGCTGAGGAATAGATCAAAGCATCCATTGGTGTTTATGGTTATGCTGAAGAATTGGGTCTAATACTATTAAGGCATCCAAAGGTGCTAATAGTTATGTAGAAGAATGGGTAAATGAAAATGAAAATGTGCCCATATCAAGGAAAGGGTTAACCCTTAAACCCTAGTCATACATATACAAGTCGTTTGCAAACAGTGTATCTGTCAAAAGTACACTTGTCCTATGCAAACAGTGACAACCCAGATCAGAGGCCTCCTAAATGCAGCCCTCTGATCCGGGTCTGCACTGTTTATCAATTTGTAATACATTGACAAAAATCAACTGTAGATAGTCAAAAATGGTCTAGACTAAATTGGAAACTGGAATTGTGTATTTGAAATTTTCAGGGAGAAATGGGTTAACCCTTATCATGCTATGTGTGACTTTGCTATCATTTGCAAACAGTTTGGATCCAGATCAGACGCCGCACAATGCGGCATCTGATCTGGATCCAAACTGTTTGTCACTCGTACTCCACTTTTCTTAAAAAAACCATTAAAATTAATTTTTAGCTTGCCTGTTCGTAGAACAGCAGAGCTAATGTCATACCCCCCGCGTGAGCGTGGCCAAGGTTAAAGTTTTTTGGACGTGTTGTTTTAAAGCTTAATATTTGTGCTAGGGTGCTGAAATTTTGAATGGAGGATCATTAGGGGTCAAACATTGATGTTATGAAGTTGGAATTTAAAAATAATTTTAATATTTGTCAATTTTTGATACGTTTTGGACTTAATTGTTTTGACTACAAATCACCAGGTTAAAGTTTGGACGGGTTGTTTTAAAGTTTAATATAACTAGACTAAGACTCACCATTCATTTGATAATCTTTCTAAACTGAAAATTGGTTTGCTTTCGATACAAGATGTTTTTTACACTTAAACTTTAGACAGGCGAGCATCAGGTGGCTTTGACACACATTTCTGGTTATCTTTTTTCGCAGACAATATTTTTGAAGCAGATGACACAATTCAGCATGATAAGGGTTAATTTAATTTCCAATGAATTGTTTGCAGGTTCTGTAGCCTCGACATCTACCTCAGTGTTTACAGCCAGTAACCAGGTGTGTCGTATGGACACGCAGGAAGTGATCCTGTATGGGGAGAGGATGGGCCTGGGTATAGTCCTAGACATGGCTAACTACACAAGTCTACTTGAAGACCCACCCATGGTCAAACGGGTGGAACCCAACACTGCAGCTGAGAGGTAGGTTATAAGAAAATGTTTATGTACATACTCATACCATCCTTTTGATTGATTGAATATGGACTTTTTAGCTCACCTGAGCTAGCTCAGGGTGAGCTTTTGCAATCCTTGAATGTCCGTTGTCCGTCGTGCGTCGTCAACAATTTTAGTGTTTACACTCTAGAGGCCACAATATTTATACAATCTTTCTCAAACTTGCTCAGATGGTATATTGTCATAAGAGTTCAGATGAGTTCGATTATGGTTGAAATAGGACAAATAGATAAAGAGTTATCAACCTTTGAATTGCTGAAAATGCAATATTTAACAGTGTTTACACAGTAGAGACCACAATTTTTATCCAATCTATCTCAAACTTGCTCAGATTGTATATGACTATAAGAGTTCAGACGAGTTTGATTATGGTTGAAATAGGACTAATAGGTCGAGAGTTATTTACCTTTGAATTGCTGAAAATGCCATATTTAAGGGTGTTTACACTCTAGAGGCCACACATTTTATCCAATCTTTCTCAAACTTGCTCAAATTGTATATTACCATAAGACTTTGGATGAATTGGATTCTGGTTGTAATCGGATCAATAGGTCAAGAGTTATCTACCTTTGAATTGCTAAAAATGATATATTTAACAGTGTTTACACTCTAGAGGCCACGATATGTATCCAAACTTTCTCAAACTTGCCAAGATTGTATATCACGGGGGCCTAACTAGGTATTACGATGAAATGTTTGTCTACGACAACCTATATGGGTATTATAAGAGATTTGTATAGCTACGAAGTCAGTGTATATAGTGAAAAATGTTTGTCTACGACAACAAAATTGCCTTCGTAGCAATACAAATTTGTTATAATACCCATATAGGTTGTCGTAGACAAACATTTCATCGTAATACCTAGTTGGCCCCCCTTGTATATGCCCATAAGAGTTTGAGAAAATGTGATTATGGTTCAAATCAGACCAATAGATCAAGAGTTATCTACCTTTGAATTGCTGAAAATGCCATATTTTAAAGCGTTTACACTCTTGCAACTACAGTTTTCAATGGATTTTGATTATACTTGCACACAAAGTAAATAGCTATACGTTCTCGAAGGAGTGCAATTATTAATGAAATCTAATCATTGTGGCAATAGTTATCTGCCCTTGATATACTTTGAAATGGTAGAAAAGGCTTCATTTCAGAAAGGTAAAGCTATCAGGCTTCAGAACAACAGGTGAGCGATATCAGGGCCTTGAGGCCCTCTTGTTATGCCTTTGTGATGAGTAGTCAAAGGGCATTCTGTTTTACCCATGTCTGTTTGGTTGTCTCTCCGTTCATATATTCAGTGCATACCATACTTTTTCCTTGTAACTTCTACTGCTGTTTGCAAATTAAAAGCTTATAACTTTACAGGATGTTTTCCTTATATACAGTCGAACTTCGATATCTCAAACTCGATTAAATCGATCATACCCGTATTTCAAAGTTAAAACGTGGCTTAGCCACGTTTTAACTTTGAAATATGAGTATGTTAGACTTAACCGAGCATGAAATAATGCAGTTGATTTGTCGAACTATCGGATAGTTTGAGTTAAGCGAGTTTGAGATATCGAAGTTCGACTGTACTACAGATGTGCATGTTGTCAGGATTTTGATGTGCTTCAATTTTTCCAAAGAATTTTGGATGGTAAAATTCAGTAACCCAATCCTATGGGGGAAAAGGGTTACTGAGGCCTAGATAAGAGGGAGTTATATTATGTTTTCCAGCAGTTTCTCCTTTATGTCTGCATCAAATCCTATGGTGTGACTACTCATTTCTCTTATCTGAGGCCCTGCTACTTTGTAAGATAGTGGTATTAAATTAGTAATGAAATGTTTGTTGATGTAGGTGCGGCGTGATCCAGGAGGGTGACAGAATACTCAGTGTGAATGGTACCGATGTGCGAGACAAGACCCTGGAAGAAGTGAACGCCATTTTACAGGACTCTTGGCAGCACGCCAAGGTAGAGGTGGAATTTGATGTTGCTGATACGGTGATGGCCAGCTGCGGTACCTTTGTTGTTAAGTTGCCAAGGAAAGTAGGGGGCATTGGAATAACATTGAGCGGTGAGTAATGTAAATAGGGCTCCAGATAAGAAGGAGCAAACTGAACAAATTCAACATGATCTCTCTCATTTCAGCACCAAATCCTATAGTGTAACTACTCATTAGAATCGTCTCTTCGAGACGATTCTAATGAGTAGTGACATCATAGAGTTTAAAGTAGAAATAAAGATTTTTATTTTTAAATACTCTCTTTATCTTGAGCTCTGTGTAAAGGATTCTTTTTCACAACTTACTTTATTTGAAGTCAATCTTACTTAACCCTTCACCCCGTATCGAAGACAGATGGCCACCTTAAGCTATATCCTTGCAGATGGTAGCTTAAAGCTGGTTGAAAGTAAACAGAATGCGCCTGAAGAGAAGCATTCTACTTTACTTTCAACCAGCTTTAAATCCCCATCTTGAAAGGTTCTGGAAATGTCCTTTATATTTCCTATTCAGTACTACTTTTCTTTGTGTATGAATAACTAAACGCATAAAAAGACGTATGGTAGAAGGGTAAAACAGCATCTCTATGAACTATAAAAAACTGCACTAACTTCTACATGTACAGTGGAAAGAGGTATGTGGTTATGTCTCCGCCAAGATAATCACTTAAAGCAGGTTTAAAGTAAAGCTGAATGTGCTTTAAGGCACATTCTGCTTTACTTTCAGCCTGCTTTAAGCTATTATCTGCTAGGATATAGAAAATATTACTTATGTTACATATTCATGACTGTATAAACTGGAACTTTTTTCTTCAGTGTAGGAATAAATTAGAGGCATAAAAAGGTGTATTTATGGGGTAATGGGTTAATTATAATTTTGACTGTACAAATTTATTTGTTGATTCTCTATAGGGAAAACCAAAATAGGCAACCCGTTTGTGATAACAGAAGTGAAAAAAGGAAGTGTTGCATACAGGTAAGTCTAGGAGTTGTCAGATCTTTGTAGCATTACCGATTTACGTATACAGTACTCCCTCTCAACAACGGCCCTCCCAACAACGATTCCCTCCTTACAACAATGCATCCCGCTGTTCCCAAAACAAGACAAGTAATGTCCAAACTTTTAACGACTGCAATATCGTCTGCTTAAAATTGTTGTCTACTGTTTTTCTCAAAGTAACATATTGGACATTTTGTGAGAAAAAACATAATGACGAATGACAAACAGCTTGAATCCAGATCAGACACCGCGTTACGCAGCGTTTCACTCCCTATAACAACTCCCTCCCAACAATGCACGCAATCTTTGTCTCTCACCGGGTGTGGTAGAGAGGGAGCACTGTATTCACAATTTATGGACATCCATTCTTGTTTTCTCTTTCATTTATTTTTAGTATTATTTAAATGTTAAATTTGCGGAATACAGTAAGTTTCAAGCCTAAAAATATGTCATTGTTATATTGATGTTGGTGAATTACTGGGGCCCATTTCATAAAACTTTGTACGTCAATAACGGTCTTAAGTCAGATTATAAAAGTCTCAATTATTATTTATTTCCCCATCTAATCCTGTCTTGTTATATCTCTTTGGAATCGTCTTGAAAAGACAATTCCAAAAAGATGTCACAAGACAGGATTAGATAGAGAAATCAGAAATTAAATGTGTTTTTAAGTTTTGACTTATGATCGTTTTAGTCGTTTGAAGCTTGGCCATTATGTGTTAAGATCAAGTGACATTATCGTTTGTATTTCAGATGTTAAGATCTTGTGACATTATCGTTTGTATTTCAGATGTTTAGGTCAAGTGACATTACCATTTGTATTTCAGATGTTAAGATCTTGTGACATTATCGTTTGTATTTCAGATGTTAAGATCTTGTGACATTATCGTTTGTATTTCAGATGTTAAGATGAAATGACATTATCATTTGCATTTCAGATGTTAAGATCTTGTGACAGTATCGTTTGTATTTCAGATGTTAAGATCTTGTGACATTACCATTTGTATTTCAGATGTTTACATCTTGTGAAATTACCATTTGTATTTCAGATGTTAAGATCTTGTGACATTATCGTTTGTATTTCAGATGTTCAGATCTTGTGACATTATCGTTTGTATTTCAGATGTTAAGATGAAATGACATTATCATTTGCATTTCAGATGTTAAGATCTTGTGACAGTATCGTTTGTATTTCAGATGTTAAGATCTTGTGACATTACCATTTGTATTTCAGATGTTTACATCTTGTGAAATTACCATTTGTATTTCAGATGTTAAGATCTTGTGACATTATCGTTTGTATTTCAGATGTTCAGATCTTGTGACATTATCGTTTGTATTTCAGATGTTAAGATGAAGTGACATTATCATTTGTATTTCAGATGTTAAGATCTTGTGACATTATCATTTGTATTTCAGATGTTAAGATCAAGTGACATTATCATTTGTATTTCAGATGTTAAGATCAAGTGACATTATCATTTGTATTTCAGATGTTAAGATCAAGTGACATTTTCATTTGTATTTCAGATGTTAAGATCTTGTGACATTATCATTTGTATTTCAGATGTTAAGATCTTGTGACATTTTCATTTGTATTTCAGATGTTAAGATCTTGTGACATTATCGTTTGTATTTCAGATGTTAAGATCTTGTGACATTATCGTTTGTATTTCAGATGTTATGATCAAGTGACATTATCATTTGTATTTCAGATGTTAAGATTAAGTGACATTATCGTTTGTATTTCAGATGTGGATCTGTCCAGGCGGGTGACAAGCTGTTAACTATCAATGACATCCGCACACAGAATCTTAGTATGGATGAAACGGTGTCCTTGCTGAAAGGGGAAGACGAGATTATTAAACTGAAGCTGAAGAGAGATGACCCTAATACAGGTATTAAGACATGATCATTATATGGGATAGTTCCTAGATAATTATTACTATTAACCCTTTCCCCAATAGAAGCGCCTTTTAGCCCATTCAGTTTATTCTTCTCTGAAGAAAATAGTTCCAATTTATACAGTCATGAATATGTATCATAGAAAACATTTTATTTGTTCCATCAGACAGTAGCTTAAAGCAGGCTTAAAGTAAAGCAGAATGTGCTTTAAGGCACAACTTTAAACCTGCTTTAAGTGGTCAGTCCTCTTCAAGACTAGAAACAGGCTATGGGATAATGGATTAAGACATAATCATTATATGCAAGCTGTTATTCCTAGATATATATTACTATAAACTGACCTAGTCTTGCAACCATGATAACCCTTGGTCTGCACAAGCACCAACATGAATATTGATTGATGCTACAGGTGGCAGTTTAAAGCATGATTTAAGTTTAGCAGAAAGCTCCTTTACTTTCATCTTTCTTTAAGCAGTTACCTGTCTTAAAAACAGCTGAATATAGAGAATCATTGAAAAACAGTGTATAGGGGCCCTCTGATTAGGGTCTGCACTGTTTGTAATATTGTAATACACTGATAAAAGCAACTGTAAATAGTCAAAAATGGACTAGACTTTGTCCGAAACTTGATTTGCCTATTTGAAGTTTCAGGGAGTAAACAATCAGGATAAGTTTTACTTTATTTTGATGAAATATTGTGTCTTTAATCTAGATGCTAACGGAGAGGAGTGTATATCCTACACGGTGGAGTTAGAGAGGCAGGGGGGTCCACTAGGGATCACTATCTCAGGCACAGATGACCCCACTGACCCCATACTCATCTCTGGACTGGCAGAGGGAGGTCTTGCGGCAAGGTAAGGAGAAGGCCACTTTAAGATTTAACTTACAACATAGTTAGCACAGAATTATATATATGGGAGAAATAGTTAACCCATTACCACATAGCCTGTTTCTAGTATTGAAGAGAGGTGACCACTTAAAGCAGGTCATTCTGCTTTGCTTTCAACCTGTTTTAACCCATTACCTCTTAGCCTATTTCTAGCTTTGAAAACAGGTGACCACCTAAAACAGGTTGAAAGTAAAGCAGAATGTGCCTTAAGGCACATTCTGCTTTACTTTCAGCCTGCTTTAACCTACCATCTGCAAGGATATAGAAAGTATTTCTTCTGATACATATTCTTGGCTGTATAAATTGGAAATAATTTCTTCAGTGGAGGAATAAATAGAGGCGTAAAAAGGCGTTTTTAAGGGGTAATGGGTTAAGCTACAATCTGCTAGAATATAAAAAAATATTTCTTATTATACATATTTACGACTATATAAAGTGGAAGTATTTTCTTTAGTGGAGAAATAAATTAGAGGCATAAAAAGCCGTATTTCTGGGATAATGGGTTAAGTGTGAGTTTATATATTTGCCAGGACTGGTGCTATACATATGGGTGATAGACTGTTGGCTATCAATGGTGTGGTGACATTTGGCAAGTCTCTCAGTGTAGCGACATCTATGTTACAGTCAGGGGGAGATGTGGTCACTCTGAAGGTGGCCAGGCCAGACAAGTCCAGTAAGTATGTCGGTCAATAGCTCAAATCTGACCAATCCAATGCTTGAGAATGATGTCAGACTCAACTCTGACCAATCCAATGCTTGAGAATTATCTCAGACTCAACTCTGACCAATCCAATGCTTGAGAATTATCTCAGACTCAACTCTGACCAATCCAATGCTTGAGAATTATCTCAGACTCAACTCCAAAGCTCTATAACCTTGGACACTAGTTAGAACCCCACCCCCCTCCCCCCAAAATGCCTGTCATCACTCCCTTAACTCTTTCACCCCTGAAAATGGACAATCCAGTCTTCCAATGAAGTCTTATCTATATTAGACTATTAAGCATTGTTTTCTAAAATGCATTTCAAAATGACAAACAGTGCTGACCCTCATCAGAGGGCTCTTTTAAAAGCTCTCTTATTTGGGTCTAAACTGTTTGGCAGTTTGCACAGTCAACATAATAATAATAATAATAATAATAACGACTTTGTTTTACTTTTTAACATATTTGGTGCGTAAATAAATTTTCAATATGATCCACAAATGGTAACATGTGCTCTTTACATGTACATACTATTGGTTTATGACAAGTATACTCATTGCTGGGACTGAATGGGTCAGGGCTGCCATAAATTGATCACGAAAAATCTCTAAATTTTCATTTTTTCAATCGTGATTACTTAAAGCAGGTTGAAAGTAAAGCAGGCGCATTCTGCTTTGCTTTCAGTCTGCTTTAAGCTTTCATCTGCTAGAATAAAAAGTCCGAAGATTTCGGAAAAATCTGGACACATGGCAGCCCTGATGGGTAAATGGAACATATCAGCCAAACTTCTACTTTTAACAAACCTATAAGAAGAGACAGTCAGATTCCAATGTGTGAAACTCATTGTCTAAAGTGTTTCTTTAATTTTTATTTCAGGGCTACAGAACAAGAGTAGCAGTGTAAGTATTGAAACAATGTGCTATTATTATCCGTCCATCCCAACCTCCAGGGCTGCCATAAGTTGATCTTGAAAATTCCTAAGATTTACAAATTTTGTTATTTTTCGAGCGTGATTACTTAACCCATAACCCATAAATACGCCTTTAATAAAATCATCCACTGAAGAAAAAACTTCCATATTATACAGCTATGAATATGTTCCATAAAAAACAGTTTCTTTATCCTAGCAGATGGTAGCTTAAAGCAGGCTGAAAGTAAAGCAGAATTAGTCCTAATGCACATTCTGCTTTACTTTCAACCTGCTCTAAGTGGTCACCTGTCTACAAAATTAGAAAAGGCTATGGGGGAATGGGTTAATGCACCTCCCTACAAGCACAGTTTAGAGCACTCATTTATTCCTCATGGAGATTCCCTTTCATGCTTTTACCATTCCATGTAAAAGAGTCATAGAAGTTTGTTTTAACCTAGTCCGCCCATTTTTCTGCAGACAGATATTTGATACAAAGTACCTTTTATAATAGCCAACAGATGATTTTCTCATTGATTGTTCTAATCTGGGGTGGGAATCAATAAATATGCCTTTTTAGGCCTTTTAGTCCTCCACTGAGGAAAATACCAATCTATACAGTCATGGATTTGTATCGTAAGAAATAGTTTCTGTATTCTAGCAGATGGTAGCTTAGAGCAGGCTGAAAGTAAAGCAGAATGCGCTTTAAGGCGCATTCTGCTTTACCTTCAATCTGCTTTAAGTGGTCACCTATCTACAAAACTAGAAACAAGCTATGGGGCAATGGGTTATTACAGAGTTGTAGATAAGCAGAGTATCCGAGTATTTACCCAATTGAAATTGGTGAAATACCCAATTATTTCAAATCTAATGGGTGACAGTACCCAACAAAAGCAAAAGGAAACCCAATTATTTGAAAGTGATTGGGTAAAAAGTACTAAAAACCCCAAACGAATACTCAATTGCTTTTTAATTTCATCGGGTTATCAACTGAACTTTTACTTTAGTCGAACATGTGTAAACAAAAGTTGCATATAGAACTATGTAAGGTAAACACTGAAAATCATTTTAGACATTTAACAACAATACCCTGAATGCACTGTTGAATGGACAATTAGGAAATCCAAGTTTAATTTCCTACTGATACCCAATTATATTACAAATCATGGGGTTCTGGACTGTGGATACCCAATCGAATTAGAAACCATGGGGTTGTAGTCAATGCAATACCCAATGTTTTTTTCAAAAACCCAATTCATTTAAAATCCATGGAGTGATACCCATTTCCAAGACAAAGCTTATCTACAACTCTGCGGTTAATAAGCTTTCTGCTTAATTTTCAGTCTGCTTTAAGTAACCACTTGTCTTTAAACCAAGCCATGGGGTAAAGGGTTAAGCTAATACCTATGTTGACATACTTCTTGTTGATCTTATTTTGATTGATTGCTTTACCCATTACCCCATAGCTGCCTGTTTCTAATTTTGAAGACAGATGACCACCTGAAAGAGGTTGAGAGTTAAGTAGAATACACCTTAAGGTTATTTTCAGCCTGCTTTAAGCTACAATCTTTTAGGATATAGAAATCTATATCTACCTCTGCTAGAATGATGATGAAATATTTCTTAAGGTGCATATTTATGACTGTATAGAATGGAATTATTTTCTTTTATGGAGGAATGAATTAAAGTTGTATTTATAGAGGTTATAACAATTTAATTACATGTAGTACTTTATAGAAATTAAGGTTGTGTTCTCTTTCAGTCGAGAGAAGAGTTGGGGAAATCCACAACTCCTGTGCGGAGTATAGACAGTGCTCTGGAGTCCTGGGACAGTTCAGGCCCAGATGTTAACACAAACATTTACTCAGGCGGCCAGATTGTAGGGAAAGTTCGGCCACAAAGTGTTACCATTCCGAAAGCACGTCAAACCAAGAAGCGCAGTTCACGACCATATTCCTCAGATTCAACAGACACCGGGGACGACTTCGGTAAACAGTTATCAGAATTACAAATATCAGACGAAGCTTGGGAGGCAGATCACAGCAGTCGAAGTGACGATTCTAGTCCAGGCGGGGCAGATGATTGGTCGAAGGCATTTAAAAACTTTGAGGCACAGTCTGACCTCCTTCAGCAGATTGAAAGTAATATGAACCCACGTAGTACTGGTAGTCTTGACCGACGTGTAATTCGGAACGGAACACGAGCAAAGGAAAGACAAAAGGTTCGGCGGAACTGGTCACACAGTACGAGTCGTAGTGCAATTAGTCAAAGTGACCTACGACCTTATACTGTTGATCGGAAACAGAGACGATGTGCGAGCAGTTCGAGTGCTCGAGATTTAGACAATGTTCCACTTCACGATCAGCTGAAGACTGTGTTTGCCCCTCAGCCTATACAGTTACATCGTGTCACCCTGCAGAAAGACTCGCTGGGTGAGGACTTTGGGTTTGGGGTGGCTGACGGGGTCTATGACAAGGGTGTCTATATTAGTGCTGTAAGACCTGCATCTGTGGCTGATAAGATGGGGCTCAGGCAGTATGACAGAATTTTACAGGTTGGTTGAAAACATTGCAATTCTTCTCTAAGATATACAGTAAAACCTCTCTTTTACTAATAAATTAAGTTTAATTTGTGGTGTTAACAGCATATTGTTGCTTAACCCTTTACCCCATAGCCTGTTTCTAGAATTTTAAATAGGTGACTACTTAAAGCAGGTTGAAAGTAAAGCAGAATGTGCCTTAAGGCACATTCTGCTTTACTTTCAACCAGCTTTAAGCCAACACTTGTAGAATAAATTAAATATTCCTTATGATACATTTTAATGACTGTATAAATTAGAATTATTTTCTTCAGCGGAGGAATAAACTGAATGCGCTAAAAGTCACTTCCATTGGGGAAAGGGTTAATTGCAAGATGAAAGTAAAATAAAAAGCTTCTTTAGAAGCTTTCTGTTTTACTTTCAACTTGCTCTAAGCTGCCACCTGTCGTAAATGCATTTGATTTGTATTCTTTGCAGTTGTAGTAATAGAAAGGTTTTACAATATGCATTTGTGTGGATTCTTAAAGAAAGAAGGAAACATACATGCACCCTTTCCCTCCATTTTCTAACCCTTTACCCCATAGCCTATTTCTAATATTGAAGATAGGCGACTATTTAAAGCAGGTTGAAAGTAAAACAGAATGCGCCTTAAGGCATATTCTGCTTTACTTCCAACCTGCTTTAAGCTATCATCGGCTAGAATATAGAAACTATTTCTTATAAATCATATTTCATATTGATGATTGTATAAATTGGGACTACTTTCTTCAGTGTAGGAATAAATTAAATGTGCTAAAAGGCGTTTCTATGTGGGAAAGGGTTAATGTCTTTACTTTTTCCTACTTACTCTTCATACATATATATTTTTTACCCCATAATTACCCATTTTTAAGCTTCAAATTATTCATACACTCCGAAAAGTAGCAAATTGAAAACAAGCTTGAGAGAATGTGTTGTATTGATAAGTTGAACATTGCCGTCTTTATTTCCATTTCAGATCAACAAAACCAAAACAAGAGATTATGACTGCAATTTAGCTATTCCATTAATATCCAACTCTGGTAACATACTAGATATTGTAGTGTGTAGAAATCCTTTGACTCATAAAAAGACTGTGTTAAAAGCTCTACAAAAACGTAAACCTCCGCCGGAACCACCAGAAACACCAGAAGAACCTGTGACAGACAGGGATTCCCAGTCAGTGGATAGTACGCCTGTGTACATGAACGTGTATAATCTTGACACACCCGTGGCACGCAGCGAGAAGTCATGTAAAACAGTGTGATGTGCTGGAGTTTAGTTCTAGTCAGAGTTTAGATGTGAAAAATTGCCATGAGGAAATTTATTACAGTGGTGCTATTACAGTTTGTGCTATTCCTGATGAACTGCCAGTAGCTTCAGAATTTTTTTGCAGGACTCCAGATAAGGGGGAGTAAACTGAACAAATCCAATATTTTCTTACTCAATCAGCACCAAATCCTATGGTGTTACTTACCCATGATAATCGTCTCTTCGAGACGATTCTAATGAATAGTAACACCATAGTGTTTAATGCAGAAATAAAGATTTTAGTTTTGGAAATATGTGTACTCCTCTTATCTGCAGCTCTGAGCATGTCCTCATAGAATCTACCTAAATGCACAATTGATCTACTCACATATACAATGAATCTACCCAAATGTTAAAATGAATCTATCCAAATGGATGTTATATCTACCGAAATGTACAGTTGAACTTCTCAAATATACAGTAAAACTCCTCTATTGCAACCACTGAATTGTATTAATTATCCAGGTGTTTTGTAAGGCAGGTGGCTGCTTAAAGTAAAGTGAAAATTAAACAGACAACTCTTTTAGGAGCTTTCTATTTTACTTTCATCTTACTTTTAAGATGTCACATGTCTTATACAATCAATTAATCCTTTTTTAGTGGTCATTTTAGAGAGATTTCACTGTACAGTTAATCTGCCCTCATGTACAAATGAATCTACCAATATGGACGGTATTTACCAAAATGTATGATATCTCCCCAAAATGTATGATATCTGCCCAAATGTATGATATCTACCAAAATGTATGACATCTACCTGAATGTATGATATCTACCCAAATGTATGATATCTACCCAAATGTACGATACCTTCTGTAACCTGTAATACTGTATTCTTTACGTAGTCCACTGACATATACGCAATTAATGTCGTCTTAGTGGTCCGATCCATCTATCATTCTCCTCTTCATCTGAAACTTTCTGAAACTGAATCTCACTCGAAATTCCTTTCCTACATAGGTTATGTCAGTATTTAAAACAGGTGGTTGCTTAAAACAGACTGAAAGTAAATCAGAAAGTTTCTGCAAGAGTTTTCTTCTTTACTTTGAGCCAGCTTTAACCCATTCCCCCATAAATACGCCTTTTTACGCATATACTTTATTGTTCCACTGAAGAAAATAGTTCCCTTTTATACAGTCATCATCATGAATATGTATTATAAGATATATTTTCTACTTCCTAGCAGATAATAGCTTAAAGCAGGCTGAAAGTAAAGCAGAATGTGCCTTAAGGCACATTCTGCTTTACTTTCAACCTGCTTTAAGTGATCATCTTGCTTTAGAACTAGAAACAGGCCATGGGGTAATTGGTTAACAAGGCAGCTGTTGTGATGTAGAAAAAGTTTCATAAATGTTATTGATCAAAACATGGTATAAACATGAGAAAGCATTGCTACAATGAATTAATAAAAGTACTGAAAATGTATTACCAATATTACGGGAAGGGGTTAAACCTACTCTTACTATGAGTAGGAAATGCAAAGCAGACAATTTAATAGAAGCCCATACCGGTAGCTCGTTTTCATTATTGAAGATAGATGGTTGTTTAAAGTAGGCTGAAAGTAAAGCAGAATATGCCTTAAGGCACATTTTTCTTTACTTTCAGTCTGCTTTAAGCCACTATCTGTTAGAATAGAGATAATACTTATAAAAATATAAAGCGTTACTATTTACTTTAAGGAACATTCTGCTTTACTTTCAACCTGCTGTAAGCAATCGCCTGTTTTAAAAACTAGAAACAGACTATGTGGTACTGGGTAAAAGGGGTTATAGTAGTGTCTATGTAGTGTCTATGTGTGTGACAGTCTATGTACATGTCTGTTGTTTTCTTCTCTTTCTATCCTATACTGTTGTTATGGTATCAAACTTTCCAATGTAGGTCAGCACTACATTCTGAAACACTGTAAAGCATCTGAAAAACTCTCGGGACTGATAAAAACTTTAGGTTTAGATATTTTTCAGAATGAGGGAGCATTGAATTTCCTCCCTGAAACTTTAAATGGACAATTCCAGTTTCCATTTTAGTCAAGTCCATTTCTGACTTTTAAGGGTTGTTTTTGTCAATGTTTGGCATTATGACAAACAGTGAAGACCCTGATCAGAGGGCTCCTTTCAGAGCCCTCTGATCTGGGCCTTCACTGTTTGCACAGGACAAGTGCACTTTTCAGATGTTTACTGTTTGAAAAGGACGCCTATATGCGGGACTAGGGTTCAAAGGGTTAAATTCATTTACGATAGATGGCAGCTTAATGCATGCTGAAAATAAAACAGAAAGCTCCCTAAGGAACTTTCTACTTTATTTTCAGCCTGCTTTAAACCATTACTCCATAACCTGTTTCTAACTTTGACGACATGTGACCACTTAAAGCAGGTTTAAAGTAAATTACTTTCAGCCTGTTTTAACTCTTTCCTCCCTGAAACTTTAAATGGACAATTTCAGTTTCTATTTTAGTCTAGTCCATTTCTGACTTTTAGGGGTTGTTTTTGTCAATGTTTGGCATTATGACAAACAGTGAAGACCCTGATCAGAGGGCTCCTTTCGGAGCCCTCTGATCTGGGTCTTCACTGTTTGCACAGGACAAGTGTACTATGCACATGTACACTGTTTGAAGAGGACGCCTATATGCGGGACTAGGGTTCAAACGGTTAAATTCATTTACGATAGATGGCAGCTTAATGCATGCTGAAAATAAACCAGAAAGCTCCCTAAGGAACTTTCTACTTTATTTTCAGCCTGCTTTAAACCATTACTCCATAGCCTGTTTCTAACTTTGACGACATGTGACCACTTAAAGCAGGTTTAAAGTAAATTACTTTCAGCCTGCTTTAAGCTATCATCTGCTAGGATATAGGAACTGTGCTTATCGTGCATATTCATGACTGTTTTAAAGTGGAACTATTTTCTTCAGTGGAGGAATAATTTGAAGGTTTAAAAAGGCGTATTTATGGGGTAATGGGATAAGCAGTTACCAGACAAGATGTAGATAAAGTTCCATGACAGTGTGAAAGAATAAAAAAGGAATTCTGTGATGCATAGGTAAAGGTGCTAAAAGATACTACACACTACACATGTACTATGAAGGAAAAAGGAAAAACTTCTACCAGAGCTACAGATAAGAATGGGTAAACTAAACATTTCCAAAATGTTCTCCTTTATGTCTTCTTTAACCCTTTCCCCCATAGAAGCGCCTTTTAGCGCATTCAGTTTATTCTTGCCTTGAAGAAAATAGTTCCAATTTATACATTCATAAATATGTATAATACAAAATATTTTCTATATTCTAGCAGATGATAGCTTAAAGCAGGCTGAAAGTAAAGCAGAATGCGCTTAAAGCGCATTCTGCTTTACTTTCAACCTGCTTTAAGTGGACACCTATATTCAATACTAGAGATATGCTATGTGGGAAAGGGTTAAACTGTATGCTGTAACCACTCATCAGAATTGTCTCTTTGAGAGGATTCTAATGAGCGGTCACAACATATGGTTTGGTGGAGACATAATAAATTTAGTATTTGAAACATCCACCTTATCTGAACCCTTTACCCAATAAATTTGCCTTTTTACGCCTTCAATTTATTCCTTCATGGAAGAAAATATTTCCATTTTATACAGTCATGAATATGTACCATAAATATTTTCAATATTCTAGCAGATGGTAGCTTAAAGCAGGCTGAAAGTAAGGCAGAATGCGCCTTAAGGTGCATTCTGCCTTACTTTCAACCTGCTTTAAGTGGTCACCTATCTTCAATACCAGAAATAGGCCATTGGGTAATGGGTTAAGCTCTGGGCACAAGGTTACAAAGATTTGAGTTGAATGCTTGAGAACGATCTCTGACTCAACACAAACTCAACATAACCTTGAGACCTTGTACTACCCTGGGGGCTCCAGATAAGAGCGAGTAAACTGAACAAATCCAACATTTTCTCACTCATTTTAGCACCAAATTCTATGGTGTTACTACTCATTAGAATCTTCTCTTCGAGACGATTCATTCTAATGAGTAGTGACACCATAGGGTTTAATGCAGAGATAAAGATTTGAATTTTTGAAATACTCCCCTTATCTTGAGCCCTGACTACCTGTTTAAAAGACAATACTATGCATCATATTTTTAGCTCGACTTTTTCAAAAAGTCGAGCTATTGTCGTCACCCTGTCGTCTGCGTCTGCGTCTGCGTCTGCGTCTGCGTCAGCGTCTGCGTCGGTTAAGTTTTTTGCTTAAGGTTTTTGTAAGAGTCCATTTCTCAATAACTATCAAAGGTATCCATTTGAAACTTGGAACAGTTGTTCAGTATTAAAAGGGCAACTCATTACAACAAGACAGGTAACCCTGGGATTTGTCATTTCAGAGTTATTGCCCTTGTTTTATTTACTTAAAAATTATAAATTAACATATCTCAATAACTATCAAAGGTATCCATTTGAAACTTTGAATAGTTGTTCAGTATTAAAAGGGCAACTCATTACAACAAGGCAGGTAACCCTGGGATTTGTCATTTCAGAGTTATTGCCCCTATTTTATTTACTTAAAAATTATAAATTAACATATCTCAATAACTATCAAAGGTATCCATTTGAAACTTGGAATACTTGTTTAGTATCAAAAGGGCAACTCATTACAACAAGGCAGGTAACCCTGTGATTTGTCATTTCAGAGTTATTGCCCTTGTTTTATTTACTTAAATATTATAAATTAACATATCTCAATAACTATCAGGGGTATCCATTTGAAACGTTGAATAGTTATTAAGTATCAAAAGAGCAACTCATTACAACAAGGCAGGTAACCCTAGGATTTGCAATTCCAGAGTTATTGCCCCTGTTTTATTTACTTAAAAATTATAAATTAACATATCTCAATAACAATCAAAGGTATCCATTTGAAACTTTGAATACTTGTTTAGTATCAAAAGGGCAACTCATTACAACAAGGCAGGTAATCCAGGGATTTGTCATTTCAGAGTTATTGCCCATGTTTTATTTACTTAAAAATTGTAAATTAACATATCTAAATAACTATGAAAGATATTAACTTGAAACTTTAAATACCTGTTAAGTATCAAAAGGACAACTCATTACAACAAGGTAGGTTACTCTGTGATTTGTGATTCCAGAGTAATTGCCCTTGATTTATTTACTTAAAACTTGTAAAATGAAATATCTTAATAACTGTCAAAGGTTTTAACTTGAAACTTTAAATACTTGTGTTATAACAAAAGGGCAACTCATTCAAACAAGAAAGGTGACCGGGGATTTGCCATTCCAGAGTTATTGCCCTTGTTTTTATTTACATAAAACGTGTAAATTGAAATTTCTGAATAATTACAATAGGTATTAACTTGAAACTTTTAATGCTTGTTCAGTTTCAAAAGGGCATCACCTTTCAAGACAGCAGATAACCATGAGATTTGTCATTGCAGAGTTATTGCCCTTGTTTGACTAAGAATTTGTATATGAAATTATTCAGTAACCGTAGAAAGTTATTAATTTCAAACTTCCAATATATTTGAATACTTGTTTAGTTTCAAAAGGGCAACGCATTACAACAAGGCAGGTAAAGCAGGCAAAGATATTGTCCTTCTTTTGACTTATAGTTTACTTTAAGTGGAATGTAGACTGTCCAAGTATGTTTAAGTTGTTGTTGCTTACAAACTTCTATGATCAATAGGGCATTAAACACACATTCTTTAAGTTTGAAAAATATAGCCGTCTCAAGTATATGAAAGTCGAGCGTCCAGCACCCGTTTGCGGTGCTCTCGTTATATGGCAGTTTAACACAGGTCTAATTGTAGTATTGTACATGTAGTATTGTTTGTGATGTTGTGTTGTGATAAATGAATCTTTCATGATGGCATTATCTATTCCATTGCCCATCATGTGTTACATTATGCAAACCATCAGTGCTCCAGATAAGAGTGAGTTAACTAAAATAACCATCTATTTCTTTCCTTACGCTTCCACCAAATTTTGACTACAGTTCTCATTTTCGACCTTCTAGAAGAGACAATTCCAGTGAGTTGTCATAATAAAGGATTTACCCTTGTCTGTCCATCCTTTGGTCATTTCGCCCACATATATGGTGCAGACTTTGTCAGTCTAACAACTCCTACAGTTTTCAAGCTACAAGCTTACAATTTTACAGGATGCTTGCACATATACCACAGATGTGCATTTGGTCTGGATTTTGATATGCTTTAAATTAAATTTGGAAATAATTATATTGTTCATGCAGCTAGGGGGCGTCATATGTGTCTTACAGACACCATCACAGCTGTAGTTAGTATATAGCATACTCTTCTTATCTGGGGCCATGAATCCATCTGTCCAGCAGAACCCAAATCATGTGAAACGACATATTCTACAAAAGTTTAGTGCTATGTAGGTTGTGCTAATTATTTACATGTAAGCTATACCTTTACGTGATCACATTTTGTAAATCTGTAAGTATTGTATTATAATTCAATCATTATACATTGTAGATCTACATTTTGCATTGAAGCATTTACATTTGTAATTACAACATTTTATTTTATATGCCATAGAATAAATGATATTATTTGCAGCTGAGTCTTGATCAATTGTACTTGGTCTGTGAATCTATTTGATAGAATTAGTTGGTGCGATTTCAACCTATTTAGATTCTGTTGTTATAAGAGTTTGGAGAAAAAAGACTCTTTTATATTGCAAACAGTGTAGACCCAGATCATTTGATGCATTTTAAACTGAGTATCTAGGGCCCATCTTACAAACCTTTATACAACAAACGTTGTCGTAATTTAGATCCTAAAATTCTCAGTTATTATATGTATTCATTGCACCATATAATCCCGTTTTGCGACATCTCTTTGGAAAAAATGTCACAAGACAGAATGAAATGGAGAAATTAGAAATAAGATGTAGTTTTAAGATTTGATTTACAGTGTTCCCTCTCTACAACGGCCTTCCCAACAACGAATTCCTCCTTACAACGACCCTTGCCGCAATTCCCTAAACGGAACAATTATGTCTTAACGCTTTTACTGCTGCAATAATGTTTGATTAAAATTGTCATCTGCTGTTTTTTCTCAAACTTACATATAACTGGAGATTTTGATAGAATAAATATAATGACAAGTGACAAACAGCTTGAATCCAGATCAGACGCCGCGTTAAGCGGCGTCTGATCTGGATTCAAGCTGTTTGCAAATGTAAGCCAAGTCTTACTTTTCCCTCTCTTTAACGACTTTCCTAACAACGCACACATGCGTCTCCCATTGGGTGTTGTTGTAGAGAGGGAGCACTGTACAACCGTTTTTGTTGTACTACATTTCTTAAGACGGACCCCTGGTCTGGATTGGCATTGTTTAGAGCAGTTGTAGACAAATTACTGCTGAGGGAAGTGTCAACTAATGCTGACCCAACACAGCCAGGTCTCATATATGTTAGTTGATATGGATCTATACTGTTTGCAAGTTAGAGAACTGATTTTCTTTATACATGTTATATACATGTACAGTCTAACTTGTGATAACCAGTCCATTCTTTGAAGACATGTGAAGTTCTGTTAACAGACATGATTTGTTAATACAGGACAATAATTAAGCAAAAGGTTCCTATAGGATCTTTCTGCTTTACTTTTGTCATGCACCCTAGCCATGAGTATACTTGTCACATACAAACAGTGTACCTGTAAAGATAATACTTTTCCCATGCAAACAGTGTAGACCCAGATCAGAGGGCTCCTTCAGGAGCCCTCTGATCAGGGTCTACACTGTTTGTCATTTTGAAATATATGGTTAAAATCAACCCTAAATACTAAATAGTCAAAAATGGACTAGACTTATTTTGAAATTGGAATTGTCCATTAAAAGTTTCAGGGGTGAATGAGTTAAACTACCGCCTTCATTTGAAACTGTTAAGTCTACCTTATTAAGTGGAAGTTTAACACATTCAACCCTAGTAAAAAGTATACTGGTCATTAACAAACAGTGTACCTGTGAGGAGTACACTTGTCCTATGCAAACAGTGTGAACCATGATCAGATGCCTCCTTAAAGAGTCCTCTGATCAGGGTCTGCACTGTTCGTCACTTTGCAATATGTTGTAGAAGAAACTCAAATTGTAAAAAATGGACTAGACTTTATTGGAAATTGGAATTGTCCATTTGAAGTTTCAGGGGTGATTGAGTCTCTCCCATCTTCATTAACTCTTAGCATGCTAGCGTTGAAACAATGATAACCTTTGCAAACAGTTTGGATCCTGATGAGACGCCGGATAATGCGACGTCTTATCAGGATCCAAACTGTTTGACACTCCGACTCAGTTAAGAGAGGAAATTAAGAAAATACTATCTTTAGAACAGTTACAGATGACAATTATTGCAGAAGAAAAAATTACCCAGTATGCAAAGAGTTACAAAACTGTCATATCTTCCTTATTTATTGGCACCTTGACTCATTCACCCCTGAAACTTTTAATGGACAATTCCAATTTCAAAATAAGTCTAGTCCATTTTTGACTATTTAGGGTTGATTTTATTAATATATTTCAAAATGACAAACAGGGTCTATACTGTTTGCATAGGACAAGTTTACTCTTGACAGGTATATGATTTGTAAATGAAGAGTGTTCTCATCGCTAGGGTTCAATGTGTTTACACAAGTTTGACTGTACATATCCATATTATTTTGTTTCTGTCATTTGACGCACCTGCTAGAATGCAGTAGATGATACACTATAGCCATCCATTTTGTGCAATATAGATGACAGAGGAGATTTAAATACTCGTTTGCCAATCAATTGGTAGGTGCCCAATTATTTTCAGTGACATTTTTGTTATTATATTCATTCATTGATCTGATTTACCTGCCCAGTGTGTTGTTTACTTAGTTTGTAGGATGTTCTCTTTGTGGACATGATCTGATTGATTGTGTTTCTTTATGCCCTGAACCATTTTGTTTGTCTATCCATGACTTAAACCTTGACCATTATCATAACTTTAGAACTATATGTGATAGAGACTTCATATTTGGCATGTGTACTGAAATCAAAAAGCTCTTGAGCTCAGTACAACTTTGGTCATGTTCGGCAGAGGTCAAGGTCATTTAGAGGCCAAATAGGCTGAATATAACCTTGGCCATAACTTCATAACTACATGTGATAGAAACTTCCTATTTGGCATGTGTACCCCAATCAAGAAACCCATTGTATTCAGCACAAGTTTGGTCAAGTTAGGAGGCATAGTGTTTTGCAAAGACATCGTGTTGGCCAAACTGCTTGGAAATCCCTAATAGAGAATCCAAATGCAGGGAATCCTCCCACTGCTGAAAGTAAAGCAGAAAGCCCCATCTTTGAGATTGCCTCTACCTTTCTGCTATATACACATTACCAGTTGACAGCGCGATACAGAGTGATGTATTTAGCTCGAGACGTTTTTGGCGGAAATAGCCGATCTGACGAGCGCCTTGGCGCGAGTCTGATTGGTTGTTTCCGCCAAAAACGTCGAGAGCTAAATGCAACACTCTGTTGCGCACTGCCAACTGGTGATGTGTTTATTATATGCCTTGAATACAAACAAAAAACAACTAAATAGTTGTTTAAATCATTTTATATCCAAAATTTATTATTTATTTGAAGCAGAACGCGATTTTTGTATGCCACAAAGAATAACGCGGCACTCGTACATGTACGTAAATGACGTCACGTCAAATCGAAAGCGACGTCAGAGTAAAATACAAAGTGGCTGATACAAGGTGGCTGATACAGACTCTTGTATTTTACTCTGCAAATACATGCGGAAACGCTCGATATCACTCGAAGGCATATAATAGAACCATGTATTGATGGTTTTGGAAAATAGTGAATACCAAGATCAGACAGCTCCTTTAGGGTCTACTGTTTTCTTACATGGTCTGTCTGGCACAAGTCTGCACTCTTTCATGCAGAAAAATTTCCTTATTCTATTAGTCAATGAAATAGTTCCAGTGATACAGTGGAGAATCTGTTATTCTTTCCCAATAAACGTGTTTACGCTAAAACTATTATTTGCAGTGCAAACAGTTTGGAGCCAGATCAGACGCCGGGTAACCCGGCGTCTGATCAGGCTCCGAACTGTTTGCCACCAAGATAAACATGAATTATCAGAATTGTCTAAAAGCTGTTCTTTTCTAAGTTTTAGTGCTTTGCGTTTGCGTACGTTTGCGTTTAAACGGGAAAGAATAACAGATTCTCCACTGTAGATATTCGTAGTGGGCAGAGTTTTAAATATGAGTATTCAGCGAGAGGAGGATTTAGCAGGGTACATAGGCTAGTGAAAGCAATACTCAGTCACTTTATTTTGACACTGGACCGACCAGTCCTAGCCATGTCCTCATTATAGTATACTTATCTGCAAGTTCAGGAGGTTGGATATAGTAAAATCAGTATCATGTGCCATATTAGAATAGTAGTGAAAGACTAACTGACGATTGTATACCATTATTTTCATTCACAACAATCCAGAAATCAGAAACGCAACACATTTATTTGGTTAAACTCATTACCCCATAGCCTGTTTCTAGTTTTGAAGATAGGTGACAACTTTCAGTCTGCTTTAAACTACCATCTGATAGAATATAGAAAGTTTTTTTTTTATGATGCATATTCATGATAGTATAATGTGGAACTATTTTCTTAAGTGGGGGAATAAATTAAATGCATAAAAATGTGTATCAATGGAGTAAAGAGTTAACGGTTTGATTTTATTTTTACACGTTTATCAAGATATAAGCCACACCCTTTAGAATAGGGAAATCTAATTTTGCAAATATTGTAGACCTAGCTCATTTATGAATGAATGAATGGTGTTTTACGGCCCATCGACACAAAAAGGTCATTTAGAGCCGAAAGCTCATTTATGATATTTTAACAGCTATCAGCTGTAGTGGTCAAAGCTCTTTTCATTCTTCCGAGTATTGATCCTGAACAGGTTGTACCTTTTCTATTGTGGTG
The DNA here is from genome assembly GCA_922989275.2 of Gari tellinella. Lineage (NCBI taxonomy): Eukaryota > Metazoa > Mollusca > Bivalvia > Cardiida > Psammobiidae > Gari > Gari tellinella. Next base: position 78,415,251 of record OV277858.1, read on the forward strand.
CCAGAGCTTAGTGTACCATATCTGCAATATTAAGTCATAACCCCACAAATACACATTTTTATGCCTGAAATTCATTCATCTACTGAAAAAAAAAATCCACTTTATATAGGTCTTCATACGTACCATATGAAATATTTCTCTATCCTAGCAGATGGTAGCCTAAAGCAGGCTGAAAGTAAAGAAGAATGCACCTGAAGGTGCATTCTGCTTTACTTTCAACCTGTTTTAAGAGTTCACCCATCTTCAATCTAGAAACAGACTATGAGGATAATTTGTTAAGAAAGGCCTTTTTCTTGTGACAAAACTTACGGATTGTGTTTGATCAGTCATATTAATGTAAAGATTTTTACCTTAATATCAAATTATAATTTTATAGTTTTCCATATTGATATACATGTACGATGGATTAGATATACAGTAAGTAACATTTACAAGCTTGTAGTAAGTGACAGTTGCAAAAATGGAGATTTTGAAAGACAGGTTACTGTTTAATGCTGGACAAAAGTAAAGCAAAAAGCTTAGGAGCTTTCTGCTTTACTTTTTATCTCCATTATGCATGTCACTTGTTTGTGTCCACACTCGTGATTTTTAGTCTTTTAAATGACTGCTTAATATAAGTTTATCTGTATACAAATATCTTCATGCCACTATATTGTTGTACATGTATTTATATCTCTATGTATATCCGGTGAAAGGGATATTAACATATAGCCTCGTTTATTGACCTGTCAGTCATGAATAACGCAGAGGTCAAGGGACAAATTATTTTTAGTCTTCATCAGTTATTATTTGTCTCCGCTGATTCTAGGCATATTCTTTGCAGTACTACGGAAAGAAACGGGAAAATTCTGAGGATCTATTTATTTATGTTGAAATGATATCAACCAATATATATATAGCTTATAAATTTAGGCCTACCATTTTCAATGGCTATGTAAGAGTCTTCTCGAACTAGGATAATTTTACACATAGTATTAGTTAACCTTTTCCCTCATAGCCTGTTTCTAGTTCTGAAGATGGGTGCCCACTTAAAGCAGGTTGAAAGTAAAGCAGAATGTGCCTTAGGGCACATTCTGCTTTACTTTCAGCCTGCTTTAAGCCACCATCTGCTAGAATATAGAAAATATTTCTTATGATCCATATTCATGACTAAAAATTGGCAATATTTTCTTCAGGGCAGGAATAAATTAAAGGCATAAAAGGGCCTATTTATGGGGTAATGGGTTATGTTAGGGTTTTCTATGCACGGAATGTGTCTGAAACAAACGGAAGCTAGTAAAAGTTTGGCCAATGTTAAACCTAGCTTGTCGTATTACCTTATGTTTATAATGACTGGCAGGTCAATAAAACCAGACTATACCATCAGCTAAAAGGCATTTAACATATACTATTGTGAATTTTCAATCATTTTTATCTTCTTAACCCTTTACCTCATAGATACACATATAATTATTCCTTCACTGAAAATACAAATAGTTAATCGTAAAAAATATTTTCTATATTGTAGCAGCTGGTAGCTTAAAGTTTATTGTAAAAAATATTTTCTATATTCTAGCAGATGGTAGCTTAAAGCAGGCTGAAAGTAAAGCAGAATGTGCCTAAAGGCACATTCTGCTGTACTTTCAACCCGCTTTAAGTAGTTAACCCTTTTCAATACTAGAAACAAGCTATGGGGTAAATGGTTAATACATGTGGCATCAAAAAACAATTCTTCATTCATTACTAGGCTAAAAACTGTATACCAGTATTATGGTATTAATTCATTATTATCCTATTTATGACCAGCATTTTCATAAACTTGAAAGTTCATTTGCAAACAATGTAGACTCCGATGAGACACCACACTATGTTGTGTTTCATAAACGCCTGCTCTGTTTACTGTAATATCTTTTCAACAACAGAAACAATGGAAAAATCCATTAAATGTATTCAGGCATGAATGAGAAATCAATTGCTGTCATTCATTGAAATTAGTTACATTATTTGATAAAGTAGTAGCAAATTACAAAATGTATGCCTTATTACCACCATATGGATATGATACTTGTATACTGACAGTTCTAGTACAGCTAAGGTGCATTAAGAAACCAAGATTATGTATTTACAGTGCTCCCTCTCTACAACGGCACCCATTGGGAGACAAAAATTGTGTGCGCTGTTCGGACGGAGTCATTATAGGGAGGGAAATTGTCTACATTTTGCAAACAGCTTGAATCCAGATCAGACGCCGCGTAACGCCGCGTCTGATCTGGATTCAAGCTGTTTGTCACATGTTTAAAAAATTTTCCCCGTCAAAATGTCCATTGTGTAACTTGAGAAAAACAGCAGACGACAAATTTAAGCAGACGATATTGCAGCAGTAAAAGCCTTAAGACATATTTGTCCTTTTTTTCGGGAACTGCTGCAAATGTCATTGTAAAAGAGGGAGTTGTTGTTAGGAGGGCCGTTGTAGGGAGGGAGAACTGTACAATTGTGGTAGAACAGTACTCTTTGCATGCTCTTGGTAAAACTGTTTTTATGCCCCAGGCATCTACTGATGCGGGAGGCACATATTGGTTGTCCTGTTAGTCCGTCTCTGTGTACTAGGTTAACCAGATTTTGCCATTTCAATTGCATCAACGCCACTTTCTAGAATGCTTAGACACTTATACAGTTGTTAGGGTAAACCATTCCCAATCCATTCATATCACCCAACCTCTATTTAACAGTGACCTCTTTTGGACTTGCATTATTTAAAATAGTTTTGTCCTGGTTAACTAGATTTTATCAATAGGCCTGACATCAACAGCACTTACTAGAATGCTTGGGTACTTAATTATATACATGTAGTTGTTGACTTCGACCATTCCCAATTCACCCACATCATCCAGTCTCAATTTAACCTTGACCTAATTTGAACAAAGAAAAGATTCAAAATATATTGTCAAGGATGCCAGCAGGGGCATAAGCACTTATTGAACTTAGTCTCGTTATCTTTGCAAACAGTTTTGATCCAAATGAGATGTCGAGTAACTTCATGTCTCATTGGGATAAATACTGTTTGTTAATCTGACCCTGTTTTGAAAATATTTTTTTTAATGAAAATTCTAATTTTAACCCATTACCCCATAGCCTGTTTCTAGTATTGAATATAGGTGACTACTTAAAGCAGGTTGAAAGTAAAGCAGAATGCACCTTAAGGTGCATTCTGCTTTACTTTCAACCTGCTTTAAGCTACCATCTGCTAGGAAATAAAAATTATTTCTCATGACACATATTCATGACTGTAAAGTGGAACTATTTTCTTCAGTCTAGGTATAAATTAAAGGTGTAAAAAAGCGTATTTATGGGGTAATGGGTTAAAACAGGAACAGACAACGCAAATGACAGTGTTACCCAGCATTCAAAGAGTAAATTGATATCAGATATATAGTATTTTGACGTTATTATTGTATGTTGTTGACAGCTGTGAATTTTTATATTAAAGAGAAAACAGCCTTTCACGTGCTCTTTAGATTTCAGCACTTCATTTTACATTTATAAATCTGTATAGAAGGGACACATTAATAATCTTCTTGATCATGAAGTTTACAGCTTAGATATTTGACATATTGCATTGGTCTTCAATAATTATCTAAATAATGAAGTTTAGAGCTTATATGGAGTAAAACCTCTCTATTATGACCACTACAAATAAGGATAATTGATTGTATAAAAGACTGGTGACAGCTTCAAGCAATGTGACAGTAAAGCAGAAAGCTCCTTTTGGAGCTTTCTGTTTTACTGTCACCTTGCTTTAAGCAGTCACCTGTCTTTACCACCTAATAATTGACACAATTTAGTGGTAGTAATAGAGAGGTTTTACTGTATTTAGCATTTAGCATAATCCATTGGTATCGACTTATCAAATTGTGCCACTCTGTGTCAAAATCGTTCTCATTATAATATAGGGCGCAGAAGTCTTACAAAGACTTGCATAAGACAACTTTAACATTTTGCATGCTAGAAGCGAAAATATGATTGCATTCACAAACAGTTTTGATCTAGATGAGATGCTGCATAATGCTGCGTTTCATCAGGATCCAAAGTGTTTATATCTCTGACCCTGTTCTTGAAAAGAAATTTGAATTTTTAAAATATTTTTTTAACACAAGCAGACAGCGATTGTTGCAGAGAAAATAAGTAAGCAGCAATGAGCATGCAAAGAGATAAAAAACTTCATGTATTGCAGATGCTCCCAAAGTTTGGTAACAACTATTTCAGGGCTTCCAGATAAGGGGGAGTAAACTGAACAAATCCAACATTTTCTCACTCATATCAGCACCAAATTCTATGGTGTTACTACTTGTTAGAATCGTCTCTTCGAGACGATTCTAATGAGTAGTAACACCATAGGGTTTAATGCAGAAAAAAAGATTTTAGTTTTTGAAATACTCCTCTTATCTGGAGCTGTAACATTCTTGCATTTACCAATCATTCAAAAGATGCATGGACTAAGGTTAAGTGACGTCAAAGCATGACTTGTATTTGCTGTATCTTGACGATATCTAAATCGGATATTAACACTACACGTAAATGGTGTTTAGACTCAGGTTATATGAATGTTTCTTGAATTAACCCTCGTCCTTTTTGTATTTACAAACTGATACAGTCGAACTTGGATATCTGGAACTCGCTTAACTCGAACTATCCAATAGTTCGACACATGAACTGCATTGTTTCATGCTTGGTTAGGTCGAACATACCCATATTTCAAGGTTAAAATGTGGCTTAGCCACGTTTAAACTTTGAAATACGGGTATGTTCGATTTAACCGAGTTCGAGATATCAAAGTTCGACTGTATTTGTGTCTATATTTCTTAAAATTAATCTGTGTTAACTCTTCCAACACCATGGACCTGTTTAGATATATTTATAACATTTGCAAACAGTTTGGACCCAGATCCTCTGATCCGGGTCTATACTGTTTGCTAATTAAAAGCAGTACATGTATTAATTAAAGTACCCAGAATTCCAAGTAGACTGGTTCATGATTTGGTAACTAAAATGATCCACAAGGGAACCTAATAGCCCACAAGAGTTACTTAGTGTTGAAAGAGTTAAGATGACATAAATTATGGGTTTAAGAAGTTAAGCCAGCAAGAAAACACCAAGCAAAAAGTATAAATAATATGGGGTTAAGGCAGACCAAATATGCCTACATAATAGTTTATACAACTACAAGGATAGGGTCAGTATAGAAACTGTTGCAAACGCAAGAAAAAAGGGACTTCTCTTTGTTAGATATTCAGTGAAATCCCTCTATTACAATCACTAAAAAGTAGAGTAGTTGATTTTATTAAAACAGGTGACAGTTAAACTCTTTCAACACCACAGACCTGTTTAAAATATAATCATTACATTTGCAAACAGTGTAGACCCAGATCAGAGGGCTCCTATAGGAGCCCTCTGATCTGGGTCTACACTGTTTTCTAATTTAAACCAGTATTTTTACACTACCCAGACTTTAAGTAGTCTCCTATAGGAGCCCTCTGATCCGGTTTTACACTGTTTGCTAATTTAAACCAGTATTTTTACACCAACCAGAATTCAAAGTAGACTGGTTCATGTTTTGGTAACTAAGAAGATCCACAAGGGAACCTTATAAACCACCAGAGTTACTTAGTGTTGAAAGAGTGGACCCTTTGACCCCTGAATATAGACAAATCCAATTTTCAATTATCTGTAGTTCACTTTTGACTATTTAAGGTTGATTCCAATGCTATTTTGCAAAATGACAAACAGTGCAGATCCTGATCAGAGGACTCCTATAGGAGCCCTATGATCACGGTGTCTTCGTTGTTTGCATAGGACATGTGTGGGTGTTTTGCTAATTAGGAGTATACGTTAGGCTTGAATGTGTTAACTCATTGAGCCCTAGTGACGCATATATGCGTCTTTTACCAAATGTGTACCTGTGAAGAGTTCACTTGTCCTATGCAAACAGTGAAGTCCCTGATCAGAGGGGATCAGAGGGCTCCGGCAGGAGCCCTCTGATCAGGGTCTTCACGGTTTGTCATTTTGTAAAATATTATAAAAAACAACCCTAAATAGTTGAAAATGGACCAGCCTTTATTGCAAACTGGACTTGTCCATTGGAAGTTTCAAGGAATAATTAGTTAAAGCAAGATGGATGGATAGCAGAAAGCTCCTATAGGAGCTTTTTGCTTTACTTTCATCTTTAAGCAACCACCTGCCTTAAATATAGAAAACAAAAGTGTATTTAGTGAAAGTAATAGAGTGATTTTATGGTAGATAAATATTGTCAAACACAGACTTCTGTGCATCTATACAGGAGAAACATTGTTTTTATATAATTTTTTCTTGTATCTGTATCGACATTTGTTATTCACTATTACAAGTTAAGTAAATAAAGCAGTTTTACCTGTCTACTGACTTTTTGTTCTTGTGTCTCTTCTATGTGTTTTCTGAACCCATTACCCCATTTTACACCTTTAACCCATTACCCCTTAAAAACGCCTTTTTACGCCTCTTACTTATTCCTCCACTGAAGAAAAAAGTTCCAGTTTATACAGCAAAGAATATGTACCAAAAGAAATATTTTCCATATCCTAGAAGATGGTAGCTTAAAGCAGGCTGAAAGTAAAGCAGAATGTGCCTTAAGGTTAATTTCAACCTGCTTTAAGTGGTCACCTGTTTTAAGTGGTCACCTGTTTTAAGTGGTCACCTGTTTTCGAAGCAAGAAATAGGCTAAGAGGTAATGGGTTAACCCATAACCTGTTTCTAGTATTGAAGACAGGTGACCACTTTAAGCTACCATCTTCTAGGATATAGAAAATATTTGTGATAGTGCATATTAGTTTCTGTATGAAGTAGAACTATTGTCTTGAGTGATAGCGTAGAAAGGCGTATGTATGAGGTTATGGGTTAATTTATTCCCCTACAGAAAAAAATAGTTCCACTTTACACAGTCATGAATGTGAACCATACATATTTTCTATATCCTAGTAGATGGTAGCTTAAAGCAGACTGAAAGTAAACCAGAAAATGTGCCTTAAGGTACATTCTGCTTTACTCTCAACCTTCTATAAGTAGTTACTCATCTTCAAAACAAGAAACAGGTTATGGGGTAATGGGTTAAAAATCCTGATCATGAGGTCAACTTATTCATTTACTTTATAACAAAAACTTGCCCAGAATCACAAGGCCAAGAGCTTTAACCCATACCCCATAAATACGACTTTTCACGCCTTTTCATTTATTCCTCCACTGAAGAAAATAGTTTCAATTTATACCGTCACAAATAAAAATCATAAATTTTTTTTCTATATTCTAGCAGATATTAGCTTAAAGCAGGCTGAAAGTAAAGCAGAATGCGCCTTAAGGCGCATTCTGCTTTACTTTCAACCTGCTTTAAGTGATCACCTATTTTAAAAACTAGAAACAGGCTATGGGGTAATGGGTTAATAATTTTCCTGCTGATCGCAACTTCATTGTTGTTTGGAAACAGTTTGGATCCAGGTAATGCGGTGTCTGATCTGGATCCAAACTGTTTGACACTCGTCTTTAGGTTCCTTTACCTATAAAATGTATAAATCTAAATTTAACAAATTTTGCAGACAACATTTTTAAAGCAGAAGACATCACAGCAAGATAAGGGTTAACTCTTTGCATGCTGGGTAATGTTTTCGTCTGCAACAATTGTCGTCTGCTTTTGTTCTAAAATGTGAATTTTTCAAAATTTCTTTTAAATTCAGGGTCAGAATGGCAAACAGTTTTGATCCTGATGAGACGCCGCATTATGCGGCGTCTCATCTGGATCCAAACTGTTTGCAAAGGCAATCAATGTGGTGGATATATCCGCCACTAGCATGCAAAGAGTTAAGATAGTTATGTATTTCTGTTTAGTGGTTATCTTAATCCATTACCCCATAGCCTATTTCTAGTTTTGAAAATGTGTGACTACTTAAAGCAGTTTGAAAGTAAAGCAGAATGCGCCTTCAGGCGCATTCTGCTTTACTTTCAGCCTGCTTTAAGCTACCATCTTTTAATATGTAGAAAATATTTCCTTTTGTACATACAGATGACTATTAAGTGGAACTATTTTCTTCAATGGAGGAATAAATTAAAGGCGTAAAAGGCGTATTTATGGGGTAGTGGGTTAAAAAATTGTGTTTTGTAAATGACAGGGGGTTACATGTACAGTGCTCCCTCTCAACAACGACACCCAATGGGAGACAAAGATTGTGTGTGTTCGGAGGGAGTTGTTATAGGGAGGGAAATTGGCTTACATTTGCAAACAGCTTGAATCAAGATCAAACGCCGACTAATGCGCCGCCTATGGTTTTTCTGTCAAAATGTCTAATAAGTGATTTTGAGAAAAACGGCAGACGAAAATTTTAAGCAGATGATATTGCAGCCGAAAAAGCGTTGGCCATAATTGTCTTGTTTGGGGAACAGCCTCAATCGTTGTTGTAAGGAGGGAATCTTTGTTCAGAGGGTCATTGTAGGGAGGGAGCAATGTAAATGTTTGTACATGTATTTGGATTTTCTTGGTTGGGACAAACCATGCCTTTGCTGATCTTAACACATTGAGCCCTAGTATAATCGTCATTAACAAATCATATACCTGTCAAGAGTACACTTGTCCTATGCAAACAGTGTAGACCCTGATCAGAGGGCTCCTATATTGTGACAAACAGTAAAGACCCTGATCAGAGGGCTCCTTTAGGATCCCTCTGATCTGGGTCTTCACTGTTTGCATAGGACAAGCGTACTGTTCACAAGTACACTGTTTGCAAAGGACGCCATTATGCGATATTAGGGTTCAAAGGGTTAAGGAGGGTATACTGGAATCAGCCTGTCAGTCGGTCGAGGAGTTGTCTGTCGTCGGTTGGTCCGTATGCAAAATCTTGTACGGTGAACTTCTTCAGGTACAGTCTGATTTGCCTGACACTTGGCATAAATGGTGGTCAGGAATAGTAGATGTGCAAGACACAAAGTTCTGGTCTCTCAGGGCTCCAGATAAGAGGTAGTTATTTCAACAAATCAAACATTTTCTCACTATTTCAGCACCAAATCCTATGGTGTTACTACTCATTATAATCGTCTCGAAGAGACGATTCTAATGAGTAGTGACACCATAGGGTTTTATTCAGAAATAAAGATTTTAGGTTTTGAAAAACTACCCTTATCTGTTGCTCTGGTCTCTTTGAACTTGACCTCTGGCCTTGAATGATAGATGGTTTGTCCTCAAAATCTTGTACGCCAAACTCCTCTTTCAGTTTCAAACTAATATTTACTTTTTTATAAAAACGTTTGACATACATTTACAAATTACTACTTTTTATGCTAAATCTGGTTGCCAATTTCTTTACCCAGATCAGCCCTCTGATCAGGGTCTACACTGTTTGCTTATTTTGAGAAGTATTTGTTAAACTACCAAGAATTCCAAGTAGACTGGTTCATGTTTTGGTAACTAAAATGATCCACAAGAGAACATAATAATCCACAAGAGTTACTTAGTGTTGAAAGAGTTAAGCAGTCACCTATTTAAGGTGGTTCGCGGGTCAGCTTATTCTGTGTCAGAGTTCTTTGAAACCTTGATTAAATTGAAATATACCATATGGAGAGTGAAAAATCGTTAAAATAAAAAAAAGTTAGTGCCGTTTTTTTCTGACAGGACCTTTTGTCGAGAAAAGCTCCTTTTTTAATAAACAGGAATATTTTCTTTATAAAATGATATAACTCAATAATTTCTGTACATTCAAGTAAACTGTACAGAGACTATAAGATATTGTGCAAACAAAAAATATTTCATGACTTATTTTCTGGAAATATCAATATTTTAAAAAAGTCAAATTCGGAAAAAGTCACTAAATCTCAAATTACAAAAAATCTAGTCGTTTGACATACACTAATTTTACTCTTATTAGATAGATATTACTTAGTTCTACTAGTCCCAAAAGTTTTATGAAAATCTACAGTGGAATTTACATTTTATACATGATTTCCAGAAATTCTGACAAAATGTTAACACAAAACGAGTAACCTCCCTTGGGTTCAACTTTAAAATGCCGTCAGCTCAAAATGATACCATAAGTCAAACCTGTTATAATGGACCATTAAATTCGGTAGCCTGTAGATCTTTGAAGACAGGTGACTGCTTCATACAGAACAAAAGTAATGCATAAAAGCTCCTTTAGGATCTATCTTTTAGCATTACTTTTGTCCAGTGTTAAGCTGCCATCTGTCATGTAGGCTATAAATCCTCACAAAGTTTAGTTGTCACTTGACTATACTTGCATCTGATACTATTCATTATTACATGACTAAACATAGCCTGTCCTTTGATCACTGCGTTATGGATTAACTAGTCAATAAAATCGGACAATTTATTTAAAAAAAAAGTTTTGAAGCGAGTGGGAATCGAACCTAGAACCTTTGCATTGCTAGTCAACCACCGTAACCAACTGTGCTAACAGAGAAGACACTGAATATCATCCAACTTTTCTTTATCTAAATTTTCTACTATAAGCACGTGCCGAAAAGATCAGGTGAAAGTCATCAGCATTTCCGGAACTCGAGATGCGGGCCGCCCGCTGTCGAACCACCTTCATCTTTCCACTCTGCTGGTTATGGCGGAACGAGTGAAGTAATCGATTTGTTTACTGATCACTACTACAGGTATTGTCCTGTATACATGGGTGAAAGGAAACTGGGTTAATGTTATATGCCTGTGTATTGGGGTAAATAACAGTCCTAACACCCGACATAGATGTAGGATAATTTATTTGGTGAGTTTGAAACATGACATGTTCACTCCTTGAACCCTAATCCTGCATATAGGCGTCCTTTTCAAACAGTATACATGTGAATAGCACACTTGTCCTGTGCAAACAGTGAAGACCCAGATCAGAGGGCTCCGAAAGGAGCCCTCTGATCAGGGTCTTCACTGTTTGTCACAATGCCAAACATTGTCAAAAACAACCCTTAAAAGTCAGAAATGGACTAGACATAAATGGAAACTGGAATTGTCCATTTAAAGTTTCAGGGAGGAAAGAGTTATCCCATTACCCATAGCATGTTTCTAGTTTTGAAGACAGGTGACCACTTAAAGCAGGTTGAAAGTAAAGCTGAAGACGCCTTAAGGCGCCTTCTGCTTAACTATCAAGTCTGCTTTAAGCCACCATTTTCTATAATACAGAACGTATTTCTAATGTTGAATATATATAAAATTTAAATGTATAAATTACAACTATTTTTTTCAGTGAAGTGATAAATTTGAGGCGTATATATGGGGTAATGGGTTAAAAATATTTCGCTGCTAGGTTTTATAGTCTGCTTAACACTTGTCCTGCTGTGATACGTCTGCTTTGAAATTGTCGTCTGCACAATTTGTTAAATTTAGATTATACAATTTTAACTCTTTCACTGCCAAATTGTATTGTCTGCACTTAAAAAATAAGTAGAATCGTCTGCACTTTTTATAGTGTCAAGTTTAAGGCAGTTTTGACTAAAGAAATGTAGATACTAGTGTCAAACAAGAGCTGCATGCGGCCCTAAATCGCTCACCTGGTACAAACAAACCTTACTGTCATCACGGTGAATAAACGTACACAGGATATAGACACCGAAGTGATTAGGAATTGAAAGCGAAGTAGCGAGGTGAGTACTTTTATTACGTTTATCTCTAAAATCTTCTTACAAATAAAGTAAACATGAATTGCAAGATAGTCTGTAGACATATGTGACCACACTGATGCCAGGAATATAAATAAATTCACCTGGAAGACTGAATAAAAAGGCTTTAATCACTGGCAATAGTTGCATCTTTGTCAACATTTGTCATTATTTTCGCTGTATAATCCACAAGAGTTACTTAGTGTTGAAAGAGTTAAGCAGTCACCTATTTAATCTTTCCACTCTGCTGGTTATGGCGGAACGAGTGAAGTAATCGATTTGTTTACTGATCACTACTACAGGTATTGTCCTGTATACATGGGTGAAAGGAAACTGGGTTAATGTTATATGCCTGTGTATTGGGTTAAATAACAGCTCTTACACCCGACATAGATGTAGGATAATTTATTTGGTGAGTTTGAAACATGACATGTTAACTCTTTGAACCCTAGTCCCGCATATAGGCATCCTTTTCAAACAGTGTACATGTGAATAGTACACTTGTCCTATGCAAACAGTGAAGACCCTGATCAGAGGGCTCCGAAAGGAGCCCTCTGATCAGGGTCTTCACTGTTTGTCACAATGCCAAACATTGTCAAAAACAACCCTTAAAAGTCAGAAATGGACTAGACATAAATGGAAACTGGAATTGTCCATTTAAAGTTTCAGGGAGGAAAGAGTTATCCCATTACCCATAGCATGTTTCTAGTTTTGAAGACAGGTGACCACTTAAAGCAGGTTGAAAGTAAAGCTGAAGACGCCTTAAGGCGCCTTCTGCTTAACTATCAGTCTGCTTTAACCCTTTCCCTTATAGAAGCGACTTTTAGCACATGCATTTTATTCATCCGCTGAAGAAAATAGTTCCAATATAAACCGTAATGAATATGTGTCATATTTAATACTTTCCATATTCTAGCTGGTAAAAGCTTAAAGCAGGCTGAAAGTAAAGCAGAATGCGCCATATGGCGCATTCTGCTTTACTTTCAACCTGCTTTAAGTAGTCACCTATTTTCAAAACTATAAACAGGCTATGGGGTAATGGGTTAAGCCACCATTTTCTATAACACAGAACATATTTCTAATGTTGAATATATTTAAAATTTAAATGTATAAATTACAACTACTTTTTTCAGTGAAGTGATAAATTTGAGGCGTATATATGGGGTAATGGGTTAAAAATATTTCGCTGCTAGGTTTTATCGTCTGCTTAACACTTGTCCTGCTGTGATATCGTCTGCTTTGAAATTGTCGTCTGCACAATTTGTTAAATTTAGATTATACAATTTTAACTCTTTCACTGCCAAATTGTATTGTCTGCACTTAAAAATAAGTAGAATCATTTGCACTATTTATAGTGTCAAGTTTAAGGCAGTTTTGACTAAAGAAATGTAGATACTTAGTGTCAAATAGTTTCAAACAAGAGCTGCATGCGGCCCTAAATTGCTCACCTGGTACAAACAAACCTTACTGTCATGGTGATGTCAAATTGGTTAACTTTCATTTAGCAATATCAGGAAAACCCTAACAACCCACTGACAGTCATGTTTTTAAGCTAGCAAAGTCATTTGAAGAAAAATCTGGTAGAGGGTTACCAATGGATCCTCTGTGTAGAATTATTTTCAATTTGGACCAGTAATCAGTTTTCACCAGTTTTCACTATAAGCGATCATAGGTAAATTCACTCCCATAATGATTATTAAACTTTTCCGATACAGTAAATAAGGAAAACTTGACCCACCCACTGGCGGCCATCATTTTTAAGATAACAAAAATATTTCAAGAAATCTGGTAGAGGGTCATCAACAAATCATTTGTGTAAAACTATTTTCAATTTGGACAAGCAGTTGAGAAGATTTTTAAAAATTTGACTATACAGTAATATAAAGAAAACATGCCCAACCCACTGGTGGCCATGGTTTTTAAGATAACAAAATTGTTTTATGAATCTGGTAGAGGGTCACCTATGGCTCATTTGTGTGAAATTACTTTGAAATGGGACCAAGAGGGTCATCAATGGGTCATTTGGTTAAATTATTTTCAATTTGGATAAGTAGTTTCAGAAAAGAAGATTTTTAGGGTTGTTACTATACAGTAATATAAGGAAAACATGCCCCACCAACAGGCCGCCATGTTTTTTAAGATAACAAAATTGTTTAAAGAAATCTGGTAGAGGGTCACCTATGGCTCATTTGTGTGAAATTATTTTGAAATGGGACCAGTGGTTTAGAGTTCAGATGAGCTCGATTTATGGTTGAAATCGGATGAATAGGTCAAGAGTTATCTGCCCTTGAATTACTGAAAATGCCATATCTAACAGCGTTTACACTCTTGCAACAAGTTTTCAATGGATTTTGATTATACTTGCACACAAAGTATATAGCTATAAGTTCTCTAAGGTGTGCAATTATGGTTGGAATTTAATCATTGTGACAATAGTTATCTGCCCTTGATATACTTTGAAATGCTAGAAAAGGCTTCATTTCATAATTGTTTAGGCTCTAGTTATCTGCCCTTGATGTACTCTACTTTACTAGAATTATGAGGTTGTGTTCCAAAATTGTTTACAGCTTTACTACAAATTTGAATAGATTTAGATTAAAACAGGTGAAACTCAAAGGTAAAGCTATCAGGCTTCATTACAACAGGTGAGCGATATCAGGGCCTTCAAGGCCCTTGTGTTTAAAGTGGTTTGGAGAGGTTTTGAGTGGTTTAACCCATTACCCCATAGCCTAGCTATTGCTAGTTTTGAAATCAGGTGACCACTTAAAACAGGTTGAAAGTAAAGCAGAATGTGCCTTGAGGCACATTCTGCTTTACTTTCAGCCTGCTTTAAGCTACCATCTGCTACAATATACAGAATATTTCTTATGATACCTATTCATAGTTGTATAAATTTGAACTATTTTCTTCAGTGGAGAAATAAACTCAAATCGTTAAAAGGCGTTTTTATGGGGTCTTTACGGTCTTTAGACAGACCCTATGAATATTCAGTGGGAGAAGGATTAATCAGCCTTCACATTGCCTTTATTTCAGGTACAAATTAACTGCCAGGATGAGCAAACTACCCGAACTCCTCTCATTACGGGTTTACGACATTCTCGACAAAATTGGGTTGTCAGAAAACATACGTAACCTTCACAAGCATTTAGCTCTTAGCAATGACATCCTGAGTACACTGGAGTATGATCTTAGGTCTCTTGGTTATACAGCATATACGTTTGGTAGTTCTTGTGAAGGAACTACCACACATGGCCTGCAATCAGATATAGACTTTCTCCTGTCTGTTGACACACTGCCTGTTTTTGAGAACTCGAGTGACGCACCAGAGTTTGGAAGTGCTTTGCTTATTGTACACGAGGAAGGGACTTATCCAGGCTATGTGAAGCTGCAGTGTTTGGAATATACAATTCCCATGATGGCTGGGTTTGGCCTCTTGAATTTTGATGCATATGATACAAACGAGACTGGGAATATTTATAAAAGGCATCTTCCTGAAGCAATAGAAGGATACTCAGAAAGAAATGGACCAGCAGACACATACCGCTTTGAAAGTGGAGCTTCTTTTGATAGGGTAAAGGCAATGGAAAGCGACTTTATCCCACAGTTTGCAAAGAGCTTTCTAACCAAATATCGACCATATAACTGGCCAAAGAAAGAAGTCGTAGACACTATGGGGAGCCTTGGGTGTTTCTATGTTGGTGTTGGTCATCCAAACAGTGCAGATCACCAAACTGAATGGAGACTGTCTTTCTCGCGTCAGGAGCGAATGCTAATGTTCAACCTCAATGAAACACAGCACAAGTGCTATGTTTTATTGAAGATTATTAAGAAAGATATAATCGAGGCTGAAATTGGGAAGACAATTAGCTCATACCACTGTAAAACCTGCCTGTTTCATGTTATAGAAAACACCCCAGCAGCACTGTGGAGACCTGAAAAGTTGTGTCAGTGTGTTATATTGTGCTTGACGACACTCCATGGATGGGTGTACCATTGTTATTGTCCTAATTTTTTCATCAGGGAAGAAAATATGTTTGACAGGAAAGCTATTCAAATCAACAGAACACGCTTGTTGAACATTCTTCAAAGTCTTATTGCGGATCGGTACAGATTCTTTTCTACGCTGAAAACTGACAGAGTAGGTGAGATGCTTACACAAAGAGGTGTGCACTTGGCGCCATCATGCCGACTTTATGCCTCTGTATATGTATGCCATCGCTTTCAAACCATGGTTGGAGATGTCATAAACACAGACCCTCGCAAATACAAGGTAAAGTCTCTTGGACTAGTGTCTGGAGTTGACCACCCTGCCGTCATAGACACGGCTGTCCTTGACATGGTAACAAACATGTCCTGCATACGAGGCTACTCAGAGTTTGAGACAAGGAGGGCCTTGTCTTACCTACAACCCTTGTTACACCTCAACATGGCACAGTCTCTCATCTCACTCTGGTTTAGGGCCACCAGCAGACAGACTTCAATACACCTCATCAAAGCCTTTGATTATCACTTCAGACAAGCAGAAAGCCACAGCACCATATCAACAAACCTTGTATTTGCCACAGTGCTGTATCATATTGGCAAACTTGAGGAGTGCCAGAAACTGCTGAAGCAACTGGAAAACAACTTCAAACCAACAATTGCCTCAATTTGTTCCTGCCAGGCAAAAGTGTTCAAATCAAATGTGTATACCTGGAAACATCTGAATCTTGAGAACATGACATCATTCAAGTCATTTCAACAAAATGCCACGGCACCATGTGTTCAGTTTGTCAAGTCTGATGTTGAAATAATTCCAACAGCACTCCGATATGAGATGTTCCGCTCTAGCAATGTACCTGAATCCCAGCGACACAGAAATATAGATTACTGGTATGACGTTGCTGTAGTCGATGCAAGAGTATACTTGTACTTTCTACAATACCTTGTCTACACACAGCTGGGTCCTCCTGCCCAAAAACATGCTGCACTAAATAAACTCCGCTCAACAGTCTTGCAGCCTATGGAAAACCAAGGACATAGAGAAACTGCGTGTAATCTTCTGGGCTGGATTTACCTTCAAGAGGGCCATTACACTGATGCCATAGAGTGGTTTGTGGCATCGTGGACGATAAGGCCAATCCATAATGCTGCCAAATGGCATGTGCGCCAGTTGATGGCAAGAATATTGAAAGGCAGATTACTGAATGCAATGCAACGCTGACAAACACGAACAGTCAGACCTGGTCCCAAGGTTATAAAGCTATTGAGTTGAGTCTGGAGTAGTTCTCAAGCATTTGATTGGTCAGATTTGAGCCTAGGCTCAAATCTGACCAATCAAATGCTTGAGAACGATATCAGACTCAACTCAAAGTATTTATAACCTTGGACCCTGGCCCTAAGGTTATAAAGAGCTTGAGTTGAGTCCGGGATCATTCTCAAGCATTTGATTGGTTGGAAATGGGAAACACTAATTCTGAGGGGGTTGGAGGTTATGTGGAGGTTTTAACCAAAATTTTCACAAATTCAGTCGAAACCCGATAATTCTAACTTGCTTTAGTTCAAACATACCCATATTTTAAAGTTAAAACGGGGCTTAAAATACAGGTATGTTTGACTTTAACAAGATTGAGTTATCGAATTTCAACTTATTAAATACTGATACAGTTGATTTACATTTGTATGTGAGTTCGAAGTATTGATTTTCGACTGTACCTAAATTTTAGCAGCAAATTAAATTGTATTAAATAGAATCATCAATATAGGTTTTCATTTCCTTCACTTTTTTGGACATTATGAGCCTGTAAAGTGTGGGTCACAATGTTTAATTAAACAAAAGAAATATATTTAGAGCTTTGAATTTCTTTGTCCTCTATGTATAGCTACTACATGTAAAGTCAATCCTGTATTAACCCATACCCCCATAAATACGCCTTTAATTTATTTCTCCACTGTAGAAAATAGTTCTAATTTATACAGTTATTAATATATATCATAAGAAATAAGTTCTATTTTCTAGAAGTTGGTAGCTTAAAGCAGGTTGAAAGTAAAGCAGAATGTGCACATTCTGCCTTACTTTTAACCTGCTTTAAGTGGACAACTATCTTCAATACTAGAAACAGGTTATGGGGTAATGGGTTAACCCTTTGAACCCTAGTCCCGCATTTAGGCGTCTTTTTCAAACAGTATACATGTGGAAAGTGCATTGTCCCATGCAAACAGTGAAAACCCAGATCAGAGGGCTCCTTACGGAGCCCTCTGATCTGGGTCTTCACTGTTTGTAATAATACAAAATATTGACAAAAAAAACCTTAAAAGTCAGAAATGGACTAGACTATAATGGAAACTGGGTTTGTTCATTTAAAGTTTCAGGGAGGAAAGAGTTAAGTGACAGTTGAAATAGGAAACCTGTTAATCCTTTCAACACCATGGACCTGTTTAAAATATACTCATAACATTTGAAAACAGTGAAAACAGGATCCTCTGATCAGGGTCTACACTGTTTGCTAATTTAGACTAGGATTTGCTTAACTACCCAGACTTCCGTGTAGACTGGTTCATGTTTAGGTAACTAAAAAGATCCACACGGGAACCTAATAACTCACAAGAGAAACTGAGTGTTGAAAGAATTAATATTTAGATACAGGTGACTGCCTGCCCTGTCACTGAAAAGCAGGTGATCTTAAAACAACCCAACAGATGAAATTGGATATGTGTACTCTTCACAGGTACACTGTTTGTAAATGACAAGTATAACCACCGTTTGGACACAATGGAATAACTCTGCAGGAGTGACATACGTCAGTCACAAAGGATTTGAAATAAACAACAACCAGCAGTAGTATGGTAACAATATAGAGCTCTTTATTTACATGCAGAGATCTATGATATAAACTTGGAACTAGTGCATTGTAATAAGTGTTATCTTGTCACAACTATAGACATACACAATGGACCAATGTGTATTCCATCCCCCACTTATCCTGTACCGTACAGAATTCCATTTCAACACATTGGGGTATACACTAGCAACATGTATTGAATTCGTAGAAATGTTGAAAAATAGATACAGTAAAACCTCTCTATTACAGCCACAAAATTGTACATGTATTAATTATTAGGTGTTTATGACAGGTGACTGCTTAACTCTTTGAGCCCTAGTCATGCATATACGCATCATTTCCAAACAGCGTACATGTGAGGAGTACACTTGTCCTATGCAAACAGTGTAGACCATGATCAGAGGGCTCCTTAAGGAGCCCTCTGATCAGGGTCTACATTGTTTGTCATTTTGACATATATTGTAACAAGAGGGCCTGAAGGCCCTGATATCGCTCACCATTTGTAATGAAGCCTGATAGCTTTACCTTTGAATTTCACCCTTTTTATTCTAAATCCATTCAAGTTTTGTCGACCTACTCTAGCATAGTAGAGTACATCAAAGGTAGATAACTAGAGCCTAAACTACTGAAATGAAGCCTTTTTCTAGCATTTCAAAGTACATCAAGGGCAGGTAACTATTGCCACAATGATTACATTTCAACAATAATTGCACTCCTTCGAGAACGTATAGCTACATCCTTTGTATACAAGTATAATCAAAACCCATTGAAAACTGTAGTTGTAAGAGTGTAAACGCTGTAAAATATGGCATTTTCAGCAATTCAAAGGTAGATAACTCTTGATCTATTTGTCCAATTTCAACCATAATCACCCTTTTTCGAACTCTTATGGTCATATACAATCTGGGCAAGTTTGAGAGAGCTTGTATAAATATTGTGGCCTCAAGAGCGTAAACACTGTTAAATATATCATTTTCAGCAATTCAAAGGTAGATAACTCTTGACCTATTGATCCGATTACAACCATAATTGATCTCATCTGAATTCTTATGGTAATATACAATCTGAGTAAGTTTGAGAAAGATTGGATAAAATGTGTGGCCTCTAGAGTGTAAACATCGTTAAATATGGCATTTTCAGCAATTCAAAGGTAGATAACTCTCAACCTATAAATCTGATTTCAACCATAATCAAACTCATCTGAATCCTTATAGTCATATACAATCTGAGCAAGTTTGAGATAGATTGGATAAAAATTGTGAACTCTATAATGTAAACACTATTAAATATGGCATTTTCAGCAATTCAAAGGTAGATAACTCTTGATCTATTTGTCTGATTTCAACCAGAATCGAACTCATCCGAACTCTTATGGTCATATACAATCTGGGCAAGTTTTAGAAAGATTGGATAAATACTGTGCCCTCTAGAGTGTAAACACCGTTAAATATGGCATTTTCAGCAATTCAAAGGTAGATAACTCTTGATCTATTTATCCGATTTCAACCAAAATCGAACTCTTTCGAACTCTTATGGTCATATACAATCTGGATAAGTTTGAGAAAGATTGGATAAATACTGTGGCCTCTAGAGTGTAAACACTGTTAAATATGCATTTTCAGCAGTTCAAAGGTAGATAACTCATGACCTATTTGTCCGATTTCAACCATAATCGAACTCATCCGAGATCTTATGGCAATATACCATCTGAGCAAGTTTAAGAAAGATTGGATAAAATTTGTGGCCTCTAGAGTGTAAACACTAAAATTGTTGACGCCGCACAACGGACGACGGACAATCAAGGATTGCAAAAGCTCACCCTGAGCTAGCTCAGGTGAGCTAAAAATCAACCCGAAAAAGTGAAAAATGGACTAGACTAAATTGAAAACTAGAATTGTCCATTTGAGGTTTCAGGGAGGAAAGGGTTAAAGCAAGGTGACAGTAAAACAGAAAGCTCCTGCAGCTGTCACTTTGTTTTAAGTAATCACCTTTCTTTTATACAATCAATTAGCCTTTGTTTTAGTGGTCATAATAGAGAGGTTTTCCTGTGCTGAATTCATAGATTCAAATGTAACAATGTTGAAAATACAATGTAAATAGAGTCAATCTTGGATAGTTCGAATTAAGTGAGTTTGAGATATCGAAGTTCGACTGTAGCTCCAAAATGAGCTTTCTGCACTAATAAGTATTGCTCTGCTATCATTGTCTTCAAGAAAAACCCATGTACAGTAAAACCTGTATTAAGCAGTCACTTAACTCATTATCCCCTGAAACTTCCAGTGGACAATTCCAGTTTGCAATAAAGGCTGGTCCATTTTAAGTATTTAGGGCTGTTTTTGGTAATAAATTGCAAAATGACAAACAGTGAAGTCCCTGATCAGAGGGCTCCTGTAGGAGCCCTCTGATCAGAGACTTCACTGTTTGCATAGGACAAATGTACTCTTCACAGGTACACATTTGGTAAAGGATGCATATATGCGTCACTAGGGCTCAATGATTTAAACATGAAACAATGACAATCATATACATGCATTTAAGGTCTTAGCACAAGTTTCAACACAGGTACCA
Organism: Gari tellinella; assembly: GCA_922989275.2. NCBI lineage: Eukaryota > Metazoa > Mollusca > Bivalvia > Cardiida > Psammobiidae > Gari > Gari tellinella. The sequence goes on from OV277858.1 coordinate 78,436,301, forward strand.
TCACAATATAAACACGTAAGATCAACAAAAATCACAATAACATCATAAAATACATAAGCTCAAGTACAAGCACATAATAACTAACTAACACCCTCAATATAAAAACAACCATAATTATGATCAACACTCAAGCTTTATACAAAAACAATCAACTTATGAAAATACAAGAACATTGTTTTACAAGCACGTTGAAGAAGAAAACAATATATGTCATTCTTGCTTAACCCATTACCCCATAGCCAGTTTCTAGTTTGGAATACAGGTGACCACTTAAAGTAGATTGAAAGTAAAGCAGAATGTGCCTTAAGGCATATTCTGCTTTACTTTCAGCCTCCTTGAAGCTATCATCGTCTAGGATAAAGCAAATATTTCTTACGAAAAATATTCATGACTGTATAAAGTTGCACTATTTTCTACAGTGAAGGAATAAATCAAAGGCGTAAAAAGGTGTATTTATGAGGTAATGGGTTGACCTTTCCTTCTTCAGTTTTCTCTTTTTATCGCCTCTTTTCGCATCCAGATAGGTGGCTGCTTATCTCATTGACCCGTGAAACTTTAAAATGGACAATTCCAATTTCTTACTACCTAAGTGCATTTTTTACTGCTGAGGTTTTTTAACATTATTCACATGTAAGAGTTCAGACCCTGATCAAAGGGCTGAGGAGACCCATGAAGCGGGTTTACACCGATTGCATAGGACAATTGTGTTATTCACAGGTATACTGTTTGTAAAATATTTTTTTGTCATATATTCGTCACTGGGGTTCAATGAGTTAACTCTTTGAACCCTAGTCCCGCATATAGGCGTTCTTTTCAAATAGTGTACATGTGAATAGTACACTTGTCCTATGCAAACAGTGAAGACCCAGATCAGAGGGCTCCGAAAGGAGCCCTCTGATCAGGGTCTTCAATGTTTGTCACAATGCCAAACATTGACAAAAACAACACTTAAAAATCAGAAATGGACTAGACTAAAATGGAAACTGGAATTGTCCATTTAAAGTTTCAGGGAGGAAAGAGTTAAACCAGACTAAAAATAAAGCAGAAAGTTCTTGAAGGAGCTTTCTGCTGTACTCTCTGTCTTCTTCAAGCAATCAACTGTCATAAACATTGAAAAAGCTAAGAAAAGAAAGTTAATTAGATAAAATTACTTTCCTTAGTACATTGTATGATTACCGGGTATCACTTAAGTCATGATAATTGATATGTGCAATATTAACTCCTTTCTTGGACAAGACTTTGAGTCAAGATTCTGTGACAAAAATGCTAACCTATTTCTCTACAGAAGTCCCTTTTGACAACCTTACCCATTCCTCGAAAGAAGCTTTTTCATGCCTTAACTATGCCAATACAAAGAAGAATATTCCTACATCCCAACAGGTACAAGTTTGACCAATTACTTTGTAAATCCCAATTTTTATTCCTTTAATTCAATTCTCTACTTAAGAAAATAGTTCCACTTTATACAGTCATGAATATGCGCCATAAGAAATACTTTCTATATCCCAAAGCAAGTTGAAATCCTTAAAGCAGGCTGAAAGTAAAGTAGAATACTCTTTCAGGAGCATTCTGCTTTACATGGTTACCCATCTAGAAATGAGCTATGAGGTAATGGGTTAAAGTTGGCAGAAAGTAAAGTTGAAAGCTCCTACAATTGTGCTTTACCTTCTACCTGTTTTAAACACTACATACAAATTATGGAGGAAAGAGCTAAGCCAGAATACTTGACCAATCATGGAAAACCTATACATGCAACAAGTGAAATACCCTGTGGCTAAATAAAATGTGCTAGTTTCAAGATTTGAGTGTTTGTCCCATCAAGGTGTATAACTAAAGCAACACTACGTATGCCTTTAATTTTTCTTCTCATATGATGTATTATACCCCTTTATTCCATAGACACCTTTGTACATATTCAATTAATTCCTCGATTGCAGAAAATAGTTCCAATACATAGTCATGGAAATATTTTCTAAATTCTAGCGGAAGGTAGCTTAAAGCAGGCTGAAAGTAAAGCAGAATGTGCCTTAAGGTACATTCTGCTTTACTTTCAACCTGCTTTAAGTTGTCATCTGTCTTCAAAACGAGAAACAGGCTATCAAGTAAAGGGTTATATAGTATGACTTTCCCTACACTTAGGCTATTACATATATAGTGGAACCTATATGAACTAACCAATTACCCCATAAATACGCCTTTTTACGTCTTTAATATTTTCCTCCTCTGATGAAAATAGTCCTACTTAATACAGTTCTGAATATATACCATAAGAAATATTTCCTTTATTCTAGCAAATGGTAGCTTAAAGCAGGCTGAAAGTAATGCAGAATGCGCCTTAAGGCGCATTCTGCTTTACTTTCAACCTGCTTAAGTGGTCACGTATCTTCAATACTAGAAATAGGCTATGGGGTAATGGGTTAAACACAATTAAGTCAAACTGAAAATACTGAGCTTTGCAATCTTTAAGCTGTCAATTTTTGGCAATCTAAGGCAAATTAAGCCCCTTTAAAAAAGAAATGGTAGAAAAAACATATCGACAAACTTATGTTATGTAACTATAAGTGTTGCACATAAAATAATCAGTATTCAACATATAGTGAATCTAACACCACCGTGAGTGTCAGATAAGAATATCCCACCCGAGTTTTGAAGATATTTTTGGAACACGAGGCTTTGCCGAGTGTTCCAAAAATATCTTCAAACGAGGGTGGGACATTCATCTGACTGTGACTGTGGTGTTAGATTTATTTTCTCACCTCTTCAACCCTAAAAACGCGTTTAACTTGCTATGCAGTGGCGAGTTGTATTTTAATGCGCCAATGTGTGCATGACGACGTCATAACAACGGCAATAACAACCAATCATAAGATAGTTCGGCTTGTCTGTCCGGACAGATAAGGTTATCTCACACCCCCTAGATTTCGGGATATCTCTGTCCGAGAGGTGAGAAAACTAGATCTCTACTAAAGAAATCAACAAAGAGACAAAAAGCTGGGTGATCTCAACACAGGTAGACTTATAGTATGAGTCACAATAGATTATACATTGTTCAAAAAGCACATTGTATTGCATTGTTGTATTTATTCCCAATATACGGGGAATACGTAAATAAATAATTGTAACATTGCATTGTCAGTTCTGCATTTTTTTTTCAGTTATAAACCTTTCCCTTATTCATTCTCCCCTGAAACAATCAATGGACAATACCAGTTTCCAATATACCCTTTCCTCCCTGAAACCTAAAATGGACATTTCTAATTTTCAGTTTAGTCTAGTCCATTTTTGACTTTTTTTTGGTTGATATTTACCGGTACAATATATGTCAAAATGACTAACAGTATAGACCCTGATCAGAGGGCTCCTTAAGGAGCCCTCCGATCAGGGTCTACACTGTTTGCATAGGACAAGTGTACTCCTCACAGGTACGCTGTTTGCAAAAGACGCATATATGCGTGACTAGGGTTCAAAGAGTTAAGTCTAGTCCATTTTGGATTATTTAGGTTTGATGTTTCCAGTTTGCACTTATTAAGCAATATTTTCATTCACTAAACCAGTTGGTAACAGGTGGCAGCTTAATGCAGGATAAAAGGAACACAGAAAGCTCCCACAGGGATCCTGCATTAAGTAATCACCTGTCATTTTTCTCAAAAAGAGTGTTTGGTTTTAGAGATATTTTACTGTATAAGATTACCAAGGGAATGGAAAAAGATTATACATGTACATACAATATCAATTGATAAGAGTAGTAAAAATTTATTTAACATGAATTCTGAAATAGACAAACTTACACAAAAATATGTTTGCATTGAACGATAAAAATATTTATTCTCTACAACTAACATGGAATGAAGTCACAGCATAGTGTGGAGGCCTAAACCCCTTCCCTGCCATATAGTTCAGAGTACAACGATTATTTGTAAACAGTCTGAATCGGAATCAGGGGCCTGTTTCATAAAACTTTGTACGACAAAAACAGTCGTAAATCAAAACTTTAAAATAAATTTAATTTCTGATTTCTCTATCTAATCCTGTCTTGTGACATCTCATTGGAATCACCTTTTCAAGACGATTCCAAAGAGATGTCACAAGACAGGATAAGATGGAAAAATAAATAATAATTGAGAATTTTATAATCTGACTTACGGCAACATTTGTCGTACAAAGTTTTATGAAACGGGCCCCAGACCCTGTGTAATGCTGTATCTGATCAGGATCCAAACTGTTTGGAATTCATTACGATATTACCATTACTCAAAGTCAATTTACTTATAATTTAAATTTGAGGAACAAAATCAGACAACAATTGTTTAACCCTTTACCCCATAGCCTGTTTCTAGTTTTGAAAATAGGTGACTACTTAAGGCAGGTTGAAAGTAAAGCAGAATGCGCCATAAGGTGCATTCTGCTTTTCTTTCATCCTGCTTTAAGCTACCATCTACTAGAATATAGAAACAATTTCTGATGTGGCCTTATTAATGGCAGTTTAACCCTTTGAACCCTAGTCCCGCCTATAGGCGTCCTTTTCAAACATTGTACATGTGAATAGTACATTTGTCCTATGCAAACAGTGAAGACCCAGATCAGAGGGCTCCGAAAGGAGCCCTCTGATCAGGGTCTTCACTGTTTGTTATAATGCAAAACATTGACAAAAACAACCCTTAAAAGTCAGAAATGGACTAGACTAAAATGGAAAGTGGAATTGTCCATTTAAAGTTTTAGGGAGGAAAGAGTTAAAAGGCATATTTAATTATTTATGGGGTAAAGGGTTAAGGAAGATGGCTTCATGGCAGTAAAGAGATTAAGGAGAAAATGTTTGAAATGAATAACCCATTACTTCATTAATTAATTCCTCCATTAAAGAACAGAGTTCCACTTCATACAGTCATAGGTATGCACTATAAGAATGTATTCTATATTCTAACAAATGGTAGCTTAAAGCAGGCTGAAAGTAAAGCAGATTGCGCCTGGAGGCACATTCTGCTTTACTTTCAATTTCCTACTTCCAGAGGTAACCTGTCTCAAAAATTAGAAACAGGCTTCGGGGTAGAAGGGTACCAGGTAGGCTTCTATCTGCTAGGATGTAGAAAATATTTCTTAAGGTGTATATTTATTGCTATAAAGTGGAACTATCTCTTCAGTGGAGGAATGAATTAAAGGCGTAACAAGAGCACCGCAAGCCGGGCACATTATACGCCCGTAAAATCGATCTTAGAATGTAGTCATACCAAAACCCTATCAAGGTAAAAACAAAAGGGGAAGAACCGGGTTACCCTGAAAGTTAGGGGTTATATGCTGACCAAGTTTCGAAAGGATGGGAATAAATTTGTTTGAGAACGAGAGCTACAAACAAAAAATGCCCGTTTTTTGACGATAAAAGGGGCATTACTCTTGAATGTCAGGGGCAATCTTGCTGGTTATGGAGCTTGACCGAGACATTATGGTCATACACATGCTGACAAAGTTTCAAAAGGATTGGATAAATTTATTTGAGTTAGAGAGCGGACAAACTAAAAAATGCCCGTTTTTGACAAAATAAGGGGCATAACTCTTGAATGTCTGGGGCAATCCTGCTGGTTATAGAACATAACAGAGACATTATGGTAATACACATGCTGACCAAGTTTCAAAAGGATTGGAATAAATTTCTTTGAGTTAGAGAGCGGACAAACTAAAAAATGCCCGTTTTAGATGAAAAAAGGGGCATAACTCTTGACTGTTTGTGGCAATCTTGCTGGTTATGAAACATAACCGAGACATTATGGTCATACACATGCTGACCAAGTTTCAAAAGGCCTGAAATAAATTTGTTTGAGTTAGAGAGCGGACAAACTAAAATATGCCCGTTTTTTACGAAAAAAGGGGCATAACTCTTGAATGCCTGGTGCAATCCTGCTTGTTATCAAACTTGACAGAGACATTATGGTCATACACATGCTGACCAAGTTTCAAAAGGATTAAAATAAATGTGTTTGAGTTATAGAGCAGACAAACTAAAATATGCCCGTTTTTTACGAAAAAAGGGGCATAACTCTTAAATGTCTGGGGCAATCCTGCTGGTTATCGAACTTGACCGAGATATTATGGTCATACACATGCTGACAAAGTTTGAAAAGGATTAAAATAAATTTGTTTGAGTTAGAGAGCGGACAAACTAAAATATGCCCGTTTTTTACGAAAAAAGGGGCATAACTCTTGAATGTCTGGAGTTATCCTGCTGGTTATCGAACTTGACCGAGATATTATGGTCATACACATGCTGACAAAGTTTGAAAAGGATTAAAAAACATTTCTTTGAGTTAGAGAGCGGACAAACTAATATGCCCGTTTTTGACAAAAAAGGGGCATAACTCTTGAATGTCTGGGTCAATCTTGCTGGTTATCGAACTTGACCGAGATATTATGGTCATACACGTTCTGACCAAGTTTCAAAAGGATTAGACTAAATTTGTTTGAGTTAGAGAGCGGACATGAAAAAGTTAACGGACGGACAGACGGACAGACGGACGGACGGACGGACGGACGGACAGCGCCACGACATAATACGTCCCGTCTGAAGACGGGCGTATAAAAAGGCATAACTGTTGAGTAATGGGTTAACTCACTTTCATCTGGAGCACCTATATCATACAACACCAGAAGTGCATATAAAAATGTAATCCACATATTTAGACATTTGATGTACATATGAAAAATCATTAATGATTTTGACAAAAACTTTTTAATTCCGAACAAAAACATTGCATTGAACTAGATGTAAACATGCCTTTAACCCTTTCCTTTATGGTGAATACTTGTTCATGCATTTTTCATGCTATAACCTACATAATATTTACTTTTTATGTATCTACCCTGTCCCAGGGCTGCAATTTCTCCGGATTTTCCAAAATCTTCGTATTTTTAACCTTGCAGACGGCAGCTTAAAATAGACAGAAAGTAAAGCAGCATACGTCTTAAGGTGCATTCTGCTTTTTTTTCAACCTGCTTTAAGTAATCATGCTTTAAAAATAGAACATTTTGAAATCTTATGATTTTTCATGATCAAATTATGGCAGTCCTGCTGTCCTGACAAAGTAGTGTTTTTTCTCAATCCTGATATTTGGATTCTTAAAGCACAATGGAAGTAACACAGAAAGTTACGTATGGAACTTTCTGCTTTACTTTTGAACTGCTATAAGTAACCACCTATCTAAATCTATTATTCCATCAATACCCTTTTTAACACCTTTCATTAACTCCTCCACTGAAGAAAATAATTCCAATTTTTAATAATTCCAATTTTAACAGTCATGAAGATATTCCATTAGAAATATTTTCCAAGTCCTAGCAGATGGTAACTGAAAACTGGCTGAAAGTAAAGCAGAATGTGCCTTATGGCACATTCTGCTTCTCTTTCATCCCTCTTTAAGTGCAGCTGTCTTCAAAACTAAAAAAGTGATATAGGGTAATGGGTTAAACACTGTCAAGTCAGGGCTGCCATTTCTCCGGATTTTTCCTAAAACTCCGGATTTTTTCCCCAGTTCATGGTAGCTTAAAGCAGGCTGAAAGTAAAGCAGAATGCGCCCTAAGGCGCATTCTGCTTTACTTACAGCCTGCTTTAAGTAGTCGCATGTCAACAAAACAAGAAAAAGGCTATGGGGGTAAAGGTACGACTCGTAAAATCGCACTTGAAAAATGCAAATTAGGAAATCTTAGGATTTTTCATGTCAACGTATGGCAGCCCTGTCAAGTAAGCTATCAAGGAAAGAGTTATTGAAATAGAACATGAAAAGATGACTGATAATTTCATTATCATTTTGATAAGACTTGCTGTTCATTTGTAAAACATTATCATAATTATACTAGAACAGCAACTGCTCATGCATTGTATCTGCGATTACTTATAAAAAATACTGTATGCTCTTAAATACATAAAAAACTTTCAAAATACATGTACCTCTAAAATGGCACCCTATGTTCCAATACACAGATTATGCATTACCGGTAATTCAGACAATTTTTCAAGAAATATGGGTATACAGTCGAATTTCGATATCTCGAACTCGTTTAACTCGAACTATCCAATAGTCCAACATATGAACTGCACTATTTCATGCTCGGTTTAGTCGAACATACCCATATTTCAAAGATAAAACGTGGCTTAGCCACGTTTTAACTTTAAAATACCGGTATGTTCGACAAAACCGACTTCGAGATATCGAAGTTCGACTGTAGTATTTTAAATACAACATATGGAACATTTTACAACACAATTTTTAAAATTGATGATCTAATAATAACAATAATACATCAATTTTTTAATCTTGTTCGCTGTATATCTGATCTGGGTAAACATTGTTGATGAATATCAGATTTACTGTATACCCCCAGTTTATACACCCTTGGGGACGATGCAAATTCTCAAAACAAATAAAAAATCCCATATACATAAGCCATTTTCACAATTTTGACTGTATATTGTCTAATTTCAGTTAACCATTTGAAGAATAACAAAAATTTGTCTACTTCCGAACTGTTATTGCCCAAGGAATGCAATTAGAATAATTTTACAGCATATTTCAAGAAAACAAATAATGCAGGCTCCAAACTGTTTCAAATTATAAAAAATACAAAGCCCTTTTCAGAACTCATAAGGTTTATAAGAGGCTATGATAGCCCTGACATCGCTCACCTTACAGTTTTATCTTTAAGTTTCGCCCATTTCCAAAATCACCCTTACAGCCATATAATACATATTGACCTATGTTTTTACTCCACAAAACCCATTTTCGAAGTTGACCTAGATTTTGTCAAGAATAACATTTGGAAGCAATTGAATAGAGATTGACACCAAATTGTGGCCTCTTAAGTGTGTTCTCAAGATTATGATTTGACCTAGTAACCCACATTTTGAATCTACATAGCACATGTTCGAGCTTGAACTAGATTCTGTCACGAACAATATTTGGAACAAGTTTGACAAATATTGATCTGTGGCCTCAAGTGTGTTCACAAGAAAATGTTGACTCAAAATGCACAACCACACTGAGCACAGCACCATCACAACAGCTCGCCACTAGCACACTGTGCTCAGGTGAGCTGAAACACCATAGCTAATTAGCTATACATTTTCCAAAATAACAATGATAAATTTTGTAGTGGCATTCTCAGCTTAATTACAGTAAACTTCTCTATTACAATCACTAGATTGTTTTAATTATCATGTGTTTAAGGCAGGTGACTGCTTAAAGCAGGGTAAATGTTAAAAAGAAAGCTCCTTGAGGAGCTTTTTAGTTTTACGTTCACCTTGCATTAAGCTGTCACTTGTCTTTTTTCCAGTCAATTAGTCTTCTTTTTATTTATTTATTATGATTTTACGTTGCTTTTAACAGTATTTCAGTCATACTGCGACGTCCAGCTAATTACAGGTGAAGGAAGACCCCAGAAGCCCTTGATGCACTGTTTCAGGCACAAATTGGCAACTGGGTAAAACCACCGATCTTCTGTTTAGTGGTTGTAATAGAGAGGTTTTACTGTACATGTATATCAGTTCCTGTAATTGATGAGAAACCAGACTTGTGTGTCAGGGCTGCCATAAGTTGACATTAAAAATCCTAAGATTTCCAAAATTGCATTTTTCAAGTGCAATTTTACGAATCGTACAATTACCCCATAGCCTGTTTCTTGTTTTATTGACATGCGACTTCTTAAAGCAGACTGTAAGTAAAGCAGAATGCGCCTTAAGGCGCATTCTGCTTTACTTTCAGCCTGCTTTAAGCTAACATGTACTGGGAAAAAATCCGGAGATTTAGGAAAAATCCGGAGAAATGGCAGCCCTGGTGTGTTCAGAGGGGATCAAAGCCAGGCGAACAGCAGCTTTTACACTTCTGGTCATCAATGGACATGCTGGGGTCCTGTATACCACGGGCAAACAGCTCCACCAGCTGACAATGTGTCCTGTAAGTACACAGATACATACATACAGTTAAACACATCTTTTATGACCACAAAACTGCATTATTTTGTTAGTGTTTAACCCTTTCCCACATAGCATATCTCTAGTATTGAATATAGGTGTCCACTTAAAGCAGGTTGAAAGTAAAGCAGAATGCGCTTTAAGCGCATTCTGCTTTACTTTCAGCCTGCTTTAAGCTATCATCTGCTAGAATATAGAAAATATTTTGTATTATACATATTTATGAATGTATAAATTGGAACTATTTTCTTCAGGGCAAGAATAAACTGAATGCGCTAAAAGGCGCTTCTATGGGGGAAAGGGTTAAGGCAGATGGCTGATTAAAGCTACAGAAAAACACATCTATTATGACAACAACATTGTACAGATTATTTAGTGTATAACTCTTTGAACCCTAGTCCCGCATATAGGCGTGGTTTTCAAACAGTGTATATGTGAATAGAACACATGTCCTATGCAAACAGTGAAGACCCAGATCAGAGGGCTCCTTATGGAGCCCTCTGATCTGGGTCTTCGCTGTTTGTCAGAATGAAAAACATTGACAAAAACAACCCTTAAAAGTCAGAAATGGACTATAATCAAATGGAAACTGGGGTTGTCCATTTTAAGTTTCAGGGAGGAAAGAGTTAAGGCAGATGGCTGCTTCAAGCTAGGTAAAAGTAAAACAGGAAGCTCCTAACGGAGCTTTCCATTTCACTTTCACCTTACTTTAAGCTCCTACCTGTTATTTATATAATCATTTAAGTGGTCATAGAAGAGGCGTTTTTCTGTTCACATCATCCATATGAAGGTTTTTGATTTGATATGGTTTTATGTCACTTTCAACAGTATTTCAGTCATATCGTGACGTCCAGCTAATTACAGGTGGAGGAAGACCCCAGAAACCCTTTTATGCACTGTTTCAGGCACAAATCTGCAACTGGGTAGAACCACTGACCTTCTGTAAGCCCACATGAAAAATTCAAATGACCAGACTGGGATTCCATATGAAGAAGAAAAACACTCAGGCAATATACACAGTAAAACTCAAACAAATAAATTTTGCCCTATTCTAAAATAAATTCTCCACACTACAAGTTTTTTAACCAGATAACAATGCATTCTCAGCACATCTTTTTAATTATCTATTTATAATACCGTATCTCTTTCAAAGACTGTTTAAGAGAGAGAAAGCAGTCAGTAAGATGATGTGCATGTTATATCTCTGCTAAATAGAGCTCCTCTATATTGGTAACTAGTGCAAATGTGATTTCATGACTAAAGAGGATAGCAACTGTGATGCATATAAATTTTATCTAAGGATCACAGGATTTAGTGCATACATGAAGAAGAAAATGTTGGTAAACTTGAGTTTACTTCCTCTTTTGTGGAGCCCCATGTAATCCATTACCCTATAGCCCATTTCTAGTTTTGAAGACAGATGACTACTTCAAGCAGGATGAAAGTAAAGCAGAATGCACCTTAATGCCTCGCTCACATTTGCTGTGGCTGCCGTACGGCTGCCGCACGGCTAATCATTTCTACGGCGAGTAGCAATTCCCCGGCCGCCGCAGAATTCCTACGGCCGCCGTGTGTTGCGCTCACATTTGCTGCGCGGCGAGATTTTATTTTCGTGGGGTTAAAAAACCTGCGGCACCCGTACGGCCGCCGTGCGGCAGCCGTACGGTGACCGCACGGCGACCGTACGGCAGCCGTGGAAGTCCCACCAGATACCCTGCAACCAAAATGCTGCTCCTGCTACACAACTTGGTTTTGCTACATGTTCACACAACTAATATCAGTTCAACAACACCATGAACTCAAAGGACACATTTGGACAGCAATTTAGAGCATCTTAATCCATGTTAAGATAATATACATGTTTTACATATATGAACAAAAGTACAAATGCACAATAGGAAAATTGACCATTGAGTTACGGCGGCCGCACGGTAGCCGTACGGCGGCCGCACGGCAGCCGTAGAACCACTATGCGGCGTGTATTTCTACGGCCGCCGTAGAAATGAAAAAATGTTATAACTCCGCGTTATAATTCTACGGCGAGCTCTATGGCCTGTTAAATATTGGGATATGCCGTGCGGCTGCCGTAGAATCTCTACGGCCGCCGTAAGATTATCTCGATTTCACGTTTCTGCGGCCGCCGTAGAGCAAATGTGAGCGCACTATAAGACCCCATCTGCTTTACTTTCAGCAACCATCTGCTAGAATGAAATATTTCTTATAACTCATTTTCATGACTGTATATAGTGAACCTATTTTCTCCAGTGGAGATATCAATTAAAGGCGTAAAATGAAGTATCTATGGACTAAAGGGTTAAGATATGAAACTTTACCTCACTCGGAGTTGAGGCGAGCCAATCACTTCCCCATCACAGTTCCACACGCTTGTTTTGTCTATGAGGCGTTTTAACTTGACACGCTTACTGTGTGTCAAACTCTTCCCCTCCACTAGTTTATTTAAATCAGAATCATCACAGGTACGCAGTGGACGGAAGGAGAACTCTTTGACACGATGCATCTCAACAAAGTCCAGGTTCTGCCTCTGTAAGAGTAAAGTACAGTAAAACCTCGCTATTACGACCACTAAATTTTGTTATTTATTAGGGTGTTTACGATAGCTGACCGCTTAAAGCAAGGTGACAGTGAAACAGAAAGCTCCTTTAGGAGCTTTCTGTTTCATTGTCACCTTGCTTTAAGCTGCCAACTCTCTATTATACAATCAATTAGCCTTCGATTTAGTGGTCGTAATAGCGAGGTTTTACTGTAATTCATTTACATTTCCATCCATGCAATTTGTAAGTTTTGATACAGATTTGCTTGGCTTCTGATCTGGCTCCAAACAGTTTGACTCATATTTAATAAGGAACACTAAAATTGATTCTTTTTCTCTGATCAGGATCTCTCTGTTTGTCACTTTTACAATATATTGTAGAAATCCATTCTTAATAGTCAGAAAAGAAGTAAAATTAATTATTAACTGGATTTATCTATTTAAAGATTCATGGAGGAATCGGTTAAGTAATCTGTGAAAACTCTACCACAATACTTACCTCTTCCCCTTTAGCTGTACGCAGGAGGAACTTGAGAAAGTCCATTCTGGAGCAGTCTGACACCAGGATAAGATCCATACAGCCATCGCCAAGGTGACAGAATGGTGACATCCCTGGCGGACTGAGATCACAGCTACATGTCATTGACACACTGTTTACTGCCGCAAACTTTCCTATCACTGTTCGCCATTCTCCACTTTGTGGTGAATCTAGAAAGTTGTACAGTAAAACCTCTATTACGACCTGTCACCACTAAATTCTGTTAACTATTGTGTGTTTAAGGCAGGTGGCTGCTTAAAGCAAGGGGGAAATAAAAAAAAACTAGGAGCTTTTTTTTTTATTTTCACCTTGCTTTAAGTAGTCATCTGTATTTATACAACCAAATAAGACTGCCTTTTTGTGGTCTTTATAGAGGGGCCTTTCTGTATATATACACAAATAAATTGTCAATGTAGCACATAGTTGACAATGCAAATACAACCTAGAGACTATTCTGTGATAAATGTTTATCCTTGATTCTCATAAACCGGACCCTTCCTACATATCCGGAAGCCTCACAAAAACACTTGATATAGCGCGTGCAGTTTGCTTACCTCATCCCAAAAACGGTTCCGGTTAGGTATCATAATAGCCGAAAAAAATGCTGAAAAAACTTTCAATTTTAGTGAAACTTTGAAGAAAAGTATATTTTCAAAAAATGAATACCAAAATTGACCATGTACCTTATTTTTTTAATGTCCCTTTGTAAAATGCTTTCGAATAACATATTTTCCAATATAACTCTAAATTTTTATTACGTGTAGCAAATGTCTGAAAATTGACCTTTCGCATGCAGTATAAATTTGACCCGATTGTGTATAAGTACCTTTGCTACCCGGATGATGACGTCAAACTTCCGGCATAATAGGAATTCGTAGTGCTGCATTTACAGCCGAAGGTTAGTTTGAATAACTGGTATTTGTTTGAACAATGAAGTTGTTTGATTATTTTAAGTTAGAAAACTATTTTTTCTCCATATTCCTTCAAAGTATCTCCCAGTTTCCATATAAATTGATTACCTTTATAATCCTTTTTTGCTAAAGGTTCCGGATAAACGAATGAAGAGGATATATTCCAAATTATGACCTGTACTACTTAAATACTAATTATTCTGTAGGACTCTGAGCAAATGTTATTTTTCCCCTTTAACCCATTACCCCATAGCCTGTTCCTAGTTTTGAAAATGGATACTCACTTCAAGCAGGCTTAAAGTAAAGCAAAATGCGCCTTAAGGCGCATTTTGCTTTACTTTCAACCTGCTTCAAGTCGTCATCTGCTAGGATATAGAAAATACTTCTTATGGTGCACATTTATAATTGTTTAAATTGGTAATATTCTCTTCAATGGAGGTTTAAATTAAAGATGTAAAAAGGCTTATTTATGGAGTAAAGGGTTAAAGGATAGGTAAAACAAAAACAAATTGCAATTCATTGCATCAAATGCGTGTGGGTTTGTTTTTTGGGACCTTTTTATATGAGACACAGATAACGTGGTCTGGTCAGACTTGCAATTACTTTTTGTCTAATTTGGCTCGAAACTGATCATAATGGGTAACAGTATTTGGTGCATAACACATTATCTTGTAGCCTGTTTATATATATATTTTTAAAAGTTTGTTAGACAATTTAACAAATAGACCCAGATCAGAGGGTTCCTTAAGAAGTTATCTGATGAGGGTCTACATTTGTTTCCAATAGGGAATGGGATAAACCAGCCAAAACATACCTAAATATTCTAAGAATAATTACAATGTTATCAATTAACTCTACTTCCATAGCATATTTTTAGTTTTGTAGACAGGTGACCACTTAAAGCAGAAACATATCTTAAGGGGCATTCTGCTTGACTTTCAACCTGCTTTAATCTATTATCTGCTAAGATATAGATTTTTGTTTATGATTCACATTCATGACTGTATAAATTAGAAATATTTTCTTAAGTGGAGGAATAAATTCGAGGCTTTAAAAGGGGTATCTATGGGGAAATGGGTGAACCCCCTTACCACTATCATCCCTGCCTGCAGAGATGGCTCTGGAGTGTTCTAAATCTTCCCTAGCACTATAACATGTATCACACCTGCAAAAACAAACAGCAAAATGCTTCTGAAGACAGAACACATAGTTAAGCATAAGAAATCCATGGGGAAAAAATCCCATGAAAAATATAAGACATTTAGCTGATGAGGCATAGAAGGTGAAGCTAAATTAACCCTCTCCCCCCATAACTTGTTTTGCATATCAAAGACAGATGGTTGCTTAACTCTTTGAACCCTAGTCCCGCATATAGGCGTGCTTTTCAAACAGTGTACATGTGAATAGTACACTTGTCCTATGCAAACAGTGAATACCCTGATCAGAGGGCTCCGAAAGGAGCCCTCTGATCAGGTTCTTCACTGTTTGTCACAATGCCAAATATTGACAAAAACAACCCTTAAAAGTCAGAAATGGACTAGACTAAAATGGAAACTGGAATTTTCCATTTAAAGTTTCAGGGAGGAAAGAGTTAAAGCTGACTGAAAGTATAGCAGAATGCTCCTTATGGGGCATTCTGCTATACTTTCAGCCTGCTTTAAGCTTTTGAGATTGTGTAGCATAAGTAGCCCCCCCCCCCCCCCCCCCCCCCCGCACACACACACACCCCTTTCTTTCCAGCGGCATTTAATTAAATAGGGGTATATACAGTAGTTTAACATGAGAAATCAATAGATCCTAGGAGATGTATATATGGCTGCTTTGGCAAAGAAGGTGAAGCTAAACTCAAGTATTGCAGTGAGTCCAATGATCACATTACAGATACAGTAAAACCTCTCTATTACAACCACAAAACTGTGTTAACTGTTAGTGTGTATGACAGGTGGCAGCTTAAAGCAAGGTGACAATAAAACAGAAAGCTCCTAAAGAAGCTTTCTGTTTTACTGTCACCTTGCTTTAAGCTGCTACCTGTCTTTTATACAACCAATTAGCCTTAGTTTAAGTGATTGTAATAGAGACCTTTTATTGTACAGCGCTCCCTCTCTACAACGACATCCAATGGGAGACAACAATTGTGTTCGTTGTTCGGAGGGAGTCGTTATAGAGAGGGAAATAGGCTTACATTTGCAAACAGCTTGAATCCAGATCAGACGCCGCGTAACGCGGCGTCTGATCTGGATTCAAGCTGTTTGTCACTCGTCACTAAAGTTTGTTATGTCAAAATGCCTAATATGTAATTTTGAGAAAAACAGCAGACGACAACTTTAAGTAGAAGATATTGCAGACGTAAAAAGGTTGGACATCATTTCTTGTTTGGGGAACAGCGGCAAGGGTCGTTGTGAGGAGGGAATCGTTGTTGGGAGGGCCGTTGTAGAGAGGGAGCGCTGTATAAAGACAACAGATGTGAGTGTATCTGTAATACACATATGAAATAACCGTCACGGGGCATAATATTGTGTATGGTTTGCTTTAACCCTTTACTCCATAGCCTGTTTCTAGTTTTTATAACAGGTGAACACTTAAAAGCAGGTTGAAAGTAAAGCTGTATGGAGCATTCTGCTTTACTTTCAACCTGTTCTTAAACTACCATTTGGAAAGATACTGTAAACTTTCTTCTGTGTTTTATGTTCCGAACTTCCATAGTGCAGAATTTTTTAGAGGTGGAGAAAGGCATATTATGGAGTACAGGGTTCAAAAGTGAATAAAACCACTAATATTTCAATACAAATCAATTTTCATAAAGCAAAATGTGAATAAATAACATAAACTACAAATCTCATCAAACTGATTTTCCTTTTTCAAGAAGTTGATTTATTCATGCCTCATTTCAAATTTAAATACAGGAACTAGTTTTAAACTGAACTAAAACTTCGTTTCTGAGAAAAACATACGTCTCCCCTGTATCCCCTTATTCTCTATTACATGTACTTCAGTCAAAATGACCAAAATTCCAAACTGTGTAGGAGCAGTCATCTGCACACAACTTTTCCCTATATAGTCCATGTACAAAAACAATTCAAAGGGCAACAACTTCGGTCAAAAAGTTATAGCCCAAACTTTACTTTCAGCCTGCTTAAGCTACTTAAAGACTGTTGAGGGTCCAAGGTTATCAAGCTTTTCAGTTGAGTCTAAAGTCATTCTCAAGCATTTGATTGGTGAGATTTGAGCCTAGGCTCAAATCTGACCAATCAAATGCTTGAGAACACACTCAGACTCAGCTCAAACGTTTTAAAACCTTGGACCCTGTTAACACTTTTGCAATCCTCATAGTTCTGAGCAGAGCTCTACCCACCCAGTATAACATTTGACTTGGTCTGTCGGATGGCTGTCAGCATTGGGTGTCAGCTGGAATTTCACCTCCCCATAATAGGAGTGATTGGCCAGAAACTTTTTAGTTCCTGAAATATTGTATCAAGTGAAATGCATTGGTATAGGCCTTCTTACATGTACATGTGCTTCCAGGGCTTCAGATGAGAGGGAGTAACCTAAATATTTTCAAAATTGTCTCCTTTATGTTTAAACCAGACCCTAAGTTGTGACTACTCAACCAAATTGTCTCTCTGAGATGAATCTAATGAGCAGTCACACCATAGTTTTGAGCATGTATAAAGATTTTTCAAAATATTCTCCTCATCAGGGGCTCTGTTTCATAAAACTTTGTACGACAAATGATGTTGTAACTCAGATTATAAGTCTCAATTATTATTTATTTCTCCGTCTAATCCTGTCTGATAACATCTATTTGGAATCGTCTTCAAAAGACGATTCCAAAGAGATGTCACAAGACAGGATCAGATACAGAAATCAAATGTATTTTAAAGTTTTGACTTACGACCGTTTTTGTCGTACAAAGTTTTATGAAACGGGCCCCGGGAGCCCTATGATTCCATGTTCTATGTTAATTTCTTGTGGTTTTCACCTTTAAACTATCTCTTCCACTGTGTGGCGAGAGTAGCTATATCCTTTGCAAATCGTGTACACCCACATCTGAGGGATCCTGAAGAAGCCCTCTGATCAGGGTCACTATTTTGTCATATATGAAAACATTTTTTGGACTGCTCAACATAAACTTGGCTTTTCTGAAAAAGGAAGAGTCCATTTGTAAATAAGGCATTGTAACGATTACCACAACTCAAATACAGTGCTTAACATATTGACCACTGGACTTTTTTAATGGACAATTCCAGTTTCCAATTAAGTATACATGTGTAGTCCATTAATGATGTTTCCGCAATAAATTGCAAAATCACCAACAGTGCAGACCCTGATCAGAGGGCTCCCTTAGGAGCCCTCTGATCTGGGTCTACACTGTTTGTATAGAAAAAGTGTACTTTTTATATGCACACTACTTGTAAAAGTCGTAAAAACGTGGCACTTGGGACCAATGAGTTGATGTAAATTAAAATCAATGAAAAGTTTGAAATGATATATTTACAACATGAACGGGTCTTAAAGAGTGAGTTATATGTGTAAACAGCCATTAACCCTTAGCCTGCCACGCACGACTATAGCTCCATATGCAAACAGCTTGGATCCGGATGAGACGCCGAGTAACTCGGCGTCTCATCCGGATCCAAGCTGTTTGACACACTCAGACAACATTTTCAGCAATTTTCAGCAACTTTGAAGCACTTTGAAACTTGAAGCAGACGAGAAATATATCAGACGACAATTTATTTGGCGGGCTAAGGGTTAAAGAGTGAGTTATATGTGTAAACAGCCATTAAAGTAACATTTGGAATACAGCCACTTTGGCCAAGTGGTAAATAGTACAGTAATTAGACTGAAATTTAAAAGTTATTTATTTAATGTGACAGTAAACCACACATCAAATCTGATGAGTGTACAGCAAAAGAAATATAGATATAAACAATGTACACACATTTATTAACCCTGTCTTTGATAGGGGTTTTGCAGTTAATTTTAAACAGGGGATTTCTGATCTTATTCACCCTGAAACTTTAAATATCAATTTAAATCCAGTCAATTTATGACTACTTATGACTAATATATTGCAAAATGACAAATAGTAGAGACCCTGATCAGAGGGCTCCTTTAAGAGTCCTCTAATCAGGGTCTCCACGGTTTGCATAGGATAAGTGTACTTTACATAGGTACTTTGTTTAGTACCGGTAATGAAAATGTCAGAATATACTGCTGGGATTTAATGTGTTAACTCTTTCCTCCCTGAAACTTTAAATGGACAATTCCAGTTTCCATTTTAGTCTAGTCCATTTCTGACTTTTAAGGGTTGTTTTTGTCAATGTTTGGCATTGTGACAAACAGTGAAGAACCTGATCAGAGGGCTCCTTTCGGAGCCCTCTGATCAGGGTCTTCACTGTTTGCATAGGACAAGTGTACTATTAACATGTACACTGTTTGAAAAGCACGCCTATATGCGGGACTAGGGTTCAAAGAGTTAAAGCAGGCTGAAAGTAAACCAGAAAGCCAGAGAAGCAGTCTCTTTTACTTTTTGCCTGATTTTAGCAACAACCTTTCAAGATGCAGACAGGGTTTCCTTTTGACAGGGTTGAAGCATAAACAGAAAATACTTAGAGAAATGTGTACAAATGTGAAAAGTAAAGAAGACATTTTATTCTTTGCCAATATTTTAAAACATGTTTGTGTTAAAAAATAAATAATTCCAACACAGACAGTTTGAAGCCAATCAGACACTACGTAACCAGGTATTTAATCAGGCTCCAAACTGTTTGCACTCAGATTTATAAGGAATGTTCGTCAATTTAACGAAATTGCCATTTTCTACATTTCAGAGCATTGCATTGTGTTTTGCTTGAACAGAAGGGAATAACCTCTTCTTCACTGCATTAAGGGCAGTGTAAACGTAAAGGCACAACACTCTTGCAAATAACTTTACCTGACCAGTCGTATCTCTTTGGTCCCATCCATCGCTTGTTTTCGCTGTCTTTGAGAAGGTCCCCCATATACCCATAGCCAACCAGTGTCACACTGTAGCGATCAAGCTTCTCATTGACTAAGATGGAATTTACATCAATGCCAAGCCTGTTTCCTGTTCAACCATGTAAAACATGTGTAAAGTTAAACTTGTGCTTATACAGATAGCAGCTAAATGCAGACAAGGTTGAAATTAAAGCAGAAAGTTCCAATAGGTACATTAAACAGTTACCTCTCTAGACAGAGCTTAATGCTTTACCATTGTCCTGCTTTAGCAGTTTCTTCTTTAGACAGTTTTATGCTTTTACAAAGGATAGCAATTTAACAATTCCCCATAGAAGCACCTTTTAAAACATTTAATATGTTCCTTCATGAAGAAAATAGTTCCAATTTATACAGTCATGAACATGTACCATAAGAAATATTTTCTAAATCTTAGCAGACGTTAAGATAAAGCATGCTGAAAGTAAAGGATAATGCACCTTAAGACACATTCAACTTTACTTTTAACCTGCTTTAAGTGGTTAACACTTATCAAAACTAGAAACAGGTTATGGTGTAAAGTATAAAGAGTTATGCTCAACAATTGAATACAGTCAGGGCTCCGGACATAGGGAGTAAACTGAACAAATCCAACACTCTCTCACATATTTCTGTACCAAATCCTATGGTGTTACTACTCATTAGAATTGTCTTGAAGAGACAATTCTAATGAGTAGTGACACCATAGGGTTTATTTAGTTGTTTTTTGTTTTGTTTTTTGAAATGCTCCCCATATCTGTAGCCATGAGGGTGTGTGTATATTACTTTATACCTAGAATGATATGAAGAGTTGAGGTGACTGGGTCACTGCAGCCAGTTGTGGAGAATACTATGGTGTTAGTGGACCCTGGAAAGAAAAAAAGCTTTCTTATTACAACAATACTAGCTCAATCAAAATATGTATCATTATAGGTATTTTAAACAGGTGGAAGCTTAGCCCTTTCTCACATTTTCACCTATTTGGTTTCGGGATTTGCCCCAAAGGGAATCGCTATATCCTCTATAACCGTGACATCAAGTTTTTCCCTGCTTAGTGCTTAACCACAAGCGCTCCATGATGTTGGTGACTAAATGACGTCTTTTGTGATGACATTACTACATGTATAAACATAGTCATGTTTTGACGGAAAAAGTGCACAAACTGCATTTATTTGGTTACTTTGTATCATGTTTTAATGATTTAAAGGGATAAAAAAAAACAAAAAAACATTTGTTTTGTTGATGTAGGAGAGGCAAGCCTCGTCCCTGCATGAATTTTCTGACCCTCGGGGAAGAAATTGCTATCCTACATCAACACTCATGGTGGATATTCTTCCACAAAGTCATTCTACCTACCATTCCACTTCCTGATAAATCAAACAATGATTATTGATTTATGATTTTGGATACAGATGACAGCATTAACCCATTACCCCATAGCATGTTTTAAATGTTAAGGATAGATGACCACTAAAAGCAGGTTGAAAGTAAAGCAGAATGTGCCTTAAGGCACGTTCTGCTTTACTTTCAGCCTGCTTTAAGCTATAATCTGCTAGGAAATAGAAAATATTTCTTATGGTACATATTCATGAGTATGACTTTATAAAATGAAATTATTTTTTCTTCAGTGGAGATATAAATTAATGGGGTAAAAACGTGTATTTATGGGATAATGGGTTTTGCATCAATCTAACTTGCAAACTGTGAGAAGTTAGGACAGACAAAGTATCTACCTGCTGGAATGATTCCGACTCGTATCTTTGGCGGTACAGGTTGAAAGTTACCATACTCCTCTACCTGATTCTCCCGGGCAGATCTATTCAGTAAACCGTTCAACACCTCGGAGAACATACCATCCCCACCCACCACCACTAGTCTGAAAAATATACATAGAATATGCAGCATAAGAAATATTTTCTAAATCACAGAATGCCTCTCAAGGAACATTTTGCTTTACTTTCAACCTGTTTTAAGTGGTCACCAAGAAACAGGCAATAGAGTAAATGGTTAACCCTTAAAGCAAGATGAAAGTAAAGCAGAATGCTCCTAAAGGAGCTTTCTGCTTTACTCTCATCTTGCTTTAAGCAGTAATGCTTTAAAAAACAAAATTACCATAAATCGGACTATATAAGTTGGATAAAGGTGAGTAGCTCTAATTGCTATAGAGGGAAGAAATAAATATCTGCAAAAGATAAACAGTGTTTGCCCATCATAAATGCTTACATATTTCTAGCAGCAAAGAAGCAAGTCATGCGGCATCTGCTTACATATCTGCCATCGATAGGTTTGGGAATATCATAACATAATGAGTTACATGTAGTTTATGATTATTATTATTCAGCTCCGACTATATTGGTAACCCCCCCCCCCCCCCCACCTCTCTCTCTCTCTCTCTAGCATATGCAGGTTAGCCCATTACTCGATAGATATGCTTTTTTAAGCCTTTAAATTATTCATTCACTGAAGAAAATAGCTCCACTATATACAGTTGTGAATATCCATCATAAATTTTTTTTCTATATTCTAGCACATGGTGACAAAGCAGACTAAAGTAAAGCAGAATGTGCCTTCAGGCACATTCTGCTTTACTTTCAACCTGCTTTAAGTGGTCACCTATGTTCAATACTATAAATAGGCTATGGGGTAATGGGTTAACACCACAAGTATCAATTACGCTGTGCAATATATGTTATTGCAGATGCGTACCAATATGATAACCTATCTGAGTAGACCACCGATAGTGAATGTTACATAAATTATTCATTATCCTGATAAGTCTATAAATGTCAGTATTATACAATTACATATATTACACTTTATTGCACTTTCATTGGATCGATATGAGAATTTATGGAATAAAGAACAAGAGCTGTCGGAGAACAGCAAAGCTCGCCTAATGAAACCTTTCTTAAATAGGTAACTATCAATATAGGGAAAGTGTATCAGTACATTGATATTCAAGCCACAGAATGAATGAATGAATGAATGAATGAATGACTTTATTTACCGAGGGTAGCCCATTTAGTCTAATGACTAATCCTCCATGAGGCCCTCCATTAAAGTATTACATACATAAATTTCTATAGTTTTAACCCTTATCCTGCTATAATATCACCTCCTTTGAAATTGTCGTTTACAAATTTCGTAACATTCAGATTTATGCAATTTTTAATTATAGAAAACCAAAAAAGAGTGTCAAACAGTTTGTATCAAGATGAAACGCTGCCTGACTAAGCGTCTTATTTGGATCTGATCCGTTTGCAGATTGTAATAAAATCGGGATTAGCAGGTAAAGGGTTAGATATGTACAGACGAAAGCATCTCAATAGCAGATTAAAGAAACATATGCTTTTAAAATACTCAAATATTATGAACCCTACATGACGCAGTGAGAGATTTCCACAGCAGAAAAATCATCAAGATATCCAACACTTAAACAGATATTCCAGGGCAGGCTAGAAACCCCTGAAAACAGCAAAAGCGAAATATATCTAGATCCAGAATGAAAATTAAATACTCAGTCTAAATCTATTACAAACTGAGTTTATATATAGAAGTTAAAACGCCGTTTATTGTGGCACAACGGGAACCAGATTAAGCCAAGCATGCGATATATTTGTACACAATCATGACATCACATAACCATAGTTATATGACGTCATAATGATGACGCTTTCGGAATTTAGAAATTTCCCACGGTCGTATGTAGAAATAGTTTGAAATACAGTAACACATCTGAAAACCGGACACAAACACCAATGGTTCCCCGACAGGCTGGCGCCCAGAGCAGCACGATGGTATTACAGAAAGCTCATATAAGAGCTCTCTGCAACACCATCATAACCCACAACGCAATAGTTAGTCATTAATTCCCTCTTTCAACCCACAGAGGTGTCCAGATTTCAGACGTAACTGTCATATATATCAATAATGTTCGAGCTCCAAATAAGACAAGACGACAGACCACTTTTTATGCAAACAGCTCACCATCACATCAGACCCTGAGTGTCTCAGCACCTGCTGTAGTTATATTGAGCACCATATTTTTTTTAACACATTTAACCCTATCGACGAATATAGATCTACTTGTGATTTACAAACAGTGTACCTGTGAGGACCACACTTGGCCCATGCAAACAGTGTGGACTCTGATCAGACTAGACTTAATTGGTAATTGGAAAGTATCCATTGTCATTGCAGTCTTCAGTTATAAGCAGCTCAGAACGTATGAATGTCGGTACTAAGATAATCAAAAATAGCAAATTGTATTAGTATCATAAACAAGAACTGTGAATATTAACCAGCTAATAAGATTTAGCTATAATACAAAAGAAAGCAACATTTGAACACTTTATAGATCTACACCATGTAAAACACACGCACTGACACCCCGCTGACGGTTCTACCTCAAGAACGTGTCTTCAAAGCTTATGCGATCCCGCCTTGAACCAAAACCGCCAGCCAGATGCAAGTTACGGAGAGGGGTAAATCCAAAGAATCTGCCAGACAATTCAATGCTAGCTGATCAGGATTTACACCATCACCGTATGGGCTACAAGAAGATCAGAAATCTAATACTAGTAAACCGTAACATATATTATGTACAATAACGCAATTGACCCTTCTGTAGAAGCGGTGTAGCCACGCCCCCCTTAACAACAGATAAGCGCTGTAGCTAGGTAGGGCACGCATCTTTCAAGATGGCGACCGAAGCCAGTGAATGATACCGTTTAACTCTTTCCTCCCTAAAACTTCAAATGGACAATCCCGGTTTCTATTTAAGTCTAGTCCATTTCTGACTTTTTAGGGTTGTTTTTGTCAATGTTTGGCATTATGACAAACAGTGAAGACCCTGATCAGAGGGCTCCTTCAGGGTCTTCACTGTTTGCATAGGACAAGTGTACTATTCACATGTTCACTGTTTGCAAAGGACGCCAATATGCGGGACTAGGGTTCAAAGGGTTAAGATATTTATCAGATCATCAGTTTGCCTTTGCCTTTTTTATTTATTTATGTTATTTGAATTTGTTTGGTTTAGAGTGTGTGTGGGTATGGGTGCATACGATCTGGAGCCGTTCATTTGACTGAGAATGCCTTTCTTGTTCTGTTCTTCCTTTAGCTACCCAGTAACTAACGCAATCTGCAATTAGAACTTGCTACTAAGTTTTGCTGTTAATCCTACAATTGATCACGAACAAATAACTTTTTCTTTCAAGATCTTATATATTCTAACATAGTGATACATATACTTATAAGTGATATCATTGACACGTGTCTTATACCATCGTGTTAATCAGACGCACGTGTCATGCAGCGATAACCATTTCGCGTTGAAATAATCGTCTTCGTTATTTTCATTGTCTGCATTATTGTTATAAAATCCGATTAGATATACAGAGAGAAATGTTGAGCTGAGTGTAAGGCGGTTTGGCTCCTTATAGTGATCATACAACATGTAACACGGCGTCTAGTCAGAATACAATCGCCCAGCATGGCAGGCCATGGCGATGAAAAGGTTCATTATTAATTTTCAGCCCGTTAATCACAAATATGTATCGATTGCATTCTAAATAATTATGATTGTAATTGCTAGAGATGGAGAAAGTATGACTAAGGAAGTGTCCATAATTATGAGTGTCAAACGATATGGATACTGATCAGACGCACGAAACGGGGTGTCTGATCAGGACCAACACTAAAACTTACGACTTTCATTAATACGTGGTAGGCTGAATTGAATTATCACGGAGTAAATATAATTGGATAAGTTTGACACTACTTCCTGTATTTCAATCAGTCTGGATCCATTTCATTTTATTTTTTACCAACATGGGAGAAAATAGTTTGGAGACTGATCAGACACTTTGATACCCATGGTCTGGCCATGATAGCCTAATTAGACTCTTCAAAAATAACAAATTAATAGTTTGACTAACACCCTATAATATTTTGTAGATACCAAATATAATATATTAAACAAGAGGGCCTGAATGCCCTGATATCGCTCACCATTTGTAATGAAGCCTGATAGCTTTACCTTTGAATTTCACCCGTTTTATTCTAAATCCATTCAAGTTTGTCGACCTACTGTAGTATAGTAGAGTACATCAAAGGCAGATAACTAGAGCCTAAACAATACTGAAATTAAGCCTTTTTCTAGCATTTCAAAGTATATCAAGGGCAGGTAACTATTGCCACAATGATTACATTTCAACAATAATTGCACTCCTTTGAGAACGTATAGCTACATCCTTTGTGTACAAGTATAATCAAACTCCATTGAAAACTGTAGTTGCAAGAGTGTAAACGCTGTAAAATATGGCATTTTCAGCAATTCGAAGGTAGATATCTCTTGATCTATTTGTCTGATTCCAACCATAATCACCCTTTTTCCAACTCTTATGTTCATATACAATATGGGCAAGTTTGAGAGAGCTTCAATAAATATTGTGGCCTCTAGAGCGTAAACACTGTTAAATATATCATTTTCAGCAATTCAAAGGTAGATAACTCTTGACCTATTGATCCGATTACAACCAAAATTGAACTCATCCGAAGTCTTATGATAATATACAATCTGAGTAAGTTTGAGAAAGATTGAATAAATTTGTGGCCTCTAGAGTGTAAACATCGTTAAAAATGGCATTTTCAGCAATTCAAAGGTATATAACTCTCGACCTATAAGTTTGCTTTCAACCATAATCAAACTCATCTGAACTCTTATAGTAATATACAATCTGAGCAAGTTTAAGAAAGATTTGATAAAAATTGTGAACTCTAGAGTGTAAACACCGTTAAAAATGGCATTTTCAGCAATTCAAAGGTAGATTTCTCTTGATCTATTTGTCCGATTTCAACCAAAATCGAACTCATCCGAACTCTTATGGTCATATACAATATGGGCAGGTTTTAGAAAGATTGGATAAATACTGTGGCCTCTAGAGTGTAAACACCGTTAAATATGGCATTTTCAGCAATTCAAAGGTAGATAACTCCTGATCTATTTGTCCGATTTCAACCAAAATCGAACTCTTCCGAACTTTTATGGTCATATACAATCTGGGCAGGTTTTAGAAAGATTGGATAAATACTGTGGCCTCTAGAGTGTAAACACTGTTAAATATGGCATTTTCAGCAGTTCAAAGGTAGATAACTCATGACCTATTTTCAACCATAATCAAACTCATCTGAACGCTTATGGCAATATACCATCTGAGCAAGTTTGAGAAAGATTGGATAAAAATTGTGGTCTCTAGAGTGTAAACATTTAAATTGTTGACGCCGCACGACGGACGACGCACGACGGACAATCAAGGATTGCAATAGCTCACCCTGAGCTAGCTCAGGTGAGCTAAAAATATAATGCTAACTACCCAATAGCGTGAAATAATTATCTTTAGCTCTGTAAAAACAGGCTACATCTTTAACATATTACCCCATAGCCAATTTAGAACTAGTTTTGAAGACGGATGACCACTTTAAGCTGGTTGAAAGTAAAGCAGAATGCGCCTTAATGCGCATTGTGCTTAATTTCCAGTTTGCTTTAAGCTACCGTCTATTTGATCTTATGGTGCATATTCATGACAGTATCAATTGGAACTCTTTTTTGCATTGCCTGGATAAATAAGAGGCGTAAAATGGTGTAATTGTGGGGTAGTGGGTTTAGAAATATACTTAAAGCAGAGCAGCAGACTGCTGCTGTAGAATAAAATATTCTTAATTGAAAGCAGACTATTTATGAGCAGCCGAGGACGTTACTTGGGTTAAATAATTAGTCACAGAAATCGCAAATACGCCCATAGAGTGCAGAAGAAGAAAAATCATCTGTACCCAAACGGTTTGTAAAATCAACGTCATTTAACAAAATTACATATAGGATAAAATGCAAACAAATGGTATAATTATCATTAATATATCTTGTCATTGAAACCTCTATATCAATTAAGTTTGACGATGTGTATATCCATTTTCCACTGTAGGCTATTTAATTTAGATATATACATGTACATCAAGGGTTTTTATCTTCAAGGTATATTAATTTAAAATATTAGATGGAAATAATTATGATATCAGAGCCAAAGCTAAACTATATGGATCCTTAACAGACACCTGGTTTTGGAGTCTGATTGGAATCCATACTGTTTGTAATAAGCAGTAGATCTACAGTATACAGGGGACTAATAAGTCTATCGTTTAAACAATTAGATTGATGTTGTGTGTCTATTTGAAGTTTTACGTAGAGCTGCATCTTTTTTGTTCAGAACTATTTTCATAGCCATGAATATTAAAGAGGTTTAAGTCCACACAAAAAAAATGTCAGCTGTTTCCCTAACATTTCGACTCGACATAATTATGTTGGCTAATATAAATTTAAATCGTTAGATACATAGATAGATTCTACACACGCACAGAAAAAAAGATATAACAAGAGGGCCATGGCCCTAAATTCGCTCACCTGAGGACATTGAAGTTTGTACCTAAGTTGACTGGGCAAGACAACATTTTAATATAACTATAAATGGAGTTATCTTCCAGACAAGAAAACATGACAAAAGTGAATTTTGTTGCCAGCTTATGACCCTTATCCATGACACATCCTCTTATCAAGCTATTTCCATTTCCAATAAATGATAATTATTTCACTAGCGTCAGCAGAACTGGAATTATTTTCCTGACAATAAAATAATGACAAAGGGGAAAAACTAAATATTGCTGCCCTTGTGCATGCATTTTCTCTCATCAGTTTCTTTCCATACATAAAATTTCATTACAATAGCATCAGTAGAACTGAAGTTGTCTTCTTGACAAGAAAATATCACAAAGGGAAATAACTCAAAAAACAATGATGTCAGAGTTATGGCCTTTGCAAATGGCACTTCCTCTCATCAGGCTCTTTCCAAATAGGCAATTTCATTTTACCCATTACCCCATAGCATGTTTCTAGTTTTGAAAATACGTGGCCACCTAAAGCAGGTTGAAAGTAAAGCAGAATGTGTCTTAATGCACAATTTGCTTTACTTTCACATCTTACATTTTCATGACTGTTTAAAGTGGAATTATTTTCTTAAGTAGAGGAATAAATCAAAGGCCTAAAAATGCACATTTATGGGGTAATGGGTTAACAAACGTCAGTATATGGGGGGGAAAGGGTTGAATCCTGGACAAGAAAAATTGACAAGACATACAGATAACTCTTGACAAAACCAATATTAAACATATGTATAAATATGGCATAAGACATAATTACATAACTGTCAGTGGATCACTTCCAGATCCTGTTTCTCTAAGTATGAAGCAGACTGAACCATATCTAAACTTTAGCAGACAACATGTTCAGCTGATCATGACCAGTTCTGTGATACTCCCCAACTGTTGCATAATATTTGACCTCAGTGGGTAGAGCTCTGGGGCTTACCCTTATCAGACTGAAATGATAACTATAGAGGGATCGACCAGGAGATTCTACTGTAAAAATATCAAAGCTTAGGACCTAGTAGTTTTGGGCAAGAAGATTTTTTAAAGATTTTTGCTTTTTTGCTTTTTCAAGCAGAGTTTTTGCTTTTTCTCTTTCATTTGAACAACTTCTGTAGAGAAGCATCCAAGGAACATTATGAGCAGTTTGAACTCTCCCTTCAATCGGCGGGTTCAGAGGAGATGTCATTTGAAGTAAATGTGAACGGACAGACGTACTACGGACGGTGAGCGGTCACAATAGCTCACCATGAGCCTTTGGCTCAGGTGAGCTAAAAATGAATAAGAAAGTAGAGCGTTTTGACAAGCAGGATTTTTGGCTATAATTTTGCACACCTTCGTGCATATGAAAGTGTCCTTCGTGATCCTGTTCACGTTATTTTGACCACATGTTCTTATCTATCATTTGCATTTTTCAAACTGCGTCATGGGCTTAGGGAACGGTTAACACTTAACACCTCCTTGATACCAGCTGTCGCATTTACACATCACATGCATGGAATTATATATATAATTAAGTTCATTTCGTGGCCCATGTGTACACTTTTGTTTATTATTGTCAATCAGTGTCGCATTTACTACTTGATTTCAAAAGCGAGCTATAATTCTGGTGCTATGCTCGTGTCCGTACAGTTTGCCCTACAAAATGGCGGACGTTTTGGTTTCTAGGAGGTGTGTGCAAATGCGGCGTTCGGATTGGTTGATCGCTATCTGTTCGATCTGTCAGTCAAGGGTTTGCAGAAGGGTCAATTATGTACAGTCAAAATTCGATATTCCCAACTCGCTTAAGTCGAGTATATCTGTATTTCAAAGCCCAAAAGTTGCTAAGCACGTTTGAACCTTGAAACACGGACATGTTCGACTTAAACAATCTAGAAATAATGAAATCCAGAAATGCAAGAAAATTCGGGTTTTAAAAGCGAGTTTGGGATATCAAAGTCTGTGTAGTTTTAAATACCTACGCCGTGAGAGATTTACACATGAGCAAAAACAAATATCCTACATACATATCTACAACCCCCCACACACTGAAAATAGCAAAATTGAAATCTATTTAGATCTAGAATGATCATGAAAATTAATTAAATAAACAAATTACACACTAGATCTATCTAGAAGTTCAAACGCCGGTTTCCCTTTTTCTATCTTTACTTTAACTCGATAGGAACCAGACTAAGCATACTCTAAACATCATGACATCACATAATATCATTATATGACGTCATAACCATGACGCATCATAATGTAGACATTTCCCACGGTCCTTATGAAAATACAGTAACACATTCGAAAACCAGACACAAACACAGCCGGTCTCCGACATGCGATCGCCCAATGGAGCACGATAGTACCATAGAAAGCTCATATAAGAGCTCTCTGCAACACCACAGCAACCCACAAGGCAACCATTTGTCCTTAGATACCTCTTTCAACATACACAAGTGCCCGAATTTCGGATGTATAACTGTAATATCGATCAAACATAATAAGACCCGTCAGAGCCCCAAATAAAAGAAGACGACAGACCTCGTTTTATGCAAAATAGCTCACAACGACACCCACTGAGTGTCTCAGTTCCTGTTGTTGTATTATTGAGCAGCATATATATTTTCGAAAGATTGATTGCCGCAGTCTTCTTATATATGCAGCACAGAACGAATGAATGGCACGGCCCTAAGATAGATCTCATACAAAACAACAAGTTATTTAAATCTCAGGGAAATGAATAAGAACAGTGAATAAAAACCAGCAAATAAGATCAGCTATAAAACCGACAAGAACAACACTCAAAACACTATACATTGTATATACATTAGAAACACACTCACAGCCACCTTGCTGACGGTTTTGGTTCCAGAACGTGTATCCCGACTCGAACCAAAACTGCCAACCAGATGTTGGGTAAAGAGGGTAAATCCCAAGAATCAGTCTGGCAAATCCATGCTACAGGGCTGCCATCCCTCCGGATTTTTCCTAAATATTAGGATTTTTTCCCCCTCCAATTTATAGTAGCTTAAAGCAAGCTGAAAGTAAAACAGAATGCGCCTTTAGGCGCATTCTGCTTTACTTACAGCCTGCTTTAAGTAGTCGCATGTCAACAAAAGTAGAAATAGGATATGGGGCAAAGGCACGATTCGTAAAACGCACTTGAAAAATGCAAATTTGGAAATCTTAGGATGTTTCATGTCAACCCATGGCAGCCCTGATGCTAGCTGACCAGGATTCACGCAATCACCGTAAGGACTACAAAAAGTTCATACTAGTAGACCGTACATTATATACATATAAATCTAGAACATTAGAGCTCTAGATATGGGGAGTATTCCACAGGCTTAACTCTTTATTTCTGTATTAAACGGTTAAACCCTTTGGTGTTACTACTCATCAGAATCGCCTCAAAGAGACGATTCTAACGAGTAGTTACACCGTGTTGAATTGAGTGAGAAAATGTTGGACATGTTCGCGTGTACATCCTCTTATCTAGAGTCTATAATAAATGTGTGGGTAAAGGGATAACAATCAAATTAGGTCCTCTTTGCTTTTAGCCATTCAATTAATTTCGCGGTGAAGTTCTCAATGGTCTTTAGATCTCTGATCGAATCAGGTATTGCATTCCACATTCCACATTGCTGGACCTGAATAACCTATGCTTTCTTTAAAGTGTTCCAATCTTGGTATTAGTATTCTTAAATTGGATCTTAAGTTTGATTTGTAAGATCTGTTGTCTTTTTCAAACATATTTGAGATATAACGAGGCACACAATTCTTGTGAACTTTGTACATAAATTTTGCTTTGTTTAGTATAATTCTTTCATAGATGTTAAGGCAATTCATATTTTCTAATGCGTCTGCAACAGATGTGTACTCATTACCAAATATTATCTTGGATGCCCTTTTTTGTAATTTGTATAGTTTAAGAAGATTAGACGAAGTTGTGCCACCCCAAACTATATTGCAGAAATCAAAATGCGGTTGGATATATGCTTTGTAAAACAGAATTCTTGAATTGAGAGGGATAAACATTTTGATACGAGACAACAGCCAAATATTTGTCGACACTTTCTTTTTAATTTTGATGACATGGTCGTTCCATTTTAAATTTTCATCAATACAGACGCCTAATAGTTTTTCTCCTTTGGACATCTTCAATTGGGCATTTTTGAAAGTAAGAGAGAAGGAGTTTCCCGGAATTTTAGACCTTCTGTGTGGAGTTGTTATTAATAACACCTTAGTTTTATCGGTATTTAGAACCATTCCGTTATTTTTGCACCAGATTTGTAAAACATTTAATGAAAGTTGAAGATTATTTTCAACAACAAGTTTTGATCGATGAATGTCACATATAGTTGTATCGTCTGCATACATATCAGTGCTAGTTATAAAATTTGAAAGTGCGAGAGACAGGTCGTTAATGAACATGATAAAAAGGAGAGGTCCAAGAATTGAGCCCTGAGGAACGCCACATAAAATGTTTTGCTTTGTTGACATACTACCATTTAGACTAACCATTTGTTTTCTATCGCTTAAATAAGATTTGAACCAGCTTACCGTTCTGTTCGAACATTTATATAACTCAAGTTTCTTGATAAGAACACCATGATCAAAAAGATCAAATGCTTTTTTAAAGTCTATCATTATTACTCCAACAATATAACCATTATTTACTGCTGTTAACCATTTATCAATTAAATGAACAAGAGCTGTTTCACAGCTATGCTCTTTCTTAAAACCACTTTGTTTTTCAACAATTAAATTGTAATAATTTAAATAATTTATTAAAGTATCATGTACATGTTTTTCTAGAAGTTTTGATAGAGTAGGTAGGATAGAAATAGGTCTGTAGTTATTAACATCATTCTTAGACACAGTCTTGAATAATTGGGTTACCTTAGCTAGTTTCCATGCATCTGGAAAAATACATTGCGATATGCTCTGATTAAGAATGTAGTGAATTACAGGGAAAATTATATGAGCCGACAGTTTTAACAATTTCGGACCGACTTCATCAAGGCCTGTAGCTTTAGAAGTGTCTAAGTTTAGAAGCATTTTTCTCACTTTAGCTCTGTTTATAAGTGGAATATTAAAAAACATAGGTTTTGGAACACGAGAGTCAACAAAGTTCTTCACGTCTTCAAATCTGCACGGTGTAATATCTTCTTTGAGATTAGAAGCAACATTAGTGAAAAAAGAATTAAATTCGTCCGACATCCTTTTTTATCGTTTATTACATTGCCATTAATATTTAGGCTGTTTATGTTATCTTTAGAATGATTTCCTGACTTCAACTCCTTAAATAATTTCCAGACAGTAGACGGGTTATTCTGACCGTCAGAAATTTTCTTTGCATATATGATTCCTTTTTGCCTCATCTATTAATTCATTAACTTTATTTCTATAAATTCTGTAATAACAGGTATCATTTCTGGTTTTGAATTTGTCCCTATCTTTCATTGCGTCTAAAATGTCAGAGTTTATCCAGTCCGGTTGGCGAATCTTTTTTACTCTGTGTTGTCTTATTGGGACATGCTTGTCAATAATCGACGTGAATGTATGCGTAAAAGTTTTGACAGTTACATCTACATCAACGCTTTTCATATATTCGGACCAATCAACACTATTCAAATCTGCTAGGAAGGAATTTTCATCCAAATTTTTGAAAGACCTGTATTTTATCTGATGATGTCTGTTTTTCACACATTTACTATTTAGCTTCCTAGCACAAAATATTGGGAAATGATCGCTTAAACCAAGTTTGGGAACCGATGCCCATACTAAATGTTGGGGGTTGTCGGAGTAGATATGATCAATTAAGGTTTTCGAAACGTCACATTCTCGAGTGGGTTCTTTAATCATTTGTGTCAAACCTAATGAGAATGTGAAGTCTATCCATTCTTGCTTTATAATGTCGTTTATTAGGTCCCTGTTTAGATCACCTAGTACTAATATTTCTTTGTCTTCAATTTGTGCTTTTTCAATATTTGTTTCAAAAACATCTTTCCATTCTAAACGAGCGTCAGGGGGTCTATAAATAATGCTTAGCAAAAACGGACTAGAGCCAGGCTGCCTAAATTCAAGCCAAATGCTTTCTAAATCATGTGATTCTAGATCATCTCTTCTTGTGCAATCAAAGTTGTCTTTAACATAGATTAAATTCCTCCACCCTTATTTGGGGTCCGATCTTTTCGGAAAGGTAAATGAAAGCCCTTAATACCAAAGTAAGTGGTAGGAATATCTTCATTCAGTTTTGATTCACTAATACCAAATACGTCAATTTTGTTGGCAGTTAACAGGGAACCTCCATTCCAAATATAAATTTCCTAATGCAAATATGTCATGTAGTATAAGTGCATTCCAAAACTTACTCAATAACTAACTTCTAAATTTCAGTCCCAAAACTGTAAGTCCACAACAGGTAAAATTATGACTAAAATTAAAATCTATTTTCAATTTTAACTACGCAATATCAATATTCAACCCTCAGGGAACCTCCATTCCAAATATCAGCTTCTTATGCAAATATTTCATGTAGAATTAGTGCATTACAACACTTACCCCAAAACTTTAACCATGAGAAATCAGCCGAAAAACCTAAGTCCACAACAGGTAAAATTTTGACTAAATTTCAACATTTTTTTCAATTTTAACTACGCAAAATCAATGTTCAACCCACATGAAACCTCCATTCCAAATATCAGCTTCCTAATGCAAATATTTCATGTAGTAAAAGTGCATTACAACACTTACCCCAAAACTTTAACCATGAGAAATCAGCCGAAAAACCTAATTCCACAACAGATGAAATAATGACTAAAATTAAAATTTATTTTCAATTTTAACTACGCAGCATCAATGTTCAATCCCAAGGGAATCTCAATTCCAAATACAAGCTTCTAATGCAAATACTTCCTGTAGTATTAGTGCAGTACAACACTTACCCCAAAACTTTAACCATGTGAAATCAGCCGAAAAACCTAAGTCCACAACAGATGAAATAATGACTAAAGTTAAAATTTATTTTCAATTTTAACTACGCAGCATCAATGTTCAATCCACAGGGAATTTCCATTCCAAATACAAGCTTCCTAATGCAAATACTTCATGTAGTATTAGTGCAGTACAACACTTACCCCAAAACTTTAACCATGAGAAATCAGCCGAAAAACCTAAGTCCACAACAGGTAAAATTTTGACTAAATTTCAACTTTATTTTTAATTTTAACTACGCAAAATCAATGATCAACCCACAGGGAACCTCCATTCCAAATATCAGCTTCCTAATGCAAATATTTCATGTAGTAAAAGTGCATTACAACACTTACCCCAAAACTTTAACCATGACAAGGGCCACTATGGCCCTAAATCGCTCACCTGGTACACCATGGCAAACTTGACCTATAGTGACCTCGATTATGACTGGACATGACCCACAATCATCCTTAAGAGTGTAAACAAGATTTTCCTATGATTTGACCTAGTGACCTAGTTTTTGAACTGACATGACCCATATTCAAACTGGACCTTTATATTAATGAGACAAACATTCTGACCAAGTTTCATCAAGATCCAATGAGATTTGTAGCCTCTAGAGTGTTAACAAGATTTTTCTATGATTTGACCTAGTGACCTAGTTTTTGACCAGACATGACCCATATTCCAACTTGACCTAGATATCAATGAGACAAACATTGTGATCAAGTTTCATCAAGATCCAATGAGATTTGTAGCCTCTAGAGTGTTAACAAGATTTTTCTATGATTTGACCTAGTGACCTAGTTTTTGACCGGACATGACCCATATTCCAACTTGACCTAGATATCAATGAGACA
Organism: Gari tellinella; assembly: GCA_922989275.2. Classification (NCBI taxonomy): domain Eukaryota; kingdom Metazoa; phylum Mollusca; class Bivalvia; order Cardiida; family Psammobiidae; genus Gari; species Gari tellinella. The sequence continues at coordinate 78,472,548 of OV277858.1, forward strand.
AACATTCTGAAAAAATTTCATCAAGATCCAATGAGGTGTGTAGCCTCTAGAGTGTTAACAAGACTTTTCTATGATTTGACCTAGTGACCTAGTTTTTGACCGGACATGACCCACATTCAAACTTGACCTAGACATTAATGAGACAAACATTCTGACCACGTTTCATCAAGATTCAATGAGATTTGTAGCATCTAGAGTGTTAACAAGGTTTTTCTATGATTTGACCTAGTGACCTAGTTTTTGACCGGACATAACTCATTTTCGAACTTGACCTAGATATCAATGACATAAACATTCTGACCAAGTTTCATAAAGATCCAATGAGATTTGTAGCCTCTAGAGTGTTAACAAGGTTTTTCTATGATTTGACCTAGTGACCTAGTTTTTGACCCAACATGACCCACATTCGAACTTGGCCTAGATTTCTACTAGACAAACATTGTGATCAAGTTTCATGAAGATCCAATGAGATTTGTAGCCGGTAGAGTGTTAACAAACAATTGTGAACAGACGGACGGACGTACACATGAGCGGGTACTTGTGTTTTTCACCCCACAAATAAGTACGGACGGACACTGTCCACATGTACATAGGTTGCATATGAGGTGCTCGAAGCTCAGGAGTACCTTCTGTACAAGTAGCTCACAATTTATGGTTGTTTTTTGTCCATGTGGACAAAGCACTTGTGCAAACATATAAGTTTAATTGCACCCCCTACAACAGAGGATTGTTTTGAACATGTGTTGCTTAGGGGGTGCAACCCATATGTAGTGTTTTTCCCCACAAGTCTGTTTCATACACATGATGCAACTCACAACACCCTACCCATGAGTGCGGACGGACGGACGGACGTTCTTAGGAGACGGTTGTTGTGGGGATTTTTGCTATATAAACCCTAACCCTAAAACTAACCCCACATGCGTGATTTTGAACCCCACAATACTCTCTTTCAACCCCACAATCACTAACTGGCCAGGTTAATGACCGAAACGGACCCCATAAGGTAGCTCCTGTAAGCCCGGACAGACGGACGGACGACGGACATCCAGCGATCCTAAACAGAAGAAATAATGACTAAAATTAAAATTTATTTTCAATTTTAACTACGCAGCATCAATGTTCAATCCACAAGGAACCTCTATTCCAAATACAAGCTTCCTAATGCAAATATTTCATGTAGTATTAGTGCAGTATAACACTTACCTCAAAACTTTAATCATGAGAAATCAGCCGAAAAACCTAAGTCCACAACAGGTGAAATTTTGACTAAATTTCATTTTTTTTAAAAATTTAACTACATAACATCAATGTTCAACCCACAGGGCACCTCCATACCAAATATCAGCTTCTTATGCAAATATTTCATGTAGTATTAGTGCATCACAACACTTACCCCAAAACTTTAACCATGACAAGAGGGCCTGTAGGCCCTGATATCGCTCACCTGTTATAATGAAGCCTGATAGCTTTACCTTTGAATTTCACTTGTTTTATTCTAAATCCATTCAAATTTGTAGTATAGCATGTAAACAACATTGGAATATGAACTACTCTAGTATAGTAATAATACGTTTTATTTCCTCTTATACAGAGATTCACATATATGCAAACTAACACAACAGATAATACAGTTTTCAATACAATGAACAGAAGATAACACATTTACACAAACCTCTTACTTACGAACTAAGAAGACAACTATGAATATTAAAAGGAAGAATCTAATAGTTACAGTCATGAACACTTGCCAAAAGCATGTCTATAAACAGTTTAAGTCAAAGCTTGCTATTAATGCTCGATTGACTGAAACAGCTTAAGATGACTGTTGTTACTTATTTTTAATTTTCAATTTTGTCGCAATATGATTGTTCGTTAAAACGCATCTCTAACTGAAACGAAACTAGAGAGATGAGAAAACGAATATCAATAAGCATAATTATACTGTTAAACATTGCTGCTAAACGTTGCTGTTATACACGCGTATGTATAATTGTCATCGTTGACATTCATTGATTTAGTTATCGTATAGAACAAATAAGTAGCTACGTGCTACTTATGTATGAATCTATATAGCTAACAGATAAATCGCTAAATTATCATCTCTGATCGAAACAAAATGAGAGAGAAGAAAACACGAATACCAGTAGGCACAAAAAGAGACTTAAACATTTCAGTTCATCTATACATACATTTCATAGCCACCTTGTATTAGTTTATTGACACATACTTCATTACGTATTTTCTTATATTTTTAACAATAAATGGCATGTATATGTTGACTGCATTAAACCAGCACGTTTCGTGGGAGTAAGAGCAATTAACAGTGCTACCCAACATAATCTGAAATAACATTTCATGATCGTTTCGGCATACATTTATCACATCTGGTGCATACCGGTAGTTGTTTGCAAGACAGTGATAAATGTATTCCCTTTCCTTTTCTAGCGATTTGCATTCGGTTGCAATATGCTTACAAATATCAGTTGTCTCGATTTTACAATATCCGCATGGTATACACTTGTACTCAACATGAGTCCATATACATGCAATTAAGTATTTGTCATTGTGACTAACTATATTAATTATATGGTATATTCCAGACACTTGCAATCTGTATTGAACCATGCAGGTTGTTAAATCTAAAAAATTCGGGTTGGTCTAAGATGCGTTCATGCCATTGTGAAATATGGTAATTAACGACCGCTTTATTGACAATCTTTTTCCATGAGCATTTAGTTGGAAATATACCTGTTTCAATATTGCTTGATAAATATGGCATAAGGCTATATTTAGTCAAGATTGAGCAAATGTCTGGAATAAATCCGAGCTGTTTGTGCTTTACAACATTAATTGACATAAACATGTTTAGCCTGAAACTAAATATTTTCTTACACAGCAAATGTGTTGGTATTACACATAACGTTTGTAGAAAGCTAAGTTTACGTTTGTGAATGTCTGCTTCTATCGGAAGCCAACCTAACATAGGTAAAGCCATGTCTGTTCTAGTTCTTGTGGGCAGCTTTTGCACTGTCTTTGCACAAAGGCGCTTAAATCTTTCTAATAAAAGATTATCTTTATAAGAGAGCGAATTCCAGAGCTGGCAACCGTATAGAACTGTGGGTAGTGCAACTTTTTCAACGAGCGACCTGAGTAGAAGAGGGTCAATACAAAGGCGAGTACTATCAATTGCTATTGTTGCGAATAAGGAGTTGCGTCCCTTTTGGCAGCGTTTCTCAATAGTAAGCGAGATTGATAAAGACGAAGATAAGTGAATACCAACATGTTTAACTGAATCGGATTGTGGCATGGCAAGTTGACCTAACTGTATGCGTTCCCTACAGACGTATCTTTTATCTGTGAATTTAACGGTAGTACATTTGTTTTCATTAAACGAGAATCGCCATTTCTTTGCATATTCATTAACAATATTTAACATAGCACTCAGATTTGAGAGATTATTAGTAACTAATGTTAATTCGTCAGCTAGAGTAGGGTTTCCTGTTTGCATATAACCTACAGTTGACCCGAGCTTACTGTTTTCTAACATATGTAGTAAATCATTAATGTAAAGGAGGTAGAACCAACTGGAAAGTACCCCACCCTGTCTGATCCCTTGTAACACCGGGAATTTACTAGACTTTACTCCATTAACAAGAACTTGACTGTATATGCTATTGTAGCTGTTCCGCAGAACGTTGAATATCGGTCCAGTTATTCCAATTGCTTTTAGCTTGCTGAACAGACCTGAATGCCAAACATGATCAAATAATACTGAAATGAAGCCTTTTCTAGCATTTCAAAGTATATCAAGGGCAGATAACTCTTGCCACAATGGTAAGATTTCAACAATAATTGCACTCCCTCGAGAACTTATAGCTATATACATTGTGTGCAAGTATAATTAAAATCCATTGAAAACTGTTGTTGTGAGAGTGTAAACAATGTTAGAAATGAGGTTTTCAGCAATTCAAGGGTGGATTACTCTTGACCTATTTGTCCGATTTCAACCATTTTCAAACTCATCTGAACTCTTATAGTCATATACAATCTTAGCCAGTTTGAAAAAGATTGGATAAAAAATGTGGCCTCTAGAGTGTAAACACTGTTAAATATGGCATTTTCGGCAATTCAAAGGTAGATAACTCTTGACCTATTAGTCCGATTTCTACCATAATCGAACTCATTCGAACTCTTATGGTAATATACAATCTGAGCAAGTAACAGAAAGATTGTATATAAATTGTGGCCTCTAGAGTGTAAACACTAAAATTGTTGACGCCGGACGAAGAACGACGGACGACAGACGCCGGACATTCAAGGATTGCAAAAGCTCACCCTGAGCAGGCTGAGCTAGCTCAGGTGAGCTAAAAAGAGACGTTTCAAAGGTTGCACTTGGACAGTCTCTTTCTTGTATGTACCATTGCATGTCTCACTAAATGGATTTTTCGACTGATGGACTTATCAGACATGTCACATTTGTAAGGTATCTCTCCTGTATATACCCTCATCATCAGGCTCATGTGTGTAACTAAATTATTTTTTCAATTGAACGACTTTTCGCACAGGTCACACTTGTATGGTCTCTCTCCTTTATATATCCTCATCTCACATTGGCCACAGTTGTATGGTCTCTCTCTTGTATGTAACCGCATGTGTGTAATTAAAGTGCTTTTCTGACTGAAGGACTTACAGTGGAGAATCTGTTATTCTTTCCCAATAAATGCGTTTACGCTAAAACTATTATTTGCAGTGCAAACAGTTTGGAGCCAGATGAGACGCCGGGTCACCCGGCGTCTGACCAGGCTCCAAACTGTTTGCCACCAAGATAAACATGAATGATCAGAATTGTCCAAAATTTGTTCTTTTCTACGTTTTAGTGTTTTGCGTTTGCGTATGTTTGCGTTTAAACGGGAAAGAATAACAGATTCTCCACTGTATCACACTGGCCACACTTGTGAGGTCTATTTCCTGTATGTATCCACACATGTTTCACTAAATTAAATTTCTAATTGAAGGACTTATCACAAAGGTCACACTTGTATGGTCTCTCTCCTGTATGTATTCTCATGTGTGTGACCAAACAACCTTTTTTACTGAAAGACTTTTCACACAGGTCACACTTGTATGGTGTCTCTCCTGTATGTATCCTCATGTGTGTTACTAAATGGAATTTATGATTGAAGTACTTTTCACACATGTCACACTTGTAAAGGTGTCCCTCCTGTATGCTCCATCATGTGTTTGACTAAATACCTTTTTCGATTAAAGGACTTCTCACACAGGTCACACTTGTAAGGTGTCTCTCCTGTATGCACCATCATGTGTTTGCCTAAATACCTTTTTCGATTAAAGGACTTCTCACACAGGTCACACTTGTAAGGTGTCTCTCCTGTATGTAACCTCATGTGTTCGACTAAATGGCATTTTTGCTTGAAGGACTTTTCACACATCTCACAATTGTAAGGTCTCTCTCCTGTATGTAACCGTATGTGTTGTTCTAAATTACTTTTCTGCAAGAAGGACTTTTCACACAGGTCACACTTAAAGGATTTTTCTCCTGTATGTACCATCATGTGTTTGACTAAATGGTTTTTCTGAATGAAGGACTTTTCACACAGTTCACACTTAAAGGGTCTTTCTCCTGTATGTATCATCATGTGTTTCACTAAATTGCCTTTCTCTGAGAAGGACTTTTCACACTGGTCACACTTGTAAGGTCTCTCTCCTGTATGTACTCTTAAGTGCGAAATTAAAGTGTGCTTATGAGAGAAGGAATTCCTACACAAGTCACACTTGTATGGTCTCTCTCCTGTATGTATTCTCATGTGTGTGACCAAACAACCTTTTTTACTGAAAGACTTTTCACACAGGTCACACTTGTATGGTGTCTCTCCTGTATGTATCCTCATGTGTGTTACTAAATGGAATTTATGATTGAAGTACTTTTCACACAGGTCACACTTGTAAGGTCTCTCTCCTGTATGTACTCTTAAGTGTGAAATTAAAGTGTGCTTATGAGAGAAGGAATTCCTACACAAGTCACACTTGTATGGTCTCTCTCCTGTATGTATTCTCATGTGTGTGACCAAACAACCTTTTTTACTGAAAGACTTTTCACAGAGGTCACACTTGTATGGTCTCTCTCCTGTATGTATCCTCATGTGTGTGACCAAACAACCTATTCTACTGAAAGACTTTTCACACAGGTCACACTTGTATGGTGTCTCTCCTGTATGTATCCTCATGTGTGTTACTAAATGGAATTTATGATTGAAGTACTTTTCACACAGGTCACACTTGTAAGGTGTCTCTCCTGTATGCACGATCATGTGTTTGCCTAAATACCTTTTCCGATTAAAGGACTTCTCACACAGGTCACACTTGTAAAGTTTCTCTCCTGTATGTAACCTCATGTGTTTGACTAAGTGGCATTTTTGCTTGAAGGACTTTTCACACATCTCACAATTGTAAGGTCTCTCTCCTGTATGTAACCTTATGTGTCTGTCTAAATTACTTTTCTGCGAGAAGGACTTTTCACACAGGTCACACTTAAAGGATTTTTCTCCTGTATGTACCATCATGTGTTTGACTAAATGGCTTTTCCGAATGAAGGACTTTTCACACAGTTCACACTTAAAGGGACTTTCTCCTGTATGTATCATCATGTGTTTCACTAAATTGCCTTTCTCTGAGAAGGACTTTTCACACTGGTCACACTTGTAAGGTCTCTCTCCTGTATGTACTCTTAAGTGTGAAATTAAAGTGTGCTTATGAGAGAAGGAATTCCTACACAAGTCACACTTGTATGGTCTCTCTCCTGTATGTATTCTCATGTGTGTGACCAAACAACCTTTTTTACTGAAAGACTTTTCACACAGGTCACACTTGTATGGTGTCTCTCCTGTATGTATCCTCATGTGTGTTACTAAATGGAATTTATGATTGAAGAACTTTTCACACATGTCACACTTGTAAGGTGTCCCTCCAGTATGCTCCATCATGTGTTTGACTAAATACCTTTTTCGATTAAAGGACATCTCACACAGGTCACACTTGTAAGGTGTCTCTCCTGTATGCACCATCATGTGTTTGCCTAAATACCTTTTTCGATTAAAGGACTTCTCACACAGGTCACACTTGTAAGGTGTCTCTCCTGTATGTAACCTCATGTGTTCGACTAAGTGGCATTTTTGCTTGAAGGACTTTTCACACATCTCACAATTGTAAGGTCTCTCTCCTGTATGTAACCTTATGTGTCTGTCTAAATTACTTTTATGAAAGAAGGACTTTTCACACAGGTAACACTTAAAGGATTTTTCTCCTGTATGTACCATCATGTGTTTGACTAAATGGTTTTTCTGAATGAAGGACTTTTCACACAGTTCACACTTAAAGGGTCTTTCTCCTGTATGTATCATCATGTGTTTCACTAAATTGCCTTTCTCTGAGAAGGACTTTTCACACTGGTCACACTTGTAAGGTCTCTCTCCTGTATGTACTCTTAAGTGTGAAATTAAAGTGTGCTTATGAGAGAAGGAATTCCTACACAAGTCACACTTGTATGGTCTCTCTCCTGTATGTATTCTCATGTGTGTGACCAAACAACCTTTTTTACTGAAAGACTTTTCACAGAGGTCACACTTGTATGGTCTCTCTCCTGTATGTATCCTCATGTGTGTGACCAAACAACCTATTCTACTGAAAGACTTTTCACACAAGTCACACTTGTATGGTCTCTCTCCTGTATGTGTACTCTTGTGTTTGACTAAACTGCATTTATGATTGAAGTACTTTTCACACATGTCACACTTGTATGGTGTCTCTCCTGTATGTACTATCATGTGTTTGACTAAATGGCATTTTTGATTGAAGGACTTTTCACACATCTCACAATTGTAAGGTCTCTCTCCTGTATGCACCACCATGTGTCTTGTCTAAATGGCTTTTCTGATTAAAGGACTTTACACACAGGTCACACATGTATAGCCTCTCCTCTATAATTACATGTATGTACAATCTTATGTATCACTGAATTTCTATTCAGGTTTAAGGACTTATCACATAGGTCTTTTGTTTGTACCCTAATTTGTGTGACAAAATTGCCTTTCAGGTTAAAGGATTTGTCAGGAAAGTCACAATTATATGCACCAGCAGCTAGCTGCTAGCTGCTGTATGAACCTTTATATATCTCACTGCATAATGTTATTTTCAGATGGAAAGACTTTTCAAATAGGTAAGATTTTTAGTCTCTTTCCTGTATGTACTCTCATGACTGTTTGACTAAAAAGCCTTTATGGTTTAAGGATTTTTTCACAGGTCACTCGTTTAGGGTTTCTATCTGATGTATGTACCATAAGTGTTTGATTAAAATGCCTTTCTCTTTGTAGGACTTTACACACAGGTCACACTTTCTATCCAAACAGTTACACTTGAATATCTGAAATAAATAAGTGAAGCATAATTAGGCCATGCCAGGGATACTTTAACCCATTACCCCATGGCCTTTTTCTAGTATTGAAGATAGGTGACCACTTAAAGCAGGTTGGAAATTAAGCAGAATGCGCCATAAGGCACATTCTGCTTTACTTTCATCCTGCTTTAATCTACCATTTGCTAGGATATAGAAAATACTTCTTATGGTACATATTCATAACTGTTTAAAGTGAAACTATTTTCTTCAGTAGAGGAATAAGAGGCATAAAAAGGCGTATTTATGGTGTAATGGGTGAAATTGTGCTATGAATTTTTGGGCTTTAAACATTATTTCATAGTGTAGACAACTAAGACAAGAAATGTCAGTTTAGTGTGACAGAAATTCCCTCAAACTGCCTTCTAGTCATTAGACAGAGTTGTACCTGAAATTCTTAACAGAGGAATCATGCTCTGTGACCTTGACCGTTGACACATGGACAAGGGAGTTGAATGTGACACATCATCTTTCAAGTTTGTGTTGTCAAAACTTGTGTCAAGTTATTTTGAAATCCATTTACTGATAAAAAAAAAAGTTACAGACAGGACCTGAAATGTGTGATGGATGTACGTACTGCTACATACAGACAGACAATGCCACTACCGTAATTTCCGGCAATAAGCCCGCACCTTCATATAGCCCGCATCCGGTATATTGCCCGCAGAAAAAAGAAAAATGAAAAAAGATTTGGCAAATAAGCCGCACCATCTATATGCCCGCAGCCATATTGTGAAATTTTCATGTCGTAAGATTCACCGCTAAGGAGCACCGATTATATGTATTAACGTCTTTACGTTATCAAAGTAAAATGCTGAACAGTGTTAACTTTTATTCTATGTTATTTTTTATATTAAGCTCTCAATTCTACTGACAACGGTAAATTTTTAGAACATTAGTGACCAATGAAAACAGTGTGGATCCAAATGGTTGTATTTGTTGAATAAATCGATAGTGTCGGGTACGACTAGTTTTAATCTCATATGAGGTTTGATAAACCCGTGAAAACTTACGCAATACAGGCCGTTAGCTGTTGGAGAACAATAAAGCACTGGTGATTGTATTGGTTGTATTGTTATTCATGCATCCTATTGTGCTTGTATTTTTTCATGCAATGAATTTTACCCTTTGCCTGCTAATCGCGACTTGTGTCATCTGTTTCACTAGTAACGGTGAATGTGTTACGTACACAAACATTTAGCTGCTCATTAAAGTAGCTATAGACCGCTATTGTTCCTACAGTGTATATACATGGAATATGCCGTGATCAAATTACTCCCGAAAACAGCCATTTTACACTACGGTAGCTCTTTTATTTTATTCTTTTCTCCACAATCCCGATAGGCAAAAAGATTCGTCATACAGCCCGCTCCGTTAGATAGCCCGCAGGCCCCTCATTGACTGTTAAAAATTGAGATAGCCCGCGGGCTATTTGCCGGAAATTACGGTATTACACGCCCGCCTTCATGGGAATAAACAAGAGGGCCTGAAGGCCCTGATATTGTTCACCTGTTATAATGGAAGCCGGATAGCTTTACCTTTGAATTTCACTCGTTTTATTCTAAATCCATTGTGTGCAAGTATAATTAAATTCAATGGAAAACTGTAGTTGCAATTTTATGTAAACAAAGTGTTAGATATGACATTTTCAGCAATTCAAGGTCAGATAACTCTTAACACATTTGTCTGATTTCAACCATAATTGAACTCATGTGAACTATTATGGTCATGTATAATCTGAGCAAGTTTAAGAAAGATTGGATTAATATTGCGGCCTCTAGAGTGTAAACACTGTTAAATATGGCATTTTCAGCAATTCAAAGGTAGATAACTCTTACCCTATTGGTCTGATTTCAGCCATAATCAACCTCATTCGAACTCTTATGGTAATATACAATCTGAGCTAGTTTGAGAAAGATTGGATGAAAATTGTGGCCTTAAGAGTGTAAAGATATGGCTTTTTCAGCAATTCAAAGGTAAATAACTCTTCACCTATTTGTCCGATTTCAACCATAATCGAACTCATATGAACTCTTATAGCCATATATAGCATCTGAGAAAGTTTGAGAAAGATTGGATTAAAATTGTGGCCTCTAGAGTGTAAACACTGTTAAATATGGCATTTTCAGCAATTCAAAGGTAGATAACTCTTGATCTATTGGTTCGATTTCAACCATAATCAAACTCATCTGAACTCTTATGGTAATAAACAATCTGAGCAAGTTTGAGAAAGATTGGATAAAAATTGTGGCCTCTAGAGTGTAGACACGGTTAAATATGGCATTTTCAGCAATTAAAAAGTAGATAAGTCTTGACCTTACTTGGTCATATTTCAACCATAATCAAACTCATCCGAACTCTTATAGTAATATAAAATCTGAGCAAGTTACATAAAGATTGGATTAAAATTGTGGCCTCTAGAGTGTAAACACTAAAATTGTTGACGACTAACGACGGACGACTGACATTCCAGGATTGCAAAAGCTCACCCTGTGAAAGCTCAGGTGAGCTAAAAACATCCAAGCATATCCAAGTTAATTGAATATGTTGGCTCTTTATGATACCTCTTTTTCGTGCATAGAATATTGACCAGTCAGCTGCCTATTGCAAGTGCAAACTGTAATCTGTAAAAATGATGAACATACATAGTCCTCTACATGACATTATTTGCGCCAGACTGAATCAATATTATGTATTCAGGTTATCTAAAAACGTCACGCAGTTCATGCGATTCCCAGAAAACTTTCGTCTGAAAATTTCGCTTGGGTATCTCATGATCATGATCTATTTCACGTTAATTTATGCATGCACCTTTTCCAGGGCTCCAGATAAGAGGTAGTTATTTAAACAAATCAAACATTTTCTCACTCATTTTAGCACCAAATCCTATGATGTTACTACTCATTAGAATCGTCTCTTCGAGACGATTCTAATGAGTAGTGACACCATAGGGTTTAATTGAGAAATAAAGATTTTAGTTTTTGAAAAACTACCCTTATCTGGTGCTCTGCTTTTCACGACTTTATATTTTCTTACAGTCTTGCTTTAGTATCACATGACCATATGAGCCCAATTTCTTTCATGTAAACCCCTTTTTACACCTTTACTTTTTCTTACAATCTTGTTTTAGTATCTCATCACTGTGAACCTTTCTCTTCCTTAATTAAAGTCTAGCTATACTATCTCAGCACCATAAACCATTCCTTTCACAAAGCCTTTTCATACCCTCGCCTTTTCTTTACAGAGTCAGAGGGGCATTCTAAACTGTCCTGACAAAGAACTACTTAAAGAACACTGTTTCTGCATCCAAACAGGTAGCTGCCTAAAGCAAGGTGAAAGTAAAGCAGAATATAGTCCTACAAATGAAAATTATTGATGGTGTTCAATACAAGAAGTTTCTTATACAGACTGAAAGGAAAGCAGAAAGCTCCAAAAGGAGCTTTCTGCGTTACTTTCATTCTACTTTAACCCTTTACCCCATAGCCTGTTTCTCAATTTGAAGACACGCTTCACCTTGAAGCAGGTTGAAAGTGAAGCAGGATGCCCCTTAAGGTGCATTCTGCTTTACTTACAGCCTGCTTTAAGCTACCATCTGCTAGAATACAGAACATATTTCTTATTGAACATATTCATGACTGTATGAAGTAGATCTATTTTCTTCAGTGGAGGAAAATATTAAAGGCATATAACAAGGGCCACCATGGCCCTAAATCGCTCACCTGGTTCACCATGTAAAATTAACCTATAGTGACCTAGATTATGACTGGACATGACCCACAATCAACCTTTAGAGTGTTAACAAGATTTTTCTATAATTTGACCTAGTTTTTGACCAGACACAATCCACATTTGATTTTGACCTAGATTTGATGTAGGCAAACATTCTGAAAATATTTCATTCAGATCTAACGAGATTTGTAGCCTCTAGAGGGTTAAAACTGTTTTTCTTTGATTTGGCCTAGTGACCTAGTTTTTGAGCCGACATGACCCATATTCGAACTTGACCTAGATATCAATTGGGCAAACGTTCTAATTAAGTTACATTAAAATCCAATAAGATTTGTAGCCTCTAGAGTGTTAACAAGGTTTTTCTAAGATTTGACCTAGTGACCTAGTTTTTTACCGGACATGACCCACATTCGAACTTGACCTAGATTTCATCAAGAAAAACATTTTGATCAAGTTTCATAAAGATCCATTGAGATTTGTAGTCTCTACACGTGTTAACAAGGTTTTTCTATGATTTGACCTAGTGACCTAGTTTTTGACCGGACATGCAGACCCACATTCGAACTTGACCTAGATATCAATGAGGCAAACATTCTGACCAAGTTTCATTAAGATCCATTGAGATTTGTAGCCTCTAGAGTGTTAACAAGGTTTTTCTATGATTTGACCTAGTGACCTATTTTTTTACCGGACATGACCCACATTCGAACTTGACCTAGATATCAATGAGGCAAACATTCTGACCAAGTTCCATTAAGATCCATTGAGATTTGTTGCCTCTAGAGTGTTTACAAGGTTTTTCTATGATTTGACCTAGTTTTTGACCGGACATGACCCACATTCAAACTTGACCTAGATTTCATCAAGACAAACATTGTCATGATGTTTCATGAAGATCATATGAAATTTGTAGGCACTAGAGTGTTAACAATTGTGAACGGACGGACGGACGACGGGCATTCAGCGATCCTAAAAGCTCACCTTGGCACTTCGTGCCAGGTGAGCTAAAAAACCAACGCCGACGCTGACTCCGGAGTGATTCCATAAGCCCCCCCATTCTCCGAATAGGCAAGCTAAAAACAATATTGACTGAGGCTGTAGGCTTAGTTTGATATTATTTTTCTACACTCCATAAATTCATCTATCTAACAAATGAAAGTGCAATAACTGTTTTATTACAGTTTACTGAAAATCTGTGCTGTAGCCAGTAGATCTAGAGATCTTTCTCCAAAACTCTACATCATGAAATAATCTGAACTAAATGTGGACAAACAGACATACGGATGGTTCCACTAGACCTAAGACTATCCAAATAGCTCACCACAAGCTATTGCATAGTACAAGTGTACTCTTCACAAATACACTGTTTGCAAAGGATGTTTGTATGCATGACTAGGGTTCAAAAGGTTAAGGCAAGATGACAGCTAAGCAATAAAGAAACCTAGTGCAGGACCAATCTGCCTTAATGTCATCATGCTTTAAGCTTTTCCATGCCTGTAAGAGTTGGTGGGTAGGGAAGGGGATGGGTTTGAATATTTGGACTTACCCATCAATACTATCAAGATCCAGTGTGTCTTCCACCAGATTTCTAGCATGATTCTGTTTCTGTGTTTCTGAAATAAGATATATATAGGATTATCCCATGAAATTCGCAAAACCCTGGACAGTCGATATACAGTAAAACCTCTCTATTACGACCACTAAAACGAAGGCTAATTGGCAGTATAAAATACAGGTGACAGCTTAAAACAATGTGACAGTGAAACAGAAAGCTCCTAAAGGAGCTTTCTGTTTCACTGTCACCTTGCTTTAAGCAGTCACCTGTCATAAACACCCTATAATTAATCAAAATTAAGTGGCCGTAATAGAGAGGTTTTACTGTAAACTTGTCATTGAGCAAAAAATGGAAGAGTCCATTTGTAAATTCAGCATTGTAAGGGTTATACATGCATGTATATAGTTGGATAAAGGTTTCCTGTATAAGACCCAGGGCTCCAGATAAGGGGGTATTTCAAAAACTAAAATCTTTATTTCTGTTTTAAACCCTATAGTGTCACTTATCATTAGAATCGTCTCAAAGAGACGATTCTAATGAGTAGTAACACCATAGGATTTGATGTTGAAATAAGTGAGAAAATGTTGGATTTGTGCAGTTAACTCCCTCTTATCTGGAGCCCTGTAAGACAGAAGTTATATGTGCCTTCAACCATCTAAAATATGGTGGCACAGCACTCCAGGCTCAAGTTTTCCAGCACTGTCTTATTCAAGTCAGCACCAAATCCTATTGTGTAAGTTAACTTCTCATTAGTATTGTCTCGAAGAGACAATTTTAAAGAGTTACTAACTAGTAACACCATAGGGTTTAATGCAGACATAAAGATTTAAGTTTTTGAAATACAGTCGAATACAGTTACCTCGAAGTTCAACGGACCGTGAAAAAATATCGACGTATCCGAAGTTCGAGCTAATGGGAGTTTTTCATTTGAGATAGATCTGTATTATCATATTGAAGATGCGTTATACTCGATCCTAGTGTTTATTGACAGTTATATGATTGGTAACTGAAAATAAATGCGTAGGCAAGTAGAATCTGACATAATCTTCAACTCTCTGACATAGTTTTCAACTTGATGAAGGTGGTCAGTATTTTTTAAAAGTAGAGAATCTACGCATCTATTAGATATGATATGAGGGAGCGAGTAAACAATTTTCATATTTTAATACACAAAATGGAAACACAAACAGCAACATAAAATAATGGTAGAGATGTACACAGAGACAATACACGGCAAATATTTAGAATACATGTAGCCGGGTTGTGTATATGATTAAATGGTGAGAGATTTGTGTAAGCGGTCCGGTGGTTCAGTCGGTAGAACACTTGACCTGTAAGCAAGGGGTCCCGGAATCGAGCCCCGGTCTGGCTGCATATTTTTCTCACCATGTAACATTTGGCGCCCAACGTAAATAACCCGAAGGATAATATGTAACTCGTAGAGTGCACAGATATAATAAAAAGAAACTCGATGAGTGTTCTTTAGTAAGAATTCGGGACGAATTCTTGTGTAGAGGGGGTGTGTAGCCGGGTTGTGTATATGATTAAATGGTGAGAGATTTGTGTAAGCGGTCCGGTGGTTCAGTCGGTAGAACACTTGCCCTGTAAGCAAGGGGTCCCGGGTTCGAGCCCCGGTCTGGCTGCATATTTTTCTCACCATGTAACATACATTTGGTAGATCTACCTGATTTCATCAGCATAAACATCCAGCGCATGAGTGCTAACACATTTTTATAACATAAAATAGGTCTACACATTTCATCACACAAAACACAGTGCACTGTTTACACTTCCGGTGACGCTTAACCTTTGTATGTTGTTTACATGTTTAATTTTCAAAAAGGTGTGTCCGATTTCAAAACGCCGGCAAATTATTTCGGCATTTCAAACAGAAGCGGCGTGTTTCAACTGACTAAGTTTGTTTGTTTTTGATTTTACGTCGCTTTCAACAGTATTTCAGTCATATCGCGACGTCCAGCTAATTTCAGGTGGAGGAAGACCCCAGAAGTCCTTTATGCACTGTTTCAGGCACAAATGGGGAACTGGGTAGAACCACCGACCTTCCGCAAGCCAGCTGGAAGGCTTCCCCACATGAAAATCCAAACGATCCTACTGGGATTCGAACTCACAGCGGTGAGGAGCTTAGTGATGTAAGTCACAGTGACTATACCACTAGGCCACGGAGGCCCCCTCAACTGACTAAGATAAAAATAAATCAGAAATGAAATGTAACTTTTGTTTGGTCTCACTACACTAATTCGCTGTACGGCACCTTCAGTCTGCACTACAAAGAATTCTGTTGTCTGATTTAAATAGCACAACCAAAATTGACTCAGGTTTGACAGAATTGTATTCAGCCTGAATTCATCGACAATATGTACACAAACTTCGTAACCAAAGTTATTCGGGAGTTCATTAATAAAATTGATACTGTGCAATTAAGATGGGATTTTCTTTCGTGCTGATCAGTGCAATTTCGGACAAGTTCACACATTTGGTGCTACAATCAGTCATGGTGGCCGAGAGCCATTTTCGCACCTCCATCCAATGTTTGCCAAATGTGCGATATGCGGTCACGGTGAAGCAGATATCGACGTAAGGGTGAGAACATTGCTATGGTTCTGAAAAATTACATCGACGTAACCGATAATATCGACAAAACAATATCGAGCAAAATGAGGGATTTACTATATAGATAAAGAAGGAATTCGCTGGGACCGGCTAAAATATTGATGTAAGCGGAGTATCGACGTATCAAATATCGAGGTAAAGGAGTTCGACTGTACTATACTTATCTGGAGCTCTGGCGACAGACGTTTTTAACGCGTTGAACCCTAGTGACAAGTATACTCATCCTTTACATGCAGTGCACATGTAAAGATTTCATTTGTCCTATGCAAACAGTGTAAACCCAGATCAAATGGCTACTTTAGGTTTTTCATTTTGCAATTTATTGCAGAATAAACCCTAAATATTTATAAATGGACTAGACTTAATTGAGAATTTGATTGTTCCATTACAAATTTCAGGGGTGAATGAATTAACCCATTTGTGCCCACGATCCCATATATGGGACATAGGCAAACAGTGTAGACTCTGATCAGATGCCGCATTATGCGGCGTCTGATCAGAATCTACACTGTTTGCTGATAGGAATTTCAATACAAGACGGCCATGGCCCTAAATTCGCTCACCTGAGGACATTGAAGTTTGTACCTAAGTTGACTGGGCAAGACAACATTTTAATATAACTATAAATGGAGTTATCTTCCAGACAAGAAAACATGACAAAAGTGAATTTTGTTGCCAAGCTTATGACCCTTATCCATGACACATCCTCTTATCAAGCTATTTCCATTTCCAATAAATGATAATTATTTCACTAGCGTCAGCAGAACTGGAATTATTTTCCTGACAATAAAATATGACAAAGGAGAAAAACTAAATATTGCTGCCCTTGTGCATGGCATTTTCTCTCATCAGTTTCTTTCCATACATAAAATTTCATTACTGAAGTTGTCTTCTTGACAAGAAAATATCACAAAGGGAAATAACTAAAAAAACAATGATGTCAGAGTTATGGCCTTTGCAAATGGCACTTCCTCTCATCAGGCTCTTTCCAAATAGGCAATTTCATTTTACCCATTACCCCATAGCATGTTTCTAGTTTTGAAAATAGGTGGCCACCTAAAGCAGGTTGAAAGTAAAGCAGAATGTGTCTTAACCCTTAGCCTGCCACTCACGACTATAGCTTTATATGCAAACAGCTTGGATCCGGATTAGACGCCGAGTAACTCGGCGTCTCATCCGGATCCAAGCTGTTTGACACTCGGACAACCTTTTCAGCAATTTTGAGCAACTTTGAAGCACTTTGAAACTTGAAGCAGACGAGAAATATAGCAGACGACAATTTATTTGGCGGGCTAAGGGTTTATGCACACTTTGCTTTACTTTCGCATCTTACATTTTCATGACTGTTTAAAGTGGAATTATTTTCTTAAGTAGAGGAATAAATCAAAGGCCTAAAAATGCACATTTATGGGGTAATGGGTTAACAAACGTCAGTATATGGGGGAAAGGGTTGAATCCTGGACAAGAAAAAATGAAAAGACATACAGATAACTCTGACAAAACCAATATTAAACATATGTATAAATATGGCATAAGACAAAATTACATAACTGTCAGTGGATCACTTCCAGATCCTGTTTCTCTAAGTATGAAGCAGACTGAACCATATCTAAACTTTAGCAGACAACATGTTCAGCTGATCATGACCAGTTCTGTGGTACTCCCTAATAGCAGTTGCATAATATTTGACCTCAGTGGCTAGAGCTCTGGGGCTTACCCTTACCAGACTGAAATGATGTCTGCTTAAAACCTACTGTATGTGAAAAGTGTACAAAAAAACAATTTAGAAAATGTTAAGTTGGTAAATGAGTGGCAAATAGGTTGGATCCAGATTAGATGTAGCATTATGATTATGTTGCATCTGATCTGGATCCAAAATGTTTGCAAATACATGTATTGGCTATTTGCCCTTAGTATATTAATAGTAACTCAGGTAAAATACAGTTCTGCATGCTTCATCAAAAATACTGTGAAACCTGCCTAGATCAGCACTTAAACTGTGCAGGGTGGCGTCAAGTGTGACCCTAGGGATTTCATTTTAACAAACTATAGAGGGATCGACCAGGAGATTCTACTGTAAAAATATCAAAGCTTAGGGCCTAGTAGTTTTTAGCAAGAAGATTTTTTAAAGTTTTTTGCTTTTTTGCTTTTTCAAGCAGAGTTTTTGCTTTTTCTCTTTCATTTGAACAACTTCTGTAGAGAAGCATCCAAGGAACATCATGAGCAGTTTGAATCCGCCCTACAATCCGCGGGTTCAGAGGAGATGTCGTTTGAAGTAAAAGTGAACGGACAGACGTACTACGGACGGTGAGCGGTCACAATAGCTCACCTTGAGCCTTTGGCTCAGGTGAGCTAATAAAACAAAATTAAAAGGAAAATTTTGACCAGGCATCCCTTTGATAAACAAGAGCCCCATGGGGCATATTTCGCTCACCTGAGAATAACTGACAAAATGAAGAAAAATATTTATGTCCAGGAGAGGTGCATTTTTTACCTAATTGGCATAATTTGAACAACCTTGAAAGAGGACCTATAGATGATGCTATGTGCCAAATATCTAAGATCAGGGTACTAGGGTTTTAGACAAAAAGATTTTTTTAAGTTTCCATTGAAACAATCTATTTTTAGCTCCTGTAACCTTCATATGCAACAGACAGGAAACATTTAAACAAAATAGGTAAAGGACATCTAAAAGTGTCACCATGCCTAATATAAAAGCTAAGGCCATATCAGTTTCAGAGGAGAAGACGTTTGAAAATTTCACTATATAACTCTATGTAAAACAGTGACCCACCGGGGTGGGGCCAATTTTAACCCCAGGGGCATAATTTGAAGCAACTTGATAAAGGACCTGTAGGTGATACTTTGTGCCAAATATCTAAGCTCTGGCCTTTGTAGTTTTGACAAAAAGATTTTTTAATTTTTATAGAAAAAATCTATTTTTAGCTCCTGTGACCTAGATATGCAACAGACCAGAACCATTTGAACAAAATACGTAAAAGATATTCAGAAGTGTCACCATACCAATTATCAAAGCTATGGCCATATTAGTGTCCGAGAAGAAGACGTTTGAAATTTTCACTATATAACTCTATGTAAAACTGTGACCCCCGGGGCGGGGCCAATTTTGACCCCAGGGGCATAATTTGAACAAACTTGATAGAGGACCTGTAGGCAATGCTATGTGCCAAATATCTAAGCTCTGGCCCTTGTAGTTTCAGACAAGAAGATTTTTTAAGTTTTCATTGAAAAAAATCTATTTTTAGCTTCTGTGACCTAGATATGCAACCGACCAAAACCATTTGAACAAAATAGGTAAAGGACATCTAGAAGTGTCACCATGCCAAATATTAAAGCTCTGGCCATATTAGTTTCAGAGAAGAAGACGTTTGAAAATTTCACTATATAACTCTATGTAAAACGGTGACCCCTGGGGCGGGGCCAATTTTGACCTAGGGACATAATTTGAACAAACTTGATAGAGGACTTGTAGGTGATGCTATGTGCCAAATATCTAAGCTCTGGCCTTTGCAGTTTTTGACAAGAAGATTTTTTAAGATTTCATTATTTTTTCACTTTGGTTGCCATGGCAACCAGAGTTCTGCATTGTTTTTAATTCTTTGAACAAATTTGAAAGAGCTTGACCCAAGGAACATTTCTGTAAAGTTTGGTTGAAATCTGTTCAGCGGTATAGGAGGAGATGTCATTTGAAGCAATTGTTAACGACGACGGACAACGCACACCGCACGACGCACAACGCCGGACGCCGGACACAGGGCCATCCCAATAGCTCACCTTGAGCCTTTGGCTCAGGTGAGCTAAAAATGGACTAATCCAATATAAAACATGAAAGAATCCACTGAGCGCAAATGGGTTAATATACATTACAGTACATACCTATCAGCCTGACTTTCACATCAGCCAGCTCAAACAGAGGCACAACTTTCTCATTGTACACTTTCACGGCCTTTCTTTTACCAGATGTAGGATTTACAAACACTACAACCTTTTGTGGCCTTCTAAACTCTGAAAAAAAAGTGCATGTTTTTTAAAGTATGAGCTTTCGAAGTGTCTGGAATCCTCAACAAGTTGTGTTTTGAGTAGAAATTATCCAGTTGGAAAGTATTCTTAGCAGATATAGTTGAGCGTGTAGCGTGCTTAATCTTCGATACAGGGGTCCTGAGTTTGAGCCTCAACCGAACTAGCGGCATATGTTTTTTTTTTATCCCCGACGATGTACAGGAATGATCTTGAGCAAGATATATGCACCGTGAATTGACCCTCTCCACCTATGTGGTTAAAATTTATACCTATGAAGGGTCTGGGCCGGTACTGCGGCTGCCTACGTGCCTATTGTTAGCAGTGCTCAATATTGTAGGCAAGATGGATCAATGTTCAGGGGTGTGAATATATGGTCGGCTGAACAGTCATTCGGTCTGAAAGTAGACTATAACTTGGTACTTTACTTCTATCCTGAAGTATCACACAGACTGCGATAGAGACTAAGAGAGTAATTTTATACCCTTGATCCTACAGCTCTACAGTTTCTACCCATTTATCCTATCTCCTTTTAACCCTTTTCCCCATAGCTTGTTTTCAGTATTGAAGACAGACGGTTGCTTAAAGCAAGGTGAAAGTAGATCAGAATGCGCTTTAGTTTTTAACATATTAATTCAGCAAATATACTCATCACATAGAAAGATACAACGGAAAGAAGGGATTGAAACGAGAGATATTGAAGTCTTACAGGATTTCTTTCCCTGAATGTGTCCTTATGTACAGATTATTGCAAAATATATGGTCATTGATTTCATTATACAAAACGTTAAGGCACATTCTGTTATATTTTCAACCTGCTGATCACCTGTCTTCAAAACTAGAAACAGGCTATGTTATAATTGGTTAATAAATGACTTGAGAACCTACCTGGATTTTTGAGAGCCTCTTTGATTGCATTGATCCACTGTTGACATACACTGCTGTCTTTACACTGAAACGCTACTGGCTCATACCTGTAGATAAAAATCAAAACAAGATATAGTCAACAATCTCTCGAAAAGACAAATGATTATGAGTGATATAAAGGAACATTCAGCATTACACAAATTACTGGGAATGAAACAAGTTGCTTGTAGTGATTACTCAACAAAAGACCAGTGGGCAGTCTTTAACACATTACCTCATAAATACGCTTTTTACGCCTTTAATTTATTCCTCCACTACAGAAAATAGTTCCAATTTATACTGTCACAAATAAGAATCATAAGAAATAGTTTCTGTATTCTAGCAGATAATATCTTAAAGCAGGCTGAAAGGAAAGCAGAATGCGCCTAAGGCGCATTCTGCTTTACTTTCATCCTGCTTTAAGTGGTCACCTATTTTCATAACTAGAATTAGGCTATGGGGTAGCGGGTTAATACAGGTGGTTGTTTAATTATCCAGTACTCCATTATCCCTTTTTACGTCTTTAATTGATTTTTTAACTGAAGAAAATAGTACACAATATACAGTCATGACTATGCATCATAATAATTTTTTCTATATACTAGCAGATAGTAGCTTAAAGCAGGCTGAAAGTAAAACAGAATGCACCTGAATGTGCATTCTGCTTTACTTTCAACCTGCTTCAACTGGTCATCTGTCTTCAAAACTAGAAACAGGCTATGGGGTAAAGAGTTAAAGCTAAAGCAGGATGAACTTAAAACAGTAAGATCTTTCAGATGCTTCTTAGTAACTTAACTTTACATCTTGCCTTAAGCAGGTTTACAATATAATTGATTTTGCCAAATCAATATCAATTGCATATCTAAATGTCAAACTCGATTTTCTATCATGAATGATAATTGGATCACAATTAGCAAGTACAGCGCTCCCTCTCTACAACGACACCTAATGGGAGACACAGATTCTGATTGTTGTTCGGAGGGAGTCGTTATAGGGAAATCAAGACGTTGCTTACATTTGCCAACAACTTGAATCCAGATTAGACGCAGCGTAACGTGGTGTCTGTTCTGAATTCAAGCTGTTTGTCACTCGTAATTATACTTATTCTATCAAAATATCAACTTATATGTATCTTTAAGAAAATCAGCAGACAACAATTTAAGCAGATGATATTGCAGCAGTAAAAGCGTTAGACATAATTGTCCTGTTTAGGGAACTACGGCAAGAGTCGTTGTAAGGAGGTAGTCCAGAGCTCCAGATAAGGGGAGTATTTCAAAAACTGAAATCTTTATTTCTGCTTAAAACCCTATGGTGTCACCACTCATTAGAATTGTCTCGAAGAGACAATTCTAATAAGTAGTAACATCATAGGATTTGATGCTAAAATAAGTGAGAAAATGTTGGATTTATGCAGTTTACTCCCTCTTATCTGGAGCCCTGAGGTAGTCGTTGTTGGGAGGGCCGTTGTAGGGAGGGAGCACTGTACACATACCTCCATTTATGGCAGCCTGATCTGGTGACAACATAGACAGAGAATCCCACGGGCCCAACGGGCTGCATCTCAAAGCACACAGGAGCATTGTCATTGACCTTGAGTGACTTCTTCAGGCTCAATGTAGAAGGTTTAGGAGGGATCTTAATTGGCTTCACACCAATAACTTCCCGTAAGTCAATGCTAGATTCATGACCTGAAATAATAATATAAAATCATCTGACTCTGTTCTCAAACAGGGCTCCGGATAAGGGGAGTATTTCAAACAAAAATTAAAATCTTTATTTCTGCATTAAACCCTATGGTTTTACTACTCATTAGAATCGTCTCTTTGAGACGATTCTAATGAGAAGTAACACCATAGGATTTGGTACTGAAATAAGTGAGAAATTGTTGGATTTGTTCAGTTTACTCCCTCTTATCTGGAGCCCTGTCAAATGTATCGAACTCTTAGCTTTTTCCTCCTACAGTAGCTTTATGCATTACTGCCATCTTTCATTAACCCTTTCCCCCCATAGAAGTGCCTTTTAGCGCCTTCGCTTTGTTTCTCCACAGTCATGAATATGTATCATAAGGAATATTTTCTTTACACTAGCAGGTGGTAGCTTAAAGAGGCTGAAACTAAAGCAGAATGTGCCTTAAGGCGCATTCTACTTTACTTTCAACCTGCTTTAAGTAATCACCTATTTTCAAAACTAGAAACAGGCTATGGGTTAATAGGTTATGTTGCAACCTGTCTAAAATAACTGTCAAGACTTAAATACAACTTAACCCTTTGACTATTATATACATGTTATGATGTATTGTCACTTTTTGAAAGAGATGTCTGACCAGGGTTTGCATGGTTTTCTTATAGGATCTGTCAGTAACAGTCTGACATGAGCCTGCACCTGTTCCTGGAGAATTATTTACTTACATTAACCCTTAGCCCGCCAAATAAATTGTCGTCTGCTATATTTCTCGTCTGCTTCAAGTTTCAAAGTGCTTCAAAGTTGCTCAAAATTGCTTCAAATGTTGTCCGAGTGTCAAACAGCTTGGATCCGGATGAGACGCCGAGTTACTCGGCGTCTCATCCGGATCCAAGCTGTTTGCATATGGAGCTATAGTCGTGAGTGGCAGGCTAAGGGTTAATTAGCAAATTTTATAGTTCAGATGACAAATGTTTATAATCATAGAGAGTAGTTTTATACATGTATATAATTATTCAGCAGGAGAAGGTTTCGTTGTGGGTTCATATTTCTGTCTTCTGTGCAATTTATTGATCAATGTTTGATACTGTTAGGGTGTTTTCACTGTTGTGCAACTTGTGTGTGGCATATTCTGCAGTACAGTCAAACCTGTTGCTAACCCATCCTCCCCATAAATATACCTTTTTTAGTCTCTAATTTAAACCTCCACTATACAGGGATGAATATATGTAAGTTTTTTGTAACATAATAAATATATCTTATACCCTAGTAGTATATAGTAGCTTAAAGCAGGCTGAAAGTAAAGCAGAATGTGCCTAAAGGCACATTCTGCTTTACTCTCAACCCGCTTTACGTGGTGCATGGGGATCTTTAAAGACAGGTGACCACTTAATGCAGGATTAAAGTCAAGCAGAAGGCTCTGATAGGAGCCTTCTGCCACGACTATTGTACTGCATTAAGCAGCCACTTGTAATAAATATAACAAATATATAACCTTTTAGTGGTTGCTTAACACAGGTTTGACTGTACTATTATTCTCGATTTTACACTCAGGACTGTCTCATTAAGATAATCTGATACACATGTACAACCTATTCAAATACTAATTAAGAATTTTGATGTATCACTCAACCTATATTATGTATCTAGGAATCTGTAATGACTGCATACATTTTCCTGTTTGTGGCCTTTCTGTAGTATGTGAAATATTTCTATGTACAAACTTGTAGTCCCCATCAAAATAGAGTACATTTCTACTTTTATATGGCATGTGGTATAGCTTGATGCAGAATAGAAACTTGTAATATTTCCTTCACTTAGTCAGGGCTGCCATTTCTCCGGATTTTTTCGAAATCTTCGGATTTTTATTCCAACGGATGGAAGCTTAAAGCAGGCTTTCAACCTGCTTTAAGCATCACGTGTCTTTAAAACTAGAAACAGATCAACTTACATGTATGGGAGCCCTGCTTACTGGCTGCTTAACTCCATAGCCTGTGTGCAGTTTTGATGACAGGTGACCGCTTAAAGCAGGTTAAAGGTAAAGAAGAATGCATTCAAATTCTGATTAACTTTTAGCCTGCTTTCAGCTACCATCTGCTAGGATATAGAAACCATTTTTGGGGTGCATATTCATAAATGTTTAATGTGAACTATTTTCTTTAGTGGAGGAATAAATTAAAGGCATAAAAAGGCCTATATTTGTGGTAATATTAATTCTCAGTATTCCCTTGCCATGAATAAAACTTAATCTGCATGCATAGTTTTAAAAATGTGAGAATGATAACTTTTAGCTGAGGTGCAATAATGAACACATCATTTCCATACCAATCAGAAACACTTATGCACACATCTGTCTCAAATCATAAAACACCACAAAGCAGCTCAGCATAAAGTAGTTTGCAAGCGAATAATCAATGGGAGTTCAGTATCATACATGTGTTATAACTTGATGCAATAATTCATTTTAACCCATTACCCCATGAATACACCCTTTACAGTTTACAACTCTTATTTATTCTCCCACTGAAAAAAAAAAATCCAATTTATAGTCAATAATAAATTACCCCATAAGTATTTTTCCATTATCCTAGCATATATTTCCCACCCCGGTGTAGGAAATTGCTGATAATTGTAAGCTTGCACATACCTCTTAGTCAGCTAATATCAAATGCATATCCTCTCTTTCGGTATATTCGAATTTTGGAACTATTGTCGAAAATCATATTTAAAGATAATCAATTAAATGCAACTGGGAATTATTTTGAAGGAATATAAAGAAAAATTCAGTTTTCCAACACAAAATAACACTTACAGTAACCAAACAACTCAGTTTTTTAACACAATGCCAGTTATTTAAACTTACCTTAGGCTGTAAGTGCAGTACCACGAATACCCATAACATCAGAGCTCAGACCCTTGATGTCATCATCCGGGTAACAAAGACACTTGTACACAATCGGGTTACCCGGTCAAACACATGTATATACGGCATGTGAAAGGTCAATTTATAGACACATGCTACACGTAATAAACATTTAGAGTTATATTGAAAAATGTGTTATAATAGAAATCATTTTACCAAGGAACATAAAAAAATAAGGTAGAGCTACGTTATCAATTTTGGTATTCGTTTTTTGAAAATATATTTTTCTTCATAGTTTCATTAAATAATAATCCCAGTTTCTGTTGCATTTTTTCGGCTATGTTGCTGCCCACATCTAATACCAAACTGGAATCTCTTTTTTCGATGACAAGCAAATTGCAAACGCTATATTAAATGTTTTTGATGGTTCTAGAGTCATGGGAGAGTCTGGATGTATGGGAATCGAGGATTATACTCTTTTTTTTTATAGTAGCAATGCCAAATGCCGAAAGGGGGCATGGCCGTCGGGATCTCATTAATTTGCATGACTTAATGGCTTCCAAACCAACAATATGTGTATTTTTTTTTGCGTTTAAACACCCCTTAATTTACAGCGATATCGGGATCAAAAAACAAGAAATAGCATTACCAATGATTAAAATAACTGGAAATAAGTTAACCACGAGGCCACTTGAAGCACCGATTAATACAAGACTCAGCGAAGTTGAATAGGCGAGCATCTGAGCTCTCGCGGTGGTTGAATTTTGCGTGATTAAGTGTCACGTGACAGCATCTTCACTTTTTGCCTTGTTGTCTGCCATTTCTGGGGTGAGATTTACAGACTCGAGTGTATTTATTGACATTTTAGTGGATTTAAACGACTTGGTGGACATTCCTATCAATTCGTGGGAATATAAACCCGTAAACAATGCTTCGAAACAGACATTAATTTAATCATATTGACTACCGATAGACACTATCTTATGAAGACGCCCGAAGTCTCGTTTGCGCCAAACGAGATTTGCGATATAGCGTGAGGTTGCAATTCCATGAGCAGGCCTGTCCATGAGTGTATAATTCCTTGCTTGAAGTTTTCAATACTGCAAAACTGATGGGGAAAAGAAGTTAAATGCGACATTTATATATAATAGTTTTAATACAGAGTAATTTAATGAAAAAAGCGATTTCTGCAGGCACAAATTGTGTCAGGGTTTTCCCGGACGCAGGTTTCCTGCATCTTGGACTCAATTCTGTCACCTGGGACCCCTATTTGTCCAACCCCTAGGGTCCCCAGGACCCTCAAATGTTTGACCACAATTTACTTCAAACCCCCAAATCATCAGATATGTAAATCCTGAGTGGTGATGTGGGGTATGCTAATGTCATCAGATCATCAATCTGCACTGTTTACAAAGGTCAAACAAGTTATTTGTCAACATTGTAAGGCATTTTATACACATCAAATTAATTTGGGACCCCCAAATATGCTGAGGGACTCTCAAAGTGAAAGGTTTGAGGGTCCTTAGGACTCTCAATTACAAAATGCAAGGGAAAACCCTGATTGTGTCATTTTATTTTTTCCTTTTATGTTAAAGTGTTGTATTTAAACATCATTGTTTGTTTCTGTTTCTGTCAAGATCTACCCATTAACCACAAAATATCCAAGAATTTTTTTTTTTTTTAAAAATCCTTTAGCATATTGCTAAAGAATTTAAAGACGACAAAGGCGTTTACACCAAAGAACAACTTGTAGCAAAAAGGTTGACGAAAATACCTTTGATCCACTATTTATTAGCGCAAACAAACATGAAGACGACGAAAGGCTAAATCAAATATTCAACATCTTTCCCCCCCCCCCCCCCCCCCCCCCCCACATTCTTGTCACTTGTGTGAAACACTATGTTGTGACAAATCATTGGAATCGTCTCGTACAGGCGATTAAATGGACTCCAAAACATAGTTTTGAGGACTCATTGGGAAAAGGTTGATGTACATTCTATCTACGATTATTTGAAACTTCATATTTCCACATCCTGTTGCCAGATAAAACAACGAAGGTAAACACAACTTGTCAACACATTTGCATCACTACTTACGGACTAGCGGCTCCGAAATGTGGCTGTCAAAAGACCTAGTCCTTGCATTAGCATCCCATGATAACTGGTATTTTGAAAGTGTCAGAATATGTGACTGATTCTGGTGTTCAACTGGCGACTGAAATTTAATGTTATTTTCCGTATCTGCCATCTCAGCACACTCGGAATGCTACTGTTACTTTCGAAGTGAATATGTGCGAGAGGTGGCGATATCGTTGAATTACAGACGATTCGTCACCAGGCAAATTCGTCACCAAAGCGATATATAGTAATGGCAAAAGACGATTCGTCACCAAAGACTTTGTATAGGGTATTTTCTTACCTGGTATATATATGATCAGGATCATTTTTCTGTTAATTGTATAAGTTATATTGATGAAATTGACAAGTATCGATAAGCCCATATGTATATTCTAGAATTTACAATTGTAATATATAAATTACTATAAGTATAAAAGATGAATCTAGATGCCGAAATTTATCGAAAAAAAGATAAAACTATGACCAAGTTTATTTATATCTAAATAGATTAAAGTAATTAGATATAATATACTAGATAAATAACATTCCACATGTGCAGGTACAAATTAATTAGCGACACGGATTGCAGCGGCAAAAACTTATTGTGTAATTAACGTTAATCCCTCCTGCTTAAGGAGGATCATATATGATCACCCTTATTACTGCCATTATGCATGAAAATTGTTGCAGAAAGCTGCTATACGTGTCCCCTTATTAATGCCATCTTGCCTTAAGCAGCCAACTGTCTAAAACACTAATAATAGGAAGACTTTTCAAAGTAAATGTGTGTTTAGGTTCTTGCACTTGAAGGGTGGATTGTTAAAAAAAAACCTGTCTTAAAACAAATACGTGAGTATGTTCGCTGACCCTGGTTTTATTAAACTAATCTAAAATAAAAATGGAAATGCGAGATAAATCCTCTCTATTGTGTCCACAGAAATGAAGGTTTTTTAATCTAGCCACTACCATAAAACGGAAATTGACATGTATTTATTAATTGAGTGTTTTTTAAAATATTCGAATATGTTATTTAAAATGAATGCAAAAAATGATCTAATTAATACAGTAAGAAACAGTTGGTCAAACGTAAAAGTTTGTTATATCTACCGCCAAAGGCAGATTACTTTAATTACATGTACATTGTTGTTAATCTGGTGTGAAATGTTGATTGGTAATTACCCGACCTGTTATACCTGTATTGATATTAAACTGTAAAAACAACAAACCAATTAATGTAAATATCATAGGCACACGTACAAAGGAATGTCATGCTCAGTACATACACGTGTCAGTCAGTCACGTGCCATTAGGAACGTATATTAGATATAATCGACGTTCCTGGTGCCATTCAGTTTGAAACTGGATACTGATAACAGGTTCTCTTTGATTCAGGCTTCAAATATCACCGATTAAAGGTAGTTATATAAATAGTTTAAAAATGATGAGAAAGTAAGAAATTAATTAAATACTTAATCCCATTTAATGTTGGACAAAAGTAATGCAGTGGTAAGCTTAATGCAAGACCTTTACTATACGTGTGCCGATCAGTGTAAATTAATTCTGGTTATCTATGATTTGGGTCCTTGGCGGCATTTGCAGAGGATTTAAATTGAGGCACGATTATGATTATTATCTGTCTATACCCTTATCACTGCTGCATTTAATTTGGTAAAAAATGCTAACTGTAATTTTATTGCACATCATCATTTATTATAATCTATCTCATTATACTATCAACTAATTCCATACAGAGTGTTCTAGAGATATGGACTTATTTATATACATAAAGACCCACTTTTATTTGGGAAAATCAGCCATGAAGTAAAGATGGATTTGCCTTCTGCTTTACTTTCATTTTGCTTTAGCCTACGTGACATCTTATATAGTAACTAGGAAGCGGGTGTGAAGATCTTCGATCTTTAATGTAATAAAGGTTTATATGATATGATCGGTCTTGAGTATTTATTTCACCTATGAAGTTCTAAAAAGATAACACAGTTTCGATCCAAATCTTTTCTGGCTCCGATTTATTTCCAAACAACGCTTAAAGTATTGAATAAAATGTCATCTATAGTTTCTGGTTGCATTTTATTTCTTCCGCTTGACAAGCATTTTGGAGCCAGATCATATGTGGATCCCAACTATTTGGTAAAATATTACCAAATTGCCCATAGCGTAAATATAGCCATAAATAATTACATTTAATCTTGTCTTGTGATATCTCTTTGGAATCGTCTTGAAAAGACGATTCCACAGAGATGTCACAAGACAGGATTAGCTGGAGAAATAAATAATAATTGAGAATTTTAGAACCTGACTTACGACAATATCATACGACGTTTCAAAAGACAAGCCACTGATATAAAAGCAGACGATAAAATTGCGTGCAAATTTGAGACATTTATTATTTTAGCCCTTACATGCAATGCATGTTTATCGCCATAAACAATAAAAATCTTCAAATTACAAAGTTGTAGATTTTCTCCACCACTCCCATGTCGATAAGATCTTTCTGATGAGTGTCAGAAGCCCGTTTTATGAAAAGTCGTACAACAAAAACGGTCGTAAGTCAAAACTTTGAAATACCGCTAATTTCTGATTTCTACGTCAAATCCTTCCTGGCCTGTGACATCTCTGTGGAATCGACTTTTCAAGATGATTCAAAAGAGATGTCACACAACAGGATTACATGGAGATAAATAACAATTGATGAAATCAGAATCTGACGACTATTTTTGTCGTACGACGTTTCATAAAACGGGCCCCAGGACGCCAGATAACAGGGGGTAAAATCCAATTTTCCGAAAATTTCTTCATATCTGTACTAACTCCTATGATGTGATCACTCGTTTGAATAGTCTCTATCCTAGTGCGTGACTACTCATTAGAATCGCTTCTGGCAGACGATTTTAATGAGAAGTGACACTATACTGTTTGGTGCATACATCAAGCATTTAGGTTTTGAAGTATTCCCCTTACCTGGGATATTGGAATGGTCACTACAAAGACTTTGGTGTTCCATTTACTCAACCATATTTCAACGTGTATATATAAGCGTTCAATTTGTTGTGCGGTGCACAACGATGTTGTGCGTGAAAGACAACGCCAACTTGCGGTATTTCCTGTTTACATTTGACCTAGTACACACAGGTGAGTAAACAAATCGCTTTGTTGCAAAGGATATGAAGAACCATTCTGCAAAAGGACCTGGTCGATAGGAGGCACAACTGATTCCGGTTTCCAGTCGTAGTACGTTTATATGCCTATACTGTGTAGATTTGTCAAACATTAATGAAAACCAACCCGCGAAGTGAGCTCAGCGTATATTCGGGTTGTTCAAAAGCCAATTTAGGACATAAAACACTCCTTCAGATTGACTTTTGGTATATAATTTGGGCCCATATAGCTTTATTAAAGCACTAAATGTGTTCATTTTGAAAAAATGTACACTGAAATGTTTTAAGCTAAACGTTGATTTGAAGAGGTCCAATTCCGAAAATTGCATTTAGTATGAGCAACATTGTTTTCACCGTATAGATCTATAATTTTTCGGTTTAGCCAGTATGTCATGCCTTACGTCTAAAATATGCGTACAGAAATTGCACCAGGGCAATTTATCTTTCCAGTACATTCTTGAGGGCACACTGCTCAGAAATCAATTCTGAAACCGGCAAAAGTGCAGGTATATCTCTGAGAAATGTTTCCACCAGAATAAATGTATTCTATAACTTAAGCTAATGCTATTATTTATATTTCAGATGCTAACGAGTTTTTATCGTTGAGTCGATAACCAGTATGGAATGTTGTGTGTAGTTTTTCTGTATCTTGAGTGTGAGGACGGATCCAGGGACAATTATATATATAGCAACTAGTGATTTTTAGTTGCTATGGTGCTTTATATAGTTTATGCTATAAGTGCAGAGACACAAATATAATGCCATTAGATTTAATGGTTTGCTTACTGGAACCTATGAGTGATTGGTATTGAATAAAGCTATTGCCCGTTTTGGACACTCCGATAAAGCTATTGCCCGTTTTGGACACTCCGATAAAGCTATTGCCCATTTTGGACACTACGATACAGCTATTGCCCGTTTTGGACACTCCGATAAAGCTATTGCTCGTTTTGGACACTCCGATAAAGCTATTGCCCGTTTTGGACACTCCGATAAAGCTATTGTCCGTTTTGGACACTCCTATGCAGTAGTTGTTTACTTGTATTTTTCCTTTTACTTAGAGTAAAAGATTAGACAATAAATTATTTATATTTGGCTGAATCAAATGAAAGAAAATATAAATATGATTTAATCTACAGTCCTGTTTTCACCATTGCAGTAGGAAGTTACTTACAATGCTTACAAGTATACGAATATTATTTCTGTATTTATGGCTGTATTGAGCGTTTGAGATGAATCTGAGATCGTTCTCAAATTCTTGAATGATTAGATTTGAGCATTTACAATCTCGGAGCATTTTACTCATATCTTACCAATTAAAAGCTTCCCAAACACTTTATAACCATCGCTCCGAATATAAACCGTTAGCATATATCCGGAAACTTCAAAACTACGAATCGATTATCTTTGTATATTACATAATTAACAACTGTAACCATTTTAATGCTATTTATTCTATGCATGTAAGCAGTATAGTACTGATGCACAACAATACAATATTTTATTATGCTTTTTATTAATGTGTTGCAATAGCAGAATAATACAGTATGCTGGAAACTAACAGGAAAATGAAAGATAATGTGGATCTTTAAGTATAAGTTATAGTTAATTTTTTGAAAAATTATGCAATATAACCTGGAGCGACCGTAGGGAGCGAACAGGTTATGTTGTGTAATTTTCTGATAAATGAACTATAACTGATTTACCGTTTGCCTCAAATATGGCACGCAGGTCAGTGTATGTCAGTTACCGTTCAACCTACCGGTTCATTACTTGTTTATTTCTGCCATACCCAGGTACAAAACTTAACAATATGCGATATATTTTTTCATTTTTCGCTGAAATGGAGCCCTTTCATTGGCTGGCAATCTGGGGCAATCGGTAAAGACTTTTCCTGACCTAGTTTCGGTTATTGCACCTAGCAAGGTAAAAAAGCATACAAACCTGTGTGAGTTGTGCTGATAACTGTAAAAGTGTCTGTGCAAAGAATCTCTAATTTTTGATGGTTTTGTTTAAACAAAAACCTAAATTGTGAGTTTATGAGGGCTTCTCTAGACAGATGGCTTGCCATTTTTTGCACACTAGTCCCATGATTCTACAGATACGTTCACGCTATGAAGAACAATAGGGGTTCGGTAGTCATTCAAAGGCCATAGGAAATGTCTTTAACATAATCCTATTGTAACATTAATTAATGTTTAAAATTTAAAACTAAAGTATTACTCTTGCTGAATAGGGGCCCGTTTCTTCGCAACTCAGATTTTCAAAGTCTCACGTATTATTTA
Organism: Gari tellinella; assembly: GCA_922989275.2. Classification (NCBI taxonomy): domain Eukaryota; kingdom Metazoa; phylum Mollusca; class Bivalvia; order Cardiida; family Psammobiidae; genus Gari; species Gari tellinella. The sequence goes on from OV277858.1 coordinate 78,505,995, forward strand.
TTTCTCCATCTAAGACTGTCTTGTGATATCTCTTTGGAATCGTCTTGAAATGACGATTCCAAAGAGATGTCACAAGACAGTATTAGATAGAAAAATAAAAAATAAAAACTGTTTTAATGTTTTTACTTACGACTGTTTTTGTCGTACGAAGTTTTATAAAACGGGACCTGATTGTACAGTAAAACCTCGCTATTACGACCACTAAAACGAAGGCTAATTGAGTGTATAATAGACAGGTGATAGCTTAAAGCAAGGTTACAGTGAAACAGAAAGCTCCTATAGGAGCTTTCTGTTTCACTGTCACCTTGCTTTAAGCGGTCACCTATTGTGAACACCCTAATAATTAACATAATTGAGTGGTCGTAATAGCGAGGTTTTACTGTATGTGCAAACGAAACACGTTTCCCGCATTCAAACAGTTTACCCATTGCACAAAGTTGAGTTTAATTTATTGAAGGCTGGATCAGTGATAAGTTTAGAAATCGGATGAATGAGTCCTCGGGATGCACAGTCTGTAAAACAATGAGTCCTTGAGACATTGAGACCTTGAGGTGAACAATTAACCCAATATCCCATAACTTATTTCTAGTTTTGAAGACATGTGAACACTTAAAGCAGGTTGAAAGTAAAGCAGAATGTGCCTTAAGGCTCATTCTGCTCTACTTTCAATCTGCTTTAAGCTTCTAAAATGAATCATAGGTTAATAAAGGCTAGAAAAGCTTTGGGTCCATGGGACTCGCAACTTTTTAAATAATGAGTCCCTGGCAAATTTAATGAGTATAGGACTCGGGATGCACAGGTAAAATTATCACTGCTAGGTCAAAATCGATGCCAGTATAGTCCAGAATATGCAGTAAAACTAGTGTGGACAAAAATGACGTATTACACATTTCTTTAGTTTTGGGTAACTCATTGTGCTTAAAAATTATAAGTTAGTTAAGGGGGAGAAAGTTTAATTGGTTAAGTACAATAATACTAACTTACTACCTACACATATAGTGAATATGATTAACACTTTATATTATGACTAATTAACATTAGAAAAATACTACTTTGAGAAGAAACTGAAACATCAAATAATTAAAAGAAATTCAACAAAGCATTTAGAGATCAGATTTTATCTAATACAGTGTATACGTATGCGTGTTGTTTTTTGCGTATAAATACATGCATAGTATGTTTCCTTTGTATTTGTTATGTTTTTATGATTGTTATTCAATGTAAATAAACGGACTACCAGTAAGTAGTTCCAAAAAGAATAAAAACTAACTTACTTTATCTGGCGTTTTCAGCTCCGTACCACTGATTTCTTCGTCTCGGAAATGTGAAGGCGGTGCAAGTGAAAATTAGCGCCGCTACTTACTTTATACATACCCGTACAGTGTTGCTATAGCTACCCAAGGGCGTCTCTCCAATAGTTGAAATATTACTAATTGGTGTTTGTCAAGCGCCTTCACAACCAAAATATCGTCTTCTGAATAACGTTTCGCCTGCCTTTATGTATCACATACAGCGCTCCCTCTCTACAACGACACCCAATGAGTGACAAAGATTGTGTGCGTTGTTCAGAGGGAGTCGTTACAGGGAGTGAAATCGGCTTACATCTGCAAACAGATTGAATCCAGATCAGACGCCGCGTAACGCGGCATCTGATCTGGATTCAAGCTGTTTGTCACTCGTCATTAGTTTATATACTGTCAAAATAGTCATTAAGTCACTTTGAGAAAAACAGCAGACGACAATGTTAAGCAGACGATATTGCAGCAATAAAAGCGTTAGTCCTGTTAGGGAACTGTGGCAAGGATCGTTGTAAGGAGGGAGTCACTGTTGGAAGGGCCGTTGTAGGGAGGTAGCACTGTATATATTTAATGCAATTTGATAGATGTGAATTTTAAACAGACTCCGAGTTACTCGTCATTCGATAACGATATAATACGTTTGGTTAATACCAGTGTACTCTTGATAAAGCAATGAAGTGGTTAAGATAAAAGCCAAGGACCCGTCTTACGAAACATCGTATAATGAAACGTATTGTCGTAAGTCAGGTTCTAAAATTTTCTATTAATATCTATTTCTCCATCTCATCCGGTCTTGTGACATCTCTTGAAAAGACGATTCCAAAGAGATGTCACAAGACAGGATAAGATGGAGAAATCAGAAATTAGATGTATTTTAAAGATTTGACGTACGACCGTTTTTGTCGTACGACGTTTCGTAAGACGGGCCCCAGGCGTATATGTTCAATATTTTCACTAAAACATAACTTATACCTTAAAGTCCCATTGTGTTTTCAGACCTTTTCTTAATGTCAGAAATACAATAACGCTTAATAATAATGTTTGAACATTCTTATGGGCCAAACTGATCTATGAAATGATGAAGACGGACCTAAATAACCAAAAAGGGCGATTTAAAATCATAACAAACCGAAAATAGAACGTCTGGACATAAACATTACCATACGGCTTAGTATCACGTGATACAGCCGGAATCAATTCACCGTGTGCAACCGTATCTACCTTCGCCCGTTCATCCATCAGTCAGTTAGACTATCACACTTTTTTGTCCGCTCTCTAACTCGAATATTTTTTATCCGATCTTCCACAAACATGCTGAAAATGTTCATTGATATAAAATCAAGGTTTAGTTTGATTACTACTAAAATTGCATAAGGTATTTTTGAGTTATTGCCTGTTAATTAATAAGAAATGACTGTTTCAGTCATATTTGCACTCTAAAACAAACCGTTTTTATCGGATATTCACCAAACATGCTAAAATATCTATTCATATGAAATTTAGGTCTAGTTTGATTATTACTAAAATCGCATGTGGCATATCTGAGTTTTTGCCCTTTATGTATTAAAAATGACTGTTTTCAGCAAGATTTGCTCTCTAACACAAATACGTTTTATTGGATCTTCACCAAACTTGCTATAAATGTTTATTGATATAAAATCAAAGTTCGGTTTGATTACTACTAAAATCGCAAAAGGTATATCTGAGTTATTGCCTGTTTATTAATAAAAAATGACTGTTTCAGTCATGTTTGCACTCTAGCACATACAGTTTTTATCGGATATTCACTAAACTTGCAGAATATGTTTAATTATATAAAATTTAGGTCTAGTTTGATTATTATAAAAATCGCATGTGGCATGTCTGAGATTTTGCCCTTTAAGTATTAAAAATGAATGTTCCAGCATTTTTTGCTTTCTAACACATACAGTTTTTATCAGATATTCACCAAACTTGTTGAAAATGTTTATCAATATAAAATCTAGGTCAGTCATCTTAACTACCAAAATCGCTCAAGGCATGTTGGAGTTATTGCCATTGAATGACTAAAAATTTACTACTTCAGGCTTGTCAGCTTTCTGACTCAAACAGTTTTAATTGGATCTTCACCGAATTTTTTGAAAATAATATTTGTATAAATTCTTGGTCCTGTTCTATTAATACCCAAATCGCCGAGGGCATGTTGGAGTTATGGTTCTTCAATTTTCAAAATTTTGCTATTTTATCCTTATTTTTGCCCTGTCTACTCTGTAAAAGGACCAGTTTTTATTCTATTTTAGCCAAATAATCGGTCACTGGTTGCATGTGCTTCATCTTAGCCGTGTTGGTAATAAGTTAAGTAATAAATGCCCACTGAATTTCTCCTTTACCTCTTAAAGGATTTTCATTCAACTGTATTCGATTTTTATTGACCTAAATTTAATACCAATACACATTGTCAGCCAGTTTGGTGAAGATCCAATAAAAAGTGTTTGTGTTCAAGAGCAGAAAATGCTGAAACAGTCATTTTTTAATTATTCAAGGGCAATAACTCAGACATGCCTCATGCGATTTTGCTAATTATTGAACCTGACCTAGATTCTATACTAATAAACATTTGTAGCAAGTTTGGTGAAGATTCAGAAAGAAGTGTTTGAGTTAGAGAGCGGACAAGGCTGAAACAGCTTGGTAAAGATTATCCGTAATTGTTTTATTCGCTCACCCCCAGTGAATATTTACACGTTTTGACTGGATCTCATAGTTTAACCCTGTGCCTACTGTTCGTAACTTTACGGAGTTTACAAACTGTTTGAATCTAGAAAGACGCCGCGTAACGCGGTGTCTCACCTGGATCCAAACTGTTTGACACTCGTCTTAAGGTTTGTTTAATTAAAACAATGCATAAATCTAAACTGAACAAATTTTGCAGACGACAATGTCAAAGCAGACGTCTGTGCAGCAGAATAAGGGTTAAATTGAAATAGAAATAGAAACCGCTTCATTTTCAGTGCTCCAGATAAGTGGGAGTAGTCTGAACTAATCCAACATTTTCTAACTCATTTCAGCACCGAATGCTATGGTGTTACTACTGATTTAACCGTCTCTTCGAGACAATTTTAATGAGTATGACACCATTGGGTTTGAAAGCAGAAATGAAGATTTTAGTTTTCGAAATACTTCCGTTATCTGGAGCCCTGTATTTACAGAGTTGTCCTTCTTTCCATTTACATGGTTCAACTCTTTTATGGATATAATATCCATAAATTAAAAAAAATTAAAACGCGAATTTCTTAGATAAAGCCGCTTTTCGTGGAAGAATCACGTACTATGTAGTTCAAATGGGATCTCAAACAACCGTTTTAGGCAGGTTTCCCCAAAACACAATGCGGCTTTAAACAGTCATTTTTAGGGAATTTTCGTGCGGAGATGCGGAAGGCGAGTGATGCAACGCAGTTGTTGATTTGTGCCTGCAACAGTGTACATGTACATACGTACATGTACATACGTACATACAGTGAAACCCCTTTAAACCGGACATGTGTGGGGACGACATATACTTCCGAATTAGAGGGGTTTTAACCATTTATCCCATAGCTTGTTTCTAGTATGGAAGATAGATGCTCACTTAAAGCAGGTTGAAAATAAAGCAGAATGCACCTTAAGGCGCATTCTGCTTAATTTTCAACCTGCTTAAAGCTATCATCTACTAGAATATAGAAATTATTTCTGATGATACATATTAATGAATGTATTTTCTTCAGTGAAGGAATAGATTAAAAGCGAGAAAAAGGCGTATTTATGGTTGAAAAAGAAGGGTTGGAAACGGGACAAAGTTTTTGTCCGGTTTAGAGAGAATTCCGGTATTAAGAGGTTATGGTTTGGAGGGGTTCCACTGTACATAAATATAGGGCATCCCGGGTCTTCCTCCTCGTGTAAAATTTTTATCTGGACGTTATGATACAACCGGCGTAAAATCATTACAAATCAAATAAAGAAATAAACCCTTTACAGATGAATATGTTACAGTCAATCTGTGCAATCAGTCATTTCATGAAATGACTGAAAATTTAGTATTTCGTGAAAAGACTGTTTCACTTAGTCATTTCACGACATGCCTGAAATGTCCAGTTATTTCATGAAATGATTGAAAAATATCTTCAGTCATTTCATGAAATGACTGAATCGACTTTAGCTTTATACATTAAAGTGTTATGATGGCAGTATTTTGATAATTACAAACTACACCATTCAAATATTGCATGTATGTTAAGTGTAATATAAACAATAATAATATAATAATAATCTTTATTTCCTCCAGATAAGGAGAGCACAACACTACATAATACAAACAGTTCAAACGTGTATGTACATACAAAGTGACAAACGAAAAGAAAAGGGGAAAAGAGAGCAAAATATGAAACAATTATGTGGCGATGTATAGTTGCGTGTATTTGTCTCCCCTGGAAAAGACAAATACACTCAATTATACTTCGGTCTATACAATCACATGCATCCATGTCGAAATACTATATATAGTATTACCTACTAAACACATGTGTTCCCCTCGCGACACGATTACATGCGGTGTGCACGAACCCCTCTCCTCCACCATTGCAGCAAGTCAAATAGATAGTCATTTCACAATTTGACCACACCAGAATGATGCAAGAGAGAGATCGGCATTGAGAAGGGAAGCAAAATTAGCAATAATAAGATTTTAAGATTTCCCCCGTTTTGTCACCCGCTATCGAAACGAAATACAGCAGGCAACTGAGGAATGTTATACATAAAACACTGAACACAAACATTAACTCTTTACCTGCTAGCGGCGGATATATCTGCCACAGTGATTATCTTTGCAAACAGTTTGGATCCAGATGAGACGCCGAGTAATACGACGTCTCATCAGGATGGAGACTGTTTGACGCTCTGTCCCTATTAGAAAATTGTATGTTTAGAACATCAGCAGCCGACAATTATTGCAGACGAAGAAATACCCAGCATGCAAAGAGTTAAGAGTGACAGAAAGGCCGGTGGCTACGGCAAATACAAAACACAGTCTACCCTCTATTTTACGACAATCGAGCTCGATTGTGATTGTTCAAGATAGGCGAAAGCTTGATGCTGGACAAAAGCAACGAAGAATGCTCCTTCAGGAGCTCTCTGCGTGGCGTTCGTCACACATCAAGTAGTTTATCACTGAAGAGAACTAATAATAATACTCTGTATAACCAATACTGAGATCAGTTAACACTTTTAATACCGTGGACCCGTTCAAACTATACTCATTACATTTGAAAACAGTATAGACCCAGATCAGAGAGCTACATTAGAAGCCCTATGATCAAGATCTGCGCTGCCTTCTGATTTAGAACAGTATTTATTAGACTATTCAGAATCCAGAAATGCCACGCATTCATACACGCACAGATGCACGAAATATCTAATTTAAGGCACTTTAAATGTATACATATAGATTCAAACATACAAAGTCACGTCCACATATCATATATATATATATCTGTATACATACACACACTTACAATATACACACATATATGTTTTCATATGTTCGTGCACAAAATTACAAATAAGTCACTTCATAACACAGTGTTCTGCAGAACAAAGAAATCAGCACTATTTGTTATATGTTATGTATATTATGTTATATATAATTATTATAATATAACAATATACTCTTCATAAACGTGGCTCCAAGCTTCCATTTATGGATGGACTGTTATTTTGACAATACACATGGATACTTCGAACCACTATTATGTCCAATACAAACAGTTAGGAGTCCGATCAGACGCCGGGTAACCCGGCCTCTGATCAGGCTCCAAAGTGACTGTTTGCCACTCAGATTACGATAAAATAATGTAAATCACTATATGCTTAATATCTGAGATATCAATTGAGAATCTTACGACAAAATTCGCCTATCATCTGAGAGCAAAGTATATTGGAGTCGTAATTAAGAAAAGCTTTCAAACCAGATAGCAGATGGATGATTTGCAGTCGCTGCGGACAAGCTATTAGCCTTATATACACGGAATGACCGCACAACTGATACATGCTCTGCCATAGACTGTACCTTGCTTGCAACGTTTTACAGCAATGTAGAGTCAAGTGCAAGGCAATATTGTCTGTTACGTTGTCACAGCGACTGCAACGAGTGATATAAGGTCTTGCAAACAGAATATGTGTAAATCGCATAACTGACTGAGCGCTCTTTAGGAGCTTACGGTTGTTTTGACTAATAATCCATAGCTGACATGGGGCTATGATATTCAATGGCTGTATAAGTTTAAAATCTTTCATGCTGTCGTCTGACAAGATACGCGTTTCTGACATTGATGAATATTTAATTTTCACAGAGTCTCATATATCATTAAAATATGTGCAGTGTTTCTGAAATAATTGTTAGTTATTAAGGCCACTCGCTGGTCAGAGTTTTCTTGCGGACGAGCGGAAATGCGACTCATCGACATAGACTTTTTCCGCACGTGTTTATACTAGAAAAGTTACAAAAAGAAAAGGTTGATCAGCTTCAGTGTTTTCCTCGATAGCTCAGTCGGTAGAGTGCTTGACTAGCAATCCGAAGGTCCCATGTTCGAGTCCCGCTCGGTAAAAAACCTCTTTTTTTTTAAAAAAAAAAATATATTGTCCGATTTTATTGACTTGTCAGTCAAAACGTAAAGATCAACGGGCATGTTATGTTTAGTCTTCGTTGGTTAGAATCAGTTTTCGTTATATTCTGTCTAATTATATATTTCCAATTACGTTTTGGTTTATTGACTTACAAGTCAATAAATCGGAATATAAGATTTGATCGAGCCATTAAGCTACACATTGAAGCTTATCAATCCCTTTGTGTTTGTTTTTCAACATGTCCAAGATCGATATTACCCATTATAATGTTTAAACAATATCATTTACCATGTATGCAAGTCTATAAATAACTAATAATGCATTTTAATGACAGAATTTCATTTGTAAGGGAGCTAACTGTATCTAAGCTTCAAATTAGCAAGTCAGTTATTACAACAAATCATATCTGTTAACTTTTTCTATTTTTTTCTGACCAACTATGTCAACAGCCATACTTTTGAATAGAACGAAAAAAATATATACATTGAATAAGTCATTCTTTTGTAATTCAAGTTTTTATAAAAAAAGAAAAAGCATTTTTATAGTTGATAACATATTTATGAACAACTTTATTCAAAATGTGTTTTGATTTTCTTGTAATGAATGTTGTGAACAACGTATTGCACGAGACTTAAGGTCGTTAGCTTTATTTGTTTTTGAGAAATATTGTCTCATCAAAATTCCATTTTTTTGGCTAAAAAAGATATCTTAAGGACAAACCAAACGATAAAATTTGCCTATATTGGCACAGATTGTTTCTTCAAGCAAAGTTTCATGACACCTTTCATGGAAATTAAGCTAACCCGCGAGCTACCTTAAGTATTCAACAAAAGTATGCATACAGAATGATGTGAATGAACATTTGCCGTTACTGAAATTTTTAGACATTTCGTGAAATGACTAAGTGAAATGACTGATTACACACATTGACTGTATTTAAACATATAAATCATATAATTGACCTTTTTCCCGTTGGTCTTGATCAGAAGCAAAGTTCTTCCTAGATTTCACCTATTTAACATGACGTTCTGTGTTTTTCTCAGAACTTAATTGACTCTTCACTACAAGTAATAAATCAAGATCTGCACGATCTATAGGTGTGTCCGGTACATATCAATGTTTTACAGTGGAGAAAACGTTATTCTTTCCAAATAAACGCGTTTACACTAAAACCATTATTTCTATTGCAAACAGTTTGGGGCCAGATTAGACGCCGGGTAACCCGGAGTCTGATCAGGCTCCAAACTGTTTGCCACCAAGATAAACATGAATTATCAGAATTGTCCAAAAGTTGCACTTTTCTACGTTTTAGTGTTTTGCGTTTGCGTTTCGTTTCGTTTAAACGGGAAAGAATAACGTATTCTCCACTGTACATGTAACTGAGTATTTCGTAGCATAATTCTTATTCCTCGTATACACTATAGATCTATACTTTTTTCAGCCAACGAGGTAAGCATTCTTTTCTCATGTGTGTAACACTGTTCTGTATCAGATGGTGTGTGAAACAGTGCATAACAACACCCATTGGGAGACAAATATTGGGGTTGTTGTTCTGAGGGAGTTGTTATAGAGAGGGAAAATGAATACCCTGAGAGTGTTTACTTTTGCAAACAGTTTAACCCTTTCACAGCCGGATTCGCCTAAAGTCGAATTTACAAACAGTTTGGATCCTGATCAGACGCCGCGTAACGCGGCGTCTGATCAGGATCAAAACTGTTTGATACTCATTTCGATATTTCTTATGTCATACTCTCTTAAATCTAACTTTGAAATGATCTTGCAGACAACAATATTGAAGCAGACGACAAACTAACGGTGTAGGAGTAAAAAACTCAAAACTAATTTGGCGCTGAAAGGGTTAAACCAAGATCATACTCCGCGTAACGCGGCTTCTAATGGGTTCAAACTGTTCGTCACTCGTCTTTGTTTCTTCTTTCAAAATGTACATTTCGTAACTGAGAAAAAGAAGCAGACGACAATTTTAAGCAGACGGTTTTGCAGCGGTGAAAGCGTTAGACATGATCACATGACTGAAATAATCTCAAGAAAATTAGCCAAATAAAATGAAGCTACTTGATGAGACATAATAATAATACTAACCAGAAATTTAACTAATTAGTCATAATAGAATAACGCTAATTACCCGGATGTAACCAACATAATTATATAAATGATTTGAACACTCCCATAAAGTACCTTACTTCGACGGGTGAGCCAGTAGCGTGTTCGGGTACAGTATCGGAGCCCATCGGAGGCCTCCGTCCGTTACAATTTACACAAAAAACGACCTGCTTGCAGTATATCGTTGGGCAGCTATTCGAACAACTTCGAGGTTAGCTCGCCAATTGTAACGATAAAATCCGAAATGGCGACCAAGTGAGTACACGAAGCACGGTTGAACAGTACTGGGTTAATCTCTCTCCAAATAAACCAACATTTTCCGATACTTAATGTATCAAACAAAGCAGCTTACAATATTAATATGTATTTAGGCTTTGCCTATGGACGGAAAAAAGCAAAATTATACTAATGAAAACGGAATAGATCTATCACCAGTGTGTATCAGTTCGTTGTGTATTCCAGATTACACTCGAGGCTACGCCTCTCGTGACTGAGATCTGGATTACACAACCGACTCGAACTTTTATTTTATACCTAAATTGTTTGGGACAAGATCTATATGTTGTTAAACCAAATAATCAAATAGATCTATAAGCACCCGTGTACATACAATGTTAAAAGTTAAAACTCCTCCGTACACCTATAATGCAATCTGAAACTATTTTTGGAAGTCATATGACCACCAATAATGACGTCATTATTTATATTGATGGCGTATTGGCAATCCGTTATTTTTATCGGTTCGATTGATAAGTAGATTTTTGTAAATAACGTTTATTTAAGCGTTTAAGGGTATGAATTGAACTGTTTGAAGCTTTGTCCTTTGGAGAAAATCATTTCAAGTGAGTGTTGGGGGTTATTCATGCTTAAAATGGTTTAAAAATAGCACCGAAATCGGGAATTCCGAAACGTCACGCATAACTCTTCGTAAAAGCCGTGACGTCATCATCCAAGATGTCAGCCCCCATGTTTTGTAGTTGCCTGGTTTTGAGGAAATTATTCATGCGCAAATCAAACACTTTTCAAGGTCTGTCAGTGATTGAATAAAATTGGAATACCTTTGATTTTATCATGCATTGCTTAAGAACGGAAAAAGGCAAGCCTTTTTTCCGTATTATAAATCTTATTTTTGTATGCGTTAAAAATGATGCATTTTAGTTGATGAGTGCACTTTAGCGTGTGTGATCCCGGTTCGTAAATAATTTGTTCGTACCCGTGAAAAGTACATAAACATGGGACGAAATGAATTATTATTGGAGAGTATTCAAAAACGTAAGATGTCTTACTATTAAAGTTCGTTTGCATTCTAAACGGTCGTTGGACTCCGAACCCACTGCTGTACGATAAAAGTCAATGCGGTTGAACGAAATTTGTTACGGTGTCTGTCCTGCAATTTTTGTGAACATGTTACAGGACTACCATACGTTGCTCATAGAAAATCCTAATATTTCATGAGCGATTTTTAAAAGTGCACGAATTTAATTGTTTCGCTGCCCTGCTCTATGACATAAACGGTTTAGATCCAGATCAGACGCGGCGTTACGCGGCGTCTGATCTGGATCCAAACTGTTTGCCAATATCAATGTTTCATAAGCCAAAACAAAAACAACCCTTAAAATTCCAAATTTCGAAACTAAACGCAGCCGTAAAATATAAGCAGACGATTGCGGCAGTGACTGTGTTAGGCGGTTATATCCGTCATATTGGCTGTGAAAGGGTAACCACGCACTATTCGTTTGTTTTAACCCTTTTCTCCCATAGAACCGCCTTTTAGCGCATTCAATTTATTCGTCCGCTAAAGAAAATAGTTCCAATTTATACAGTCATGAAAATGTATCATAAGGAATATTTTCTTTATTCTAACAGGTGGTAGCTTAAAGAGGCTCGCAATCGCATTTAGCATTAAAAATAGTAATTTGTAAATATATGTCAAATGCTTATATAAATGAGTAAGATTTAGTTTTGGATAATAAATTCTGTTAAAAAAAAGAACCCGTGACCCTCCGTTCGAAGCGCCTTTATCCACGCGGCTACTGGGCCTCTCTATCTATATGGTAGCGAATTAACGTACTTCACTGGTAGCGATTAATAGTACGTATTCGGCTCGGGTTTATGTCTGAGCCCGTGTAGAGAAGCAACAACAACATCTATACCGTTAGCTAACTCTATAGAAAAACGATGGAAAATATCTAAAAAAAACTAAGATTCGATGCCGATTCTTGCTACTTTTTTTGGACTGATCATATTTTTTTAATGTCAGAAGCCAAATAATGCCACAAATTTGCTTTTATTTGGGTATTTTATTTTATTTTGACAAGTACACCATCCGGTTGCGAGTCCCTTTAAAGCTGGCTGGAAGTAAAGCAGAATGCGCCTTACTTTCCACCTGCTTTAAGTAGTCACCTATTTTCAAAACTAGAAGCAGGCTATGGGGTAAAGGGTTAAAAACAAGTTATCATAAAATTACAGGCATGTTCTTTATAAAACATACGAAAATACCAGAATAAACTTTATTAAAATAAAATCCGAAGATTTCGGAAGTATTCGTAAGTGCGGAGAAGTTAAGAAGAAAAGTCCAAAGATTTCGGAAACATCTGGATAACTGACAATCCTGAGTTACTGCTTCATCTTAAACTGTGTTTAAGGTACACACGCGTAAATAACCCTGATTTGTGTTGTGTAGGTGTAAAACAAAGTATTTTTATGACCTAAAATTCTTATATCTAGATGGAATAACTTCTTCCCCCAATGTATCAATACAATATGTGCAAAACAAATTTCAACAGGACACGACATAACCAAGATTTCTGGAACAAATGAATATTGAATCAGGAAAAGATGTCCCTTTATTATCATTGACGACAAAAAAAGCCTTTGAAAACAGTTTGTATCCTGATCAAACGCCGCGTAACGCGGCGTCTGATCAGAATCCAACCTGTTTGATACTCGTTTCGAAATTCCAGGGCTGCCATTTCTCCGGAAATTTCCTAAATCTTCGGATTTTTTTCTAGAAGATGGTAGCTTAAAGCAGGCTGAAAGTAAAGCAGAATGCGCCATAAGGCGCATTATGCTTTACTTCCAGTCTGCTTTAAGTAGTCATGTGTCTACAAAACTAGAAACAGGCTATGGGGTAAAGGTAAGATTCGTAAATTCGCACTTGAAAAATGCAAATTTGGAAATCTTAGGATTTTTCATGTCAACTTATGGCAGCCCTGAAATTCCAACAACCACACTGCCTTAAATCTAACGTTGAAACGATATTGCAAGCAATAGTTTTGAAGCAGATGACAATGTTGCCGTGAATGGGTAAAACCCTCACGATACATTTGGCAATGAAAGGGTTAATGGTTCAATCTTATTGCCCGAAATGAACTGTTATCTAACCTCCTACTTAATTCTAGACATCCCATTGGTCGACCGAGGTCACGAGAAGACCCCATAATAACTGTATGGGGTTAGTAAGATGCCTCAAATTCATATTAGGTCTTTACAAAAGTTAATTTCCTTATTTGAAGCCATATGGTTTTCTCCAAGTTATGAAAATCATTTATGTTTATCCGAACATAAGTTTTAACAAGAGCCGCATGCGGCCCTAAATCGCTCACCTGAGGACTATTGTGTTATACTCAATGCAAAATGAAGTTTGTCATTGCATGTATGTGGACTGTTGCATGAAATAACTCAGAATCCGTTTGTCATTATTACTGTTTGAGCAAAAAGGAAAAATATGGAAACGATACGTATAAAAAGTCCTGATAAAGGTAGTCTTAAATAACATTCATTCAAAATATTATTGAATTCTTAAAACGGTTACATTTTCAGAGTAGACGATTTTTAAAGGGTTTCCTGTATAAGTCTATATAAAACTGATAAGCCCCGGGGCGGGTCCATTTTTGACCCTGGGGTCATGATATGAACAATCTTGGTAGAGGACCATAAGGCAAAGCTAGATGCCAAATATAATAGTTGTGAACCTTACGGTTTCAAAAAAAAAGATTTTTTAAAGGTTTTCCTAAATTAGTCTATGTGAAATTGGTAAGCCCCGGGGCAGGGCCATTTTTGATCCAGGGGTCATGATGTGAACAACCTTGGTAGAGGACAAGTTGGCAAAGCTAGATGCCAAATATAAAAGGTCTTGGCCTTACAGTTTCAGAGAAGAAGATTTTTAAAGGTTTTACTACATACGTCCATGTAAAACTGATAAGCCCCGGTGCAAGGCCATTTTTGACCTGGGGATCATAATTTGAACAATCTTGGTATTAGACCATAAAAATAATTAGGCAAAGCTAGATTCCAAATATAAAAGGTCTGGGCCTTACCGTTTCAGAGAAGAAGATTTTTAAAGGTTTTCCTATATAAGTCTATGTAAAACTGATAAACCCCTGGGCAGGGCCATTTTTGACCTGGGGTCATGATTTTAACAATCTTGGTAGAGGACCATAAGGCAAAGCTAGATGCCAAATATAAAAGGTCTGGGCCATACGGTTTCAGAGAAAAAGATTTTTAAAGTTTTTCCTATATAAGTCTATGTCAAACTGATAAGCCCCGGGTCGGAGTTATTTTTTACTGAGGGATCATGATTTTTTAGATACTGTGCATGGTTGCTATGGCAACAAGACCGCTAGCCCCATCCATTTTATTTATTTTTTTTACAAATTTTGAAGCTCACAACTATAGTATGTATCTGACCAAGTTTCTTTAAAATTGGGCCATTGGTTTCAGAGAAGAAGTTATTTGAAACAAATTGTGAACTAGGACACAGACACGGACACAGACACAGACACCGACACCGACTGCGACACCGACTGCGACACCGACTGCGACACGGACACCGACGTACGACGGACGGCGACCGATCACAATAGCTCATCTTGAGCACTTTGTGCTCAGGTGAGCTAACAATGCATACAGATAATTTATGCTTTATCGGCCTGGAATTCTAAACATTAGTAAATTTTATAATGATAAAAAACAAAAGAAAAAATATGCAAATGCTTTTGAATAATAAATTTAGGTGTTTCTTTTTTCTTTATTATGAAAGGGAGATAAATCATATAGTTTGTTATATCACAATTTGTGCTTTTCTTGAACACCTTTAACGTGTTTAAAAAGAGTATCTTTATGGAGTAAATGGTTAAAATATAGATCTAGTATAACAGAAAATGATACAAAATGATACAAAACGTGTAGAAGATTATAGATTTGAAATACTCTTTAGATATGGTGTGAGTGTAGCATTTTGCAGTTGTTTCTGAGAGAGTTACGTCCGCTCAAAGCATGTAAATGCTTGAAATTAAAAGTAGTCGCCCCGGTAAGATTATAGTGATAATGTACTGTTTACAGATGTACACTATTGCTTATGTGAAGTGTTTCTGCTAAGGTTTAGCGTCCCTTCTAGAAGCTGAAGTTGCTTAAAATTATAAAAAAAAATGTTTTTATCAATTCTAAAATTAGATCAACATGTTTTAATTCTTAAGTTAACAACAACAGGATACAAACTTGATTATTACTAATATTCATAGAATTGAAATAATAATAATAGAATGAAACTTATGCAAAATACAAAAAGGTGAATGTTTTTTAGCGTAAAGTGGGGGTAATTCATATAGTTTATATAACGTAGTACATATAGTACAGATTAAACTTAAAATGCGTCAAATCAAAGGTAGTCGGTAAGATAAATTTGTTATAAGCACGGCATAACTAATAAATAATATATATGCGCGAAATCGGCGCATGGTATGCTTAAACACTGCTTTTGACCTTAATAAACAATGAACCCATCAGAATTTTAGATTTAATTAAAGTGTTTTAAGTAAAAGGAAGTCTAACTTTGATAATTTCATGATTGATAAACATGTATTGTTAAAAAAGTATTAATAATTATAATGCTGAATTCCAAAATCACGTGATGTTGTAATGATGTCAAAAACTTTGACATTGGGGCGTTGGATCCCATATTTGGTAAAAGCCCACAGGTCTATGTTAGTCAGTGTAAATAAAATCTTCAGAGGGGAAAGTCATGTTTTTTGCAGCTCAAACAAGTAGGCAGTTTTAATTAACAATAACAATAATAATAATAATAACGACTTTATTTCATGTGGATTACATATTTGGTATCAAACAAACAAACCGATTTTCAATATGGTCCGCAAACAAAATTAACATATATACAACACGAATCATGTGAGAAGAGAACACAATTACAAATCAGTATTTTAAACCTTTGCAAACAGAGTGGACCCAGAAAAGACAGTTCCTGTAGGAGCTCTCCGCAGGGACTACCCTGTTTACTTAGAGAATTTTAAAGGTCAAGCTGAAAATAATAATGTATAAGTGTCATTCTGAGAATTCAAGATTTGTTATATATACTTGAATATTCAATAGGTAGAGACAATATAAATCCCAAATAAAACGACGTTTTAACAAATAACAAAGATCTAGACCAGTGACATTTTATATCAAAAGAGATACCAAAGATACTTTAAATCCTTTAATCCATAGTATATTTCTAGTATTGAAGATAGATGACCACCTAAACCAGTTTAAAGTAAAGCATAATGAGCCTAAATGTGCATTCTGTTTTACTTTAAGCCCGCTTCAAGATACCATCTACTAGAGAACAGAAAATATTTATTATAATACATATCTATGGAGTAATGGGTTAAAACAACATGCAGGTAATGATCAAATAGCCATTTGTCTATCGTAACTTCCATAACACATAGAAGCCCTAATAAGCAGCTAAGGCCCTGGTCAGTCATTAAACCTTAGCTGATCGCATATTCAAATATAGCCCCTCCTTTTATGAATATTAATCAAATCATTTACTTAAAAGTAGAATACAATGTATTTGAAAACGTAAAATGTTATCTATTTCAGAATCATTTATTTTCCTAGCAAACAATGTATACTCTGGTCAGAGAGCTCCTTAAGGATGTATCTCATCTGGGTCTACACTTTCAGCAAAAACTACTACATATGTATCGACATAATTGGCGGGCTAAAGGTTAATAGTGTAACAGCCGGTCAGGGGCTCAGCAAACCATCGAACATATTAACCTCTTACCGCACATGGCATAGTTCCAGTTTTGAAGACAGGTGATCACTTAAAGCAGGTTGAAAATAAAGCAGACTTAAATTAAGCTTAACTTTCAGCCAGCATTAAGTTTGCTATGATATATTTCTAGCAATTATTTTTAATTTACTTTTTGTAAATAGTTATGACTGCACAAATTGAATGCGCTAAAAGGCGCTTCTATGTGGTAATGGGCCAAAAAGTGCGATGGTTAGACTGGCACCTAAGGAATAGTTATATCAAGCCATATTAAACGAAATGTACAGCTTACATCAGCTGCAAACTACAATATGCGGCGTATAGAAACCTTGACGCATTGTAATAAATTTCCTAGACAATAATTTAATTTTTTTATAGATCTAAAACTCTACAGGAAAATGAAAACTTCAACCCCTGAGCAAAATGTTCATCACTATATCACATTTTGAGCATTATAAATGACTCCACTATATGCCTAATTTAACCCATTTAAAGTATGAAGTCTTGAATGAGGCAGGTGATTGAGCATTTCTTATGTTCAAAGGCAAATTATTCCAAATAATAGCTCCAGAATAGGCAAAAGACCTCCTGAAAAATTCAGATTTAGGTCTGGGAGAACATAACTGAGAATTTGATGAAGACCTGAAAATTCTATCATGCACATTTGACTTTAGTGTGAACAAATCATATAAATATTCAGGTGTCAAACCTTTGAATACTTTGAACATTAAAGTAGCTTTGTGAAATTGAACTCTTTCCGGAAAAGTCATCCAATTAAGTTCTTTGAAGAGATCAGCTGAATGGGCAGTTAAGGATACGCCTTGCTGCACGTTTTTGAAAACGAATGATTTTTTTTAATTCTTGCGATATTAAACAGTTTCCCCAAATGAAGGAAGAATAGTCGAGATGAGGTAAGATGTAGGAGTTAAAAACTTTTTCTCAATGGTATAGTTAGTTAGAAACACTTTGATTCTGGAGAGCAGGTATAATAAGGAGTTACACTTTTTAAGAACGTTGTTGATATGGCTATCAAAAGATAAACTACATCAAAGGTTACACCGAGTAACTTTTCCTCAAGACTGCAATGGATTTCATCATTTCCAAATGGGATAGGCAGAGCAATATTCTGAATGCCTGCAGATTTTGATCTTGAGGTAATGTACATGGATTTAGTTTTTGCACTGTTATTGACATTTTGTTATTTTCACACCAATCATTAGCGTTAAATAGATCTTTACTCAACGAGTTTGCTACAAAACCAGAACAGAACAGAACATTCACAATTGGACAGGGCTACAGGACTTTGAAACAAGATACCAGTGCAAATTTTATATTCAGGACAATTTCGGATATTACAGTCTAAAAGTTTATTGTAAACTGTATTTTATGTATCTACATGTAATCTGGCTTATTCTATGAATAATTAACCCTTTCACCGCCAAATTATTTTTGAGTTTTTTACCCCTACACCGTTATTGTGTCGTCTGCTTAAATATTATTGTCTGCAATATCATTTCAAAGTTAGAATTAAGAGAGTATGACATAAGAAATATCGAAACGGGTGTCAAACAGATTTGATCCTGATCAGACGCCGCTTATCGCGGCGTCTGATCAGGATCAAAACTGTTTGCAAATTCGACTTTAGGCGATTCTGGCGGTGAAAGGGTTAAACATAAAAAAGACCATCTGTGTTTGAGTTAGAAATGGTACGTCAGCACAATATCGGTTTACTGGAAGATATGATCATTTTCAAAATAGCTTTATCTGACAACCAAATTGAAATTTCCATTTCATTTGTCGGTAACTAAGCTAGTCATTTATTTAAACTGTAAATTGATATGTTAACTTTGCCGTAGCTATCATTCTAATTAACTTAATCATGCTTTCGGGTCTTTTATTTGAGGTAGTCCCTAATAAATCTGTGGATTTCTCTACTCAGAATCCTTACTGTCTGAAATTTACCGGTAAATTAGTTAATTATGTACACATTTGTACATGTGTGTTAGTTCTGCCACATGCTACAATCTTAATTAGCCTTATTCTGGCTGGACGTATTTTATTTCGAAGGAGTAAAGAGCTGTTAATATCTGTAATTTTGAGTTAGTTTTGAACTTCTAAACTGTAAAATACGAAATAATATACGGTTGAACTATTAAATCGCCGATATGGGTAGAAAAGGTAACAGTAACAGAGTACACCGAGTAAAAGTGCAAAACACGGAGGATCGCCACAGGGGTCACACAGCCCACTGATATCTGAAGTAAGTGACATTGACCATAGTGTTAGTGATGCAATCAGACAATCACATGATATACTTTTTGATGCCAGTATTAAATCTACTACACAAGATCAAGATCAGCAACTTCCTATTACTTCAGATCCCCCTTGTACAACATCCACACTATGTAATGCGGGTGGGACAAACGAGACCGCAGATCTGACAGCACAATACAGTGGCGCCGATATAATGCGATGTCTTCAAACGAAAACTGATAAATGAACTCTATTGATCATAAACTTGGGAAACTTGGGGTGTTGGAGGCGAAATTTGATAAGTTTGACTATGAAAGGAAGAAAATGTGGATCGCTATAAATGACAATCACAAAAGTTTAGAAGAACGCCTGAAGATAATAGAAGATAAATTCGATTCCACAGATTTCCATGCAGGCCTAGTATCAGACAAGCTACTGCACTTAGAACAGGAGAAAAACTTTGTGTTAAAAATGATCTGTTATACTTACAGTTACAATCAATGAGGAACAATCTGATTTTCACAAACATACCAGAAACACCCAATGAATCTACAGAACAAACTGAGACAGCACTGAGATCATTCCTTACTGATAAACTGTCAGTTTCTCAAGAATGTGTAAGCCAAATCATTTTCGAAAGGGTACACAGAATGGGTCCAAAGAACAACACATATCCAAGAAACGTTGTAGCAAAGTTCAACCAATGCAAAGATAGAGAAACTGTGCGAAAGCAGGTTGTTAAACTCAGAGGAACAAATTTTTCTATGTTCGAGCAATTCCCGAAAGAAATCGTTGAGAGAATGAAGAAATTGATCCCACAAATGAAAGCGGCAAAAGGGAGCGGCAAGCAAGCATGGATCAGTTACGATACCTTATATGTTGACGGTAGACCAGTAAAAGACAATTCAAACACATCTGCATAGAGGCACGACGAAGATGAACTTAAGACTCTGTCTTGGAACTGTAATGGGCTAACAAGCTATAAACTAGAATCGTGTGACTTTAAAAACAATATTACAAATCATGATATAATTTTTCTGTTTGAAAGTTAGACGTGTAATAGTAGTGATATTGAAAACCCGGGTTACCAGCACTATAATTTCTATAGGAAATATCTACACCGAAAAGCCATACTTAATAGCGGTGGGATTGTATTGCATGTAAAGCAGCATTTAGTGAAGGGCGTATCTGTTGTTAGAAACCACAGTAACACTAAATTATCTGGATCAGATTAGATAAAACCTTTTTTAAACTGAGTAGTGATATATTTCTATGTGGAGTTTATATATGGGGAGAAGATTCTCAAATTAATAATATTATGAATAATGATCTATTTCAAGAGTTAAATGACGATGTAAATTATTTCAGCCGATCTGGATCCATCTATATATTTGGTGATTTTAATGGAAGAATTGGATCCAGACCCGATTATATTTCTTATGACAGATGTGTTAATGTTTTAGATGAAAATGACTATGTCCCCGATGCCCCCCTGTCCAGGTCCTCAATGGACAAACTAAGCAATAGTCAATGTGTAAGAATGCTAGACTTATGTAAAACAAAGTCACTTAGAGTAGGTAACGGTCGACTAGGGTCTGACCGTGATATCGGAGTTTATACATATACGAATGTGCACGGGTCCTCCGTAAAAGATTACTTATTGTTACATAAGTACAACTTTACCCATATAAAGAGTTTCAATATACTGAACTTCAATGAATGGTCAGACCATGCGCCTCTATCTTTTTCAATACAATGTGTTACGCCTTTATCACAAAGCGAACCTGTTGACTACATAAAATACAAATGGAACGAAGATTTGCGTGGAGAATTTCGAGCGAAATTAATCGGCATACTGCCGTCATTTAACAATGTTACATGTAACATAACTATTGGTGACAAAAATTCAGTGAACGATTCTATAAATAGCGTTGTAGATCTTATACACAGTGCAGCAGATACGTTATTTTCGCGACATTGTCATTATAAAGGAAATTTGCATAACACGTGCCTACAAACAAAAGTGCTGAATTGTTTGATAATAAGTGTCGTATGGCAAAAAAAAAATATGTAGAAGCTAGAAATATATTTAATAAATATAAATCAAATGAAAGTAGGGTTACGTTTTGCGAAAAAAAAGAAAATTTATAAAGATATGATTGTACAAAAGCGCCATTGTTTTAAAATGAAAAAAAAGTGAAGGAGATAGAACAAATGCGACACGCCAAACCGAAAGATTTTTGGACACTTTTTCGAAAAAAGAAAGGTCATAATGAAAGTATACCATTAGAGGAATTTTATGAGTATTTCCGTGAGCTTTCACAGAATATTCCTCTTGAAGTAAATGAAGACGCCGAGCAGTTCCGTAGAGACAACGATTTTAACGATACTGATTGTACTTTTCATGAGTTAAATGAGCCAATTTTAATAACCGAAATAATTGAAGCAGTAAATATACTGAAAAAAGACAAAGCCATGTGAAGTGATATGCTTATGAATAACTATTTCACCGAATCTGTAGATATTATAGCTCCTCATCTTTTAGATATTTTTAATGCAGTTTTCAATTCTGGATTCTACCCTGATAAATGGTCAGAAGGTATCGTTGGTCCAGAACAAAGGGTAACCCCGATGACGTAGGCAATTATAGAGGGATATCTCTTGTAAGCTGTTTAGGAAAACTTTTTACTAGTATACTCAATAGACGCATAATGAAATTAACTAAGAATAACACCATTATTACAGATGCACAATTTGGTTTTAAACCAGAATGCTCAACTGTCGATGCAATATTCGTCTGTAATTGCCTAATTCAAAACCGTTCCAAAAAATGAACGATTATATTGTGCGTTTATCGATTTTAAAAAAGCTTTCGACAGTGTGTATAGAAATGCTTTATGGTACAAGTTTTATAATTTGGGGCTTAATGGGAAGTTACTCCGTATATTTAAAGATATGTACTCTAAATTAAAATCATGTGTGCGTAAGTGTCATAAATATTCAGACTTCCTCAACTGTTCAGTTGGGTTGATGCAGGGTGATAGTGCTTCGCCGATAATGTAAGTAGTATAGTTCGGACAGTTGGGGAGAGTTGGGGCATTGAGGCATTGGGGCATTGAGGCATTGGGGCATTGGGGCATTATGACGTAACCAGACGTAGCCTCCGGCAGTTAATCCAGACTGGCGCCTGGCGCGCCATGACGTCACGGGGTATCACGTAGCAGAGATGGGGGATTAGGGGATTATTACGTAACCGGTCTCAGCCTCGAACTTTTAATCCAGACTGGCGCCGTTCTCTCCCCCGTCATTTAAGTTTTAGAGTCTTGTCCTCCATCTGTTAATCCGGACTAACGCATACCTGTCTACCCCCGCAATTAAAGTTTTAACCTCCCGCTATTAATCAAGACTGGCGCCGTCCTACTACGTCATTTTAACGTTTAGTCTACCGGATATAAAAGGGAACGTACCGCCCGTTTTACGCGTATACTCGATCGACCTCGCTAACTCGCCTAAAAAACGAACTATTGAAAACATATTTTCAGACTGTATCCACCCGTAGACCTACGCCAGTATATCTTTCACCTCGTATAAGTTTTAATTCAAGTCTTATCCTCTAGCTATTAAGACAGACCAGGGGCCCGTTTCATAAAACATCTTACGACAAATGTTGTCGTAAGTCAGATTATAAAACTCTCAATTATTATTTATTTCTTTATCTAATCCTGCCTTATGACATCTTTTTATAATCGTCTTGAAAAGACGATTCCAAAAAGATGTCACACGACAAGATTAGGTAGAGAAATCAGAAATTAAATGTATTTGAAAGTTTTGACTTACGACAACATTTGTCGTAAGATGCTTTATGAAACGGGGCCCAGGATTATATAACCTCGGTACAGTTTTAATTAGAGTTTTATCCCCTAGCCATTAACTGCATTAAAGTTTTAATTGAAGTTTGATCCCCCGGCTATTTATCCAGACATCTTTTAAGTAAGCGCATTAGCCGTGTTATTCCTAAACATTATCCCGCGCTCGCCTCGATATGAAACTAAGTGTCAAAACAGTTTGGATCCAGATCAGACGCCGAGTTACATATCGCGCTTATCCCCTTAAGCTTTAAAGTTTGTCATCCCTTGTTTACGAAGCGCACTGCCTTTAACGGATAAATGACTATCCCAAAACTTTGATACGAAAGCGATCCAACGTAGTCTCGTATTCCATTAACCCGTATAGCGCCTTTTACGCATACTTAACTTAGCGATGCAAAACGCGACCTCCGATCCAGCCCAAATTATTCCCCGCCCCGGTGACAGTATCCGCGAATTCTTTATCTCAGTCAAGCCTAGCGACGTGTAAACTCGTCATTTACCAACAATGCGTTTACCAACGTTAAAAAATATGCATTTGATCACAATATATAGGTCTCACGGGCGGCGTGTCTGATCATCTCGGCTAATAGCCGTTTAAAATATTACTTAAATTAAAACCGATGGTATAACAGATAAGTTGAAATTTTAATTAACGTCTTATCCCCCGGCTATTAGTGCAGACACGGATAAAATACTGTCGATACGCTCGCCTTTATATAAACGCATACTCGTTGGTTTTAGGAAATCAATTATATTCTAGGTCCATTCTTGTCTCCTGACTCCATTAATAATTACCTCAATATACTCTTGTTTAATGTACTCACATAGCGCTGTCTGCTTAAAAGTTAACATTTCAGTCTTCTAAATTTAATCATTTTATCCGATGTCGCTTAACATGCCGTCTGCTCGCATTTATTTTTAAAAAACCCAAACATTTCCCTCTGTTCATACCTTTCTGTCTCCCTGTATGTCTGTCTCTGTCTCTGTCTGTCGCTCTGTCTCTGTCTGTCTCTTTCTGTCTCTCTCTCTCAGATAACCTTTAAAAAGCAACCTGTCTATCTATACAGGTGACTGCTTAACCCTTAGCCCGCCAAATAAATTGTCGTCTGCTATATTTCTCGTCTGCTTCAAGTATCAAAGTGCTTCAAAGTTGCTCAAAATTGCTGAAAATGTTGTCCGAGTTTCAAACAGCTTGGATCCGGATGAGACGCCGAGTTACTCGGCGTCTCATCCGGATCCAAGCTGTTTGCATATGGAGCTATAGTCGTGAGTGGCAGGCTAAGGGTTAATGCAGTGTAAATTAATGCAGAACACTCCTGTATGAGCTTTAGTACATTAGGTACACCTGCTGTAACACCTACATCGCTTTAACAATTAACTTGTGTTTAGCAACCCAAATGAATTCCAAATGTATTCAACTGTCTTCAATGCTAAAACCAGGGGTAAAGGGTTAAATGGCTATACTTACCCCTTTCACTATATAATGACCTCTGCTTAACAATACATGTTAAAAGCATAGGTCATTTTAATTGAACATAGGCGTGTACTAATGTCAACCATTTGGATCCCGATCACATGACGAGTTAAGTCGTCAAATTCCAGTAACAGACAACTATTTAATGCTTTGTTTATAAACATGATTGATTTCCCGTACACCATGCATTGTTTGTCCCGTTTCATGCAAACGCAGGAAAAAGTGCAACTGCTTAAGGCAATAATTTGACTATATAGTATATGTGCTAATACTCGTTGTATCTATTGCAAACACTTCGGTTTGAAAAGGGAGGGCACAAATCCTATGCCAATATTCAACTGTGCTAGCATTGTCCCCCTTGAATCCATAAATATATTAGTTTTTCTTCTGACCTGGCCGAGTTAGTTTTAGATTGAAACATTCTGAAACATAAAATGGGATGATCGTCGTACTCGATGAGTTCCATACAGCCATAGCTGTATTTATTGTGCGTAATATAAAGTAGAGCAGACATTATTATTTCCCGTTTAAACGCAAACGCAATGCACTAAACTGTAGAAAATTACTTTTAGAAATTTCTAACTATCTTCTTAATCTGAGTGGCAAACAGGTTTGAGCCTGGTCAGACGCAGGGTTACCCGGCGTCTGATCTGTCACCTTTGACAAGGCTCCGAATCATTTGCACTCAGATTTAACCAATTACCCCAAAAATACGCCATGTCCAAGAATGCAGGCCATATTTACAGGATTGTCGTTCTTGCTCACTTTAGTATATCAGACGTAAACCATTATCTCCCTTGGTCCACGAGATGAATTATCGATTCGTTAGACAGGCTATCGCGCATCGCTTGATGATCATAGCCTTGATAAGAAATCACGAATGCTTCGTTATCATTCGACTGCCTCCGGAACACTGCTTCCGGACTCATTCTAATTCTCAGCGGGACCTCTGAAAAGCCATTCGTGTATAGTCGGCCCAACTTGTTACCAAACATACGCGTTCTTCAACAATTATACCCCGACCAGCATTATCGATCGAATCTTTCATTAGAATATAACTCCTACATCCACACTTAATTAACAAACGATAGTATGAATTATGATCAGACTACGTAATTTGTCTATACGTCAAGTTGCAAACTGTTTAACAATCGGATCAAAACTACTTGATAGCTAAAATGGTAAAAAACAAAATTAAAACATACAATTTTCGAATTTCGTTTTAAGGAGTGATTTATACATATAAGAATGATATGATGGAAATGCGTAGATATGTTTCGAATAAGATATATTTGTATGAAAAACACAGAAAAAAATGATATTCTCTGTTCTATTGGAAACAGTTTGGATCAAGATCAGACTCCGAACAATTATGTGTCGGACATTACTCTAAAAACAATCTTGATTTGAGTGTATTGTGTGAAAAACTTTAAAACTGAATGCAATTCTATAGGAAACAATGTCGTGTTCATTTTAGACTATCTATGTCGGATCATTTTAATACGGATTTTATCTGGGTAACTCGTGTCAAAGTTCAAGTTTCTGCTCCGGGATAGTAAAAAGGCCCCCGGCAAGACTATCAGAGAGTCCCCGCTCCTTAATCCTTATCGTGTTAAGCGGGACTTATATTTGCAAGCAATCTGGATTCAGGTCAGATGCCGCGTTACATGGCGTCTGATCTGAATCCGAGCTGTTTGTCACTTGAAAAGTTTTTTCTTTAGATTTAAAAAGATCAAAATTAGTTATTATATTTTTGACTTTATATTTGAAGCATACGACAAATCAGCAGGATAAGGGTTAAGTTTGACACTTTGTTTTGTTTACTCATTCCACTGGTTAGTAACTTGGTTACAGTGGGGCGAGGGTCCTCACGACAGGTGGTATAGGGGTCATTTCGAAAAATGTTTCAGAGTCATGACTGTTTCGCGCGTGTACATGTAAAACATACTCGTTCAGCGAGTTTACACAGCCTCTTGACAAGGATTCATGATAAAAACGTGGTAAGAGCTTTCGGCTTCCATTTAAGAAGATACTTAACGCCGCCTGCGTTAGAATTCAGGTGAATAGAGGAAATAAAAGCAAGTGATTCCCACTGGCTACATGTAGATGCACATATTTTTGTTATAAATTGAATTAACGTGAGAAATTGCATCATTTATCACAATAAGATTATCTATTTGTTCGTGTTTTTCTCATATTGAAGCATTTTTTAAAGAAATATGTCCGATTTTTAATGTTATCATAAGTTTGGTGTTCTTTATCAATGTGATGTAGAGGTTACAGGTCCCTGGCGACTGTTTGATAAGTGTTACAGGTTCTTCTTAACAGTGTTACAGAGTATTCACGAATCTCGAAATGGGCGAGATCTCGTTAGGATATTGAAGTAAACGGCAATAACAATATATGCGGTACTTCCAGTAGCCGGACTCCCGTGCAAATGTCGTAAAAGCAGATGAAAAAAAGCAGTTTCTTTGTAAAGAATATCAGTACATTCTTTGTAAAGAATATCAGTATATGACCACAAGTTCAGGTATTCTTTAGCGCCACAAAAATACCCCTGTGGGAAGGTATTGAATTATTCTAGAACTATTCGAGAATGATTTCTTGAATATTCGTGAAAAATAGTAGAAGTGGCCATTAAACGTTCATGAATATGCTGCAATAATTCTAGGAATTTGATGTTTTTAGAACCATTGTTCTAGAATTGCAGAAGTTCTTGATCTCCTTTTGTAGAATGTGTAAAGTATTTTTTGAAACCCTAGAACTATTCTATTTAACGTTCATGGGTATTCTAAAATTCCTGAACACTTTTCACAGGGGTAGTTTTCATCGAAAAGAAAGGTAAATTGCACTTTGTGCAATAAATCTTTCAGTTCAGTCTATGACTTTAATTAACACGTAATGGCGTATCGCAACAAAATCAAACTTCTTTATTATTTATACAGCGGACGAAACTCTGGCAAGACATCGGCATGTTTATCATTCTTGGCAAAAGAGTGCCTTTGAATGTGACACTTGCGGAGCAGAACTCAATACCAAAGCCTCGCTCAATGAACATCTCGAAGACAAACATGGACCAAATAATCTGGTCTTTGTTTGTGGAACTCATTTTCATGTAGGCCGTCGTTTAGACGACACCAGAAAAAATGCAAATTTACTCACGCTTGAGATTTGAATTACTTATTAAATTTCGCAAATTTGATAATATGCACGGGTTCGAGTGCGGTTCGATCCTATTCTCGGTGGAAGATCTATAACGCATTCTGTTTTATACATTTAATAGACTAACAGTCGTATTTGCAAACAGTTAAGAGCCTGGTGCGGCGCCAACTTTCTCGATTACTCACCAGGATCAATCTCGAAAAAGGATCTCTAAGATAGTCAAACAGCTTTGATCCGATTCAGACATATAATTATTCAGCTTCTCATTCTAAACTAACCTGTTTATCTGTGTTGTAAAGCAGTGAACGGGTTAAACTTATATTTGATATATGACGGATCGTTTTGCACATATGATTTATTTGTCTGAGAAATAGTTAGAAAGCTATTAATTAAACTTAAAAATATTGAGCAACTTATTGTGAAAATTTGCATTCAAAAAGAGCACAAATAGTGCAAATCGAGACCAGAGTTCGCCTGTGGCAAGATATGAGACTTGCCTATTAGGAAGAATTTACCTTGCACACCATAATGTCTATATTAAAGGTGGCTTTCAGTTTTTTCATTAAGTACTATGCTTTGGTTGACAAGTTATGTAATGGACTGAGATAACCATACGATAATTTTGCAGGTTCTTTTTTATTACATGTACCGGTTATGTTTTGCCTTTGGAGCTGTTCTACACGTTAGATTATTTCAGTGATCGCTTTAGAGATATTTGCAAGTATATATTTAATTTTTAAGAGTCTGGTTTTCATTTTGGGAAATAAATACAGCAACATAATTTTTGAAATTGAGTACTTTTTATTATATTTGCATCGTGTTAACTATTTCGAAATTATTAAATACGACGATGGTTCTTTACATATGATAAAATATCAAGTAGGCACTAACCGAACGCAGTAATACGTAATAATTACAGTAAATCTCATTTACAACCGCTAAAACGAAGGCAAATTGATTGTATAAAAGACAGGTGACAGCTTAAAGCATTGTAAAAGATAAAGGACCTCTTGCAATACATGCTTTTTAGATCCATTCTCTCTCAATCAAAACAAAAATGTCGATAACAACCTGTAACCATTTATTACCTGTCGTCAGAGAACCTGTAACACTCTCTGTTAGACTCTGTAACCTTATTAACCACTTGAAATCCAGAAAATTTTATTGATATACGATATTTTTAATGTGATTCTCTTGCAAAGATGCAGTTTAACTTAAACTTTAAGTATTACTCTTGCCAGAAACATTAATTTCAGGCGAAATTATGCAGTCATTTATTAGAATTGATCGTTGTGAACAAAAAACCTTGATTACCGCGTCGTTTTATTAACTATTTCAAGCGTAAATTCCATAAATGGAACGAATTAAGCATGCACGACGCTTAGAAAAACATCGGACTATATGGTGACAATAACGATTTACAGTATTTATGTCAATTTGACCTTTAATTGCCTCTTTTGCGCTCACTTCAGCGTGCCAAGTTTTGTTTCACGACGAGACTCTGAAACATGTATAGTCAGGACTCCGATACCACCTGTCGCGAGGACCCTCGCCCCACTGTAACCAAGTTCCTAACCAGTGCATTCAACCATAAAATTGTTAACTGACATGTTAATTTCCAATAAAGTCTGGTCCATTCTTTACTTTTTAGGGTTGATGCTAACAATATATTGCAAAATGACAAACAGTGCATGCCCTGTTCCATGCCCGTAGCCACGCTGAGGCACACCGAGGCACTTGCCTCGGTGAAATTTTGAAAAGTGACAAAAAATAAAATGAAACAATTTTCGAAATTTGAATTAGAAATCTATTAAAAATGTATTAAAATCACTCAGAGTGATTATAAAACATGTTATTTAGTAAAAAGTATCTTCTCAAGTTACATTCAATCACGTATGATTAGATCAACCAGCCTCTGCTAGGAGATTGGCGTTGTCCTATGCAACGCCATAGAATATGCATCGGATCCGTGACGTCATACAATTTTTTACGCGCGCGCACACCGGTTTCCGCATGGTGGATCTGGAAACTTATCGATGCCGAATCGGTCTTTTTAAAGGTTGCTCGACTACGCTCGATCTGGAAATGCTGCGGGTGATGGGCGTTGTAGGTTTTTGTAGGGCTGCTGTTGTTCATGGCGTTAGATCTCAACCAAGGGCCTTTCCCCATTGATCAGGTATTTCAGGGGCGTAGCCAGCGATACGCACTTACGCACGTGCGTAACATCAATTTGAAAAATGAAAAATCAAACAGGGCCAAAAATGTCATAAAAATCGAAAGCTAAGCGGGGTAAGACCATAATGTCTAAATGAAGATTTCAAACACTTCAGAGCTCACCATTTCATTTCTAATTTCCGTTTTTCTCCCGGGGGAGAAACTCCGGACCCCACCAGGATTTGTTAATATCCCGTTTCTGAATTGCAATAACTTGATAACTACAAAGACGACGCTGCAAGTCTACAGTGCTGCATGTACTCTCTCGTATGTCTAAAGGTCGAATAGCTCTAACAGAAGTGGACGTAAGTGGCAAAATAATGTTAGATCTATGTCTTATAATTATAAGGCAGCTTTGGTAAAATTATATGGTTTACATCAGTCTTATTCAGTGTCCCAAACATACTTCAGAGCTCACAATTTCAGTTCTATTTTCCAATTTTCTGCAGGGGGAGCACCCCGGATCCCCTTTATCATTTGTCATATTCAAATTTCCGAAACACCTGCGTGTACCATTTCGCAGTCTAAAATCTAACGTGCTTCATATACCTCTCGTGCGTCTAATAGTTCAATATTTCTATCAGAAAACACTGTTAGTCACACAAATATATAACAGAGATTTGACATTTTGGGTTGTACACAAAGATCGTATAATTACTATTCAGTGTCCAAACTCCCTCCAACTACACTTCAGAGCTCACTATTTCAGTTCTAATTTCCAATTTTCTCCCACGGGAGGACCCCGGACCCCAAACCAGCATTTATCAACTTCAAGTTTCAGAAAATCAAGAACTGAGTACTTACAAAGTCGGCAGCTTAAACACAACAGTGTTACATGTACCTCTCGTACATCTAAAAGTTGAATATTTCTAGCAGAAAACAATTTTAGTCACAAAACAATGTTATGTATAATATGACGGAGATTTTAATAAAATTGTATGGTTCACATAAGTCGTATTCAGTGGCCCAAATATCTCCAACTACACTTCAGAGCTCACTATTTCAGTTCTAATTTCCATTTTTCTCCCTGGGGAGGACCCCGGACCCCCACTAGCATTTGTAAAGTTCAGGTTTCAGAAATTCAAGAACTAAGTAACTACCAAGTCGGCAGCTTGAAATCTGCAGTCTTTCGTGTACCTCTCATACGTCTAAAAGTTGAATATTTCAAGCAGAAGAAAAAAATCCAACTACCAATAAATTTTGTTAATTTCAAGTTTCAGCAGACTCAAACAACTTTCAGAAATTCAAGAACTTACAGAGTTGGCAGCCTACAATTGATGGTGCTTCCGGTACCTTTCGTACGTCTAAAAATTGAATAATTCTAGCAGAAAAGAACGTTCGTCATTAAATTATGTTACGTCTAATATAAAGGAACTTTGAACAAAATTGTATGGTTCAGTGACATCAGATAGATCAGATAGATCGTATTCAGTGCCCCAAATACACTTCAGAGCTCACCATTTCAGTTCAGATTCTCATTTTTCTTGATGAATTGAACTGAATATTTCAGTTGAATGAAATGCCAAATGCCAAATCCCGAATAATTTCATTCCATTTTCTTCAGTGTCCACCATAGATAAGGTTAAATATTACAAGAAATTTTTAGAATATAAAGTATGCCTTTTTAAGAAAAAACGCCCCAAATATACGCCAAATCGCACCCTTGAAAAAAAAAGTTCCGGGGGAGCATGCCCCCGAACCCCCCTAGAAAAGATGTGCCTCGGTCTCTAGATACGGCCCACAGGTACTTGACACATACTTTATTATCTATTAACCCCCCCCCCTTTTTAAAAAAAAAAAAAAAAAACTTTTTTTTTTTATTATACTTCTATTATAGATACAAGGTAAACAGCGCAATTCAACACCTAGTCTTTACTATCGACTTAAGCTGATGCTAAAATAGACTCGATCGCCGATATTCTCTTGTGGTACCCTCGGGAAATGATTAATTTATCAATATCTACTTTTTATTTCATCAAATTCCGTCAAATAACGCCACAGTATGTGAATTATAACAAGTAACCAGAAATAAATCAAATATTTGTTTATCTTACAGGTTCCAGTACACCAATTTTTAGAAAAAATATGTTAAAAACCTTTTAGAGGAATCTCCTTCTATGTTTCAGATTCATTCCACATCAAGAGGGCCATACAGACCATACAGCTTTGACAGTATGTCTGAAGCTTATAGGGCCATAAAGGAGTCAAATATGTCAATCAGAGGTGCAGCAAGGCAGTATGGTGTGCCAGTTGTAACTTTGTTGGACAGGGTCAGTGGCAGGGTTGATTTTGATGTCATCAAGTCTGGAAAGGTCCCGTTGTTCAGCCTGGAGCAGGAGGCTTTGCTGACAGAACATATCAAAACAATGGCAGAAGTGGGATATGGCTACAGCCGGACTGAGACCATTAATCTAGCCACGGATTATGCGGTCCATCTGGGTCTACGTGAGAAAGAAAAGTCCCTCACAGACCGCTGGTTATATAATTATCTCAGTCGTTGGCCAGAAATAAAAGTCAAGGTTCCAAGGAGCTTAGAAATTGCCAGAGCCAAATGTGCAACCCGTCAAGTCATAGACAGTTATTTTCTAGAGTTGGCTTCAATCTTGACTAAATACAACCTAACTAACCAACCCCACCTGATCTACAACATAGATGAAAAGGGATTAAATACAGACCACAAGCCCCCTAAAATTGTTGCAGGAGTATCCAACAAAACTCAGGCCATAACTTGTGGCAAGTCAAAAACAGTAACTTTAATTGGATGTTGTAATGGTGTTGGGCACCAAGTTCCACCTTTCTTCGTTTTCCCGGGGGAAAGGATGATGCCAAGACTACTGGAAGGGTCTTCACCAGGGACAGATGGCACTGTGTCTTCATCTGGATGGTCAAATACTGAGATATTTTCTGATTATATGAAGACACACCTTGCAAAGTTTTTACCAGAGAGAGATGACGACACACATGTGCTAGTGCTATATGATGGACATAAAAGCCATGTGTCTCTTGGACTTATTGAATGGGCTAGGCTCAACAGAATCATTCTGTTTGTTCTTCCACCTCATTGCAGCCACCTTTTGCAACCTCTGGATGCCGGATGCTTTGGACCATTTCAAATAGCCTGGAACACAGCATGCCACCACTACATGAGGGAGCACGGTGGTAGAATCATCACAAGATTTGATGTTTGTGAGATGGCTTGTACCATCTATGCCAAAACACTAACACCCTGTAACATAGTATCTTCTTTTAGACGTTGTGGTATACATCCCTTCAATTCATCTGTCATTGATGATAGCCTTGTTGCCCCATCAACCACTTTTAAACACCCAGCAGTTGAAAACTCTACAAACGATTCCCAGCAGAAATCTGCAGACCTCTTCTTGCAGGAAAAAGGGGGGAAAATCCTCCAAAATGTGCAAGTTGCCAAGACTAGGCATACTCTAAGCAAGGTTGTTGGAGGAAAACCCATTACAGAAACAAATATAACAGAGCAAATAAAAGACCATATCAACAAACAAAATACTAACAAAAGACCAAAACCTTCAAAGTCTCAGAAAAAACAGGCAACACCCAAACCAAGTACCTCAGGTGTGCCTTTAGCAAAGTATAGAAAAAGATGTCATTCTTCAGACAGTTCTTCATCTGAAGATTTAGATGTTGAAGAGTCTAAAAAATGCATTGTTTGCAAACAATATCAACCAGAAAATCTTGACAAATTTCCATATCTGAAAGTAGTAACTTGGGGACGGTGTGTTTCTTCAACTTTCTTGTGGTGGCTTGGTGCATTTAAAAGTTTGCACCTCAGTCAGGGTACTTAGAAGGGGAGATCCCTTCTACTGCCCTGGCTGCAGCTCTGAGGAATAGATAGTTTTATATCTTACTTACTGTAAATATGTTAATAAGTTGAATGTTACTCTTCGTGAGGTTAAATACTCTTGTTATATTTTTTCTGAAACTATATAATCAAAAACGTACCCTGGACTATTATACAGTTAAAATTTCGTGGTGTTAAACCTACTGTTCGAATTTTGGTTGGCGTCCTACTGGGAATGAGGTAAGTGGGCTACCATGTTTTGTTTACATTTTTTCAGAACCGGTATGAGTTTCAATAACTTACCCATCGTATTATAGGTTGAAAATGACTAGTTTACCCAGTGTCTATGATGAAAACAACTTTTATTCATCTAACAATTTGCAATTAACTTGAAAATGCTTAGGTGTTCGAATAATGGTGGGACCGGGATATTATTATTGTTTTCTGATTGCTGATTGCCGGTGTAACGAAGTATTTTGACCCCCATCGAAAAAAGACCCCCCGGTCATAATTCGACGACGTGGAATGACCCCCGGTCATTTTTCGATATCGTACAATTACCCCCGGTCATAATTCGACGTCGAAATTTGACTCCCCGGTCATAGTACTATGACTCTCCTCATGAAGTATTTTGACCCCTCCTGAAATATATCGACCCCCATCGAATAGTGACCCCTACCCTCTCCAGCAATTAAGCGACACAGTTTAACCAATTGGACCCTAGCGACGAGTAAATTAGATATTTACAAACAGTGTTCATGTTAACAGTACACTTGTCCTTTGTAAACAGTGTAGACCCAAGTCAGACTTTACCCACAGGAGCCCTCTGATATGTGTCAGTTTTGAAATGTATTGTATAAAACAACTCTAGCTAGTCGAAAATTGACTTGACATAACTAGAAAACTTGAATTGTTCACTTACATTTTCAGGTATGAATGAGTTAAAAGTTACATAAAATTTAGATAATAAACAAGTTAAAATTCAGACATGATAAGCACGCCATGGGAACGTACAGTATACTAAATGCTGTTCCCGAGGGATATCGTTACATGTAACCTGGTGCTTATATGTTGATGCTGATGGTAGGGATTACCCGATCTCTTTGATACAAGCTGGTTGCGGGTCTGAGGTATAATTCGTGAACAGCTTATTTATAAATAAGTTAAGGGTGTAATTCAGCCATGGAGTATGCAGGTCGGTGGGGCGGGGGCAGGCAGGGTGTTAATTACTTGAGAAAGTTATAAATTACTTTACAAGTTTACAATCACATTGCTAAAGAGTGCATTATATTACAATTATCATCACGCAACGTTTACATAAAATTTTGTAATGCATTAAATTACAACAACATTGGCAAAGTAATGCATTACATCGTACATTACAGTCCAAAACATTACTAAAAAAAGACTAATAAGCATATCGTATATAACTGATAGGTTATCATTTACAAGTTATTTGTCAACTACATGTACATAATCAAAGATGCAAACTTAAGAATACATGTATGCAAGTATACAGTTTGTAAAGTCAAAGCCTTTTTGTCTGTACACTTCTTGATTGAATTACTGCTATAGAAGGGTTCAACTGTACCAAGACAAAATGTATAAATGTCACTGCTGCATATAACACCATTACAGTTTCAAATGCATTGTCTGTTAGATGCATAAAGTCAAACATGAATACTAACCCTTTACTCCATAGCCAGTTTCTATTCTTGAAAATTTATGACCACTTATTGAACGTAGTTTAAAGTATATCAGTGGTACTCGATATCAATAAACGTGAACAAGTAAAACTATTTATCCCCCTTTTACATGTACCTCGTATATATAATATTTACATCGATTCCAATGACATTCGTCTTCTTACAATGTGTCGCAACATGTGTCTATGAAAATATTGATTATATTATTGACAGTATATTGTACAACATAGAACCATCCACAGATTTTTAAAAGTAATTAGCAATCTGACATGAATTAATCCTCAGGGTGCTGCTCGCGACATTCAATAATGAGAAGGGGCCTTTGTTTGACATCAAATACGGTAATTACCATACCAGGACAGGGCGTGTCATTGTATGAAATAGAATAATATCAGGGGGGTGTCATTCTACGACATCGAATAATGACCGGTGAGTCATTCTACGACATCGAATAAAGACCGGGGGTCATTCTACGACATCGAGTTATGACCAGGGAGTCATTCTACGACATCAAATAAAGACCGGGGGTCATTCTACGTCATCGAATAATGACCGGAGTTATTCATCGACACTGACTGATGACAAGGGTAATGAGGCAACGTTGCGCAGCGTCCGATCTGGATATAAGTTGTTTGCAGATGGTGTTAAATGTACACATAAACATGATAAACTGTTAAACTGTTAAATCATATCAGCAAGAGTTGGCAAAACACAACATAACCCGCTTGTAGTGGCTTTATTTGAATGATGACAATTTGATAGGTACTTCAGAGCCCAATGTTATAAAGAGTTTGCGTTGAGTCAAATAGACAACGATCTCAGACTCAACTCAAACTCTTTATTATCTTGAGCTTTTGGTCACTACAGAATTCAAGGTCAAACTGGGGCAACATATATCACGATACTCACAATATTGGTCACTTGCTAAATACGACAATAGTACATTTCGCAGTTGCTAAGTTATGCATGGTAAAGAGTCTGACAAGTAAACAATACTATAATACTTAAGTCATTCGAAGTGACACTACCTTATTAAAATGTAAAGCCGGAGAACACTAAAAACACAAGTAATGGTAATAAAAAGATGACCAAACTATACCTGCAAGAGCAGCTTAATAAAGGTTTAACAGTTGTTTTGATACCAACTTTACTTCAAATTTAACGACCGAGATCAAGCTCGAGTCAGTGTCTTGAGACTAGAACAGTTGAAACGAAACCCGCAACCAAAGCACAGATTAGATCAAAGTTTGTTGGCCAAACTGAGATACTTTTCAACAGCACTGTTGTGTTTTCGAAAAAATAAACGTAAACCTTTTGTCATGTTTAAAAAGAAATGCATTAAGAAAATTCCAAAGCTTTTGTCACGGAGCCCCCTCAAAATCTCCAAACTTTGGGCACTAACGTATTGACTTGCCAACTGACAGGTATCCTTCTAAACCAATAGAACGTACATGTATGAGCGCCGTGGTACCAAATAAATGCCATAAAAGTTGTTAATCGAAAAATAATGTAAAAGGTCAAGGTCACAGTGACCTGAAAAGTAAAACAATTACAGGCTATGTTATAGGCCACTTTGCCATGGCAAACTGTACTCAGAACAGAACAGAACAGAACAGAACTTTATTTTCTCGAATTCTACATAACATAGAATATATGAGGTACAACAAAAGAATATGAGTAATTACTGTCACGTGGTTTTTATATTTAACTAATTTTAACTAATATCTAATAAGGTGATGGGGGGGGGGGGGGGAAGGGGGCTGTGCCCGGTAATAGACTCTTCCAGACATCGGTATTCGTAAGGTGCGAACCAAAGGAGGCTCCCACCTCCCGACTACCGATATCTGTTCAGCGTAATGCGTATTAATGTATAGTATTATGCTATCATACAGCGACATTGTCGCCTTTTTAAAATTTTATAGTTAAATCTAAATATAAATATGGCTTTGCCTTTAAAAAATCATCGTTGAGATAGGCCTATGTTATAGAGTAGAGATATACTGTTGAGAGACTGTAATTCCTATTTCTATACTTACTTGGAACCAGGGTCGAGCCTGTTCCAGACTGTTTTTGTTAATGTTTTTAGAAATCTAGATAGATCTATATCGTATATGAAGATTAATTTTAGAAACTCAAAACAAGTCAAATATTATTTTTCCAATACATGAGACGTTTGGATCATAAAACTGCATGGCTCTAAGATCACACACCAACTTTGGTAAATCTTGTTGATGTAATAAAGTAAATATGTTCTAAACAAAAGGTACATGTGAAGACAGAATCACTTCCAGACACGCGCAATTTTTTCACTACATACGCCCAAAATTGAGCTTTGGGGTATAAATACACATTTAGCACTTGCAAAACTAACTTTACACCAAATATAAAGGTAAGTATAAAGGGGGTCATTTTTCGACAGAAGGGGGTCAATATTCGACGATGGGGGTCCTTTTTCGACGACAGGGGGTCATTCTACGACGTCGAATTTTGACCGGGGGTCACTTTTCGATGGGGGTCAAAATACTTCGTTACACCGGCTAAATTCTGATCAGATCAGTTACTTGCTGTTTGATCTGGATATACATTGTTTGCTTATGTAATTCAAGTGGCATTCGGTAAAAGAATGGTCAGCAGTAAAGAAGAGTCGATTTCGAGTCAATTTGGATCCAAACTGTTTGCAAATATAACTGACTCTCTCTCCCTCTCTATATATCTCCCCTTTCTATGTCTCTATTGGATCTGATCTGAATCCATACTGTTTGCAAATAGAACTCTCACTCTACGTCTCAGCGGTCTCTCACTGTGTGTCTTTCTCAGCATTTACTCTCTCCCTCTCTCTTGAATAACTAAAGGATCTGATCTGGATGCAGACTCATTCCAAATAGAACTGTGATCTCTCTATGAATCTGGAGTGTGTACTGTTTGTCTGTCGGCTAATTGTATAAAGTCAAATTCGTCAAATCAAATTACCCAGGATGCTTGTATAAAAGACTAACTTATGCCTTGCGGCAATTTTTTTTATCACACATAGACATAAGCCCCTATCAACACACAGCGGGAACCGGTTAACAGCCCTCGAAACGGGAAATTACGACGTGATTTCACGGAAATAGCCGATCTTGGATGAAGGATAAAAGACCAAAGTCCGATTTCAGCAACACGACATTTGCCAATATTTAACTCAATTTTGAAGCAAAAAGACTTATTTCAAATTCAAAGTAAAAACGATTTTTGAATTGTTTAGAAAACAGTCTTTATCCTCATAACTGCTAAAATATTCGCAGATGTTTAATAGGATGCTTTATTCGCGTTCAAAATCAGCAAAGTACACGCTTTCATCCTTTTTTACTATATGTTTAATGTGTCCGACACGTACCTTTTTCAAATCAAAATGGAAGCAAAAAGTCATTAAAATAGAAAATTAAAGTTTACACCATGAGAAACAGAAGAAAATAAAGTTTATAGCTATAACTGCTAAAATTTTGTCAGATATATTCAACACCTTAAAATATGAGTTTTAGAATTATTCCCTTATATATTCTATATAGGGCAGTCAGCCGGGAAATTGATCGATCTCAATTTTATCGGCTTTTTGCAAGGGGGATAACCCACCTGATTAAGCCAGTCAAAATGGACTGAAAGTTGGGTATGGTCTCTATATCAATTCTGACATTTTTTTCTTCTCAAAAATCAATCGTGCCGCGTCCCTGTGCTTATGTCTGATCTGGCTGCAAACTGTTTGCGATAAGAATAAAAGTTTTAAGCACACACTCGTATTTGGGGAAATAATAATGTCGATTCCACTGTAAAATACGAATATAAGTTTTCCAAACACGCAGTTTATCTGGAGATATGAATGAAGCGGGAAACACAATCAGCTGTTCACGACACGAAAGAAACATGCTGCAAAGTGTTCTTTGAGCACTGCTTTTATCGCGTTAAAAATGTTGTACATGGGTCAAAGGTTATAAAGCTTTTGAGTTTAGTCAGGTATCGTTCTCAAGCATGCTTGAGAACTACTCCAGACTCAAATCAAAAGCTTTATAACCTTGGACCCAGCGCTACTGCATGCTTGCAAGCGTTAGTCAACTTACTAGGAAACTCACTTAATACGATGTTGACTATAACAAAATATTGGATAGAACTAAGCAAAAGTTAGTCCCCGTCTCTTATTAACGTATAGCAAAATAAACCTGATATAACGAAATTTGGATATAACAAATTTTGGGTGTAACGAATCAAATAAGACGGACTCGAAGATTTCGATATAAGTGAGCTTCACTGTATGTCTCATTTTCAGTTTAGACTGGTGACAGCTTAACTCTTTCCTCCCTAAAACTTCAAATGGACAATTCCAGTTTCCATTTTAGTCTAGTCCATTTCTGACTTTTAAGGGTTGTTTTGGTCAATGTTTTGCATTATGACAAACAGTGAAGACCCAGATCAGAGGGCTCCATAAGGAGCCCTCTGATCTGGGTAATCACTGTTTGCATAGGACAAGTGCACTTTTCACATGTATACTGTTTGAAAAGGACGCCTATATGCGGGACTAGGGTTCAAAGGGTTAATGAAGCACAAGTATAATGTAAAAAACTTGCAATTCGCTTTCTGTATAGCTTTCTTCATGCATGAAGCGACGATTTCAGTTTAAAGATCCCCATTTTGTCCTTGATAGGTGTTCGCTCCAGAGAGATTGTACTGTATTCAGCTTAATGCTTTCTCATCTGTTTCTAATACAGCGTTCCCTCTCTATAGCGACTCCCAATGGGAGACACATATTGTGCGCGTTGTTCGGACGGAGTCGTTCTAGGGAGGGAAACTGGCTTACATTTGCAAACAGCTTGAATCCAGATCAGACGCCGCGTAACGCGGCGTCTGATCTGGGTTCAAGCTGTTTGTCACTCGTCATTACGTGCTTTTTTGTCAAAATGTTCGATATGTAACTTTGAGAAAAACAGCAGACGACAACTTTAAGCAGACGATATTAGAGCAGTAAAAGCGTTAGACTTTATTGTCCTGTTTAGGGAACTGCGGCAACGGTCGTTATAAGTCGTTGTTGGGAGGGAGCACTGAACATGTGAAACAAAAGCAAAGCGGTACGTATTACACGTGTAATTGATTTATCATTGGTACTGTGGAGAACACGTTATTCTTTCCGGTTTAAAAGCAAACGAAACACAAACGCATTGCATTAAGGCCTTTCGCATACGGAAGTTTGTCTTACGGGTGAGCGGAAATGCGTCTTGACGACATAGACCCTTCCAGCACGTGCTTATACTAGAACATTTATATAAAGGAACGGTTGGTACGATTCAGTATAGTCCTTCCATAGCTCAATCGGTAAAGTGATTGACTAGCAATCTTTAGGTCATAGGTTCGAGTCCCATTCGGTCCAAATATATTTTTTTAAATGAAGTGTTCGATTTTATTGACTTGTCAATCAATAACGCAGTGATCAAGGGACATGTTTAGTGATGCTATATACGGTACAAGTATACATGTGCACTTACATGCACGTTTTAGTTTAATGACTTATAAGTCAATAAAATCGGTATACATGTATAAGATTTGATCAAACTATATAAAGCCACACAATGAAGCTTATCAATACGTCAACCTTTTCAAGATTGATATTGCGCATTATAATGTTTAAACAATATAATTAACTTTGTGTTTGTATGCAAATCCATAAATAAATAATGATGCATTTTAATGACAGAATTTCAATTTTAAGGTGGATAACTGTATCTCAACTTCAGATTTCCCACATTTTAATAAGAAAATCTGTTATAACAACAAATCCTGACTGTAATATTTTCTAAATTTTTCTGACCAACTATTTCACCAACTATATATTTGAATTAAATGAAAAAAATAGACATTGAATGAGTCAGTTTTTTGTAATTCAGTGTTTTAGCATTTTGCAAAATTTAAATAGCTGATAAAATCTTTCTGAACATCTTTATTCAAACTGTTTTTAGCTTTTATTG
This sequence comes from Gari tellinella, assembly GCA_922989275.2. Classification (NCBI taxonomy): domain Eukaryota; kingdom Metazoa; phylum Mollusca; class Bivalvia; order Cardiida; family Psammobiidae; genus Gari; species Gari tellinella. The sequence continues at coordinate 78,547,586 of OV277858.1, forward strand.
TGATGAATGTTGTGGACTATTTATTGCGCGAGACTTATAGTCATTAACTTCTCTCTTTTTTTGAGAAAAATAATTTTTTCAAAATTCCAGGTATTTGACAGAAAAGGAGACCTTTAAGACAAACCAAATGATAAATTTTGCCTATATTTTCACACATTGTTTCTTAGGCTATTATCATTCTTCTAGCAAAGTTTCATAACACCTTTCATGGAAACTAAGCTAACCCGCGAGCTACCTTAAAATGGTGAAAAAGACAATTTGTTGACTATTCTGAATATTTATTTTAACCTGAGTGACAAACAGTTTGGCGCCTGAAACAGTTTGGAGACTGAGCAGACGCCGGGTTACCCGGCGTCTGATCTGGCTCCAAACTGTTTGTAATAGAAATGATAGTTTCAGTGTAAACGTAATTATTGGCAAAGAATAACGTTTTCTCCACTGTATATATGAACCGCGCCAAACAAATTAGACTAATTACCTTACCAAATAGTGTAGAAAAAATATTCGTCATCTTTACCACTGTGTCTGACCAGGCCCGAAACCAGGGCGGCCTTTTCTCCGGATTTATCCGAAATCTTCGAATTTTAAATTTGGAAACATTGATATAGGTGTAAAACATTTATAGTGTCAAACTATTTGCACAATTATTTAGTGTTATAGAACCTGGCACGAAGCGTTAAAGAACAGAACAGAACATAATTTTATTCAGATTTGTACAAAGTACATCATCACAATCACATAGAAATAATAACACAATAAATAGATATCATCACGCGACAATATGAAAAAGTAACTGTTGCATCTTTGAGGAAAATACATCAGCTATTCACGTTAAGGGAATGCATTATTCTAAGAGCATCTCGTACATATAAACTTAAGTTACACAAAATGTTTTGTTAGCTGAGTTCAATAGTTCAATAAATTCAAACATTGATGGTCTTTGAAAATAACGTTTCTTCACATACTTCACTCTTAAAGGTACGATTCCTTTAATCGAACTTGAAAATTTGGAAATCCTAGGAATTTATTAGACACTTATGGTAGCCCTGTTGCATTTGCAAATAAGTTAAGTTACAAAGTACTGTATAATGCTGTTGAATGCCAAACAGTGTAGACCTATGTCTCTGACTCGGCGGCTGGTTTGGGTGAACACTATTTGCGAAGCAATACCTTGCCACTAAGTGTGGTGTTCTCATAGTACAGCTCAAATATAGTCAAGTCAAATCAAGTCAAAGTTTTTTTTCTTTTTCTGTAAATACAGGCCTCCAGTCCATAATACAAACAAAACAGTACATATTTAAAAAGAGTGACTTCCACAGCTATAATATCAACAGTTTACAATATGTAGATTTTTTAACTCATTGAACCATAACCACGAGCTTACTCATCCTGTACAAAAATGTATACTACACGCAAAAAGTACACTTGTCTAGAGCAAACAGTGAAGACCCATTCTAGAGGGTTCCTGGAAAGGTACCCCCTGGCCTGGATCCACACTGTTTGTCATTCAAGCATTCAACTGTTTACAGTAAATTCCATTGAACCCTAGTGACGAAGAGTATACTTGCCTACTTCAAACAGTCAAGAGCCATGTCAGAGAGCTCCTAAAATGAGTCCCCCTGGCATGGCACTTCTCCGTTTGTAATTCATACAAAATACATTTTGCAGTTTACTTATTGAACCCTACAGACGAGCTTACTCGTCCGATACAAAAATGAACGTGAACGTGCGTAGAGTGCTCTTGTATAATCCAAACAGTGAAGACTCATGTAAGCGAGCTCCCAGAAAGGGACCCCTGACCTGGATCTTCTCCGTCTGCAATTCATAGATAACACATTTAACAGTTTAGTCATTGGACCCTAGAGACGATATTACTCGTCCTATACAAATATGAGCATGCGAAGAGTACACTTGCCTAGTTCAAACAGCGAAGACCCATGCCAGAGAGCTCCCTGAAAGGATTCCCCCTGGTATGCATCTTCTCCGTCTGAAATTCATACGTAATAAATTTTCAAGTTTACATATTGTATGATGCTGTTGAATGTCAAACAGAGTAGACCTATGTCTCTGATTCGGCAGCTGGTTTGGGTGTACACTATTTGCGAAGCAATACCTTGCCACTAAGTTTGGTGTTATCATAGTATAGCTCAAACATACATGTACATGTTGTTGAAATACTGAGTAACTCATTGGCCACCAAAACCTGAGAAAATTGCAGTGTTAAAAGTAATTCAAATAGTTCCGTTCTGTTGCATATCTAGGTCACAGGAGCTTAAAATAGATCGTTTCAATTAAAACTAAAAAACATATTCTTGTCTGAAACCTATGGAATGCCGGTCACGACATGCCAATTGCTAAATGCTAAATGCTGCTTTGCCAGTTGCTTAATGCCAATACATCCAAAATAGCTTACTTTGATGAAATTGTCAGATCAAACTACAGCACCAGGCTTCACCAGATGTTGTCCTTAAATATTGCCGTGGAGGTAAAGTTAAATATTGTAGCATGTTGTCCCTCACAATAGATGCAGACATGTATAACATTATTAAGCAACTGGCAAGTGGCATATTGGCAATTGGCAAATTAGCATTGTAGAACATATTAGCATTTAGCAAATGGCAATGTAGCAACTGGCAAACAAGCATTTAGCATCTAGAAACTGACTTAACTGGTCAAAACAGCAAACAAAGTATTGTGGGTTTATTGTTTACACTCATGACCACCATCTAGTCGATTAGACGCTGGTACAGTAAACATTTGACCCCGAAAAATCACTCTTCAGTTAAAAGATATTAAATTAATGACAAATGACAATTAGCATTAAGCAACCGGCAAATGGCATATTGGCAAGCATTTAGCAAATTGTAAATTAGCAATTGGCAAACAAGCATTTAGCATTTAACAATTGGCATGTCGTGACCGGCATTCCATAGAAACCACAGTATGCTGAGCTTAGATGTTTTGCATAAAGCATCATCTACAGGTCCTCTATCAAGATTGTTCAAATTATGTCCCCGGGGTCAAAAATGACCCCGCACCGGCGGTCACAAATTTACATAGAGTTATTTAGTGAAATCTTCAGACACCTTTTCTCTGAAACTAATATGGCTAGAGCTTTGATATTCGGTATGATGTAACTTCGAGAGGTAATTTACCAATATTGTACAAATAGTTCCGGTCTGTTGTATATCTAGGTCACAGGAGCTAAAATATATTTTTTTCTATTAAAACTTAAAACATATTCTTGTCTGAGACCACATTACTCTTAGCTTAGATATTTGGCATTAAGCATCAACTACAGGTCCTCAATCGTGATTCAAATTATATCTCAGGGGTCAAAAATGATCCAGCCCTGGGGGGTCACAAATTTACATAGAGTTATATAGTGAAACTTCAAACTTCTTCTTTTCTGAAACTAATATGGTCAGAGCTTTGATACTTGGCATGGTGAATTTCTAGAGGTATTTTACCAATTGAATATTGTTCAAGTGGTTTCGGTCCGTTCACTCCGTTGCATATCTAGGTCACAGGGGCTATACATAGATTATTTTATTGAAACCTTGAAAAAATCTTCTTGTCATAAACCACAGTACCCTGAGATTAGACATTTGGCACACAGCATCATCTACTCAGCTGGCACAATCATATTGTCATAATTTCTCAGGTTTCCAAGATATGTTACATTTACACCAACGGTTCCAGGTGAGCGATTTAGGGCCGTGTACGGCTCTTGTCTAATTTAGACCAGTATTTATTAAACTATCCAGAATTCTAAGTAGACTGACTCATGTTTTGGTAATAAAAACACCCACAAGGGAACATAATAACCCAATGTAAAATTGTAAACAATAAAATGATTGAGCCGGGAATCAATCGCGATTAAAAAACACTTAACAATACCACCAACAATACATTATAAACATTAAACTACCGGACCATTCTTATATGACGGTCTATTTAGCGTACTAGAATTGTATGCGAACTATTTTGAGCGGAGTTTACCCTTTCATTCTCAATCGCGCTTCAAAGCGCGTTTGCAAACAGTTTGGATCCTGATTAGACGCCGCGTCACGCGGCGTCTTATCAGGATCCAAACTGTTTGACACGCGTATCGAAATTTCTTCAGTCTTACTGCCTGATCTTTCAACTTTGAAACGAGATTGCAAACAACAAAATAGAAGCAAACGACAATGAAACGGTGAAGGGATAAAAACACTCACGAAAGATTTGGTAGTGAAAGGGTTCAAAAAGATTTACTCCGCCTATACGTGCAGTAGAAAAAGCAATGGAAAATATCTAAACAACGTTAAACTTCAGGGTCGTACGACAAAAACGGTCGTAAGTCAAAACTTTAAAATACATTTAATGTATTATTTCTCAATCTAATCCTGTCTTGTGACATCTCTTTGGAATCGTCTTTACATGACGATTCCAAAGATAGGTAACAAGACAGGATTAGATGGAGAAATAAATAATAATTCAGATTTTTAGAATTTGACTTACGACAATATTTGTCGTACGACGTTTCGTAAGACGGGTCCCAGGTTTTTTCCTTGAGAGTATTTGTATACGGGTAATATTTTTGGTACGGTAATGCCATGCGTTTGCTATTATTTAAGTATTTTCTCCTCTTTATTGCAAATGCACCATATGCATTTTAGTCTCTTTTAACCCTTTACCTCATAGCATGTTTATAATTTTGAAGACAGGTGACCACTTAAAGCAGGTTGAAAGTAAAGCAGAATGTGCCTTAAGGCACATTCTGCTTTACTTTCAGCCTGCTTTAAGCTAAAATCTGCTAGGCTATATAATATGTTTGTAATGGTAATTACTCATGAGGGTATAAACTGGAACTATTTTCTTCAGCGGAAGAATAAATAAAATACGCTAAAAGTCGCTTTTATGGGGGAAAGGGTTAAATGGACAATTCCAGTTCCAAATTGAGTCTAATCCATTTTAGACTACTAAGGTTTTTTGGGGAACAGATTGCAAGATGACAAATCGTGCAAATCCTGATTTGAAGGCTTCTGTAGGAACCCTCTGATCTAGGTCTACCATGTTTGCAAAAGGAAGTGTTTTCTTGATTAGTTCACCGTTTGTAAATTGTGCATAAACACATTACTATGTAATAGTTAATGGATTTAGGAACGACAGACATCTAGATTTACTCTGAGAGTTTCTGTTGATGACAACTTTGCGGACGGAAAACAGGGATCCAGATAAGAGGAAATGAACATTTCCGACAATTTCTCCATTAGTTGATCAAACCCTTTGGTGTGACTACTCATTTGAGTCGTCTCGAGTTTTGAGCCGTTGTAACGATTTAAAGTGTTTCCCTTCTCTGGAGCCCTGGAAAGATGAGAAATGTCTACAGTTGATGCCGATGATATGTTATGACTGAGACTCGACCTTAGTTAAACTGTCCTCATCGCCAAATATTGAGGTCCCGCGTAAATCAGGTGATGGTAGTTGTAAATATACCGGAGATACAGTCGATATGCCGACAACGCTCGTGTTTTTGTCAAACCCTAAATTTTCCAGGCTATTTTTCGGGACCCCAGTGCCATTTTTGTCAACAGTAACCTCGGCACCACAAGGTGGTTGAAGAGAGCTTCTTTCCATTACGTTGACCTCCCTATGCGTTGGATTGGTTGGTGACAAGTTGTTTCGTGTATACTGTCCCGCTTTAGAACCAACGATGTGCGTGTTGTCCATGTCGGAATCGAACCCTAGCAGCCAGTAAGTTTTCAGCAAACCTTTACCCTGAAATAATTCAACGGTTTTATGTTCAGTTCAAAGTTGTACAGTAAAACCTCTCTATAACGGCCACTAAAGTGTGCTAATTTATTAGTTGTTTTTGACAGGTGACTGCTTAAAGCATGGTGACAGTAAAACAGAAAGCTCCTGTAGGAGCTTTCTGTTTTACTGTCACCTTGCTTTAAGCTGTCACCTGTCATTTAAATAACCAATTAGTCCTCGTTTTAGTGGCCGTTATAGAGAGGTTTTACTGTATTGACGTCCCATGACGTTTATGCTTCCCAGGCACAACCCCTAATTCATTTCTTCATTAAAGAAAATGGGTCCACCTTATACAGTCATAAATACTCACCATAAGATATATTTCATATACATGTACATACATCCAAGTAAATCCCTCAGACCCTTACAAACCGTTCTGATTAACTTTCAGTAAGCAAAATGTGTCTTCAATACAGAAAACAAGCTATGGCGAATAAGTAAGAAAGCTTTCATTTGAACTTATATAGATGATCCATGTTAATAATTTCCAAACTGATACTGCACGAGTTACAACCAAATGGTAAACAGGTAACACCATACCGTTAATGAAGCTGTATTAAATACACCGTATTGTCGTATAAAAAAAGCACAAATAATTAGCATAATTAACTCGTACAAAAATATTACAACGGAACAGTCCACTATTCTTTAAAGAATCATTAAATAGCTAACAATAATCATTTAATACTAATAGCAGCTAAACCAACTGGACTCGAATGACGCATCTACGCGTCTCTCAAACTATATACCGATTGTACTAATATCGATTAACCCATTTTTTGCGGGACACACTTTTAGGTGTGCCTCTAGGCAAACAGTTTTGATCTCAGATCAGGCCCCACATTGTGGGACCTGATCTGAGATCAAAACTGTTTGCAGCTAGTTCAGTATTCCATCAGAAACTGCTAAAATCTTTTGCAAATATTTGAGTTATACCTGCTACAGACGACATTTTAAAATGGCCGCCAAATATTACCCAGCATACAATGGTTTAATACACACGAGAACTGCCTACCTTGACCTGAGTCTCCCCTCTCAGTTGACAGTCGTATTGCCCATACGTCGTAAGCAGACCTTGAGTTGGCTCGGATATTTGAATTCTCATCGCTGAAAATTAAAATAAAATAAAGATGTACTTAAGATGAAAAACATGATTTAAGACAGAACTTCGCAAGTTAAGACTTCACTGGTGTGAACACTTTCATGGTGATAAATTAATTAAGTATTTTTGTGTGTGTAGGTGGGGGTTGTGTGTTTTTAATACATAAATTTCACTATATTGGCACATTTTGATTTCTAATAAATAAAGATAACTACAGCTCTAGTGAAAGCGTGACTGATGAAAAGGGAATGACCAATATTGTTAATACAATTAAGCACAATTTCCACGTTCACTGCCATGAGTAGAGTATAAGACACGGGATGAACAATGAAACGCAATTACAGCTATTGGGAGTGTTAACCCATTTACTGCTATGACGTCATACACTTTAAAAATGTGTTGTCTGCTTTTATTTATAAAATTTGAATTTAGAAAAAATTGACTAAAGTAACGTCGTAATGAGTATCAAATAGTTTGAATCCTGATCAGAGCTCGTACTATGCGGGGTCTGACAAGGATAAAAACTGTTTGTAAAAATTGGATTGGTAAATTGTGCACAATCAGTAATCAGTTTGATACCCTCCCCGGTAGATTCCATTCTGCTGGCAGTGTTGACAGTGTCCCCAAACAAACAGTACCTCGGCATGGTAAGTCCTACTACACCTGCTACTACACTACCTACAAAACATCAAAAACAATACCTGGTTACTGTGTTTAGTATACCAAACTTATGTAAGGCGACTACTGTTTAATGAATCGTCTAGGTTCTTAAAGCGACTCGCAACCGGATGGTGTACTTGTCAAAATAAAATAAAATACTCAAATAAAAGCAAATTTGTGGCATTATTTGGCTTCTGACATTAAAAAAATATGATCAGTACAAAAAAAGTCTCAAGAATCGTCACCGAATCTTAGATTTTTAGATATTTTCCATCGTTTTTCTATACCGACTAGTAGACGGTATAGTTGTTGCTGTTGCTTCTCTACACGGGCTCAGACATAAACACGAGCCGAATTACGAAGTTGTATGCACTTTCGACCGCAACACATTGAAATACGTTCAATTGATCCGAGATAAACGGATAGTTCCGTGGTCCATTGGTCTAAGCGGTTTCCCCTATTTTGCCTTCTGTCCGCCAATGCCGGGCCATGGGTTCGAATCCCACCAGAGACCAATATTTTTTTTTATTGAAATTCATTTTTTTTAAACAGAATTTCTTATCCTAAACTAATTCTTTACCATTTATATAAGCGTTTGACACATATTTACAAATTACTATTTTTAATGCACCATCTGGTTGCGAGTCGCTTTAACAATAGTAAAAACTAAAAAGTAAAACAAGGTTCTATCAAATCAAAGCACAATATATTTAAAGACACCAAAGAGATACAATCGATGTTGTAATATTTAGATAAGCAAAGACCATTTATACGAGTACAATTCGTTTCAATAACTGTGAAGCACGTGCACACCTCAACAAAAAGAATGGCTGCTATTTAATTTGTTTACAATAGATTTTACACGTACACATGAAGCCACAAAATAGGAATCCATGGATAATCCGAGGGTAGCGGAAATCCGAGCATTTTCTAAGGTCCCCACAGTTCTCTGACTTTCGACATTTTACTAAATAAAAGTAGGTTGCAAAACACTTTAATCGATCAAAAATTTATAGTACGAGATGGAAGAAAATAGAAATAAAGAAAGACTACTGCTTACCTGAATGTAGTCCTATCCGGATTCTTAGCGACTCCTGTGGCAGGTGCCTAATGGAGAAGGCGTTCACCTTGCGTAAGATAGAGAGCGCCATGTTGGAAATTTCCTGCGCATGACGATCGCCGATACGGATTGGCAAACCGGAAGCGCACATGTAGGCGTCTCCTATAGTCTCCACCTGACAATGGAAATACGTGCGATATGAAGAACTGTTGGAGAAATTGAAATGTAGTTAGGCAATTGATACACATCGAAGCAAAAACTTATCTAAATAAATTAAAAAGAATAATATTCGTGTCGTATGCACTTAAGCTTTATCCCGGTCTTATGATTTATAAAAGTGTTCAAGACGAGCCTGATATAGTTCTGAAGCTGTATGCTGTACCAAGAGGGTTTTTTTTTATTCAAGAATTTTACAATCAAATTTTCATTCACATTCCCGTCAAATTAAAAGTATAAATTCTTATCTATGTATATATCTTAATGTGTTGTCACATAATTATAGCACTTGTATATACATGTAGTACTTTTGGTTAACACGTTGAACACTGAGCAAAGTTTGTGTTGATTATCCAACATTATGTTTTCATACTCTGTTTTGTCAAAAAGATGAATTTGAATTAATACTGTTTGGATACCTATCAAGTCCCACAAGGGTGAGCCTGAGCGCCGGGCATCCAAAGTACGTATGGATATGGACAGAATACTTATACACATTGGCTTCAGCATACATAGAGTTATCGACAATACACTTCGTCTGGCAAAAGGTGAAGTATGAAGGAGTGAAAACGTTTTGCAACTTAAAAGAGTTAAAGATCTAATGAATTGTTGAGAAAAAAAGAAATGAAAAAAGAGATATAGACTTACATGCATTTCTCTCTTTTTTGGGAAATGATATCTATGTATGACTATATGTGTATAGTTAATTTAGAATCAACTTTCCAAATGTCCGTAAATGACTTGTTTTCATAGCTGTGTTGTTTTAAAGATTAATAATAACAGTCAATTATTTTAAAGAATTTTTAACTCCGGATACATCGTTAATTTAGGAAAACAACTTTACAATTGTCCGTCAATTATTTGTTTTAATAGCTGTGATTTTTAAAGATTAATATTAAGTGTCAATTATTAGCTCACCTGGCTCAAAGTGCCAAGGTGAGCTATTCTGATCGTGCTATGTCCGTCGTCCGTCGTCATCCGCCGTCCGTCCGTCGTCAACAATTTCTTTAAATGACATCTCCTCCTAAACTGCTGGATGGATTTTAACCAAACTTGGCAGAAATGATCCTTATATGGTCCTCTTCCTCAAATGTTTCCGGTCCGTTGCATATCTAGGTCACAGGAGCTAAAATAGATTTTTTCAATAAAAACTTGAAAAATCTTCTTCTCTGAAACCACAGTACCCTGAGCTTAGATATTTCGCACAAAGCATCATCTATAGATCCTCTATCAAGATTGTTCAAATTATGCCCCTGGGGTCAAAAATGGCCCTGCCCCGGGGGTCACAAATTTACAAAGAGTTATATAGTGAATTCTTCAAACCTCTTCGACTCTGAAACTAATATAGCTAGAGCTTTAATATTTGGCATAGTGTAACTTCTAGAGGTATACTTTACCAATATTGTTCAAATGGTTCCGGTCCGTTGCATATCTAGGTCACAGGAGCGAAAAATAGATTTTCTTTTTTCAATAAAAACTTAAAAAATCTTCTTCTAGATATTTTGCACAAAGCACCATCTTCAGTTCCTCTATCAAGATTGTTCAAATTATGCCCCTGGGGTCAAATATGACCCCGCCCCGGGGGTCACAGATTTACATAGAGTTACAAAGAGAAATCTTCAAACCTCTTCTTCTCTGGAACTAATATAGCTAGAGCTTTGATATTTGGCATAGTGTAACTTCTAGAGGTATACTTTACCAATATTGTTCAAATGGTTCCGGTCCGTTGCATATCTAGGTTACAGGAGCTAAAAATAGATTTTTTTAAAGGAAAGCTTAAAAATTCTTCTCTTAAACTACAGTACCCTAAGCTTAGCTATTCTGCACTCAGCATCATCCAATCAGCAATTGGCACAATTATAGTGTCATAATTACTCAGCTTTCCAAGATATGTTACATTTACATCAACAATCAGCGATTTAGGGCCGTATACGGCTCTTGTTTTAAAGACTTTTTAATTGATATTGATGGTTTAATTTATTATAGGTTCGACTTACCTTATAGACCTGAAATTCGTCGATGGTTCCGTCAAATAGTGTATACAGATCGTTTAGCAAGTCAACCACTTGCATCGGACTGCTTCTACCCGCTAAGGACGTGAACCCGACAATGTCACTAAAGTAAATCGTAACTCCGTCAAATGTTTCCGGTTCAACCTGGTTTCCGGCTTGTAACTGCTTGGCGACTGAGCTGTAAAAAGATTAAACGAGATCTAATTTACTAAAATGACAATGGAGAAGCAAAAGTCAACGATTTTCCAATTTAAGACAGGTTGGTTGATTTTGGAAATTTCAACAAAATATAGGGACAAAGAAAAGAAGGAAACACTGATTTTCTGTTAAATTATATAGTATGCAGTGGAGAAAATATACTCTGCCATGTTCAAACGAAACGCAAAAACAATGCACTAAATTGTGGAAAATCGAAATTTCTTGATAAAGTGTTGACGATTTTTTCAATCACAGTGTAAAAATAGTTTGGAACCAGTTTAGACGCCGAGATATCGAGAGTATGACATGGCTCCAAAAGGTTTTCAGTTAAAATAATGTTTTAAGAATATTTGGAGATTGGAGAAACAAATAACGTCTTCTCCACCGGCTATTAAACTTTCTAGTTGAACCCCCTATGAGGAACTCGCTGAGTCCGAGCATGAAACTTACATTGGCAGCATTTTATATAGCAAATCTTCGGCCTTCTTTTTCTCTTCCATGTAAGCTTTGGTTCTGTCTTCCACAAGACTCTCTAGATTGTTAGCATACTGTTCCATCCTGCGCATTAAATTGTCCATAATGTTACTTCCGGTTGACCTAAAACAAAACGTTATATTTCACTCCATACCTTATATATGTAGACTTTAACAACACGAGAGCCCAAACAAACAATGACTAGAATCTGAGCTTAACCCATTCACTGCCAAATGTTTCGTGAGATTATTACCCTTTCATCGTTTCATTGTAGTTTGCTTCAATTTTGTTGTCTGCAATGTCGTTTCAAAGTTTAACAATACGGCAGTATGACTTAAGAAATTTTAAAACGAATGCCAAACAGTTTGAATTCTGAACAGACGCCGCTTTAAGTCTGATAAGGTTCCAAACGGTTTCCAAACGCGTTGTTAAGCGTCATTGAGGATAATACGGTTAAGTGTTGTCTAGATTCCTTGTTTAAAATGTTGGTCTTGACAATAGAGGCTGGTGAATATGCATGACCGAGGATGGTGTGACGTCGGGCGTGCGTCTTTGATCGGTGTTTTGGTGTCAATTCTTTTATATTAAGGGAGCATGGTGGGACAAGGCATTAGGATATTTTCCATTTTAAAAATTTGTTTAAACACGAACATTATCTTACTGTTTTACATGTATATTTTAGCTAAGTTGAGATTATCATCCCATAATTTAAGAATTGAATCCGGGCGTTACGGTGAAGGCAGAACTGAAAGAGAGGAAAGGTATTGTGTGTTTTGTTACAAGCATGACATAGAAGAGGAGTTTCATTTTGTTTTAGTATGTACTCTGTATACTGACTTAAGAAAAAAATATCTAAAACGTTATTTTTACCAAAACCCAAGTGCTTATAAGTATGTAGAGTTGATGAAATCAAATAGTTCCAAAACCTTACTAAATATATCAAGGTATATCTATGAAGCTTTTGATATGAGGAAAGCTGCACTGAACTACCTTGATTGATTTGTATACGAGTCAGTGTTTTATTATCTAATCTTTACCAAAAAATGATCATTTAATATCTTTTTTTGCATGAAAATAGCAGTTCAACCTCAAATTCTAAATTTTCGAAAATAGATCTACTATCATTTGAAATACGTTTGTTTGGCCACTTTGGCCATCTGTAAATATGTTGTGAGTAACGAGGAATTTGTTAATTCAAGTTACTGATTGAATAAAGAATTATTATTATTATTATTATTTATTATTTCTTGTTAATTCAATTTTGAAACTTATTCACAGGCTCAGTAATTGTCGTGGACTTGCCTCTTAATTGACCCGACATATCAAATCTACATTGTACTCAAGCGTGTCTAACTATGTATTTCTTCGGAATATGTTATTACAAAGAGTGGTGATTGTTTTTCGAGGTTGCCAATATATATCACAAGCTCGTTTCGTCCAATATTATATTGTCTGTTTAGTTTTTTTAACAAAACATCCGTACTCAAGCATACAGTGTATTTATGCTACGTTCACTCGATTATTCCATCGTCTTTCATATGAAAGTAAATGTATCAAGGTTATTTTCAACCCATGAATGTCTTTATATGTGTTCCGCAAAGGTAGTTATCTGCAGTGTGCGGCGTCTCATCCTAATGATTGCTATTTCATACGAATTTACATTAAAGTATAGATCTATTTCAATATTTTATATTTCTCTGTTTTATATGTTCTAAATTTCCCAAATAACTAATGTAAATGCTGTTAAATGCTTTGAGGGACTCATGGAATATTGGTTTCACCAAATGTGTACTCTCGTTGGGTAAAGGTTTTATTGTTGTTATTATAAAACATTATTTTTATGCCCCCAGAATCTACGATTCGGGGGCATATAGTTTTTGTCATGTCTGTTGGTCTGTCCGTCTGTCCGTCTGTCTGTCTGTGCCAAAAACCTTAACCTTGGCTATAACTCTTGCATTTTTGTACCTGGACCTTTTATACTTGGCATGTGTCTTCCCTGTATCAAGACCTTTCCATCCATACAAACCTTTTTGACCTTGTGACATTGACCTTGACATTTGACCTACTTTTGTAAAAATCTTTAAATGGCTATAACATTTGCACCATTAGGCCCAGGACTTTCATATTTTGTATGTATATTTCTTTTGTCAAGACCTTTCCAACCATACCAACATCTTTGACCATGTGACCTTGCTTTGACCTTTGACCTATTTAATCAAACTTTAACCAAAAACCTTAACCTTGGCTATAACTTTTGCATTTTTGAACCTGGGCCTTTTATACTTGGCATGTGTATTCCTCGTGACAAGACCTTTCCAACCATATACAACTTTTTGACCTTGTGACCTTGACCATGACATTTGACCTACTTTTGTTAAAAACTTTAAATGGCTATAACATTTCCACCAGTAGGCACAGGGCTCTCATATTTTGTATGCATATTTCTTTTGTCACGACCTTTTCAACCATACCAACATCCTTGACCATGTGACCTTGACCTTTGACCTATTTAATCAAACTTTAACCAAAAACCTTAACCTTGGCTATAACTTTTGCATTTTTTAACCTGGGCCTTTTATACTTGGCATGTGTATTCCTCATAGCAAGACCTTTCCAACCATATACAACTTTTTGACCTTGTGACCTTGATCTTGACATTTGACATACTTTTGTAAAAATCTTTAAATGGCTATATAATTTGCACCAGTTGGCCCAGGGCTTTCGTATTTTGTATGCATATTTCTTGTGTTAAGACCTTACAACTTAACCAAAGTCTATGACCATGTGACCTTGACCTCGACCTTTGACCTATTTAATCAAACTTTAACCAAAAACCTTAACCTTGGCTATAACTTTTGCATTTTTGCACCTGGGCCTTTTATACTTGACCTGTGTCTCCCTCGTGTCAAGACCTCTCCAACCATACAGACATATTTGAACTTGTGACCTTGATCTTGACATTTGACCTACTTTTGTAAAAATCTTTAAATGGCTTTAACATTTGCACCTGTAGGCCCCAGCCTTTCATATTTTATATGTACATTTCTTGTGTCAAGACCTTTCCAACCATACCAACGTTTTAGACCATGTGATTCTGACCTTGACCTTTGATCTATTTAATCAAACTTTAACCAAAAACCTTAACCTTGGATATAACTTTTGCATTTTTTTACTTGGGCCTTATATACTTGGCATGTGTCTTCCCTGTGGCAAGACCTTTCCAACCATACAAAACTTTTTGACCTTGTGACCTTGACATTTGACCTACTTTTGTTAAATTCTTAAAATGGCTATAACATTTGTACCAGTAGGCCCAAGCCTTTCATATTTTATATGTATATTTCTTGTGTCAAGACCTTTCCAACCATACCAACGTATTAGACAATGTGACCTTGACCGTTGATCTATTTAATCAAACTTTAACCAAAAACCTTAACCTTGGATATAACTTTTGCATTTTTGCACCTGGGCCTTTTATACTTGGCAGGTGTCTTCCCTGTGGCGAGACCTTTCCAACCATACAAAACTTTTTGACATTGTGACATTGACTTTTGACCTACTTTTGTTAAAATCTTTAAATGGCTATAACATTTGCCCCAGTAGGCCTACGGCTTTCATATTTTGTTTATATATTTCTTGTGTTAAGACCTTTATAACCATACGTACGCTTTTACCCTTGTGACCTCGACCTTTGACCGGCTTTTGTATAAATCTTTATATGCCTATAACATTTGAACCAGTAGGCCTAGAGCTTCCATACTTTGTATGTACATGTACATTGTATGTTTCTTGTGTTAAGACTTGTTCAACCATGCCAATGTTTCATTTACCATGCGACCATGACTTTTGACCTACTTTTGCAAATAAGCATTACATTACAGAACACATGACGCTGGCTGGGGGCATTTGTGTTTTACAAACACATTGCTTTTCATCTGATCTTCACCAAACTTTCTGAAAATGTTTGTTGACATAAAATGGAGACCAAGTTGGATAACCAGCGGCGCCAATTTATGCTAGGCTCTTTGGAGTAATGGCCCTTGAATTCCTCAAAATGGCGCTTTTATGGCGCTCCATGACAGTTTCTGCTCTCTAACTCGTACATTTTACATTTGATAGTCTGGAATCCCCTCCCTGTATCATCGGGGGCTTTCGTGTAACTGGGACACGCTCTTGTTTTTATTATCATTTTATTATTATAATTATTGTTCATACAGTATTAGTATATAATTATTGCTTACTTCAACTCTTTTTTCAGTGTAACGGAAATGACGTCAAATGTAGGTCTGTTTTCTGCTAACTCACTCCATGCGTCCTGCATCACGGTCAGTAAACCTCGCGGACACTCACCGGGAAGCACCTCTGGTCGGAACGGTGGATTCTTTCCCTGCTTCACCCTTTCTACTATATCTATAATGGCAATTTCAACATTTTAACACTTAACTGCTTCCCCCATAACTACAAATATGTCTTGTTACGTCTTTAATTTATTTCTCCATCGAAAAATATCTTTACAGTCACGAATATACGCAATAATAATTTACTAGCATATCTTAGTAGAGTCTGTTATACTTAATGAGCATTCTACTTCATTTTCAGTCTGCTTTAAGCAACCATTTGTGTTCAGACTAAAACCAAGTTAAGAGAAAAGGTTATAACAATTTCAAAAAAAAATCAGACAATATTTTTACAAAAATTTGTGCACCATTGGCATCTGTACCCTTTTCAATGGTTCATGAAAGTTCAACAGATTGGGTAAAAACAAAGCATTGCAATTATTATATATACAGACTTCGAGTGTATTGAACGTTACAAATGATTGGCAGATAGTAGTTGTCCCCCATTAATACGCCATTTTACGCCTTCCGTTTACTTATCCACTGAAGCAATTAGTTCTTCTCTATACAGTGAAGAATATGTATAATTTCTATATTCTTAAGGCACATTCTGCTTCAACCTGCTTTAAGTAGTCACCTTTTTTCAACAGGTTATGGGGTAATGGGTTAATACAGTGTTATCATGGCGACTGATACATGACATTAAACAATAATTTACAAGCGTATAACCAGGTGGATGGGTGTGATCGGAAAATCCGAACAACGGAAGAGATTAAATGTGTGTACTGCTTGATAATCTTGGAAGTTTTTTTCAATCTGAGTGGCAAATAATCCAGCGTCTGATCCGGCTCTCGACGGTTTACAGTTTAAAATGTTTCAACATACTCGTGTTTATTTGAACACAATAACGTCTTCTCTACTGTATGTTAAATATTCTCGGCTGGACGGTTTTCTTCTGGAAGAAAGCTGTGTAAATTAAATCACTAGCGTAGTGAAATATTTGAAATAAAAGGTATACATTTTTATATTTATCTATATGTACTTACATGTACATTGTATATGTATTATTTTATATATACATGTACGAGGTTAATGTTGTTAATTACCAGCTGCAGTTATGTCGAAGGAGTCATATGGTTCACCTCTATAGATTATTTCGTGTAAAATTATTGCAAAACTGTAAACATCAGCCTTCTGTGTTCCCGGGGACCAGCCAGTCTTCCTTAGTTCTTCCGGCGCAGTCCACAACAGTTCTAAAGAAGAGAAACATCCAAACCTGATAACCCCTTCACTGCTTTGATTTAATCTACTTTAAACAATTGCCATCTAATAGCAGAGGATTAACCAACTTCGAGTTATCCTGTCTTTCAAATTGTATTTTAGATGTAAAGCATGAGCAACTTGATGTATATTTCACGTTTTGAAGCATTTGGGATTAAACCTTTTGATTTTGATTATAAAACGACTCTTTCCATGACATTTCCATGCAATATTTCGTTAGAACAGAACTCTAAATAGTAAAACATGAATTTGATTCAATTGGAAACTCGAAATGTCCATCACATGTAAAAAGTTCATGGGTGGATGATTTAAACACCCGTTATAAATTTGAATTTGGATTTGTTACGATTTTATGTTGCTTTAAAAGTATTTCAGTCAAATCGCGACTTCCAGCAATTTAAAGGTGGAGGAAGACCCCAGAAACCATTTATGTACAAATCGGCAACTGGATCTTCGGCAAACCAGCATAGAAATTGAAACTAATAATAACTTACTACTGAAGTTCAACGTTGTCATACAAGTGGCTTTATGTTTCATTTCTATGAAGGATTTGGGTCCGAATCCTTTAATTTTTAGCATGAAACGACTGTCTACCACGCAGTTTGAGCTGTTTAGTCGACCGTGGACTTTGATGTCACTCTGATGTAGATATTGCATGCCCTGGGAAGAAGGTGAAATATGAACTTCTAGACAACCTATAGATAGTACATAGATGTACTAGCATACGCGAAAAAGCAACAAGTGTTCCTCGCATGCTATGTCTCAACAACAACAACAATCCCTCCCTCCCAACCGAACACAAAAACTTACTTTCCCCATAATACATGTATAAGTATCTAAACCACAACAAAATGCAGTTTTCTGGCCATAATTAGAATGCTAAAATATAATCGCGAATAACATATAGCTCTATATAAGATACTTAACATACAAATCTATGATTTTCGGAGAAAAGTTCTTTTTCTTTTTTTTTTGCATTTTAATTATAATATCGGATTAAAATGATACATTTGTGCTTCTGGGAGGGGATTGTTGTTGTATAGATACAGCATGGGACGATCACTTTTGGAAATGCATAGGAGCTCAGAACCCCGAAATGCTTTATTTCAAATATAAAAGACAAAAATGTCGAAGCAGGCGGGTTTGAATTGGTTAAACAAACAGATCCTCTATTGGATTATCGTAAATACAATAGTTACTGTAGACGTGGCATAATGTGAGATAACATTTATTTAAGTGATTCTGAATTCCATTTCCTAGAAAATATTCAGATATGTACCATTCCACATTTGACTACACCGAATACATGAAAGGTATGTTCATTGATTATCATTTTAAATATTATATGTGATATTTTGTTTCAGACATGTTAGTATCGTGATTGTGTTTGGAGAGGACTCACATAGGCTCTGCCTGTTGTCTAATCCTTTTCTTTGAATAAAATATTGTTTGACATCTTTATCCCATAGTCTGTTTCTAGTTTGAAGACAGGTGATCACTAAAAGCAGGGTTTGCTTTAAACTACCATCAGCTTAGATATAGAAATATTTCTTATCGAGCTGCATATCTATGACTGTATAAAGTGTATAAAACTATTTTCTTTGGTGCAAAAATAAAACAGAGGCATAAAAAGGGCGTAGTTAGGAAGTAAATGGTAACTTAAAGGGTTAAATCAGAAAATATTTCTTTACAGTGAAATGTTTAACTCAGAGGTCTCCTGTACCTGTACAATGTCATTGATGAGGGAGTTCCGAAATGTCCAGTCGAGGTCAATCCCTTCATTGGCGATAATATCCTGGAAACAAAAACTAGAAAATGAGCTGCGCCATGACTTATGGCGTTGCAAACAGTGTAAATCCTGGCCATCCTTCGTGTCAGAAACGTGTCTAAGATTTACACTATTTGAAATTCAACATCATCATTATACAGTTTTGTTTTGTCCGATTTTGCTATCCAGAGAACACTATGATCAGACTGCTTTGCAGTGCAATGATTATCGTTTTATCATGGCATGTGTCGTTTCCTTTCACTGGTTCTGTATAGACCTTTCACCCACACTAATGGCTCGAATCTTTCCCATGAACAAGCTCTACGACAATCTGATAAACACACTCAAATCAGAAATCACTGAGGGAACTTAATAAATGTTGTAACATACACCTTAACTTCAAATTGGCATTCCTATAGAAATTTAGCAGATAAGATAATAAAATAGCTAGTCAACACTTTTAACCCATTTGCGCCCTGTGGATTCTCCCATGCATATATAGTAGACTAGTCCAAATTTGATCAAAGGAGTACCTGGTCTAACTTGTTATTTATTTTTGTTTTATTTTGAAATTCCTATCAGCAAACAGCGTTGACTCTGATCAAACGCCGCACTATGCGTTTGTCTTTGCCCTATATATAGGACCGTGGGCATAATGGGTTAGTTAATTAACCATATCCTTAACCAGCTTCACGCTGACTACAGAACAACTACTACAATAATCTAAAATGTCGTTGTAGTTTATCATAGTAGCTATGTCAGAGCACCAGTTATATGCATTATTTGAGTCGAACTTCGATAGCTCGAACTCGTTTAAGTCGAACTTACTCATCCTGCTTAATTGCATTAATGTAGCACCGCTGAAGTCGAGCATATCCATACATTGCAGGGATATATTCAACTAAAGCGAGTCAGAAAAATCGAATTCGACTGTACGTTATTGTTTTGGATCTGGAAACAATTTTTTTGTAATCGGCAGGCCAATGAGCTGCAACACGTTTGTTGCAATAACAGATACTTGATTGCCAACGGGGATTTAGTCCGTTTCAATTCTCGGTGGAAATATGAAGATATTTCTCATTCCTAAGTAGTGTTTTAGCAATATCAAAACAAAACAAATCTCATACGTCAACGTGCAAGACAGACAATAAAGCTTAATGATGTTTTTCATGAACTTGGTTTTAGAAATTACATGTTAATCAATATTCTTGCATAAAAAGCCGTTCCCAGGGGGTGCATTAACGAAGACTTTAACGTGTATTAACAAGGCGATTCACGTGCACACGCGCCGTTAATGACCGCTATAGTTATGATTGATCCGGGGCCCAGTATAAACAATAACAATGACGGTTTGAACTGGCAATACTTCAGCTTACAATGCTGGTGATTGCATTGTAATTGAAAATACAAAATAATTACCGTACGCCAATAACACATAACGGTCATAAAGGCGAAATGCGAAAGGTTTTTTTCTGTAATAACCCTAAGTATTTGGACAGACAATAGCTAGCAAACGGTGTAGACTCCTAACGGAGCATTCTGACCAGGATCTAAACAGTTTCCCATTCAGTTTGCACTTTTTGAACTCATTTGGAGGTCCGCCGTTTACGGTTTATCTGAAACTATGTGTTATGAAACAGTACTTCATTCATTACTATATGATAAAAGCCAACACCAATGATACATGGCATTACGCCCAGACATACATGTCCGTTTAGTTTCTAAATTTATTTCAAGAAATAGACCGTGAAGAAGACGTTTTCTTCCCCGTTTAAACGCAAGCAAAACGCAAACACAATGTATTTAAAGGTAGAAAATGGCATACTTTTTGACAATTACGTCCAATCATTTTCATCTGAGTGAAAAATAGTTTGGAGCCTTTTCAGACGCTTAGTTAGGCGGAGTCTAATCTGGTTCCAAACTGTTTACAATGGAAATTTATAGTCAAATATAGTTTTAGCGTTAACGAGTTTATTGGGGAAAAATAATGTCTTCTCCATAGTACATGTATACAGTACAACCAAACTTGTACAACTAAAAAGATCTGTTGACAGGTGGCATTATTAGGTAGGATCGATACAAAGCAGAAAACATCATAAAAGTAAACACACTAGCCTCACTAGGCAAAGTAAGTTTTGATTTATTAACAAAACTTCCAGTTGACTCATTAATAAATGTGATAACAAACAACTTGAATCCTATTGCTCGTATACGAGCAATGTATATATTGTACCGTAATTGTGCACATGCATATTTCTAAAATGCCGAACTTTCGACGGCAGCGACTTGCTATCATAGATGACATGACATTGACACAACATCGGCGCTATAAGAAGGACTTTTGTGTCACAGTTTGCGGCCGTCAACCCATATCAATCAATTTTGAAATTGACAAAATCGACCATCTGACACTCCAATTGGTCTACGACCAGATAGTTCGTATCAGTAAAATATCTATGACAGCGACTATTTGCATACGTTGTCTACAGTTAGGCAAAACCTCTCATTCATATATCCACTGAAACTTTAAATGTACATTTAAAATCAAAATTAGATTTAGTCCATCTTGTGTAATTCCGTTCTGTTTAAAGTATACATGTACACCGATGCATTAAAAAGTATTCTTCGTGTGGCGACCTTGATCAGAGGGCTCCTTTAGGGGATGTTCTGTTCAAAGTTTACACTGAGGCAGAGGACAAGTGCATTCGTTGTATGTACACTGTTTGTAGTGAAGCATAATACTTGCAAGATATATAATTGATGTGCAATTAAAATATAGGAAGCTGTGATATGGAAGAAAATGACTAATATTTAAAAAAAAAAATGGAAATGGGCTTCAAATATATAGACAATAGTTCTTGTTATGATTTATATTTATGCAAATATTGTGCTTATTGAAATATATTTTATTTGGAATGCTGGTTTTGTACACATATTTTAAGTACTTAACAAATTACATAGCTCAAGATAATAATTACACTTGGATAATATAGATCTACTGAAGCACAATGTAATAGATAAGTTCTAAGAAGTTTGAGTATCCAAAGTAATGCATTTGGGAATAAATTATGTTTTAGAAATGGAATTCAAAATGAAAAAATAGACATTTAGAATATTCAAAAATAAGATAAAATCATGCCTTTTACCTGTAGCTCTGCAATTTGGACAGCATTGTGACCTGTCAGACTGTGTGTGTTTAACCCTTTACCCCTTATCCAGGTTTTTTTTACAGCATGTTGAAAGTAAAGTAGAAAGTACCTGATGGTACATTCTGCTTTACTTTCAAACTGCTTTAGGCTCCTTAAAGTGCATACATTCATGATTCCATAGTGTGGAACTATTTTGCTCAGTGGAGAAATAAATAAGAGGGGTAAAACTGCATATTGATTGAGTGATGGGTTAATGTGTAATCAAATTATGTAATAGATGTCTTGGGTTAGCTGTTCCTCATTAAACAAAGACTTTTCCTGTTATTTTGAGACCAGCCGGGTGATGACTTTGTGTATACATAAATTCATCATGAATTAAACTTTGTTTGTTAAATCTGTTTCATTCTCGTTATTGTCACTGTTCTCTGTTCAATAAGCACCATACACATTCTGTTCACAGTCAAGGAGGAAGGATGACTCCATGGTTAATAGTGTAGACTTCTGATGGCTAGTGACATCTGGTGATAGAATCTGAAAGAACAGCCATGCATGATAAAAAATAATAAACAGTTTAAACATACATGTATAGACAGCTTTATCATCTTATTGAGAATTAATTTTGTTTCTTTAATGTAAGCATTGATTGAATGAGATTAATCAAATTCAAATATTTATTTAAAACCTACATGTAAATCTAACAGAAACACACATTTAGAATCTATAACGGCAATTTTGATCAAATAGCATGTCAACCCAAATTCCGTTTAAGCTATTTCAGTAACTGACTCTGTGTATGCTCATGATATTTAAATGGCTTGCGAAATTATCAAAACATATTTTCAAAAGTATTCTAAATTCCTAGACAACTGTAGAATAAAAATGGTTACAAAGCCCAATAACATTTAGACGTATAGAAAGTTAAACGGTTATAAAGCTTTCAAGTTGAGTCTTATATGGTTCTTAGACATTTGATTTGTCAATCTTACCAATCAAACGCTTTAGGACGATTTCAGACTCAACTCAATAGCTTTATAATCTTGGAGTCAGGGTCTCTGACGTAACATTCTAGCACTCTAACGACTGAGCTGTAGGGACTTGTTGAGTTTCTACAAAGATAACAGTGGAAAAAACGTTATTCTCTTAACAATTGTTTCCATTGCAAGCAGTTTGGAGCCAGATCAGACGCCGGTTTGGAGCCAGAGCAGACGCCGAGTAACCGGGTGTCTGATCAGGCTAGAAACTGTTTGCTACTCAGATTAAAATAAACAGTCAGAAGTAAAAAAAAAAGTTGTAATTTTCTCCATTTTAGTGCACTGCGTTTGCGTTTAAACGGGAAAGAATAACGTTATCTCCTCTGTACCTGTGTCCGACTAAAATCGATCCCGCTAGACTACATTATGGAGTTATAATAAATGCAGTCGACTGCTGGTGTTTTCATAGGAATCCATTCATGTGTCTGATATTTATTAATAAATATAGTATAATGAATAAAGTCCTACCCTAAACATACTAAACTGTAAATCGGTGTACCTGTATTTCCATAGAATTGGTGTACAGAAAACTTCTGACTTTCTGTGTTGCGTCGAACCTAACCGGTCTGTATGCTACGTCTCACGTTGTACCAAACCTACTCATTCAACGTTATTCCTACATCCAACCACACAATTTCTCCTCTTATCCAGACATATTGTAACATTATCAAGTCCTTGAATAAACGGACGAAGAACAACATGATGTCTGTTGTATGCCAAGCGTAAATTACATATGCGAATCGAGTCACTTTTAAAAATGGCCGACATTGATAAATTCGGTGCACGTGGCCCTGTATCTAAGCCGTTGATATATAAAATACAGGAAAAGTTTGTAAACAAACTTGACCTCTCCAGGTGCGCATAAACTGTCAATGTATTAGAGAACAGAGTTAGGTGAAATCCAACAAGAAGGGGAAATAGACATATTTTTATGCAAGAATAGTGTCAATACACCTGTTTTTCGTGCATTAACATCTGCAGAAGCCCTTGTGCTGTCTTGGAGCCCTCGGCTAAAGCCTCGGGCTTCAAATACAGCCCGCGGGCTTCTTCAGATGTTAATGCACGAAAAAAGGTGTATTAACCCTATATTATTCCCATGGGCAGTATTCATTCTTTTAAAATTGTTTATTAAATATAACAGAGTTATTAAGAATTACATTTCTCGTGTTGGCGTAATCATTGACATTTTGTGACACATATATTAATGCGCGTTATTTACAATTAATGTTCCTGTCCAGGGTACACATACTCTATATACGCAAAAAGTGTAGACACAGATTAGATGGCTTATACATTCTGTACTATTTGTAATGTTGAAAGCTTCTATTTTGAACATTTGAAACTCAAAAAAGAAAGAAATTAGTTTATCTTCCATTTTGAAGACACTTTAATAAAACAATTATGTTATGTATTCACCGTTCTAGAGAGAACGGTGGATTAAATTGCAATGAACAGAATTGCATTAAGATACTGAGAAAAACGCATATTTTGGAATTTCAGCGGATGTCAATTTTGAAGAAGATACCGGTAATTGATGTATGCTGATCGTCAATACAACAGAAACTGAAACTGGTAATACCCTTATCAAATTAAACCTATAACTAAATACCATTACCGTAGGAATACGATCAAGCTTTTGTCATACTCTTGGGGCTCAACTTAGCAATTAAAAGTTAATTTAAACACCAACATTTTAATACCTTCATTGCCTTACCCCAAGTATATACAATAGTTATTTGCAAACAGGTTTGATCCTGATCAGAATCCTAACTGTTTAACATCCGTTTGAATATTTCTTAAATTCAAAATACAGTAAAACCTCGCTATTACGACCACTAAATTATGTTAATTATTAGGGTGTTTACGATAGGTGACCGCTTAAAGCAAGGTGACAGTGAAACAGAAAGCTCCTATAGGAGCTTTCTGTTTCACTGTAACCTTGCTTTAAGCTGTCACCTGTCTAATATACACTCAATTAGCCTTCGTTTTAGTGGTCGTAATAGCGAGGTTTTACTGTACATAAAATTATATTTGAGAAATAAAAGAAGACGCTAATTGTTTAAAATTAATGACGTCATGGCAGTGATGGGATTACAAGCTTACACATGTTAATTATCTCCAGCTTCAACATGGTTCTGCTTGCAGCAATTCTCAACTGTTAAACGCTATATGTACTATTTACTAGACAAACACTTATGGCAAGACATTTCGACGAATCCTCATCAGTCTTGGAATCAGCCGGCCTCTGATTTTGAGTCCACTAATTTCAAATTCCAATAATCTTGTATGATAAGCAGGAATATTGTAAATCAAATTTACTGCACGTTACGACTTATTGCTGCGACATTGGAAAATCAATCAAAACCACAAACTGCGCTGTACCATTGCGTTGCTTTTGGGCGGCGTCAGATATGGACCCAAACTATTTGACTTTCGTCTTAAGTATATTATATTTGAAATTATATCAGAAACAGAGAAACGTCTTGTTTTCCGTTTTACCCCTTCACTGTCTGGCTGCTAGTAGAGGTTATTTATTTTAAAAAAAAATGTGGTTCATGATCAGACACTGCGTAATGCTGATATGGTTCCAAACTGTTTGATACTCGTTGTGATATTACTGAAGTATATTTACCTACAGATTGAATTTTAGAAATAAAAGCAGACGAAAATCGTTAAAGGAGATGATGTCATGTCAGTGAAGGGGTTTAAATTTTGATATAATTTATTTTGCTGGTGACTTAAAGCTTTTTGAAGCAGAATATAACTCAGCATATTAATTAACCCGTTCACTCTCAATGACGCTTAAAAGCGCGTTTGCAAACAGTCTGATTACGATCCAAACTGTTTGACACTCGTATCGATATGTTTTAAGTCATACTACATTGAATCTTACTTTGAAACGATCTTGCAAACAACAAAATTGAATCAGACGACAATGAAACGGTGAAGGGGTAAAAAACAAAACTCGAGGAAATTTGGGAGTGAAAGGATTAAAGGCTAATAAATTGTTTGGAAGAACCGGAACCAGCACGTACCATTAGACTTCCTCGCGGACAAATCTCTGACAGGATGGCAATGTTTCCCGGCTCCACGCATGCGCCGATGAACGTTTCAAGGTTACTGTGACGAAGATTATACAGCTGAAACAGTTTAAAAGCTTGAATTAGCCCATTGAATATTTACAATCATTGAATATAAACCTCCGTCTACTATAAACATCTATCATCTGAACTATTACATTGGCTAATTAATATGGATTTTATACAGGAAAATGTATAGACCCATGTCAAACAAATCCTAAAGCGTCAATACTACGCTTATAACCAAAGAATGGCTAAAATATCCAAACTTAAATTTAGTGGCACCCTATTGTGTTAGTATCCATTCAGTCAGTTGTTTTAAGAATCGAATATTTTCCTTCAAACCCATATAAAAAATGTACATGAACTGTTCCAAAAATCGACACTAACACTTTACGCCGTAACCGCGGTGTCTGGGCATACGTTTGTTATTGTTTCTTAAGTCAAACTGTCTAAAATCCTTGTTTTAGACGTATCCTAAGGTTATAAAGAGTTTGAGTTGAACTCACAGCTCCTGTGTGAAAAGAGCACTAAATAAACCTGGTAAAACAATAATAATAATAAATAGTTGAGTTTGATATAGTTCTCAAGCATTTGATTGGTCAGATCTGAGCAAATGCTACAATCTGACTAACCAAATGCTTGGGAACAATCTCAGCCTCAACTCAAACGTTTTATAAACTTGGGCCCTGCTAATGAGTTACATGTATAATCTTTATTTGAGTCTGCCCATGGTTGCATAGTTTAAAGGACATCACTATATACATGTATATATATACAGAAATCATGCAATTCATTGGCAGTGAAAGAGTTCAGCAACACACATTGCATCATTGACATTTATGCTGCTAGATTACTAAATGCTTTATTCTTTCACGTTTAAATAAACCTTAATCCAAACGCTTACATGCAATTTTATTTAATTAAAGATTAGTCACTTGGAATTTTAACGCAAAAATATAATTTATCTTAGAGGTTGTTTGTTAGTTAAATGAATTGTTAAGAAATATTTGTTTTAGTCGGTAAATACCGGTAGCTTCCAGCTAATGTTAAAATATATTTGTAGAAAATATAAATTAAGTTTCTTTTATCTTTTATCTTGGTCTTTCAATGAATGGTAGCTTAGTGTAAGAACGACAGCAAAGAAGAATACACGAACGTTGTTTGTCCCTATATATCTGTTGGTTATTCCGTTACTCCACAAAATCTTTTTCAATTTATTCCTTCATCGACGAAAATAGATGTACTTTTAAACTAACGCGTACCTGCGCCGCTCGGTTCATAGCTGTAATAGTTCTATTTATAGTTTAATTCGGTCAATAAAGTATAGCTCTACATACCTGTAAGAATGTTCGTGTCACGTACCTCGTCAAATTAATTTACAATTTTAAAAAGACTGAAAACCAGATGGTGTATTTGCAAAAACAAAGAAAAACAAATAAAATACTCAAATACGAGCAAAAGCAAAGTTATAGTAGCTACGGTCATACGCTATTAGACAAATATGATTGGTATAAAAACATCCTCAAGAAAAATCACTGAATCTTAGCTTGTTCGACTTTTCTCATCGCTTTTGAACTCCGACCCTGGAAGAAAATGATCTTTAAACTACATACATTTTAAATAGACGATAAAATAGACACTCCTGTAAGAAATGGCACTGTGGCCGACTTAGTAAGAGTGTTTGACTATATTTTAGGGCATACGTGTATATCTAGTTTTGCATCTCCGCACGGGATCGAATTTCAAACGAGCTCATATTTTTTAAGTATGTTTTAACATCTACAATCCTTCTCCTCAGCTAATGTATATGTGTTTGTAAAGACGGCTCCCATCCATTTACAGAAATGAATCACATTATTAATTCAAGTATCAGAAAATATACTACATGGGTATGTAGGCATTTCATCTAATATGCACTACAGATAGATCTACACTTATCAAAGAGTTTCGATCCTGATCGGACGTCGCGTCACTCATCGTCTGATCAAGATCTAAACTGGTTGACACACGAATCAATGATTTCTTTAATTAAATTGCGTTATCCAAAGTAAAATCAATTTTGCAAACAAAAATATTGAAGCAGACGATATTTGGGCGGTAAACGCCGAAAACCAGACAACACATTTGGCGTAGAAAGGGTTATAGTGAAGCTCGCTTATAACGAAGTCCTCGAGACCGTCTGATTGCTTTCGTTATATCCACGGTTGGTTCTACCAGGTCAATTTTACCATACATTAACTCGATATATGGAGAACGTTTTGTTTTATAATATCGAATACAGTCGAACTTCAATATATCGAATTCGCTTAACTCAAACTATCCGATAGTTCGACACATGAACTATATTATTTCATGCTCGGTTAAGTCGAACATGCCCATATTTCAATGTTAAAACGTGGCTAAGCCACGTTTTAACTATGAAATACGGGTATGTTCGATTTAAACAAGTTCGAGATATCGAAGTTCGTTATATCCAAAAACATTATAAGCGAGCGTCCCTATAATTAGTTTTATCTCATTACCTGTCGCATTTCCTGTATATTTCTTTTGTTCATGTCGATTGACTTAATATTGTAGCGTCGAATGAACACTACTGTCCCCTTGTAGTTACCAGACACTCCGCGTAACTGACCGGTGTCCTCTCGATTATCTCCCTTAAATAAATAAAAGCAAAGTATTCTCTCCCTTGAATAAACATCAAACAGTCGAATGAACCCTTTTCACTGTGAAGGCCAACAACTATTATATTTGCAAACAGTTTGTGTCCTGATCAGAAACCGCGTGTCGCAACATCTGATCAGGATCCAAACTGTCTAGCATATACATCATTGTTACTAATATTAAGTAAAGAAAACTAATAAAATTCCAAATTCGAAATCTGATTTATAAAAGCAGACGGTATCAGGGCTCCAGATAAGGGGAGTATTTCAAAAACTAAAAAATTTATTTCTGTTTTAAACCCTATGGTGTCACTACTCATTAGAATCGTCTCGAAGAGACGATTCTAATGAGTAGTAACTTCATAGGATTTGGTGCTGATATAAGTGAGAAAATGTTGGATTTGTCCTCTCTTACTCCCTCTTATCTGGAGCCCTGGGTATTATGCTAGTGACTGAGTTATTACGTCATATTTACAATGAAAGGGTTAAGATATGCAAACAAATGATGACACACAATACATGTATTGAAAAACTGCTTTGAACATGATACAATTAAATGCAATAAAGTGTTTAGGAGGATGCTGCTTTACATTTTTTGCTTTAATTTTTCACCTGTATTTATTACCATAAAAGACATAGTACCTTAATGTATAAAGTCATTGAACAACCACTGACTAAATATATCAAATACACTTGTCATAAGAATATTCTTATCATGAATAATGTAATATTCAAACTGATCGCACGTTTTTGATCTACATGTAAATTTAATATATATTAGTTCGATCTCTATATCATGTTTTAGTCTAGACTTTTCAAATAACTTTATAGACAGTAGGTTACATTATTAGTTTCTTCACAGTGTACTGTTACTGTTACTACATTAGGATTTCTTCCCGGCTGAGGTGAATCTTGTTGCCCGAGCCGTTAGGCGAAGGTTACATGATTTTACCAGCCGGGAAGAAATCCTCATGTACACTGTGAAGAAACTGTATAACGAATTTATTATACTGCAAAGTTTTCACTGTTCAAACGATATATTTCGGAATTTGTCGTGTACAGCGCTCATAGTAAACAGTAACAAAATCGCGCCAAAACATATGACGCTGAGCGTAAATGACGTAATGTTTCTGACGTTCGTTATTCATAAGATAGATGGACACGATCGTAGACGTCGGCGTCAAACTTTCCCAGAAAAAAAATGAATGCGACTGTTGAAAGATCCAACCTCCGATTGGTTCTTAGCCGAAATGAACTTAAAATGGAGGATGCACGATTGAATGCACTCATTCTTGTCGAGCAGTCGGTCATCTTATTTTCTGCCAAGCAAGACTCGGGGACCTGTCGGCCAATGACAATATCTACATTTCTACGTACCCTGTCAGCTCACAGAGTACTTGGGATCACGTCTATGGTTCGGTACCCAATCAAAAGTAGGGTATTTACTTTGCAGATTAATAAAACGCAGTGAATCCTAGCCGCGGAACGAGTGTAATTGTCCTTTACAAATGGTATACCTGTTAAGCGTAAACTTGTCCTATGCAAGCAGTGGAGACCAATATCAGATAACCTTTATGAATGTCTTATTGGGGCCTTCTGATGATCTCTCTGATCAGTGTCTGTATTCTTTGTCATTGTTCAATATATTGTTAAACAACCCACAAACAAACAAATTAACAAAAACAAAAACACAAAAAACCCTTTTTATTGAAACATGAACTAGACTTAATTTGGAACTCGAATTGTCCATTTGAAACGTCAGGGGTAAGTGGGTTAATGCATGATATATGAAAAATGCCTTTTTGTTTTATTCCTACAGTAAACTTCGATCTGTTCTAAAGACTAGCAAAAAAGGACAAACAGTGCAGACCCTTAAGGAGTCATCTGATCTGGATCTACACTGTTTGTATATGGCAAGTGTAACTGTTCACACGTACATGTTTACAGTTTTCAACGAGTGTAGTCGTTGTTAGGGTTTAATGTGTTAATGCTAAAGCGTCGGGTCATATTATTGTAAACAAATTGATGTAGTTGACGTAACGGTGCACTATCAATATTGCCAAACATATACAAATAACTCATAACAAGGAAGTCAAAAAGCATTTTAACATCAATATTCAGAGATTTGTCATTGGGCTCTTATAATTTTTACCATTCGCCATGAGAGAGAGAGAGAGAGAGAGTTGTAGTTTGACTCGTCAATGTTTATTCGTAATCCTATGAAAATTAGTGCAAAGGCAGCATGTATAATTTAGAATTATTTGTTATAATCCGAAAATATAGTTCTGTACTTCAGCGATATTTCTGTAAAGTGATACCTGTCAAAGCAACTTAATGAGCAACACAAAATGAGTTTATTAAAAAAGAAAAAGAAAGAAGAGGCTTTTGTCAGAATTTTTAATATACAGTCGTGCATTGATTAAGTCGAAATTACATGTATACATATTTCTTCGGTTGGATTTGATAACTCTAGCCAGCTTAAATCGAATATGTATTTATTCCTTCGCTGGAGAATTTTCAATTCATACACCGTGAACATGTACCAAAAGAAATACATGCATTTTCTATTTCGTAGCCGGTGGTAGCTTAAAACAGACTGAAAGCAAAGCAGAATGCGCCTTTATTCTGCTTTACCTCAATGCTGCTTTAAGTGGTCACATGTTTTCAACACAAATAAAAAACAGAGTATGGGGTAAAGGGTTAATTTGAAAATCGAGATAATGTAAAACAGGTATTTTTCGCGTCATGAATATTTCGCGTAATGCGATTTTGTATTAATTCGCGACATCATGCAATATTTCTAGCAGGTGGTAGCTTAAAGCAGGCTGAAAGTTAAGCAGAATGTGCCTTAAGGCACATTCTTTTTTACTTTCAACCTGCTTTAAGAACTCACCTATTTTCAAAACTAGAGACGCGAGGCAACACATTCGCGAGCTAACGCGTAAATTATATTCTCGCGAATAAAACCTGTTTTACAGTATTCATTTGAAGTTTCAGGGGTGACTGAGCAAATGGAGCTAGAGTAATCGAAATTCTAACACACCTCGCCCACACCCCTATATAAGCGAAGAAGGACCGTCTTCAGTAGAACACTCACGCGCTAAACGTTCTAACGTGACGTCATTTGGCTTCGAAAATGCGTACGCCAAGAAATGTAGCGCCGTTGCTTCGGTGCAAATTAAGGTTAAATTGAAGTGTTAGAATCGAAATAAAAAATTAATACCAGTGTTCTATCTAACAATCGAACACGGGTAGTCGTTGAGATGCTTGCAATTAAACCACTCGGCCTACCGGCCTCGTGATTTAATTACTACGCATCTCAACTCCTACCAGTGTTCGATTGCACGATAGAACACTGGTATGAATTTTTTATTTCTTAAATAGACTGTGAATCATTTATGATAATAGATGAAGAGCAACTTAGGATTATTCGTTTCATCGTAATTTCAAATATATGTCTCAGTAATTGATATTCATAGACAATATGAGATCGTTTTTGTCACTATGATACGAGATACCCAAGGGGTATATTTTTTATTACAGATATAAATCCGGTAAAGATGAAATAATGAGAAATTAATACGTTGAGCTGCTTAACACATATCATTTGAGCGCCCGCTCGAGACAATCGAACACTGATTTATATTCCTTCAAAAAAAAACATATTTGTGGTCCTAAGGGCATTTTTACTCCAATAAATAAGCATTTTTACGCCTTGAATTTATTCCTCCACTGAAGAAAATAGCTCCACTCTATTCAGTCATGAATATGTGCCACGAGAAATATTTCCTATATCAGGCTAGCAGATGGTAGCTTAAAGAAGACTGAAAGTTAAGCAGTATACGCCTCATCTGTCTTTGAAACTAGAAACAGACTATGGGATAACGTGTAACATGTAAGGCATGTGTCAATTTAACTCGTTCCTCCCTAAAACTTCAAATGGACAATCCCAGTTTCCATTTTAGTCTGGTTCATTTCTGACTTTTAAGGGTTGTTTTTGTCAATGTTTTGCATTATGACAAAACAGTGAATACCCAGATCAGAGGGCTCCTTATGGAGCCCTCTGTTCTGGGTATTCACTGTTTGCATAGGACAAGTGCACTTTTCACATGTATACTGTTTGAAAAGGCCGCCTATATGCGGGACTAGGGCTCAAAGGGTTAAAGCAAGATGAGAGACAAGTGAATTTCATATTTCCTTTCATATTCTTTCATGGAATGTTTCCATAAAACCTCAAATGAATAATTCCAGTTTCCAATTAAGTCTAGCCATATTTTACTATTGAGTTTTTGGGGGTTTTATTTATGTATTCGTACATTTCAAAATGACAAAAAGTACAGATCCTGATCCGAGGGGTCCTTTAAGAGTAAACTGGTCTGAGTCTACACTATTTGCATACACTGTTTGTATATGATGACTAAGCAGTTTAAAATGGTTAATCTTTATTAACACCAATTGATTGCGCAATACTATAACTAGTTGGTACCTCTCCCTCAAGCGTCATCTTGGACTTGCTGAAGCCGGACAGAGCACTTCCTGACATTTTGAACACTTCCACGTCTTTCCAGGACACACGCCACCTCATGTCATTATTAGCTCGACGACGACTGCAGAAAAACGGAAAACTCTTTAAACCCTTGAACTGTCCGTATCACGTCATAACTCGTCGAACACGGTCACTGCCATATTAACGTCTACTTACATGTTTTTGTCTTTCTGTTTATAAAATTTGGAATTTTATGCGTTTTGTTGACTAAAAATACTAATGTGAGTGTTAAACAGTTGGGATCCTGGTCAGACGCGTCAACTGATTAGGATCCAAACCGGTTGAAAATGTATGTGTTGACGGCCTTAACAGTGAAAGGGTTAATTATTTCACCGATTTCAATGCCAGAAATGTAGATTAAATACATGTTCGTAGTTATCTTTTACGCAAGGAATGAGTGAAAGCAATATTGTTTTCTACGACAGAAGCAATGGCGACGATACCAAACATTTGCATTTAGCTCCAAGGTTTTGTTCTTGTTTTACGTATACAATGACCTTAACTCATTTAATCTAAAACTTATGGACAATTCAAATTAAGTCTAGACCGTTTTTGTCTATTTAGTTAGTGTTTACGGTTCATTCTAAAAATTGATCTAGGCCTATATTGCAAAATGGCAAACAGAGTATGCCCTACTCGGAGGGCTCTTTCAGGAGTCATCTGATCAGTGTATACAGTGGAGAAAACGCTATTCTTTCCCAATAAACGCGTTTACGCTAAAACTATTATTTGCAGTGCAAATAATAGTTTTAGCGTAAACGCGTTTATTGGGAAAGAATAACGTTTTCTCCACTGGGCGTCTGATCAGGCTCCAAACTGTTTACCACCAAGATAAACATAAAAGTTGTATTTTTCTAGGTTTTAGTGCTTTGCGTTTGCGTACGTTTGCGTTTAAACGGGAAAGAATAACAGAGTCTCCACTGTACACTGTTTGCATAGGACAAGTTGACTCTTCACGGGTATACTATTTTATAATGGAGAGTATACCTGTCGTTAGCTAGGGTTGAATGTGTTAAATGCAATACTTTAACTCTTCCGACACCATGGACCTGTTTAAATATACCTTTTACATTTTCAAACGATGTAGACCCAGATCAGAGGGCTCCTATAGGAACCCTCTGATCAGGGTCTGCACGGTTTGCTAATATATTTATACCAGTTTTTATTAAACTACATAGAATTCCAAGTTGACTGGTTTATGTTTTTGTAACTAAAATGATCCACAAGGGAACCTTATAACACACAAGAGCTATTTAGTGTTGAAAGAGTTAATTACATTGGTAAGTACCAATGAGCTCAAAAATGAAAACGAAGAGTTCTTGTTGATGAAAATGTGTTTGCATAAAACTAGACTTATTTATAAACGTCACTGGATTACAAATAAAATAAAATACATAAAACATGTAGTGTAAAATTTGCCTGATAGATTCTCAGATGGTAGAGCAGCGTTTTTTGTCAATTTATTTTGCTTTCGTGCCATAAAAAGACTTTATTGTATTGCAAACAGTATAGATCAAGGCTAGCGGGCGTGTCAAAGACGCGGTGGCTGGTCTTGAATTACACTTTATTACATCAACATGCGTCTTAAGCATTTTAACTCTTTCCTCCCTGAAACTTTAATGGACAATTCCAATTTCCATTTTAGTCTAGTCCATTTCTGACTTTTAAGGGTTGTTTTTGTCAATGTTTGGCATTATAACAAACAGTAAAGACCCTGATCAGAGGGCTCCTTTCGGAGCCCTCTGATCTGGGTCTTCACTGTTTGCACAGGACAAGATTACTATTCATATGTACACTGTTTGAAAAGGATGCCTATATGCGGGACTAGGGTTCAAAGGGTTAATGTAGCTGTATTATATATGGTATTTGGCAGTGTATACCAAATTCAGTTACAGTGCATGGGGTCAAAATGTTGCTTGGTCAGTACAATGTTGCAATGCTATAAGGCTGGTTTTGTCATGGCACGGCTCATTTATGGTTTTTCATCGGAATGTATTTTGTAAAACTAAATCATTTTCCTAAATTAATGACATTTTGTGTATTAAAGGGAGGTAATCAGATATAACTCATATGTATGCAGTAAACCACTCTTATACAGTCCATTCCCTAATAAGGGAATGGACTGTATAAGAGTGGTTTACCGCATACATATGAGTTATATCTAAATTAATGGTTACGTGTTTATATAGGCGCATGTCATCCATTGAAAAATGTATTGGTTTTCTATCTCTTTAAAAAAGTTCTACTTTATACAGTCATGAATATGTACCATAAAATAATATTTCCTTTATCCTAGCAGGTCAGCAGATGGTAGCTTACTACTGATTAAAAGAAAAGCAGAATGCGTAAGGGGACATACGATAATATAAAGTAAATTACATGAAAAGGGTTAAATACATCACTGGATTATTTCATTTCGTTTCGTAACCCGATCTACTTATCGGGAAATTGATCATAATATATTATTCCCCCGATGAGTCGTTACGAAACGTGTATGATATAAAAATGAAATTATCTAGTAGATCTAGTGTTTTTATCGTTTCATTTATTCGTTTCGAGTTTACTCCTCTGGAATAGATATACTTATGTTGGAAAGTAAGTTAAATTTTCACAATTTATCATTGAAAGTTATAACAACGGCTTAAAAGCAGGTGCAATTTCCATCTGTATGATTATGAATAACATTTGAGGAAGGCTATAAGAACGGTAATCGGTCTTTTCTTACCTGTAAAGCATCTGTCCTATAATCACGGCTACCAAGGACACGATGAGGCAAGCTCCTATGATTACACCAATTTCAAGCGTTGATAAAGTCTCTGTGAAAATTAATATAACATTTAATAGTTCGTGCAGTGCATTCGCCGACGGATTAGTGTCTGTTTTAAATGTTGTCATTTCATTTCTCAAATTTTTGATTTAATCCCTTTGCCTGCTGACTGCGACTTAACTGTAATTTGTAAATAATTTCCATCCAGATCAGACACCGCGTACGTCAAATCTAAAGCCGAACTGCTCTCGTCTTTAGGCTTCCTTAAGTAAAAACTGTATAAATCTTTATTTGTCAAATTTCAAAGCAGACGATATTACAGCAGAATAAAGATAAAGCATGTTGACCGAAGGAACATTCAATTTGATATGAGAGTAAAACATATTAGGCGTCTAGATCTAATTTCAATCTATCTGACACCAATATCAATGTTTAGCCAAATTGCAATTAATATTAAATCTATGAATAATAGCTGACGTAACACTTTAAGCAAACAATATCCTATCAGCGAATGGGTTCAAACATCGTGTTATTTGATTTAAAATGACACGAACTGTTTGAAAACTACTAATATGAGAACGGACATTCTCGTGTTGGATAATACCAAAACAATTGTTGTAAGAAATACGTAACCCCACAATGCCAAATTCGAAAACACTATTGTTGCCCTTTTCACTCTCAATGACGCCAAAAAGCAGTTCGGATCGTGACGCGGCGTCTGATCTGAATCGAAACTGTGTGCCACTTGTTTTGAAATTACGTCAGATATACTACCTTCAATCTAACTTTAAAACGATATCGCAAACAACAATATTGAAGCAGACGACAATATGGCAGTGAAGGGTAAAAACCTCACGATAAATTTGATCATAAAGCAGAGCACCAGATAAGAACTAAAATCTTTATTTCTGAAATAAACCCTATGGTGTCACTACTCATTAGAGTAGACGATACTAATGAGTAGTAACACGATAGGATTTGGTGCTAAAAGGAGTGAGAAAATGTTGGATTTGTTGAAATAACTACCTCTTATCTGGAGCCCTGATAAAGGGTTAAAGCAGGCGAAACTATTTGGCATGGGAAGTGTTTAAAAGAATCAAACCATAGTCATGCACTGGTTTTTACATTGCAATATACTGTAAAAATACCCAACCATAAATAGTCATAAATAGAAATAACTAGTTTTTATCGGAACTTGTCCATTAAAGTGTCATGGGTAAATGAGTTAAACTAAAAGTGAGCAAATGTGAGGACAAGTGTAAATCAAAGTTGTGGACATTGTGGATCTTATGGTAATAGTAATTTTGGCATTTATTTTCTTGTTCTATACGATGTTTTACACATTTTTTTCAACTTATTGGTCCCTAGTGACACATTTAAGCGTCCTTCACAAACAATGTAACGGTGAAGAGTACACTTGTTCAATGCAAACAGCAGTAGTCAAATACGTTGTTAAAAACAATCCTAGATAGTACACATGAACTAGATTTAACTGGAAACTGAAATAATCTTTCGCTGCCAAATTAATCGTGAGGTTTTTACCCCTTCATCGTTTCATTGTCGTCTGCTTCAATATTGTTGTCTGCAATATCGTTTCATAGTTAAATTTAATGCAGCATGACTGTAGAAAATTAAAAACAAAACAAAATCAGTTAGGGTCCTGATCAGACGCCGCGTAACGCAGCGTCTGATCAGGATCCAAACTGTTTGCAAACGCGCTTATTGGCGTCATTGAAAGTGAAAGGGTAAAGTTGCAGGGGCCAACATATTAAAAGGACATCGGGCATTACTAGTAATTGGATTCATTTTGCATGAACTGTGTGAATTCTCTACATGTATATCGACAATTATTCTACGCTTAAGACATATCCAAGTGTATTGAGTCTGAACTCCTATCCTGCCAAGCACAAGCATTGCATTTGCAAAAAGTATGGATCCAGTCAGACAATCTGTCGCATGATTTCGGCGGCTGATCCGGATACAACCTCTATTACACTTATGCTGAATATTCGCTATAGTAAAACAGAAAGCATGGAAATATAATAGGTGTAGGCAATAAAGTAAAACCTCCCTATTACGACCACTAAAACAGGGCTAATTGATTTAATGAAATACATGTGACAGCTTAAAGTAACGTGAACGTAAAACAGAAAGCTCCAGCAGGAACTTTCTGTTTTAAGCTCACATTGCTTTAAGTAGCCACCTGCCTAAATTACCTACTAATTAACACAATTTAATGGTCGTAGATGCTTTACTGTAAGTGTTAAAGACAAAGCCGCCGACAATATTCCCCTAGAAGGATTGGTAGATTATTAAACCAGCAATTAAGATACGCACCTCAACATTGACTCATTCACCTCTAAACTTAAAATGGACAAGTTTAGTTTATATTAGGTATATTCCATTTTTGACTATTTTGGGTTGTTTTTTGCAATAAATTAGAAAATGACAAACAGTGCAGACCCCGATCGGAAGGCTACTTAAAGGGGGTCATTTCACCAAGAAATCTTCCCGGAAGACTGAGCTGTGATCTCAGAGCGTGACTTGGTCGCTGCAGGTCGCACGTAGTCGACAGTTGACCGAGGGTTGGTCGTACCTTGGTCTCTCGTGGTCGCTCCCGGAAAAAGAGATCGTAGCTCGGTTTTTTGACATGTCAAAAACCCGAGCTACGATCTAAAAGTCGCACGGAGATCGTCGAAAGAGCGGGCATGGTCGAGGAATAAACGCATTGGTCGAGGGACGATCGAAACAAGAGCGGGGATGAGCGAGGCTCAGTCTTCTCGAGCGAGAACTGATCGCGCGCATGGTCGTGCTGCTCGACCCCTGCTCGACTTCATAATGTAAATGAATGTACCCCTCGATTCGTGCGATCTAGCTTCGCTCTCTTTCGATCAAGCCTCGCTCAGCGCGACCTGTCCAAGACCTTCCCCAGCCCCTAACGCTCTCTATCGTTTCCATTGGCACAAATGGATCGAGATTAGAGGACTAAGATGCGATTTATGTGCGTTTAAGCTTCAACCAATAAAGTAATTATGAGTACTGTATTCTGAATGACTTCATAATGTAAATGAATGTACCCCTTTGCAAATATTGCAAATAATGTATTCTTTTTTTGCGTAAATATATTAAATGTTTCATAAATCTTGTACATTGTACACTTGTTTCTTTGATTCATGCATACAATGAAAACAATTAACCATATCACTGCCAAGGCCACCAACATCGACATTCGCAAACATTTTGGATCCTGATCAGACGCCGCGTAATGTGGTGTTTGAATACAATCAAATCTTTTTTGCATTTATATCAATGTTTCCTCAGTTAAAACACGCAAAACACTGAAATGTTAAAAGTGAAAGAGGACGAAAAATATAAGCCGATATTATGATAAGGCAGTGACAGTGTAAGATGGGTAAACAAAAATCAAAACAAAATAAAAATAAAGAAAAACCAACAAAAGACCAACAAAAAAACCCAACTAAATATCAGAGGCAAACTAGTGCATTGGTAGCGAAGTGGTGTAGCGCACATGCTTCTCACTAGTTCGAAACCGGCAGTGTTAGAGGGTGCAGTTGTCGCCCATCCGATCCGAACAAGTGAGGTTTCTTCCGGTACTCCGGATTCCTCCCACTGTAATGACCTCATACGCCTTATAGAGGAAAATTCTGCTTCACATTCAACCTTCTTTAAGTGGTTACTTGTCTTCAAGTCTAGAAACAGGTAATTGGGTAAAGGAATACCTAGATGTTGTTTGGTATTAATTCATGTTTTCTGGGCTTTTCATGCGTGTGTGTGTGTGTGTGGGGGGGGGGGGGGGGTTACTGTTTTAAATTTTTGTCCAATGGTGGTGATTTGTTTGGACCAAATATCTGTACTCTATACGAACAGCGATAGTCACTGGTGAATTGTTCCGAACCGAACCAATAGCATTGGCAGAGCGATTTGGTCCATGTTTTCCCTTTGGAGACTGGTAAAAAACTGAAGGTCGGCCACAGATCGCCGGCCCTTTACTATGATCGCAGAGGGTCGCGCGAAAATCCGTGCGACCTTAATGAATTTGCGCATAGCTTGGGAGAGACTTTGTCGAGAAAAGATCGAGAATTGGTCGTTTGGGCGAGGCTAGAACGTTGAGATCGCATCTAAATCGTATTGATCGTAGGTACATTGCAACTCGTACGTAGCTAGATCGGCCGGGCCTGAGTCTTGGTCGGCCGAGGTCGCGAGCATTCGAGGATAGATTGCCGGGAGGTTGAGGCTATGTCGCAGATTGGTCGAACGGAACTAGTCTTGGTCGTGTCAAGATCGCTTCAGATCGAGTTGATGGTCGTAGGTAGAGCGTATACAGAGCATTTGTAGAGCGTATAGGACGAGGGTATCTAGCGTTCACATCGAAGGTCAAACGAGCTAACATCGAACATAGAGCGTACACAGAAAATAATTGGGTAGGTCGCGCGGTTTTTGCCCGCGACTACGGGAAAACCGAGCTGTGATCAAGGTCGCTCATGGTCGCGTGCGACTTTTCCAGGTCGTAGTCGGTGAAATGACCCCATTGGACATTAGGAGCCCTCTAATCTATGCATTCACTATTTGCATAGGTCAAATATACAGTTATCACATAATATGCGGTCTGGGAGTTGCATAAAGCCATTCTATAAATATCGTAATCCACTAGTGGAATATCGTTTTTTGGATTCCGGCCAAACCTGTTCGCCCACAAGCGCTGCATGTAGCGGGACAC
Source organism: Gari tellinella (assembly GCA_922989275.2). Classification (NCBI taxonomy): domain Eukaryota; kingdom Metazoa; phylum Mollusca; class Bivalvia; order Cardiida; family Psammobiidae; genus Gari; species Gari tellinella. The sequence continues at coordinate 78,588,467 of OV277858.1, forward strand.
CAAATGACGTCATTTGCAATGACGTTAACGTAAACAACGTAACGTTTTTGCGGAAACTCTATATAGCGGAGGGTCTAAAAACTACGGATTCAATCAATTTAATAGGTGCTTAAAATTGTTATGTGATAAATAGAATCTCACATTCGTGTTCATTATTTATCATTTTTAATAAACTCGTTGACTTAAATGAATATGACGTTTACTCGTTTATTAAAAATGATAAATAATGAGCACTCATACAAGATCCTCTATTTCACTAATAGGCTATAGTAGCCTGTTTTAAATGACGAGTATAGTCAATGGGTTAACTTCCAATTATTTTACTTTTCACTGCACAAAGTACCTACAATATTTATAATTATTTGGCATATATGGAGACACAGGGCCAATTTAACAGGACGAATGTGTGATTTGTGTCGATGAATGCATCCTTGAATTACCAGGGCTTGTCAATTGCTTATATAAAAAGCGAGATCGAGATGAACAAGAATGGTTATAAAAACGCGAGCTCCAGTAATGTGTTAAATATTGATCAGACTTTACCAACAATACACAGTTCTCCTTTGAATCCACACTCAGGTTTATCTTTAGGAACTCCATTTGGCCACCGCACTTCGGCTACAGACTCGTACTGCAAGGTGGAGCCCAGAAATATAGCCACTCTCTGTCAAATAAAACAAAACAAAAGTCACGCGATTAAACCTTGGAAGCTAGTAACACATATACGCGTTCTTTACAAACAGTGTATTACAGTACTCGCTCTCTACAACGGCCTTCCGAACAACCGGTCCCTCCTTACAACGACCATTGTCGTTGTTCCAAAAATAATATAAGTATGTCCAACCTTTTCACGGCTGCAATATAGTCTACTTAGAATTGTCGTCTGATGTTTTTCTCAAATTTACGTATCAGATATTTTGACAGAAAAAATCATAACGACGAGTGCCAAACAACTTGAATCCAGATCAGACGCCGCATTACGCGGCGTCTGATCTGGATTCAAGCTGTTTACAGATGTAAGCCATATTCCCTCCCTACAACGACTCCTCCCGAACTACACACATATTTATGGTCTCCCATTGGGTGTTGTTGTAGAGAGGGAGCGCTGTATACTATATGTGAATAGTACAATTGCCGTCATGCAAACAGTGCAGACCCAGATCAGAGGGCACCTAAAAAGGTCCTCCATCAAGGGTCTGTACTGTTTGTCATAGTGCAATACATTGACAAAACACAGTCCTAAGTTATCAAAAAAAGGTTGAGCTAAATTGGAAACTAGAAACTGCAATTTGAAGCTTCAGGGTGGAAACAGATAATAGAGACAAGAAGTTAGTTTAAACGTGTAATCACATATACAATGGAAGGTAGAAAGTGAAAGTACTCTTAAAATGTTGGAGATTTATTTTAGAATTTTAAACTGAGCGGCAGACAGTTTGAATATAGATCAGATTCCGAGTTACTCTGAATCTGCTCCGGTTATTTTCAATAGTATCTTCCACTCTGCACAACAAATCCAAAACGCTTTTATCAGTCAATGTAAAAATTAAATGATAGATGTTCGCAGTGGGCAAAACGGATTAACTACATGCATTAGTATAGGAGATAACAGAACAGAACAGAACAGAACATATATTTTATTGACTTGTACATAGTACATCATCATATATACATGTAATATAATCTATAGCATATAATATAATCATATCATATGTAAAGATATAACAATGAAACAGTCACGTTAAATTAAGTAGTGCTAAGCAAATAGAGGATGAATTACGTGTTATGAGTCAAGTTACAACGAAAAGAGAAAGCAGCTTTAAGATATTTAGCAAGATTTAATAAAGTGTTATAATCGTCAGTTTTGAGCATTTCTATAAATTTAAACATGCTGGGTCTAACATAGTAATATTTCTTTATATATTTCTTTCTGACGTCTACAAAACATGGACATTTAATGATAAAATGGTATTCATCTTCTATTTCTGTACTTCTACAACACACACAGTATCTCTCAGCCCTTGGGATTCTATTTCTTCCATAACGACCGGTTTGTATATGCAGAGAATGCGCAGACAGTCTAATTTTACAAATATAATTCCTTAAATCATATGGCAATAAATCTAAGTATGTTTCGTAACCAAAAACCTCTTTAACATTACTATATAACTGTAATACTTCACTTTTATCTTTGTCTAAATACCAACTTTGGTAAAAATTATCAATTAAACGTTGTTTGAATATATTAATGAAGGTATTTTCATTCAATATATATTGTTGATCCCATGCATATGCAAATCCGTTCTGGCATAATAATTCTTTCACACTAGACAACCAACTTTTTCTTCCATTCGAACATTCTTCCAAAGCCAATTTATACATAGTTTGTAAAATAATATTATCCGTTTTAAGCAATTTAAACCAGTATTTCAATATTCTTACATAACGAGATATATACAAAGGGTGTCTACTGAGTTCCCCATAGACACCAACAGTTGCTGTACTAGTTCTAACATTTAGAATTGTCTTGCAGAATTTTAGATGTATTCTTTCTATTTCTTTCGATTTACTGTAACCCCAAATTTCAGATGCATACCCTAAGATCGAACCAACAAAAGAATCAAACAGTTGACATAGTATTTTCGGTTTCAAATTAAACTTCTTACATTTAATCAGCAACACGTGTAAAGCTTTCAAAGCTTTACCAACCAAGTGTTCCTGATTACGTGCAAAAGTTCCTGTGTAATTAAAAACAGTTCCCAGGTAATTAAAATCAATAACTATATCTAAATATTTTCCATCTATATTAAATGTAATATTTTGAGCTAGCCGACCTCTTTTTCTAAATACCATCACCTTAGTTTTATCAGTGTTTACTTCTAAGCTCCATTTATTACAATATGTATGTAAAAGATTGAGACTATTTTGCAAATCTTCCGGCGAGTCACCAAGAATAACCATGTCATCTGCAAACAATAATAATATCAATACAATATCATCAATTCTTAATCGTGAATGTACATTATCTTGTAAAAATAACTCTAAGTCCTCAAGGTAGAGAGAAAACATTATCGGGGAAATTATCTCCCCTTGTCGTAATCCAACGGCATATTCGAAAAACTCCGAGTAGTCGTTACACGCCCTTACGCATGATTTGACTTTATTGTACATGTTTTTTACAACTCTCAATACTTTCCCGTTAATACCTTTTTGATACAATTTTAGCCACAAACCATTTCGATAAACACTGTCAAAAGCTTTTTTAAAATCAACAAATGCACAATAAAGTCGCTTATTATCATTTAAATACCTTTGAACGATCGTATGTAAAATAAATAATGCATCCACCGTGGACTTACCCTTTCTAAACCCAAATTGAGCGTCCGATATAATGTTATTGTATTCACAGTAATTAACAATGCGCCTATTCAGAACAGACGTAAAAATCTTCGACAAACAGCTTACAAGCGTGATTCCTCGATAGTTGTTTACGTCAGTTTTAATCCCTTTTTTGTGTATCGGTATAATTACCCCCTCTGTCCATTTATCTGGGAAGTGACCACTGTCTAAAATTGCATTAAATATATCACATAAATGTAAGGTAATAATATCAACACTTTCGATAAAATATTCATTGATTAAAAATTCATTTCCACCCGATTTTTCCCTTTTCAAAGATTTTACAACTTTCATTATTTCTTCAACGGTAATTTTACTGTTCAACATATTTTTATTAGTATAAAAATCGTCATTATCGTTACCATGATGCTGTTGCTGTTGTTGATGATTATGATCATATCGATCATCATCACCATCAACAGCAGAATCATCTACATTGAAAAAACTTCTACCGTCCCCAACATCATCATCATCACCGCGGTGCTGATGCTGTTGCTGATGATGACGATGACGGTGATACTGATAACCGTCACCGCCATCATCCGCACCAACATCATCAACATGTGTATTGTTAACAATATCATTATCAACAAATATAAACTCATCACCATTATAACTGTGATTTTTATTATGTTTATTTTCATAATTATGATGGCGATTTCGCTGCTGATGCTGGCGGTGATGATGGTTATCGCCATCATCATCCCCAGCATCGCTATCAGCAACATCAATTTCACCACCATCCACTCCATACATAGTAGACAAAACAACATTGTCATTGTTATATTGATGATGCTGTCGATGCATCCGCGGTTGTCCACGATGCGGATGACGATTATCATCATCATCAGCATCATCCACACCCGCATCAGCATCAACACCGTATTGTATAGAATTATCATCATCAAAAGCAAAGTAACCATCAGTATTAACATCAACATAATTAAGACCATCACTATGATGTTGCCGGTGTACCCGCGGTCGCCCACGGTGACCATGATGATTATCATCATCATCACCATCAGCACCCGCGGCAGCACCAACATCTTCATGAATATCATTATTATCATCTAAACCTATACGATTATCATCATTGTAACCATTACTATGATTTTGATGATAATATTGCCGTCGATGACGATGATGATGATGATGATGATGACGGTCATGATAATAACATTAAATAGCTACCTACATGCATTGACCCATATCATGCTAAATTGTTCGTCTGTTCAAAATGTATCGTCTGCGTAAAAAGTTATAATTAATTTTGATTTTAATAAAAGCTTGAAAATATATTGATATGAGTGGCAAACAGCTTGGATCCAGATCAGACGCCGCGTTACGCGGCGTCTGATCTGGATCGAAACTGTTTGCAAAATTTAAATATTATCCAAGTCGAGCTTAGCACGATAAGGGTTAATATAGATAGCACACCTGCGGAAATAGCTGCAGCATTGGCACTTACCATTAGATTTGCAGTTGACAGTCTAATTCCCTAATATATTACATATGAAGGTCTTAGTGAAGAGAGTAGAGTCTGCCCGTTCTGTCTAAACGACAATGTGGAAAATGAATTACATGTGATCTTGAACTGCCATATATATAACGATTTAAGAGAACAGTTGTTTGCAAATGCATGCACTTATTTATAAATATAGTTTTCTGTTTTCCAATACAAATATGATAAGAGACTGTGCCAAAACCTGTTTTCTCATTTTACAGAGACGTCAATTTTTACTATGTAAATAATGTACAATTGTACATTATTATTAATCATATCATGCCATCTTATTTTGAACTTTAAGTTATCGCAATATATGTATTTTAAATACTGGACATCAGAGAACTTTATCTAAAGAGTCTTGAATACTCTTATTAATATTTATACTCTTTATGTTTAACACCTATTTTAATACGTGAAATCAGCTTTGGAACTTTATAATTGGTTCAATTATTGGTGTCATAATGCAATGTTTTATATGTATTGTATGGCATATAATGCCAGTAATATCATCTCTTATAATTCCATTAAGGAATGGCGTTGCGCTTTTTTAATGTTATTATTGTATATTGTATGTATGTATATTGGATGTGCAATAATGAGATGTTAATAAAGATTCTATCTATAATACTGATTAGTCATTTGTCAGCAAATCGCGACTTCATTTACAGATTCGTGTCCATTACATAATAATGTTTGCCAATCGCAGATTCTATTTTTTGTAGCTTAATTCTTATAGCCTGTCTAGACTACAGTGGAGAATCTGTTATTCTTTCCCAATAAACGCGTTTACGCTGAAACTTTTATTTGCAGTGCAAACAATTTGGAGCCAGATCAGACGCCGGGTAACCCGGCGTCTGATCAGGCTCCAAACTGTTTGCCACCAAGATAAACATGAATTATCAGAATTGTCCAAAAGTTGTTCTTTTCTACGTTTTAGTGCTTTGCGTTTGCGTACGTTTGCGTTTAAACGGGAAAGAATAACAGATTCTCCACTGTATATATGTTTTAACCAATCATGTAAGCCGCCACTTTCTATTGTTTGTCTCGTGTTGTGTAAATGTGTTTCTATGTCATTTGGCGAATTCGTAAATATGCGTTCTGTACGCGATATGCCCTGCTGTACTTTCTATATTCAATAATTCACTGGTAGACGCCGAGTTACTCGTCATTCAATCTGGGTCCAAACTGTCTGACACTCTTCTTTTAGTGTTCTACAATTCGAAATGCGTACATCTAATGCTAAACGTATTTTTCAAAACATTTCAAGTCTTTCTTTTTCTGCAATACCATCTGATTTGAAATAAATTGTCGCCTGCAAATTTTATCCAAATAAGTAAATATATTTTCTCAATTGAGAACACAAACAAACAAACAAAACAACAACCTAAGACCAGTGGCAAGGTTCATATCCCTCGATGGTCTTGATTAAACTGTTGCTGGGTACAGTCACTATTAACCCTTTACCTGATAGCATTGTTTCCAATATTGAAGATATGTGACTACTTAAAGCAGGTTGAAAGTAAAGCAGAATGCGCCCTAAGGCGCATTCTGCTTTACTTTCAGCCTGCTTTAAGTTATTAACTGCTAGAATAAGGAAAGTATTTAATAAGACACATATTCATTACGGTATAATTTGGAACTATTTTCTTCAGCGGATGAATAATATGAATGTGCTAAAAGTCGCTTCTATAAGGGAAAGGCCGGGTTAAAGCTCTATATTATCACGTCATTGCATTTACACGTTCCTATTTAAATTAATTTGCGTGGAATTAACGTCATGTCACAGAATTAATGTTGACGCGGGGCTCATCCTGTTCAAAACAAATTAACGAATAAAGCATCACGTAGCAGTATCTACCCTATTAGTAGTATTTCGATGTAAACAACAGGTATATTCTATCAGGAACGTATACGTATACGTTCCTGGTTCTATGTATAATGCAGAATTTGAGTAAATGTTTCGTTTTGTCAAAAACAGTTACATATCCAGTCGAGAGGCCGATATACTCGAATAAAACTGTTTTGTACTATGGAGAAGACATGTTTCTTTTCCAAATAACGTGTTTATGCTAAAAGTAGTGTTTCCTTTGCCAATTCGGTGTCTGGTCAGACTCAAAACCGTTTGCAACGCAGATAAAATGAATAGCTAGGAGTTTTAACAGTTGCGATTTTTAACATTTTGTTGCAGTACGTATGAGTTTCGTTTTGTTTCGTTTAAACGGGAAATAATAACGTTTACTCCGCTGTGAATACCAGTCAAGTTGCGATCGACACTTACTAGCAATGCCAAAGGATTTAAAAAAAAAAAAAAAACAATTTCAGGGATATTTTGTGGTTAATGGGTAGATCTTGACCTAAACATGTATAAAAGAAACAAAATATGATGTTAAAGTTCAACACTTTAACATAAAAGGAAAAAATAAAATGACCCAATTTGTGTCTCAGAAATCGTTTTTTTCTTTCAATACTCTGTATTATATATAAATGTCGCATTTTACTTTTTTTCCGTCAGTTTTTAAGTATTGAAAACTTCAAGTGGCCTCTTGGTAAACTTATTTCCAGTTAATTTAATCATTCAGAATGCTATTTATTGTGGTTTGATCCCGATCTTGCTATAATAAAAGGGAGTTTAAGTCCCCCCCCCCCAAAAAACAAAATACGTGTATTGTTTGGTTGGAAGCCATTGAGTCATGCATATTAATGAGATCCCCGAAGGCCACGCCCCTTTCGGCGTTTGACATTGCTACACTTACGTTTGTGTATGCCATTTACACTTCCTCGTTTAATCCTTACCTTTCTGAACACGGCCTGGCTAACAATTGCAAACAGTCTGGATTCAGATCAGACGCCGCGTAACGCGGCGTCTGATCTGAATCCAAAATGTTTGTCACTCATATTCAGGTTGTCTTCAATTTAAAAAGCGTAAAAACTGATTTTGAGTTTTTTGCAGACGATATATTTGAAGCAGACGACAATTCATGTGATAAGGTTTATTTCAATTACATTCAACAGTTTCTATGTTAATGTTCAGATTCTCAATTCAGATTTATTTCCTGATACTTAATTATCTCAAAATGTTCCAATTTATCTTATCAATCCATGTAGCGAGTATCGCAATTAGTTTTCAAAATAGCAACTAATCCTTTTTCGTAATTAATTGATGATAAGTCGAGCGCCTTTGTGCTTAATATTGGGAAAACATTTAGGCAAATTCATGAAATAATTTGCAAACAGTTTTTACCCAGATGAGACTGTTTAACACCCTGATTAAATATTCTGAAATAAGAAAATGCGAATAAATCATATCTGCAGACGATAATGGCTCCAGACGACAACTTACACAGATGAGAATAACATTTATTTATGCTTTTCGCTGGATTACCACGAAAAAGCAGTGGATGATCACTTGGTAATCCACTGCAGTGGATTATCACCAATCGCTTTTATTATGAATTTTCCCCGTAGGGCTCCCCAAGAATCGTAGTCAATCGTGTCTTATCGTTAAAATCCGGCAGTCCGATTTGTCGCGAACTACTCACCGGAAGAGCACGAATCCAAACTCGGGAGCAACGAAGTAATTCGGATGACGTCATTATACCGCCAACTGTCACGCCACATGTGTTCGACATAAAACGTGGGGCTCAACACGGGATAAATAATGTACGTTCGCTTTCAATTTTGAAACAATTTCGTTTAAAAAGTGGCTTTAAAGCATAAATAAATAGAATAACTGTGTTTTTTCAGTGTAAGATCGAATTTAATCCATTTCGTGAACATCAGACTGTTATATTTTCACTCGTGGCTTCGCCACTCGTGAAAATATAACGTCTGATGTTCACTCAATGGATTAAATTTCGATCTTACACTGAAAAAAACAGTTATCCTCTATATCTTGCTAAATGTAAGGTGCCTTAAGCAGTATGTTTATAATCTTCACTTCTACGTAATACCGGTATAATCTACATTTAGTAACATCAATACCCATATGAGCTTATAAGAACACTTTGATTTAGTGTGATCTTTGTGTCCTCAGATATGTCCGTGATATTCACTTCTCGGTACTGTAGTCTAAACAGTGACTCTATATCATGAAACAACTGGGTCCGTTTCATAAAACTTCGTAAAACAAATGTTGTCGTAAGTCTCAATTATTATTTATTTCTCCATCTAATCCTGTCTTATGACATCTCTTTGGAATCGTCTTAAAATAACGATTCCAAAGAGATGTCACAAGCCAGGGTAAGATGGAGAAATCAGAAATTAAATGTATTTTAAAGTCTTGACTTACGACCGATTTTGTCGAACGAAGTTTAATGAAACGGGCCCCAGCTGGGTCCGTTTCATAAACCTTCGTAAGACAAATGTTGTCGTAAGTCAGATTATAAAAGTCTCAATTTTTATTTATTTCTCCATCTAATCCTGTCTTGTGACATCTCTTTGGAATCGTCTTAAAAAGACGATTCCAAAGAGATGTCACAAGTCAGGATTAGATGGAGAAATCAGAAATTAAATGTATTTTAAAGTTTTGACTTACGACCGATTTTGTCGTACGAAGTTATATGAAACGGGCCATGTGTATACCATGTGTATTGTTTACTCCCTATGGTTGGCGTTTATGGGCATGGGTCACCAAAACAGCTCTCCTATATAACTTATATAAAATGCGTCATTTCCAAGGTAAATAAAGACAACTTTTATTCCAACCACAGGTGCTACTCTATATTTCCCCCAAAGATACACCCTTGCAGAAGTGAAAATTGCAGAGAAAACAGGGGGTCATGTGGCAGATAAGAAAAAAGCTCTTGGCTTCAGTGACATGACTGGTGTTCTGCTACATTTAGAAATAGGCACCGGCTAAAACAAGGACATGTCACTTCAGCTCACATAATTTCCCCAAAACCCTATCTATCATGACAGAAAGTCTTTGTATCTATGTATTATATAAAAGGCTTAAATCAGTAAATATTTCTTGACAAAAAGCTATTCTGAGGCAAAAAAGTTTGGCACTATTTATCGCCGGACTTCTTTCGACTTCCGGTCTATTTTGGTGTTATTCCCGGTATTAAATATAATGGCAGTCGCACTTGTTTCGTCTTAGGTTAAATTCTGATTAAACCGTTGATAAATGTTATAGGTACCGTCTAATTTAGACACAAACTCGTTATATCCATTTCGAAAAATCAGGTTCGCTTCACTCTAGGTCTACTTTTATAATTCATATTGATGATCTAAAAAATAAAAGTTATTCTTATTGTTGTTGTAACATTCAATATTTCGTTATATCCAATTACGTTATAGGCGAGTTACACTGTAGTGTTGAACGTTCAATCTCGTCGTATGTAGTATTGTTTAGATCCTGTACGAACAGGATAACGGTTATCAAAACTTTTGATACTGGCGGAAAACGTTATTTTTGCCTGATAAACGCGTTTTTACACCATTAACTGGTTTCCATAGCAAACAGTTTGAAGCCAGGTCAGACGCCGAGTTTATCGGCGTCTATTCAATCTCCAAATTGTTTGCCACTAGTGTGTAAATAAACATTCGATATTTGTAAAAGCTACCAATATTTTTATGTCCCGGAATCTATAGCTGCGGAGGCATATATTGATTTAGAACATTTTAAGTTGGTTTTTTCTCTTGGTTAACTGCATTTTACCATTTCTTCTAACGTCAACACAATTGACTACAATGTTTTAATACTCATAAAATTGTTGCTTCTGACCACTACAAATCCCCTAAACTATCTCAACTGGAGTTTTACCTTGACCTATTTTGGACATAGAATATTTAGAATTGTCCATTTCTTGTTTAACTATATTTTACTGTTTCGTCTAGCATCAACACGATTGACTACAAAACTTTTATACTTAGACAGTTGCGTCCTTGGACAATTACCAATTCATCCATATTACCCAACCTCAATATGACCTTGACCTTGACATAATTTGGACTTAGAAAGAAAAGTTTCAGTGTATATTGTCAATGATGTCACCGGAGACCTATGTGCTTATTTAACACGGTCTTGTTTTTTCATTTTATTGCAATGCATTAGTTTTAGATTTCGTTTAAACACGAAAGACTAACGTTATCCTCCTTATACGTATAATAGATAACGATCATGAGTGAATATTAATTGACAATTGATCACATAGGAGAATAAAACTATCAGTAAATATATATTGTTTTATCAGATAAAGCAAATCTCAACTATCAGTAACAATAAAGTGTTTGATCATATATAAATATCAATAACTCGGTAAAAATCGGTAAATATGAATTGTTCGGATCAGATATAGAAAAATACAACTTTATGTATCAGTTAATATAAATTGATCGATCAAATATAGTTAAATACAACTATCTGTAGAAATTAATTGTATGTTTGATGATATTGTAAGAAAAAATGCAACTACCATTAAATAGAAATTGTTCAGTGATCAGAATCAGGAAACTATTACTATTTAAATTGTTCGATCAGATATAGGAATTACAGGTTCCTATAGACATAAATTGTCTGATTTGATAATATTATAAGATAATGCAACTATTAGATAATATACGTGGTTTTTATCAAATAGATCTATAAGAAATAAAGCTATCAGGAAATATAAAGTGTTTGTTCACGTATAGGAAAATACAAATATCAACGAAACACACAACAATCAGTGAATATGAATGGTTTGACCCGATATAGGAACATACAAAACCAGTTAATATAGACTGTTAAGTGATCAAATATAGGAAAACAAATTTACAAAAAATATAAGGTAAGTGATCTTATAAAGAAAAATACAACTACTAGTAAATACAATCTTCAGTAAATATGAATTGATGAGTTATCTGATAATTCCAACTTCTATATTTGATCGTACAGTCTAACTTCGATATCTCAAACTCGGTAAAATCGAACATACCCGTATTTCAAAGTTGAAACGTGGCGTAGCCACGTTTGAACCTTGAAATATGGGTATGTTTGACTTAACCTAGCATGAAACAATGCAGTTCATGCGTCGAACTATCGGATAGTTCGAGTTAAGCGAGTTCGAGATATCGAAGTTCGACTGTATTTACCTGGAATTGTTCACTGTCTGCATCGACAAGATCGAGAACTTCGAAATCAGCAATTCGAGTACCAGTGTCCTCCACAGCGACAATCTGGGCCAATCCTATAAACACGAGAAAATATAACACATGTGGTACAATCAAAATTTATGTTAACACATTATCCCATAACCCGTTTCTAGTTTTGAAGGCAGTTGTCCACTTGAAGCAGGTTGAAAATAAAGCAGATTACTTGTTTAAAGCTTCTTATTGTTCACATTCATGACTCTATATAGTGGCAGTACTTTCTTTGGCGAAGGTTAGTATTAGAGGCATAAAATGTTTATTTATGGTGTTATTGATTACACGACCATTGATAACTATATGTATGCACCAGTAGACTTTAGAACAATAGACAGTACAGACAATTGCAGGGTTAAAACAAACGCAATATGCATTAATCAGTCACTACAAGTATACATGTACATACTAGTCAAATGTAAGAGAGACATCAGTTTATTGCAGGAAAAAACAATACAGAAAGCTCCTATAGAAGCTGAATGCATGGCTTTTGCTCTCGTTAACCCATTACCCAATGAATACGCCTTTTTACACCTTTTATTTATTCATCCACCGAAGAAAATAGTTCCTATTTAAACAATCAAGAATATGTATCATAAGAAATAGTTTCTTTATCCTAGCAGATGTTAGCTTAAAGCAGGCTAAAAGAAAAGCAGAATGTGCCTTAGGGCACATTCTGCTTTTCGTTCAACCTGCTTTAAATGGTCACCTATCTTCAATACTAGAAACGGGCTATGGGGTAATAGGTTCAATAGTACGGTGCGTCTTATTGCTGTGGTAGCTTAACACAGGTTTGACTGTACATACACTAAAATGTTCCTATATGATAGGTCGACCTGTCCCTCACTTAAAGACTTTTCCTCAGTCCATAGAGAGAGAGTATCCCTCCCCCATTGTTCTGGAGGTGTCAGTGTAACTGTCAAATCACGTGCATCACAATCTCAGTTTACCTTCTGAGATCCAGATTATACTCATGCTCTAGTGATTTTCAATGTTTATTATTAACCAAACTATTAAATATAAAGGTAGAGTCTCACATAAGACGATTCAATGGTTCAATATGCACCATACGCATGCTTTTTGCAAGGAAATTGACAGTAAATAATCTGGCAAGGCGTTATGACCAAAAGGTCGTCAGGAGATGTCTTTAATCAGTAGATAACCGTGTCCAAATACACGCAACATGGTTTGTGCCATGCTGAATCCAAAAAAATCCAAGAGGATAATGTTTATCCAACGTAACGGAACGTCGTTACCCAGAGCTCTAGATAAGGGGAGTATGTTTTTTTAAAAAACTGTAATCTCTATTTCTGCTTTAAACCCTATGGTGTCTTCGAGACGATTCTAATGAGTAGTAACACCATAGGATTTGGTGCTAATATGGGTGAGAAAATGTTGGGATTTGTTCAGTTTACTCCCTCTTATCTGGAGCATTTGGTTGCCGTTGATTTTATGATTGAATGCGTGAACAAAACATGTGACAGGTATTTGGACATGCTTCTCTTCCGTAGAGGACGAATATTAAAGAAAGAGCATTTGAATTATACAAACGTTGCAAGCAAAACTTTCAATTAAAGCAGTTGGTATTAGGATAGAAGGAGAGAGTACGTAAATGCTTTCAATACCTTGAAAAGAGGATCCAAAAAACGTTCTGGCAATTGAATAACCATCATTTACATTGCCGTGCTCTTCCAAGCTTTTGTTGTAGGCTGCACCGAGGTACAAGACAGCTTCGTAAAATGACGTCAGAATATAGGTCACCTGAAAAGAAATAAAGAAGTTAAAAAACACACAAATTATTAGTTAAAACAAAAAGCACCGATATATACTGCACAAAATACCTCGCACTTTTATTTAATTGAAGTAAATATAATTATATGTAAAGTTTATTAAAACTCCTCTTTAATAACAACTCAATAATGTTAAGTGTTCCGTATTTATTATCTAAGGCATGATGCTGCCTAAAGCAAGATGGAAGTAACACTAAAATACTTTTGGTTTACTTTCATACTGTAAACTATCCATAACATCGCCGACCATTTTTTTCTAGTGTCGTATAAGAGAGGGTTAAAGTATAAATCTACATACGGGTTCTTCTGGGCCAAATTCATAGTTGTAATCACGTTTGGCTCTCATCTTCAGCTCGTTAGTGAACTTTGTGTTGTTTGCAGCCGGGTTCAAGAGCGACAGAATAAGGGCACACTCATACGCCCGCTTTAATGCATCGTCCATATAGTCATCTGTGAATTATAGTGAAGCTCACTTAAAAGAAAGTTGAATATAATGAAATATTCGATATAGCAACAGGGTTCCAGATAAGGGGGAGTAAACTGAACAAATCCAGCATTGTCTCACTTATTTCAGCACCAAATCCTATGGTGTTACTACTCATTAGAATCGTCTCTTCGAGACGATTCTAATGAGTAGTGACACCATAGGGTTTAAAGCAGAAATAAAGATTTTAATTTTTGAAATACTCCCCTTATCTGGAACCCTATATCAATATAGAATTCATTTACCGCCTGACGCGGCATCTGATCAGGATCAAAACTGTTTGCAAATAACCATTACATGCGGTGTCAGGCAGCGAAGGGATCCCTATGGATCTTTGGGACAAGGCCGTGAAGGGGTTAATGTCTCCAGTAATGCACTCCAGTAGTAACCGTTCTATGCAAGAATATTGGTTGATAGGACAGTCACCTTTTTTACAATTTATTAATTGCTAGATAGGAAAACTTTATAATACATGTACATTGTATAGAGATTTTATGAACGTTGTATCGATATAGAGATAAATATGTATTTGGGGGGGGGGGGGGGTTGTTTATTGTTGTGTTTTTTTTGTCTTTATTTGTCTTTATTTTCTATAAAAATATAATTAGAGCGTCTCGGGGTCTCATCTGGATCTGTACAGGTTGAAACAGTTGTCATATTCTAGCGGCGGTAGTAATCCAGCGGTAACGCGTTGGACTACGGTACCAGGGGTCGCGAGTTCGATCCTCCACCGGACCAGCGGCCTGACTTGGGGATTTGTTCCGAATCCCCGATGATGTACATGAATGTTCAATGATGGCTCAATGATCAGGGGAGTAAATGTACAGTCGGCTGAGCCGTCATTTGGACTGAAAGTAGACTATAACTTGGTACTTTACTTTACTTTTATATTTTCGCCTTTAACTTGCAGAGGGTTAGGGTACTCTGTATTGAAACGCCCAAGTAAATTCGAATATTAAATTTATTTAATTTCTTTATTTATATAGATCTTTCTAGATCAATATGACGCCACTTTAAAGGGACTCGCAACCGGATGGTGTACTTGTCAAAATAAAATAAAATACTCAAATAAAAGCAAATTTGTGGCATTATTTGGCTTCTAACATTAAAAAAATATGATCAGTCCAAAAAAAGTCTCAAGAATCGTCACCGAATCTTAGATTTTTAGATATTTTCCATCGTTTTTCTATACCGACTAGTAGACGGTATAGTTGTTGTTGTTGCTTCTCTACACGGGCTCAGACATAAACACGAGCCGAATTACGAAGTTGTATGCACTTTCGATGGCTACACATTGAAATACGTTAAATCGATCCGAGATAAACGGATAGTTTCCGTGGTCCATTGGTCTAAGCGGTTTCCCCTATTTTGCCTTCTGTCCGCCAATGCCGGGCCCCGGGTTCGAATCCCACCAGAGACCAATATTTTTTTTTATTGAAATACATTTTTTTAAACAGAATTTCTTATCCTAAACTAATTCTTTACCATTTATATAAGCGTTTGACACATATTTACAAATTACTATTTTTAATGCACCATCTGGTTGCGAGTCGCTTTAACAACTAGGTTATATCAAGAAACCCAATGGAATTAGAATATTCAGATCAACTCTCTTCTTTATCTAAATAGATTTATTATGACGTCACTTTAACAACTAGGTAAGTCACACCAAGATACTGGAGGGAATTCGGATATTCAATTTAATTCTTTATTGTCATTTAGTATTCATAGTACACTTTTAGACATCAATGCATTAGTATGTGACGGTTTAAAGATATGTTAATTGTTTTGTATTAGGTAACCTAATCTGTTTCTGGGACCCGTTTCATAAAACTTCTTACGACAAATGTTGTCGTAAGTCAAAACTTTAAAATACATTTAATCTCTTATTTCTCTATCTAATTCTGTCTTGTGACATCTCTTTGGAATCGTCTTTTCAAGACGAGTCCATAAAGATGTCACAAGACAGGATTAGATGGAGAAATAAATAATAATTGATACTTTTATAATCTGACTTACGACAACATTTGTCGTAAGAAGTTTTATGAAACGGGCCCCTGCTCCGCTGACTGACATTTTTATTTCTTTTTCTGCGCTCGCAAAAACATCGGAGGGAATACCACCGACCCGAACATATCCGTATTACAAACCTTGCAATACGGATATGTTCGACTTAAGCGAGTTAGAGATATCAACGTTCGACTGAAATGTGTTTGTCCTGTCAATCCGTACCTCTTGGTTAGATTTTGTGTTGAGAGGAGGGATACATATACTTTACTGACATTTTCTGGTTTAGTACATGTATCATGTATCCATTTTTCGCATATTTATTTATCGAATGACTTACATAGTGTACATAACAATTAAGAATTGAATTCCGATGGAGCCTTGTATTCAGGGTATACACTGAATGTCGTTTTGCAATATTTTGTAAAATAATCTTTTCTCCTGATAGGGGTGAGTGAAACAATATTACGATGGTGCTTCAAAAAGTAATGTTACTTGATCAATAACTCGATATCATACGTGCAAAATGCATGTGTGATATATCATTTTAAAGAGCGATCCTTTGCCTACACGGTGGTATAATGCACGATAAGATCACATAACTCGATAAGTCACAACACGAACCTAAATGACACCTACTCCCGGGCACTGGAACATAGCACTTTTCAGACATTATTTTTGGACGTATGATACCTTCTTAAAATACAATTTCTAAAGTGTATGTATTTCAGAGTTAAAACGTTACTTTTTGATATACTGGTATGTTCGACTGAAGTGAGCTCGAGTTATCGCAATTCAACTGAATCAGCGTGTTCGAGTGATCGAGGTAACACTGTTTTTCTAATGTCTCCTTATTTATCCTTTCACACAATGCTATAATGTGAATACTCATTATTATCGTAGTACATGTAATCGTAGTGACGATTCTTACAAAACTCACGTCAAAGGGTTTGGTGGAGACGTGGGGAGTTTAGTTCTTTTAACCCTTTACCCCATAGCCTGTTTTTAGTTTTCAAAACAAGTTACTACTCAAAGCAGGTTGAAAGTAAAGTAGAATGCGCCTTAGGGCGCATTCTGCTTTACGTCCAGCCTGCCTTAAGCAAAATCTGCTAGAATATTGAAAATATTTCTAAAGGTACATATTCATAATTGTCTCAAATGGAATTATTTGCCTCAATGGATGAATAAACTAGAGGCGTAAAAAGGCGTATTTATGGAGTAATGGATTAATACTCCATCTAGGACTTTGAATACCACACCCATCAGCCTGATTCTTCCACCACACGAGAATCTTTTCCTACAGTGGGTCCATCATGAAAAAATCTAAGATTTCCAAATTTTCAATTTTTAAAGCGCGTTTTCTTAAAGCAGGTTGAAAGAAAAGCAGAATGCGCATTTGAAGCGCATTCTGCTTTACTTTCAACCTGTTTTATCTACCAAAATGCTAGGATAGAAATCCGAAGAGTTAAAAAAATTCGGAGAAATGGCAGCCTTGGGTTTTTATTGATCACGAGAAACAATGAGGTTCATATACCTCCATAATGTAATTGATTTCAAACTGGATAAAACACACATTTTTTGTATTTGCCCTACAAACCTGTCGAAAGTGCGTGTTTCGTTTTGTTGTTTTGTTTATTTGTTTATCTGTTTGTTTGATTATATTTATTTTGATGTTTGTTTATTGTTTCTTTCTTTTGTTATTCTTTTATTTTTGTTGGTTTTTGGTTATTTTTGTGTGTTTTTTTGTTGTTGTTTTTTACTCTTCTTTTTCAAACTTACAAGGCTTTCACTGCACAGGTTCAAATCCCGGCCCTGGCAACAATAGCAATGTGTCACTGCAAATCTTTTCATGAATTAATGTTGACGTGTACATGTGAACATATCTATAGGAGCCTGAAATATACATTTACTATTTAAGCCAAATCTGGTTTTCAGCCTCTTGAATGAGTTACTACGTCGTATACGAGAAATTTCTTTGATCATAATTATTTAACATCACCATTGTTATTTTGTAATTACTTTGCTTATTGATTAGGAAAAACTGGCATTAGACCTTGGGTAATTACCATAGTAAACCCTCCCTATTACGGCCACTACAATAAGGCTTACTGATTGTATAAAAGACGGTTGACAGCTTAAGGGTGTATCAATGTCATGAGCCATTTTTTTCAAAGTATTAAACTTTTTTTCTATCATTGTTTTTTTGGAAGAGCTATTTATGATGAATGAAAAAATGAAAAAAAATATATATGGTGGTGTCCTTTTTTTGAGCTACAGCGATTTGAAAAAGGTATGTCAAATTTCGATTTTTTTCTCAAATTTTACCCATTCAGAGTACAAGCTTCAGTAAAATATATTTCAAAACAAAACACAAATGTTAATTTGGGTTTTATTTATTTATTTCATGTCTATGGGGGTATGTTGACATATATAAACCAAAGTTAGACAAAGCAGGCACCAGGTTTAAACAGTATGGATCCTTTAATATAAAAATATGCTTTATATAGGGCATGATTTTATAAGGTTTTTTATTTTATGAAAAAAAGTAAAAAAGTTTGAAAATGAAATAGTTCTAGTATTAAACTTTTTCTTATATTCTACCAGATGAAAGCCCATACTAAGGCAGGTCAAAAAATGAAAAGAAATTGAAAGGTCAGTGTTGAAAATTTTGAGTTATTAAAGTAAAAAGAGTTATCGCCCCTTACAAAATTTACAAAAAAGTACCATATCGATGATATTTAGAGCTTTATAAATTTCACATTTGGTGCCTTTTTTTTCTTAAATTAGTTTTTGTATGAAGAAATACTACCATAGATAGGAAATAAATAGCACAAAACCAAATTATCATATTTATTTTCATTTAAAATTAGTATTATTGAAGCGGGCTGCTTGAAAAGGACAAAATAAGAGGAAGTGGGTGGGGTAAACTTTACATGGCCGTAGAGCCAATTGTTGTTCACCAAAATGTACACTTTTTCTATTTTTTCATTCATCTTAAATAGCTCTTCAATACAAAACCATCATAGAGTGTTTTCATATACTTTGAAAAGTTCCCAAATTCATGACATTGATACACCCTTAAAGCAAGATGAAAGTAAAACAAAAAACTCCAAAAGGAGTAATCTGTATTACAGCGCTCCCTCTCTACAACGATATCAAATGCAAGACAAATAATGTGTGCGTTGTTCGGAGGCAGTCGTTATAGGGAAAGAAATCGGCTAACATTTGCAAACAGCTTGAATCAAGATCAGACGCCGCGTAACGCGGCGTCTGATCTGGATTCAAGCTGTTTGTCACTCGTAATTAAGGTTTTTGTGTCAAAATGTCCATTATGTAACTTTGAGAAAAACAGCAGACGGCAACTTTAAACAGACAACATTGCAGTCGTGAATAGGTTGGACATTAATGTGTTGTTTGGGGAACAGCGGCAAGGGTCGTTGTAAGGAGGGATTCTGTGTTGGGAGGGCCGTTGTAGGGAGGGACCACTGTACTCTTATCTTGCTTTACTGTGCAACCGCCTGCCTTACAGTGGAGAATCTGTTATTCTTTCCCAATAAACGCGTTTACGCTAAAACTATTATTTGCAGTGCAAACAGTTTGGAGCCAGATCAGACGCCGGGTAACCCGGCGTCTGATCAGGCTCCAAACTGTTTGCCACCAAGATAAACATAAATTATCAGAATTGTCCAAAAGTTGTTCTTTTCTACGTTTTAGCGCTTTGCGTTTGCGTACGTTTGCGTTTAAACGGGAAAGAATAACAGATTCTCCACTGTAACACATAATAACACAGAGTGGTGATCGTGATGGAGGAGGTTTACTGTATTTTATATGATCCATCAGCTATCTCTTCGGAGAGGTCAGTCGTCTGTGTCTCTAGAGAGGTTAATCGTGTGTGATTAAATGGAATGAGTCTCGCTTATCCCAAGGCATATACATATACGTACTAATCGTTTAGTTGGTCCTCTCGCTGCTCTCGTTTCACGTGTATGTGCGCTACAGTCAGCACGTGTTTTACCGACACATACAATAACACCTCTCTATTACGACCTTTAATTTGTGGTAATTAGTTTGGGCTTTCGGCAAGATGAATGTAACAGGAAGCTGCTTCGGGAACTTCCTGTTTTACGCTTACATTTCCAGGGCTGCCATAAGTTGACATAAAAAATTCTAAGAATTCCAAATTTGCATTTTTCAAGTGCAAATTTACGAATCGTACCCTTTCCCCATCGCCTGTTTCTAGTTTTGTTGACACGTGGCTGCTTAAAGCAGGCTGGAAGTAAAGCAGAATGCACCTTAAGGCGCATTCTGCTTTACTTTCAGCCTGCTTTAAGCTACCATGTACAAGAAAAATATCCAAAGATTTAGGAAAAATCCGGAGAAATGGCAGCCCTGCATTTCTTTAAGCTGGCACTGTCTTTAATGCAATAGATTAGCCTTAATTTAGTGGTCAAATGAGAGGATTTACTGTACGCTTAACGAATCTTCTAACTGTGCACTTTTCTTTTCGCTATATATAGATCTTTTATTTTTAAGAATTTCTACACAAATTGTTTCGTGTTTGCTTTTGACGGACAATGGTCGTATTCGAATCAGGGCAACTATCGCGTTAGTTGGAATATTTGTCAACAAGTTCTATTCGAATCACGACTTGATGTTTTCCGTTGACAAAATGTTGTCAAACCCTAAAATCGAGCGTTGATTTAGTCACGTGACCACGTTTATACCACGTGATTAGTGTCTCTAGATAAAAACAAACATAAAGACCCTCTCAATTAATCGATTGGATCCAGATCACATGGCATTATGTGCGTATATAAAAATTGGGAGCATTACGACTGTTTTAACGGGTGTTTGATTCATTTCCATTCATCCGGAAGTACAAAGTTTTCGTTGACTACAATTTCTTTTCGAGTCGGGCCAACATCGTTGACATCAGTAAATCTTCGCGCGTTTGCTCCGCCCACTTTTCGTTGACCACAAACTCGATGATTCGAATACGACCATTGATCTGTCAAATTATTATCAAATTTATTTGTGTGTTGGAAGACTCGGTGAACCATGAAACGACAAAATACTCAATTTGCACCAGAAAATCGTGAACTGGTGGGAAATTATTTCGATACTTTTTTCGTGCATTCACTATCAAGCCACACATTCGGAAAACATGTTGTTGGACGAAAATCTTGATCGAGCGACGTTATATAGCCGTTCAACTATGCGTAACGTCGATATGACGTCAACGGCAGGCTGTTATAAACGTTACTGGACAAAGGCGTTACCGAATAAACACTGTTTGTTTGACTGAATTGACAATAAATACTGTTTTAATGACTTTTTGTTACACTCACCGTCGGACGCGGTCGATGAGTAACGCGCTCGACGACGAAACCAGGGGTCGTGCAATCGATCCCCTGCCCGACCAATTCTTTCAGATAAGACTTTATAAAAACTGAAACCCAATGTATTAACAGTTCTTTACACTGGGTATCTGAAATAACAAGAGAATACGAGTAGGGAATCGCACCTGAGTTTTCTGTATACGTCCCACCTCTCTTTTTGAGAAACCAACTTTTTTTACTCACTCAGCTTGATTTCTGCAAACACGATCTGGCCATAAGCGCCGGAGATATGATACCATATATAAGTGCACAGTTAGAAGATTCGTGTATAGATATACATGATATATGAATATTCAGCAAATTATGATATGAAATGATTTGGATTGATTGTTGCCTTTTATTTATGCTTTTCGGTGGATTACCACGATATAGCAGTGGATGATCACTTGGTAATCCACTGCAGTGGATTATCACCAATCGCTTTTATTATGAATTTTCCCCGTAGGGCTCCCCAAGAATCGTAGTCAATCGTGTCTTATCGTTAAATTCCGGCAGTCCGATTTGTCGCGAACTACTCACCGGAAGAGCACGAATCCAAACTCGGGAGCAACGAAGTCATTCGGATGACGTCATTATACCGCCAACTGTCACGCGCATGTGTTCGACATAAAACGTGGGGCTCAACACGGGATAAATAATGTACGTTCGCTTTCAATTTTTAAACAATTTCGTTTAAAAAGTGGCTTAAAAGCATAAATAAATAGAATAACTGTGTTTTTTCAGTGTAAGATCGAATTTAATCCATTTCGTGAACATCAGACTGTTATATTTTCACTCGTGGCTTCGCCACTCGTGAAAATATAACGTCTGATGTCACAGGTACTTGACACATACTTTATTATCTATGAACCCCCTCCCCGCTTAAAAAAAAAAAAATTTTTTTTTTTTACTATACTTCTATTATAGATACAAGGTAAACAGCGCAATTCGACACCTAGTCTTTACTATCGACTTAAACTGATGCTAAAATAGACTCGATCGCCGATATTCTCTTGTGGTACCCTCGGGAAAAGATTAATTTATCAATATCTACTTTTTATTTCATCAAATTCCGTCAAATAACGCCACAGTACGTGAATTATAACGAAAATAAGCATCAAAAAGTCACTCGTCATATGGGTTTTTTTCTGTCAAAATGTCCTATATGTTACTTTGAGAAAAACAGCAGACGACAATTTCAAGCAGACGATAATTATTACAGCCGTGAAAAAGTTGTACAGAATTATTTTGTTTGGGGAACAGCAGCAAGCGTTGTTTTAGGAGGGAATCGTTGTTCAGAGCAGTGTATATGAATGCCAGTCAAAATGTTTGGATACTAAACAGATGCCGCGTAAAATGGCGTCTGATCTGAAACCAATTTGTTTGCGTATATGTTGTCGAGCTTGTTGTCGAGGTGTTAAGCGAACATGCGATAGAAGAACAATGTGCAGTATTAGATACATTCGGTTGTTTAATGAAGGATAACTAAAATGCTGGGTCCAAGGTTGTATAACGCTTGGGCATGAGTCTGAAGCTTTATAAGCTTTGATCCCGGATATTCCTTTGGGAGCATGCTGTATTTATCTTTTATCCAGCATAATTAACTCGTTTGTCCATAGCGTCCAATAAATGGAACATAGGCAAAAAGTGCAGACTTAGATCAGACGCACTATAGAGATCTAGAATGTTGGCATATGGGATTTCCTAAAAAGAAATAAATGAGAAAAAAAATCAACCAGTCACCCCTCAAGGAATAAATGGACGCATCCAAAATATAAGAATGGAAGAATACACAAAAGCATATATGACAGTGATCTGTCTTTAGGGATATCTACGCTATTGGCTGGTCGCTTTGTTGGACTAAAGTACAAATCCACGTCGAAGGCCAAACCTCAAGTACAGTTTGAATTAGTTCTAGCATTCCTTTGTAAAAAGGAACGCATCCAATTACAAGCAAGCAATTAATATACAACCTCTGAATGTGTGAGTATGGTCATCTTCAAAAAACAGATGATTTTTACAGGGCGATAATAATGCAGATACTTTAGTACTAATCACCTGATTTAAAATGAACACACTATTTCTATGTTCAATGCTCTTTTAACCAATTGAGTCCTGGTGACGGCTATAATCGTCCTTTACAAACGACGTACCTATAAAGAGTATATTTTTTCTAAATAACAACCCTAAGTAGCCAAAATGGATAAGTTTTAATTGGTAACTGGAATTTTCCATTCGAAGTTTCAGGGGCGAACGAGTTAAACACAAGTTTGATTGTACTCGTACTAACCACATTCGCAATAATCACCTATTTACTTGCTCAATCACGTTTAGTGCCAAAGGTAACGATCAATTAAAGATTATTCACTCAATCAAATACATCATAAAGGTTTTGCAATATGTTCATCGGCATATTTGAAATAGTAACTTGAACATCCCTATTCGAAGCTTTCGGAGATGCCGCCACACATGCAAATTAACACAGTCACTGCCATAACCATCGTACTATTGTTTGACGATGAATTTGATATTCATAAACATGTTATACAATATATTTATTATTGGTCAATTACTATATTCATTTATTTCTTACTTTTGACCTGTTTTATTTAGAGTTAAGATATTATCCATTCGTAACATATCAGTACAATGAAGACAAAAGTTACAAATATATTTGTTTATATTTCGTATTAATGTATCTAATTATACGGTATTTTGCCTTTAAATGTAGTCTTTAACCCTTTACCTGATAGCCTATTTCTAGTATTTAAGATAGTTGACCACTTAAAGCAGGTTGAAAGTAAAGCAGAATGCGCCTTTAAGGCGCATTCTGCTTTACTTTCAGCCAGCTTTAAGCTTCCATGTGCTAAAATATAGAAAATATTCCCTATACTATATATTCATGGCTGATTAAATTGGAACTATTTTCTTCAGCGGATGAATAAATCCTATCCGCTAAAAGGCGCTTCTATGGGGGAAAGGGTTAATCGTTAAAAAACAGTTCAAAATACATTTCGATTTCATTGTAAAGACTACTCAATATGTTGTATTGTGCAAATAGCGTTAAGTTTAGATAAGGTAGTGCGAATACTAAAAGGGACAATACACTTTTCTAAGGAAAATACATGTAATATGAAATTATAGTCAATTTCAGAAGTCATGAAATATGACCAACACCTTTGACCGACCGACATTGTTGACAACTTTGCAAAATAAAATGAAGTGTTATTGTATTATACATAAAAAGCTATTTCTAACGATGTTGCACATATTGATAATCGCCCGTTAAAACTCCAAGGATCCTTATGCACAAGTTTCATTACTTTTTGAATGACCCACGTATATACTAACCATCAAGTCATGAATCATGAGTTGTTCTTTAAATTCTATCAGACGAGTGTTATTAAAGCTACGTGGGCTGTTAAAAATACTGATACTTGATCAATTACTTCAATACGATAAGGGCAAAATGTATGTGTGATATATGATTTAAAGAGCAGTTATTTGCCTACACGATGGTATAATGCACATTTAGATCACATAACTCTATAAGTCACAAGATTTGCCTAAATTAACCCTACCCCAGGAACACTGGAACATAACACGTTTCATATAATTATTATGTCTTCACGTAATAACTTGTTAAAACGTAGAGTTTCTAAAATTTGTTTTTATAGTATATCAGTTTAAAATCTATCTAAAAACCCTTCAGTGTTTATTCATACAACAAATCGTTTCATGTTAAACATCAGACAACGCAGACCTTTATGAGACGCCGCCATATGCGGTATCTCATCAGGAACTGCTCTGTTTTCCAATGTTCTGGATTTAAATTGGTTCATTATCTGAGTATATTCTTTTCATCCGGTTGTTTAGTTACATGTAATATACATTGGTGAGCTATTTTCTTTATTCAAAGAGTGTATGTCTTTGAACTATCCTAATGAGTTTTTTACAATGTATTTTGTTAATGAATTACATATACATGTTTCCCTTGTCAATTAGAGGTTTCTATGTCTTAATACCAGTATAAAGAGAAGCGTAGAGAGGACGCTATTATTCCCGCTTATCCATTTCATGAGAGTTTGTTTTTCACCCCATCAGCGCCATAGTGTCGTCTGCTTGAATATTGTTATCTGCAATATCGTTTTATAGTTAGATTTACGGCAATATGACTGACGAAAATTCGAAACGAGTGTCAAACAGTTTGGGTCCATTAGGGACTCTTTTTAGCAAAATCACTGGATTGCGTCCCTTAAAGACCTAGTAAAGAAGCCGAAATACGCATTGTGGTTTTCTCCCTTTATTTCAATACATGACAGATTCCCCATGGCAGTTTTATGATACCGCGCAATTAAACGCGCCAGGGGGTCACCCGATGATAATGCTATGGTCGGTAATTTCCGTAGGATTAACGAGTGTAACAGCTTGAAATCATGAAATATAGTGTAATTCAACTTAAAAAATACTGTACAAGACACTAATCTATTTTTCTGAAATTTATATCATTAGAAAGAGCAATGTTTTCTCAATTTACCCATAACGGGGCGGATATTTGATTTTGATAAATAAATTGCTTTTAAGATCCAAGAAAGGTACACCACTCCCACGTTTTTGCATATTCGTATAAGAATATATAGGCAGCACTTTACTGTTTAAATAATCAAAAAAATACTGTTGAAGATGAAATATTATCTTAAAACAAAATATACCATCATAAAGTGTAGATTTAGACCATTCAACTCATAACGGGGCGGATATTGTGATTTGAACAATAATGGTTTTATTGCAGTTACAAAAAAAATTCGTTATATATTCTATGTAACCTAAATTGATGGCTTCTTGCTGGAAAGTCGCTATCGGCTTATTTTTCAAGGGGAGTAACTCCCTCGATTAAGCCAGGCATTTCACTAAAATAGTCCCTATTGCTTGATCAGACGCCGCGTTACGCGGCTTCTGATCAAGATCCAAACTGTTTGCAAACGCGATTTGTAACGTCATTGAGAGTGAAAGGCTGATAGGAAAAGAAATACAAACGCATTGTTATTAAATGTAGAATACAATTACAGCTTTTTGAAAATATGGACAAATTATTTTACTCTGAATGGAGTCAAGATATAAAACATAGAATTTAGGGAAAGCTGACAGAAAAAAATATGAAGAAGAGTTGTTTCATGTCAGTTTGAAAGAGTTTATATACTATAGTTTTAACTTAATTAAGCAGACTGCAGAGGTTGCTGTAAGCAATTCTCGGTTATGTAAGTGCTTTTATAAACCCTCCACCAGCTATTATCGAAAACTGACGCTTTTTTAAGACAATGAAGAAGCTGTGTAATCAGGGTCTGCACTGTTTTCTTTTAGGGTATCACGTGTGTCTCAACTTCTTCTGAATATTTTATTTTATTTTATAAGCCAATGTAATAGCTCAGATGATAGATGCTCATAGTGGATGGGTCTCATGTACGAAAATTCATCAGGAGAATGGTTAACGTTCATGTCCTTGTATATATATACATGTACATTAATCAATTGAGTGGCATTGGAATGGGTTTAATATCTTTAACTCTTTTCTCCCTGAAACTTTAAATGGACAATTCCAGTTTCCATTTAAGTCTAGTCCATTTCTGACTTTTGAGGGTTGTTTTTGTCAATGTTTGGCATTTTGTCAAACAGTGAAGACCCTGATCAGAGGGCTCCTAGGAGCCCTCTGATCTGGGTCTTCACTGTTTGCATAGGACAAGTGTACTATTCCCATATACACTGTTTGAAAAGGACGCCTATATGCGGGACTAGGGTTCAAAGGATTAAACCCTTACCCCCATAGCAATCGGTGCAAATCACGTATATCAAACTATGGGATATGTTACAGCTTAACGCAAGATGTGTAAAAAAGCAGAAAGCTCCTTTCATCATACTTTAAGCTGTAACGCGTATTCTCTGCTTTCAGCGAATATACGCAATAAGTACATGTATGTGGACAAAAGGTTAAGTTGTTCTCTGGCGCTTATACGTGGGAAAAGGTTAATCGTTTGCATGTTTCGGGTCAAATGTCTTTTATTTGGCGATGTTTATTTTATCTGATTTTTTCTAACGTGTTAACCATGTGCTTACTCCGACAGTTTTTTTTTTAACTGGTATACTGTTGGCAGGAAAATCCCAAGTTTAAAGTCACCTATGCATGTATATTGTTGATAGTGTTGTAGAATAAACAAGGTTTGTTTGTGAAACAATATACCCACTGCTGTGACTATGACCTCTAAATTGTCTTGACCTTTGCCTGAAATTACCCAACTTGTACTGAGCCCAATAGCTCATTGAGCTGAGTACACATGTCATATATAAAGTATCTATCAAATGTAGTTCCAAACTTACGACCAAGTTTGAAGTCGTACACATACTATATACAGTGCCCCCTCCCTACATCGGCCCTCTGAACAACGATTCCCTCCTAACAACAATGCTTGCCGATGTTCCAAAACAAGGCAATCATGTCTAACGCTTTCATCTCTGCGATATCGTCTGCTTAAAACTGTCGACTGCTGCTTTTTCTCAAAGTTTAATATTAGACATTTTGACAGAAGAAACATAAAGACGAGTGAGAAACAGATTGAATACAGATCAGACGCCGCGTTACGCGGCGTGTGATCTGGGTTCAAACTGTTTGCAAAAGTACTCTAACGGTATTAATTTTCCCTCCCTATAACAACTCCCTCCGAACAACACACACAGTATTTGTCTCCCATTGGATGTTGTCGTAGAGAGGGAACATTGTACTACATACAGACTAAATACAGACAAACCGCAAGACCATTTTGATCTCGACTAAGTCGCACGGAGCGCAACAAGAGCAATTTAGCTAAACATTGTGATCTCATGGTGTGTTCATAAATTGAAACTGACTTCAGTAATGAGTTTGCGCGTTGGTATGTGTGAACAACGAACGGCTTTATGTTTTACGTAGTATATAATTGGCTAAAATACATCTAACGACGCACATCTTGGCATGTACGAAAGAATGGTATCTTATCTGAATCAAAACTACTGTATGTGTAAAGTTTACTCAACCCGCCGAAGACGAAACTTTGAGCAGACGACAATTAGTTACATATGTTAAATGTTAAGTGTAACCCTCTCATCGCCAATGACAACTAAAGACGACTTTGCAAACAGTTCAGATCCAGACCAGATGTCATCTAACGCGGTGTCTAATCCAGATCTAAATTGTTTGACACTCGTTTCATTATTTCTTGTCATAATTTGATAAGAATGACTTTTGAATACAATTGCAGCCGACAAATTTGAGTAGACGACATTTTGAAAGGGTTACATGTATACAAAAATTATATAAGAAAGTGTGACGCTGTTTGTGTCAATTTTTTGCTTTTGTAACTCCATGGACACTGTGTGACTACGTCTGAGGTGTCAAGTCCTTCATTATTTGGTGTTCTAGTATTTTCACACTTAACCAGGGTAATCAACAGGCGACAATATCAGTTTAGTGAAGCTCAGTTTCATTGACATGTCAGCAGAGTAGGTCACAAGTAATAATCTTTATAATGTACAGTAGAGAATCTGTTATTCTTTCCCGTTTAAACGCAAACGTACGCAAACGCAAAGCGCTAAAACGTAGAAAAGAACAACTTTTGGTCAATTCTGATATTTCATGTTTATCTTGGTGGCGAACAGTTTGGAGCCTGATCAGACGCCGGGTTACCCGGCGTCTGATCTGGCTCCAAACTGTTTGCACTGCAAATAATAGTTTTAGCGTAAACGCGTTTATTGGGAAAGAATAACAGATTCTCCACTGTACTTACCTTACTACATGTAAATAGAGGATAATCAATTCCTTTGTATTGCTACGAAATATATATCACGAGAATGGATTGTTATCTGGTTAATCAGATAACAACCCATTCGAGTGATATATTTTTCATATCAAGCCAAAATAATTGATTATTCTATTTGTTATACACATTTTAATGACGTTTTACAGAGAAAACACACAAAATTAGTTATTTACGCGCGACGTATCCAAAGATACTGTGACGTGACGTCACAAAAAAGAAATGGTCACTGCAAAAGTGATATCATCATCAGTGATGATATCAACTGTGACGCATATGAAATTTATCTAACTGAGAAACCTATATAAATCATCGATAGGTATTTAATAAACTATGTAATCTATTCATAAACATGAATGGCCGCTTATTACAGGTTTGACTGTACAATACAGTGTTCAATCTCTACAACGACACCTAATGGGAGACAAAAATATGTGCGTTTTTCGGAGGGAGTCGTTTTAGGCGGCGTCTGATCAGGATTCAAGCTGTTTGTCTCTCGTCATTAAGTTTTTTTCTGTCAAAATATTCAATTTGTAACTTTTAGGAAAACAGCAGACGACAATTTTAAGCAGACGATACTACAGAAGTAAAAGCGTTAGACATAAGTATCTTGTTTAGGGAACTGCAGCAAGGGTCGTTGTTAGGACTGAGTCGCTATTGGGGAGATCGTTGTAGTGAGGGAATGCTGTATGTGAAACCTACCTTTGAGGAAGTTCCTGTATGAGCCCCACCAGTCGACCTCCGCTAGCTGTATTGTGAGGAAGGCATAGTCCCCTGAAGCCATTCCAAGGCGACTGGCATGGTACATCAGGGTACGAAACTCACCAGCATTCACCAAACAAATAAACACTGAAATAAACCAACCAAATGGTAACTTTTAACGTGTTACCCTTTATCCCACATCTTGTTTCTAGGCTTAAAGACAGGTGACCTTAAAGAAGATTGACAGAAAATCAGAATGCGCCTTCTGCTTTACTTTCAGGCTACTTTAAACTACCATCTGCTAAGATATAGAAAAAAATTATTTTGGTACATGTACATGACTATAAATTGGATCCATTTTCTTCAGTGGAGGAATACATTAAATGTACTAAAAGGCGATTCTATGGGGGATTGAAAATACAAAAGAAGATGAGCATATGACAGTTCCTACAGAAAATTGCAGACAAAAAACCATTTTGAATGGTCAGTTCCAGTTTCCAATAAAGTCTAAACAATTTTTTGACTTCTTGGAGTTCTGTTCTCCAATTAATTACAAAAACGGCAAACAGTGCCTTTAAGCTGAACGGATACACACTTTTTTTAAAGACGACTATATACAGCAAAGAAGATAGTTACGGAGAATATACATGTACATCCTTTACAAACAAAGCAGTCCCAGAACTTTGCCCGAGGAGCCTTTTGATCGGAACATTGCACTGTTTTTCAACGTTTAAACATTTTGAGAACACACCTCTCAGGGCTCCAGATAAGGGGGGGGGGGGGGTATTTAAAAAAACCATAATCTGTATTCCTGCATTAAACCCTATGATGTCATACTCACTAGAATCCTCTCTTCGAGACGATTCTAATGAGTAGTCACGCCATAGGATTTGGTGCTAACATGAGAGGGAAATTGCTGAATTCATTCAGTTTACCCCCTCTTATCTGGAGCCTGACCTCTCTGGAGTTAGTCCACTTGAAAATAGCCTTAACCCGTTAGCACCATATACGATTATCGTCAGAAAACTTCATCATCTGTAACAGTTTCTAGATTGGTTTAATTTGCATGTTCTTTAACGAAACTCATCTGAATGGCAAACAGCAATTTCGCCCAAAGAGTACTGGGACCCGTTTTACGAAACGTCGTACGACAGAAACGGTCATGAGTCAGATTCTTAAAGTTTCAATTTTAATTTATTTCTCCATATGATATTGTCATGAGACGATTCCAAAGAGATGTCAAAAGACAGGATTAGACGGGGAAATGACAAATAATGTGTATTTTAAAGTTTTGACTTTTAGAAGAAGGTTCAAAGTAGCGATAACCGATTTAGTCAGATATTTTCTACAGCAAATTGGGCCTTTAACGATAATCAAGGATAAAAAAGGCATACTAGTAGCTCGTTAGGGAGTATCAATCACGGCTCTAAATGTTCACTCATATACATTCTTACTCGTTTAATAAGACATCAGATGGTTAACCTATTTTCAGATAATTTTATTTTAACCATATTTCTGTGCAGTTTTGCATGGCTCGATAAAGAACAAGTGAATCAAAAAATAATTTGCTGCGTAAAAGACATGTTTTGACAAAGAAATATTGATAACAGCTGCAAACATAATGGATTCTGATCTATATAACGCAGTAACTTTGCATCTGATCTTGGTCAAAAGTGTTTGCAACACAGCTTTATTGATGTTTGTAATGTAAGGGTTAACACAAGCACATCGTAATATGTGATAAATTATCATTAATCCATTACCCCAGAGATACGCATTTTACAACTTTAATTTATTCCTCCACTGAAAAGAAAAAAAACATTCTACAGTCACGATTATGCACCACACGGTATTGTTCTATATCCTAGCAGATGGAAAGGTAAATGATAATCCTGCTTTACTTTCAGTCTACTTTAAGCACTCATCTTTTTTAATATAATAACAAGCTTTATTATATACCTACCAATGTTCTGCCCGAAATATTTCCGTATTTATCGAACAAATATACATTGACGGATTGAAAATTCCGTATTACCCATGTACCTTGTGTAATGGGAAAATAACGTTTACTGTGTAGTCGGAAGTTCGGAACTACTTTACACACTACAGGGGCATAGAAAATAGCTCGAAACATTTCTATCGTTTTTTATTTTATTATTATTATATGAGGTATATAATAAAAGGAACATTACTATACTTTGCATATCTTTTGCACCGGATCACTCGAGTTGTGTGTGTAAAGGCTATATCCAACTCGACCTTCGGTCTCGTTGGATATAGCCTTTACACACACAACTCGAGTGATCCGGTGCATACGATATGCAAAGTATAGTAAGATTCCGTTTGTATTGAAAAGAGTCAAAGTATTACATCACAGCAGTAAACTGTATAACCGCATCAACATAGAAATATATAACCGCATTACATTCAACACAGAAATATATAACCGCATCAATTCAACACAGAATGATATAACCACACATAGATATAACTATGAGCGCATCAAATTCAAAACAGAATTATTAAACCGCATCACATTCAACATAGAAATGTAATAATAACCGCTTCAAATTCAACTCATTAAAATGTAACTGCACTAAATTCAATACAGAAACTAGCAGAACATACCTCGTGCGTAGTTTGACGCATCTAGAAGCGTTGACTCGGGATTCCAGCCTCGCTTTCTGTTGAAGGGGGCGGCATGGGGCAATGGGAAGTCCGGGTCGTTTTCGAGGTCTTTGTTCATACTTGGGCCAGCGATGTGGTAGAAGACCTCTTCGTCATCATAGATGATGGACACATGTCTCCAACCGTATTCCTTTAACAACGCTCGAACAGACACTGAAAGGAATAAACATTATTCAATTAACAAAATTTCGAATAGGTCATTTATCAGAGTCTTTTTTTAAAGATTTAAATTAGAGAATTAGTTGAAGTTTTGGCAAGTTCCCAAAATGTCCATGCCTTTGCTAAGATACACGTTACATAATTGAAATTACTCAAGCGCCTTCTGAAAATTCTGACCTCAGTTTCGAAACATGCCTCGTATTCTAAATAAAATGATAAACGTGTTAACCCTTAGCCCGCCAAATAAATTGTCGTCTGCTATATTTCTCGTCTGCTTCAAGTTTCAAATTGCTTCAAAGTTGCTCAAAATTGCTGAAAATGTTGTCCGAATGTCAAACAGCTTGGATCCGGATGAGACGCCGAGTTACTCGGCGTCTCATCCGGAACAAAGCTGTTTGCATATGGAGCTATAATCGTGAGTGGCAGGCTAAGGGTTAATATGTAACGACAATGTAACTTGAAACACATAAAAATGACGACAATGCTGATTGCAGGGAACAGCAGTCTTTAAATCTTGTTTTTTCATTCACATGCCAATCTACATGTGGGATTTAAGAAGCGAATATTCAATATTAACTTTAAAGAACATAAGTGATTAAAACGCTATGGTGGTTGTCACAGAGGACGATTCAAAAGGAAAGAAAACTAAGGTGGCCAATTAGAAATTGTGTTCAGTGTAGATTAGTCTGTCTAGTTTACACATTTAAGCATTGTGTCTACTAACCCTTTCAACCCTACATCCCTCTGTAGAGATTACTGATTACATATTCAAATAGTGCAGACCCTGATCAGAGGGCTCCTAAAAGGAGCCCTCTGATCAAGATCTGCACTGTTTGACATTTCGGTTGTTTTTTTGTTGTCATGCCAAAAATTTAACAGTAGACTGATTAAAAAATATTGTACTAGAAGAGTCCAAAAGGGTTATAGAGGATAAGTGGCAAAAAGAATAGATCCCATTCAGGGTCAAAACTATGATTATTACGTCTAAAATAAAGTTTTGAGAATTTAAAGCAAACGACAATTTTTAAGCAGACGGTATTACAATGCGAAAGTGGTTAATTGATGAGTACATAATATTTTGTGTATACAATTAACCCATTGAATCCTAGCGATGAGTATATTTGTCTTTTAAAAAGAGTGTAACTGTGACGAGAACACGTGTCCTATGCAAACAGTGTAGACGCAGACCTAATGGCACTGTTTTTTATTTTGCAATAAATTGCAAAAAATCAAAAACAACCCTAAAAAGTAAAGTATGGACTGTACTTTGTCGGAAACCAGAATTGTTCATTTGGAGTTTCAGGGTTTACAAAGGTTAACTTTTTCCTGGAAAAAAATAATAAAAAGGTCAAGGAAAAAATATGACAAAGTAGTTAAATATTTTCTCTGTTTATAATGAACATTAGTATTTATTATCTATTAAGTCGCTTAGGACTATTTCTGTTGAATGGTTCAAATTCTGTGAAGTTTCTGAGAAACTTAATACGTATTTCTCTCCATAACTCGCCAATGATTATACAAACAATGTTGATCCAGATCAGACGCCGCGTAACGCGGCGTCTGATCTGGATCAAAAACTGTTTGACACTCATTTTAGGGTTAGTTTTGTTGTGTTTTTTCCCTAATAAACCAGCTTAATTTGACAATACTTGGAGGCGACAATTTTTAAGCTGGTAATATTGCTAAAGAAGAAGGGTTAATATTGTTAAAAACGATTCCGTGCAATATGGTAATATTCGCGAACTGGGTCACGCTAAACTCATAGGGAAAGTGCGTCAAAAGTGCTATTCCTGCTGATTCGCTCAAATTATTTGTAGTTTGTATGAAATTTTAAACCTCTTATAAATAGTTTGCAGCAAGTAATGACATCACTGGTATGTTATGGGGCCCAAGAACAGCAGAATACCAGTTGTTTGAATCTGGTATAAATATTTTTCGGTCAAATCACTAAAAGTTGAATAAAAAATACTCAATTATGTCTATTCCGTTTTCAGATTATTTAGGCTGATTTTAAGAATAAATTGCAAAAGGACAAACTGTGTAGACCCTGGTGATATGGCTACTGTTAGTCCTGAGCACATGATAGAGTTCGATACTGTTTGCAAAGTGCAAGTATACTCTTCACTAGTACGTTATTAGTAAATGACGCATGAACGTATCACTGGAGAATATTGGTTCAACTATTCCACTGTCAAGTTTTTATCGTCTTCCCCTCTTACCGCCAAAATTTCGTCTGCATCGGTATTGACGTCTGCCAAACAGTTTAGATCCTGATCAGACGCCGCGTTACTCATTGAACCCTAGCGACGAGTATATTCGGCATATACAAACAGACATGTGTGGAGATTATATGTGTCCTCCTTTAGACACTCTCTGATTGCGGTCTCCACTTTTTGTCATTTTGAAATATATGGTACAAAGTACAGTGGAGAATCTGTTATTCTTTCCCAATAAACGCGTTTACGCTAAAACTACTATTTCCATTGCAAACGGCTTGGAGCCAGATCAGACGCCGGGTAACCCGGCGTCTGATCAGGCTCAAAACTGTTTGCTACCCAGATTAAAATAGATACTTGGAAATTTAAAAAAAGAAGCCATTTTCAATAGTTAAGTGTTTTGCGTTTGCGTTTCGTTTGCGTTTAAACGGGAAAGAATAACGTTTTCTCCACTGTAACCCTAAAAAGTCAAAATTAGACTAAACTTATTTACAGACTGGACTTGTCCATTTGCAGTGCCAGGGGGGAATGGGTTAACGGACAATATATCGGTAGAAGTTTACACATCAAGTCTGCTTTACTTTAAACATGTTTAAAGTTGTCACATATTTTCAGAACTAGAAACGGGCAATTGGGTAATCGGTTAAACAAAAAAAGATATACAGTAAAATCTCTCTATTACGACCACTAAAATGAAGGCAAATTGACTGCATGAAAACAGGTGACAGCTCAAAGCAAAGTAAACGTAAAACAGAAACGAAAGCTCCTAGGGGAGCTTTCTGCTTTACGTTCACCGTGCTTTAAACAGTCACATGCCTTATTAAACTGATAATTAACACAATTTAGTGGTCGCTATAGAGGGGTTTTACTGTAAATCAAATTTGAGAATTTTAGCAGACGACAACTAGGTCACGTGATAAAGTCCCGATAGACGCTTGGAAACTAATGTACATTGTAATGACCAAATATAATGTGTCTGCTACAAAAGTAATGCAAAACACATCATATGTATTTCCTTTAACCCTTAGCCCGCCAAATAAATTGTCGTCTGCTATATTTCTCGCCTGCTTCAAGTTTCAAAGTGCTTCAAAGTTGCTCAAAATTGCTAAAAATGTTGTCCGAGTGTCAAACAGTTTGGATCCGGATGAGACGCCGAGTTACTCGGCGTCTCATCCGGATCCAAGCTGTTTGCATATGGAGCTATAGTCGTGAGTGGCAGGCTAAGGGTTAAGCTCCTAAGTTTTCATGACTGTTACAGAGCTCCCTCTCTACAACAACACCCAATGGGAGACAAATATTGTGTGTGTTGTTCGTAGAGAGTTGTTTTAGGGAGGGGGAATTAATACCCTTACAGTATTTGCAGACAGTTTGAACCAAGATCAGATCTGGGTTCAAGTTGTTCGTCACTCGTCTTTAAGTTTCTTCTGTCAAAATGTCCAATAATTAACTTTGAGAATCACAGCAAATGACAATTTTAAGCAGATGATATTACAGCAGGTAAAAGGGTAAGACATAATAGTATTTGTTTGAGATACGGCGGCAAGCGTTGTTGTAAAGAGGTAACGTTGTTCGGAGGGCCGCTGTAGGGACGGAGCAATGTACTTGAATCTTCAGAATATTGGTTCATATACAGTGGAGAATCTGTTATTCTTTCCCGTTTAAACACAAACGCAAAGCGCTAAAACGTAGAAAAGAACAACTTTTGGACAATTCTGATATTTCATGTTTATCTTGGTGGTAAACAGTTTGGAGCCTAATCAGACGCCGGGTTACCCGGCGTCTGATCTGGCTCCAAACTGTTTGCACTGCAAATAATAGTTTTAGCGTAAACGCGTTTATTGGGAAAGAATAACAGATTCTCCACTGTATACTTTATTTTTCACTGAAACATATAGTTCCAATTTATACAGTCATGCATATATAGTTATATACAATAACAAATATATTACATCCTAGAAGATTGTAGCTTAAAACAGCTTTAAGTGGTTTCCTGTCTTCAAAACTAAAAGCAGGCTATGCGGTAATGACTTAAAACCCTTATAAGTCAAATGTAAGAATTGTAGCAGACGATAACTAGGTCAAGTCACAATGAGCGTTTGGAAACTAATATATATTGCAATAGCCTATATTCAATGTGTAACTCTATAAGACAATTACAGACTAATTGGCGACAGAATTACAACGCTAAAGCACGAGAAATAATACGAGTTCCAAACAGATGAGTGTGTCAATACAAGTCATACAAAGTTCAGTATGAATACGTGCTGGCAATCACGCGAGAATTTGTCACGCGCGTTTGGTAGCCTTGAGTGACGTGCAAGTATATAACATCGGCTCAACCAAAACGCTTTGGTTTGATTTGTTCTCCCTACCAGTTTTATTCACAAATAGATACAAACAATTTTTTTAATCGACTTTAGGGTCTATTCATGGACACATGCTGATTTTATTGGTAAGTTTTAATGTCATTCCGTCTTTAATTTTACCATCGAATATTGCCTACAATGTAGACCAATACTCAGATATCATTTTCCGTTAAGGCCTCGCGAACATTGTGGGTTTTTCAGAAAATATTTTTGTTTTGAGGCATTTTTGTCATGTGTTACCATAAGAAACTCTTTAATCATTTAGGGAACATAATTATGTTTATATGCAAATCGCGAGTATACTCTTCGCAGAGTGAGGCGATCACTGAAGATGATGATGATGATGATGCAGGGGATGGTGCTATATTGCTATACCTATCATCACTCCACAGACACACCAATTTACTCCTGAAATTTATTCCTCCAATAGTTGAACTCCTTACAGCCATGAATATGCAGCATAAGAAATAGTTTCTATATCCTAGCAAGTGGTAGCTTAATTCAGGTTGAAAGTAAAGCGGAATGCGCCTTAAGGCGCATTCCGCTTTAATTTCTACCTGTTTTAAGCGGTCACCTGTTTTCAAAACTAAAATAATGCAATGGAGTAAAGCGTTAAATGACCTAAAACTGGCATTTGTTTCAGGTTGTATTGTGAAAGTTAATATAGTGTGAACCAACAACAAATTTGAAAACACTTTTGTCAGAAATCAAGATGAGGTCCGGATCCTCGCCCCACATTTAGATCCGTGCATGGAATTTAGCAGAGATGCAACAACAATATGTCACGTCCTGATCGATCTCAGGGGTCTCTACTTGCAAACATAATATTAACTCAATCACTGCCATTTTTTCATCTGCTTAAAACAATTGTCGTCTGTAATTTTAAGTCAAATTCAATTAAAGTATGACTGAAAACAAAAAGCATTAATGCGAGTGTCAAACAGTTTGGAGCTTGATCAGACAACAAGTCTTGGAGTTTGATCTGGAGCTACACTGTGTGCAAAATGTCAAATGTTGCGATATTAGTGATGAAAGGCTGAGATGTGCATTACCATGATTGAAATTATCTCGGTTTGTTTACTTTAACATTAAAGATAATTTACACAAAAAAGGAAACGAAAATAATATTTTCAAACAGAATTACAGATTATTCATTAATACATATAATTGACTGATGCATCAGTGTCACGGCAAATCATTGCTAACACATTGCATGGACATCTCTTAACTCCTTCACTGCCATGACGTCACCAATTTTTAACAATTGGCGTCTGCTCTTATTTCACAAATTTAATTTTTTGAGTTTTGTACTTAAGAAATATTGAAATGAACATCAAACAGTTTGGATCCTGATCAGACGCCGCGTCACGCGGAGTCTGATCAGGATCTAAACCGTTTGCAAATAACTATCGTACTCGGGGTAAGGCAGTAAAGGGGTTTAACCCTTTTACGTAAAGGATAAATTAACCCTTTCCTCCCTGAAACCTCGAAAAGACATTCCAGTTTCTAATTTTTTTTCCAGTCCATTTCAGACTGTTTATGGTTGTTTTGTCAATGTATTGCATTAAAACAAACAGTGCAGAGCGTCACCAGGGGCCCGTTTTACTAAACAACTTACGCAAAAATTTTGCGTAAGTCAAAATCGTTTAACTCTTATTTTTCGATCATAAACGTTTGCAAACAGCAAATAGCCAGACGCGTCCTCTGATCTGGCTATTTGCTGTATGTAACAAGTGATAATGAAAAAAAAAAAAAAAAAAATTTTGACTTACACAAAAGTTTTGCGTAAGTAGTTTAGTAAAACGGGCCCCTGGGCTATCATTATTTGCTTGTGGGCCATCATTATTTGCTTGTGAGAAGAGTAAACTAAACAGATTCACTGTTTGTAAAGGACGATTCTAACATGGCACGTGAATTCGTCTCTATAAACAAAGAACAAGTTCGCCGTGGTATACCTAGTGTTTTTTACCACGCTGTGAAAATAGTCCTTTTAAACAGGCTCTTCATGTACCCACCCTACGGTAAAGTGCAGTTTTCAATGAAATGTCATATGACGTAAAAGGTCTTATCCTTCATGTTTTTTTCTGATTTGTCTCAGATATATTTAATCTGGCTAATACTACATGTAAATGGTTCAATGACAGAATAAATTATTTCGTCACTATGTTTTATTTTTCTTATACATGACGTACTGATATTGGTTAAATGTAATAGCTATACAAGGGAAGTAATTCGGTCGAAAACTGCATCCGCAGAGGAAATACGCCTGAAACATTTGCTTGCATTTCTTATGATTTTTTTAAGTCAGTCATGTTAGAATCGAAATAATCGATGTTCTACCGTTGTTAAACGGTATTCTGCAACGGTTTGTCGTTGTAGAATACCGTTTAACAACGGTAGAACATCGATTATTTCTTAAGTATACACGTCGCTAGGGTTGAATGAGTTAATTAAAAGATGCATCGGCAAACAGTGTAGAGCAAAGTCGGATGGAGTCATCTGATCAGATTCTGCACTATTTGTGTATTGAATTAGTATCTAAACAGATTAAGAGAACTAGTTCACTTTTTGCAAAAAGTCTTTTCCGACGAAATATACACGGGATAGTGCATTATAACTTCCCTATACATGCATTAATAGTGCATATACAAGCACATTTGTCCGCGGCAAAATGTATAACCCTTTCACTGTCAAATTTTTCGTGAGATGTTTACTCATTCACCGTTTCATTGTCGTCTGCTTCAATTTGGTTGTCTGCAATGTCGTTTCAAAGTTAAAAAATAAGGCAGTATGACTGAAGAAATTTCAAAACGAGTGTCAAGGATCCTGATCAGTCGCAACACATTTCTTGCGACACATTCCTCCAGTGAATCCTAACGACGTGTATAACTTAGTGGGGGTCATCCTTGACCTGTGTAATAGATCAAGGTCACAGTGACCTGAAAATGAGACCTGAGACACTACACCATTCCAAGATGTACTCAATGTGTACCATATTTCATACTGTCTATTTTGTTGTTGTTGTTGTTTTGTTGTTTCTCTAAATTATCCACTGAAATAAATATTTGTAACATTTCCTCATCGAAATGTTTAAAAAACAAGAGCCCCATGTGGCATATTTCACTCACCTGAGAATAGCTGAAAAATGGAGATAATGATTTATGTCCAAGACTGACCTAGATATGCAACAGACCGGAACCATTTGGACAAAATATGTAAAGGATATTTAAAAGTGTCACCATACCGAATATCAAAGCTTTGGCCATATTAGTGTCAGAGAAGAAGACATTTGAAATTTTCTCTATATAACTCTTTGTAAAACTGTGACCCCCGGGGCCGGGCCAATTTTGACCCAAGGGGCATAAATTGAACAAACTTGATAGGGAACATGTAGGCGATGCTATGTGCCAAATATCTAAGCTCTGGCCCTTGTAGTTTCAGACAAGAAGATTTTTTTAAGTTTTCATTGAAAAAAATCTATTTTTAGCTCCTATGACCTAGTTATGCAACCGACCAGAACCGTTTGAATAATTTTGGTATAGGACATCTAGAAGTGTCACCATGCCGCATATCAAAGCTCTGGCCATATTAGCGTCAGAGGAGAAGACATTTGAAAATTTCACTATATAACTCTTTGTAAAACAGTGACCCCCGGGGCGGGGCCAATTTTGACCCCAGGGACATAATTTGAACAAACTTGATAGAGGATGTGTAGATAATGATATGTGCCAAATAT
This sequence comes from Gari tellinella, assembly GCA_922989275.2. NCBI lineage: Eukaryota > Metazoa > Mollusca > Bivalvia > Cardiida > Psammobiidae > Gari > Gari tellinella. Next base: position 78,629,865 of record OV277858.1, read on the forward strand.
CTAAGCTCTAGCCCTTGTACTTTCAGACAAGAAGATTTTTTTAAAGATTTCCTTATTTTTTCACTTTGGTTGCCATGCCAACCAGAGTTCTGCATTGTTTTTAATTCTTTGAACAAATTTGAAAGGGCTTGACCTAAAGAACACTTCTGTAAAGTTTGGTTGAATTCTGTCAAGCGGTATAGGAGAAAATGTCATTTGAAGCCATTGTTAACGACGACGCACGACTCACAACGCACGATGCACAACGGACGACGACGGACGACGACGGACGCCGGACACAGGGTCATCCCAATAGCTCACATTGGGCCTTTGGGTCAGGTGAGCTAAAATGCAATACAACAGATTTGTATTCTTAACCATAATGCCATAACTTGCCCATGTATAACTCAGCAACATAGAGAAGAATTTATATAAGTTTTATGTCACTTGTTTGTAACATAATAAATTATAATGTTATGTTATAATATGTGTACTAACATGTTTGGTTAAGTCAAGATTAACGCAACGTCATATCAGTATACACACTGTTTGGCACTCGTATCAATATGTCTTTAGTAAGAACTTAAAAATTATTTTTTTCACAAAACTACAAACGACAAGCTTAAGTAGACGGTATTTTGTCTGCTAAATAGTTAAAAGAGATGTTTAAATTTGGCGGTATAAGGGTTAAAATATTTGGTTCTGAGACTTAAGAAATGAACTGATATTTTTCGGCGTTTAAGCGAAATAAAGGACAGAATCTGTCCTTTATTTCGCTTAAAGGGACTCTCAACCGGATGGTGTACTTGTCAAAATAAAATAAAATACTCAAATAAAAGCAAATTTGTGGCATTATTTGGCTTCTGACATTAAAAAAAATATGATCAGTCCAAAAAAAGTCTCAAGAATCGTCACCGAATCTTAGTTCTTTTAAGATATTTTCCATCGTTTTTCTATAGCGACTAGTAGACGGTATAGTTGTTGTTGTTGCTTCTCTACACGGGCTCAGACATAAACCCGAGCCGAATAATGTACTATCAATCGCTACCACCAGAGCTTCTTCTTTTTCTTTTTTTTTGAAATGCATTTTTTAACAGAAGTTATTATCCTAAACTAAATCTTACCCATTTATATAAAAGCATTTGACATATATTTACAAATTACTATTTTTAATGCTAAAGCCGGTTGCGAGCCGTTTAAACGCCGAAAAAATTCAGTTCATTTCTTATATTTACATTATATTGGCTGTAATTTTCTAATATTAAATGAGCAATTTATTAGTATGCATGTATGTTTAATCCATATTAAAGGTTGTTAACACGAATAATGTGTACCCTGAAAGGAACAGCCAAAACCGCAAATACTGAAGCAACGTAACAAAATGATTCGCGGATAGCAGATCCATAAGCCCTACCTCCTCTGCGAAGATATCCACAAGTCCCGCCCTCTCGAATAATTGCGTTAATACGAACTAAACGTCAAAATTTTCAATGGAATTGAACGGGGCGAATGTAAATATATTTTATTGTACAGTGAAAAACAATTTTCCCTTATTTTCACACCATGGTACACTACATCTGGGGGCTAAAAGGCTAACCCCACAGAGATTAACTGAAAATCTTTCACCTCCAATGCCACAACCTATGCCATATTCAAACAATTTGGACCCAGATCAGACGTCGGGTAACTCGCCGTCTGGTCAGGATCTAAACTGTTTAACACTTGTATCAATATTCATTCAGTTTTTATTTCAAAACTTTTGATTCGACATAAAATAACAGACACCAATTTTAATGAAATTGGTATTATAGCGATGAAAGAGTTCACAAGAATACATGTAAGCACAAAGAGTCATTTCCTTCTAGCGGTGTCTGGGAGGAAAGAAAATGGTAATAAATATAAAGCATGGTGCTTTGAAATTTTAATGATGGTGATAATGATGTAAAATGTCATTCATTGTTGTATTGTGTTTGGTTTAGGGCTTTTGGTGTGTGTTTTTAGTCTTATCTTATTGGTCCGTAGCTTTGATGTATATAATTTCATGTAAAACGCCTTTGAACGTACAACTCCTGTGTGACAAGAGCGCGTAATAAATATGTTATCGTAATAATAATCTGCATGTAGTGATTTCAGTGTGTATATAGATAGTGTATAATACATATAATAGGTCTGGTGGTTGCAATACAACCATGGTGTATGAAATAACCATATTAATTCTAGGTTTGCTAGTCGTTTATACTTTTTATGATTAAAAAACATTTACAGTAAAACCCCGCTATCACGACCACTAAAACGAAGGCTAATTTATTGTATAAAAGACAGGTGACCGCTTAAAGCAAGGTGACAGTAAACAGAAAGCTCCTACAGAAACTTTCTGTTTTCCTGTCACCTTGCTTTAAGCAGTCACCTGTCGTAAACGACCTAGTAACTAACATATTTTCGTTGTCGTAATAGAGAGGTTCTACTGTAATTTCTCTCTGGGATAAATGTTGCACTTTGCACCTGGTTTGAAGGTGCTATCATAATAATAATCTGCATGCAGTGATTTCAATGTGTATAGATAATATTTATAACATAACAGACGGCGTGAGCGTTGAATAACACCCGTTATTTAAATGTCATATATAACTAGTTATATAACTATGCAAAATGAGGTACGCCACGACGTCGTTTACTTGTGACGTCATTAAAATGCGTTCGATTTCCAACGTCTTCATTCCATCATGTAGATTCAATTTATAGATTTTTGGTGTAATTAATCAATATTAGATCTACATGAAAATGTTATTAATACATGTAACAACATAAACATTATGCTAGTGAACGGGGTTAATTTGGAACAACTTTTTTCCTGTATAGATCTACTTATATCGCGCTTAGCATTCTCTTGACCTCCAAGGCTGCGATAAATATTATTTCTATGTTATGTTATAAAAAGAATATAACATGAGTGTTCATAATTTATTGGATTTATCCAACTCGTCGTTTTAGAAAACGATAAAAACTCGGCAAAGCCTCGTTTTTATCGTTTTCTAAAAGACTCGTTTAATAAATCCAATAAATTATGAACACTCATGTAATATCCTATATATAATACATATATGTCTGTAAGATGCAATACAACCATGATGTATGTAAAAGCTATATTAATTCTAGGTTTGCTAGTCGTTTAAAATGTGTGTGCTTGAAAATCATTTGATTTCTCTCTGGCATAAAGGTTGCACTTTGCAACTGTTTTGAAAATGAGTCGTACTACCTTTTACGAGACGGATAAACAGACTCTGTTTTACCATTGACATAACCATAAATATAAGAGCCGTGCCATAACAAAACGTGTAATATTGCATTGCAAACAGTGTAAATCAAGGCCAGCTGCCGCGTCAAAGACGCGGCGGCTGGTCTTGATCTATACTGTTTGACAACCAAATGCATATAAAGCATTTTATGTAGCTGTATTATATACTATAGTATAAATCAAACTCAGTTACAGAGCCTAGGATAACAACGGTGATTGGGTTGTACAATGCTGCAATGCAAATGAGGCTGGGGCCCGTTTCATAAAACTTCGTACGACAAAAACGATCGTAAGTCAAAACTTTACAATACCTTTAATTTCTGATTTCTGCATTTAATCCTGTCTTGTGACATCTTTTTGGAATCGTCTTGAAAAGACGATTCCAAAAAGATGTCACAAGACAGGATTACATGGAGAAATATATAATAATTGGAACTTTTATAATCTGACTTACGATCGTTTTTGTCGTACGAAGTTTTATGAAACGGGCCCCAGGTTTTTTTCATGACACGGCTCATATGTATGAAATAACTGCTAATAAGCCGTTGGTTTGTGTAATGAAATAAATATCTATATGTTATGATAAATAGTTCATAAAATGATTTGCAAGAGTCCAGTGTATTTATATATACATGTATGGGTTTATTTATCATTGTAATGATGGAAATGGTGATCAAAACATGATGGTGATAAATATGATGATAATCGTGATAAACAGCTTAGATGATTATGAAAATGATGATAAAATGGTGATGTTGATGATGTCGTTGATAATGATGATCTGGACAAAATTTCAAACGCATTTGTGTCCTTTTTTAATCCATTTGTCTGTTGCAAAATACATTAATATGTGTCTGTAGAAAATTAATTATTTCCAACATAAGCAACATTTTTATTTGGAACTAACTCAATACCAAACTGCGTGTACAGTGGAGAATCTGTTATTCTTTCCCGTTTAAACGCAAACGTACGAAAATGCAAAGCACTAAAACGTAGAAAAGAACAACTTTTTGACAATTCTGATATTTCATGTTTATCTTGCAGGCAAACAGTTTGGAGCCTGATCAGACACCGGGTTACCCGGCGTCTGATCTGGTTCCAAACTGTTTGCACTGCAAATAATAGGTTTAGCGTACACGCGTTTATTGGGAAAGAATAACAGATTCTCCACTGTATAAGCTGCAACAATAACTTGTTAAATGGGACATTCGACGATTCTTTGAGACTATATTGCATTTTTATCTATCAATTTGTGTTATAATGAAATGCTATGTAGCACTTTTGAAGGCAAGACCTCGGCAAGAAAAAGACCCCCTCCCCATGGCTTGTTTCAAGTGTTCAAAATACTTTTAGCAGCCCGAAAGTAAAGCAGGATCTCATTTATGAACTTTCTATTTTAAGAGATCACCTGTCAGAATGCAGAAAGAAGACTCTTTGATTATTAGAATCGTGATAAATAACTCATTTTACGAGGATTAGTGTTCTGCTTATGGAGAAATACTTCAGTATCTACTATCACATTTACATACTATAATGAAATAGTTCAGCAAACACACGGGGAGGGCGCATTCCAATATCAAAAACATATATGAGTTAGGCTAAGTCTTTATATTATTAATGAATCTGTATTGTGAAATGTAATTACATTGTAATCTCGAAACAAAACGCATCTAAAAATCATAATTGCGATGTTTCAAGTGTTTTGTCTAGGTTAATGAGGTAATTAATGTATATTCACGACAATCCGTTTATTAATCCATTTAAGCTTTGTGTCTATTAAAGGGGACATTTGCAAACAGTGTAGACCCTGATGAGATGCCACGTTACGCGGCGTCTCATCAGGGTCTGCACTGTTTGCAGGTGCCTATGAAATTTTCTGCTATGTGAAAAAACATTGCAGTGTCCTTAGATCATCCTTGTTTATTGATAATGAAATCTTCCAGCAATCACAAAGGGAGAGTTCATTGCAATATCCAGGCATAATTTCGTTAACTCTTTGTACCCTAGTCACGCATATATGCGTCATTTGCAAACAGTGTACCTGTGAGAATACACGTGTCCCATGCAAACAGTGTAGACCCTGATCAGAGGGCTCCTAACGGAGCCCTCTGATCAGGGTCTACACTGTTTGTCATTTTGACATATTTTTTAAAAATCAACCCGAAAAAGTCAAAAATGGACTAGACTAAATTGAAACTTAGAATTGTCCATTTGAGGTTTCAGGGAGGAAGGGGTTAACTGATGTAAGCAAGGAAGAAATATATGTCTTCATCTCAATTACTTCAAGAGAGGCTTAAAAAAAGATGATTAGATTCGTTAGTAAGCTGTTTTATGTTTTTGTCCACTCAAAAGAGGGACTGGTGTCGTTATTTAAGAGATATTCACCTTCTAAACGCTGCAATCGAATCTATAATATATGTTGCAAATAGTTTGGATCCAGACGAGACACCTAGTAACTCGGCGTCTCATCTGGATCCAAACTGTTTGATATTCTAATGATATTTGATATAAAAAATGTATTAAAATTTGTTTTGAGAACTTTTGCAGCCGACATTATTTTGCAGACGACAAATGCATAGCGTGAAGAAGGTTAAAGAGAATGTCAGCCAGATGGTGATTAACGAAATTAGTCTTTTTTCAAAATAAAAGAAAACTGCGTGTTTTTAAGGTGGTAAACAAAATTAGACTTTTAATCAGACTTTTTCAAAGAAAAAAAGAGGAAAGGTTAATGGTTTTTTTAAGACAAATTAACCCTTGTTCTACAAGAATCAGCTTCTACACCATATGTGACTGCACTCAACTTTGCATAAAGTTTGGATCCTGATCAGATCCGGATCTAAACTTTTGACACTATTATCTATATTTATTCAGTCATATATCTACTTCACTAATTTTGACTTTGAAACAATATTGCAGGCAGCACTATCAAAGCAGACGATACCATGGTTGTGAAACAGTTAAAAACGCTGAATCATTTGTGGTAAAAAGGTTTGTTATTGACAAAGGTAGTCCAGAAAACATTACAGGAACATTATCATCATCAAATTTAAATGACACCACTTACAATAAAATTACGTTTTGTTTGATCGTCAAACTTCAGACGATATAGTACGATATTGACGTAATTTATTGTTAAATTTGAGTCGCAGTGACGCATATATATGTCATTTACATTTGTTTACAGTTTACCTGTAACGAGTACGCATGTCCTCCTGTAGGAGCAATCTGAGATATTTCTACCTTGTCATGGTTCTGGGGCTAAATTGTCATAGGACATTATTCCTGTTTATTAGACCGAGAGTATCTCCTCTGCCAAGAACTAACAGAAAGGCAGGTCGATGGTTTTGATCCCATGTGCTGCTTGGCAATGAATGAGATTAGCCGAAATCGTCTTCCTGAAGTCTGCTTCATCTCATCTCATCATCCTTCATCATTCATTGGCGCTATAAATTATTACCTATTTTGTATCGCAGTGACGTAAAACCCAACTCATCTATTTCTTATCAAGGTCGGCATCGCTTGTCATTTTACAATATACATGTTTTGAGAAAAATAATCCGATATACTAAAAATGAACACGAATTAATTGGAGATTGGAAATTTCCAATAAAAGTTCCACGGGTCCGTTAGTTTAAACACTGCCGTCTGTTTTGATCTCTTAATATCAAATTTAGGCAAATGACAATAAAGTAATATCATAATCGAAATGAGTGTCAAACAGTATGGATCCGGAACCGGTTTCAAACTCTTTGCAAATACATATATTCAAATATCTCGGGAAAAGACAGTTAAATGGGTAAACCAGTACAACCGTACTGGTTGTTTTAATATATTTTGACGGTATTTAAGACTTAAACTTTTTGCATGTTTTTGGGGTAATTTTTTCGCCTGCAACAATTTTCGTCTGCTATTGTTTGTGTTATATATACGAGAACAAATGTACTTAAAATCTATATATTAATTAATTCTATTTAAACAAATGACAACGAATTCCGAAGTGGATGATATCATGAAAGCAAATAGGTTGATATTAGTCAGGGTATGCACTAATTGTCAAATTACAAAACATGGACAAAATAAAGTTTAAATGGTACAAAATGGACAAGACTAGACTAAATTCGAAACTGGAAAAGCCCATTTGAAGTTTTAGGGAGGAGAGGCTATCATGTGACGACATTATTAAAGTTCGCCCTATATAGTCTATAGTTAAATTCTCCAACTTCAACTTTTGACCATATCAATTATCAGGCTATGCATGACATACCCTTCAACTCTATGATCATGTCCCTGTTGATTGAGACCAATAAACCCACACTATAACCGTTTCAATGATTTCCTTAGGTGACTGTAAAAATGAAGGTAAACCAATTTCATTTCCATCCTAATTAATGTGCTCCAATATGCATCCGCCTGGGGAAAATGCTGGCATGAGATCTCCAAAACATTGCCATTTTGTGGAAATGATCACAATTAATCTTCTTTTAATTATGAGATTCACTTAGACTCAGCCACAGACAACATCAGACATTGCAAATCTTTTAGTGTGTACTTCACACATACAATGACCTGGACTATGGAATGTCACACCGTTCTAAATACATGTACCATTCTTTTTTCTAATGTATTCCACATTTAGTCAACTGACGCATATGATACAACACTAAAATAAAATGAATTGAATTTAACTACAGATTCTAAGCTTTACATACTATTTTATATGTATGTTTATATATAGTATACCTTATATAACATGCTAACATACTTAGCCATGTTTTATGAGAGAGAAAATAAACTGTAAAATGTACTTGCATCGCTTCACTGCCCTACATCGAGAACACTGGTCATTTGCACAGTAAAGTGTTTTACACTCATTCCGGTATTATTTTAGTCAAGTTGCCTTTAAAGTTTAATATAAGAAATAAAAGCAGACGACAATTGTTTAAAGCAGATGACGTCATTGCAGTGGAAGGATTAAAGTTTCTAACCCGTACTTGATAGTGAAATTGTTAAAACATGGCACTCAATAACAGATCACATACTTTGTTACGGAATGCAATGACTGTCTTATACCTGAACTTTGTATTTCGTTGAGCCAACATGTCACTATATTGAGTGATCAAGACTTTATGATATGGAGTTGTTTGAACTACACATTTTCGCAGATTTAGTGATATCTAGAGTAGACATATCTTTATACTGAATCCATGTGTGTAGCAGCCTCAATTGTAATTAAATAGGAATTGTAATATGCATTACAAATTTTGTTGCTATTACAATTCCGGTTGGCATAGTCAACAGGAAATGTAACAAAAATCAAGTATTATACAATTTTGTCAAGTGGATTGGATCATGACCACATTTGTCCAAAATACTCTACAGCTTTGTTATTAACAAAACACATCCTACATTCGTTTGAGATTATTCAAGAAATTGTCAGTAGAGATATATCACAAAACCTTTGTGGTTACAATTCTTGCAATTGCCGTCAACCGACTTCTAAAGAGACAACTTGTAGAGTAAGAACCTAATAAGCATTTATGCTTCCATTCTAATCCTTATTATGCTGTCAAATATGTTAATATTCATGTAATGTTTTTCCTGAATAAAATATGTTTAAACTAACTTGTAGAGTATGTTTAGACATATGTTACCTTGATCCAATCCACCTTACAAAGCTTTAGAACATTGTTTTATTTTTTTACATTTTCTGTTGACTATGTCAACTGAAATTAAAATGTCAACAGGGTTTGTAATAATTATTACAATTCCTGTTTTATTTCAATGCCTGTTGACAGTAATAACAACAGGAATTGTAACAATGATCTGAAAATGCAATGTGATTTGAAAGTGTTACAGGACAATGCGTATTTCAAAGATGTGCTCAAACATAGGATAGAAAATATGCCCCGAGCAAAAAGAACACGGTCTCACGAACACGTACAATCACTATAATGAGTCGAATGCTGGATGAGGGGCACAACAGGACACAGTTTAGAATAAATCGTTCCTGGTAGATTTTTGAATGATGTTTAAACAAAGTTTCGATGTTTTAGTGAATAATAGATTTGTAATGTGTGTCCGTATTACACGTGATCATGATCCAACCTATTTATTAAAAGTTTATAACATCTTTAATTGTATAACATTTCCTGTTGACTATGTCAACAAGATTTGTAATATCAACAGTTGTGTAATAATTATTACACTTCATGTACATGTATTAAAATTCAGGTTACATGTGTATACATACAAGTGTCGGTATAGTGCGTGGGACCGTTCTTATACAGTACATAGTTGATCAGACTATGTACAGGGTAGATCTGTCTAATATATGAAACAACATGTACACCATTCATATACATGTACGAAGTAGATTGAAAAGCACATTAAGTCTTTCAACAATAAAATTATGTATATTGTAAATTGTCTCATATGATTTCAACATGTACATATATAAGTAGAAAGATTCTTATATGGGTCGATCTAATGTTATGTTGATTAATTACAGCAATATATAGAGAAGTTTTGTCTTTATATTAAGCCTATTTGTACATACATTGTATATATAATGTGGATACTTGTTTATATGGGTTAGATTCATTAATATACTGAGTCATTCCAACCATAAATAGTGCAGAGGTATTTCTATGAGCAGTTAGCATGTACATGTAAAGAGTGGACACGTTCATATACATGTGTATGGATACGGGGATGACATAAATATCGCCCACAACATAATATGCCTCAAAGATTAGGCGAATTTTATTGAGGAAGTGTTAAACCATATACATTTAATGCCATATGATGCACGATAATGCCACACATTTGCTAATATTTTAGGTTGTTGGTTTTGTTCGTGTTTTTTTCTCTTTTGTTGTTGTTTTTTGGCAATTTGGTTTTCAATCTCTTACAAATTTGGAACACGATAGCGTGATATATAGTTGAGTCTCAATCATATGTCAAATATTAAACGAAGCTAAGACTTAGTCTAATATATCCGGTTTTTAAAGTTAAAACGTACACTTAACTTAAATACGTGGTATATTTTACTTTGCAACACTACAGTTATGTTCGAAATAAGCGAGCTCGATCTATCGTAATTCAACTGTTATAATTACGACTGATTCCTCCACTGAAAAAAACCAGTTCATCCTTATACAGTCTTGAATATGTCCCATAAGCAATACCTTCCATATCCTAGCAGATGGTAGCTTAAAAAAGGCTGAACGTAAAGTAGCCATCTGACTTCAAGACTATAATCATACTAGATTGTAAAGGGCTAAACGAGTTCGACTTACCGAAGTTCCACAGTACTCATAATGATAAAACAGTAAAACCGCTCATTTCCAAACATTTAAAACAAGGCTAATTGTATGTATAAAAGACAGGCGACAGCTAAAGCAACGTGACAGTAAAACAGAAAGCTCCTACGGGAGCTTTCTGTTTTAATGTTACCTTGCTTTAAGCAGTCTTGTGTTCTTAATCCCTTACAATTAACACAAATTTAGCGGTCGTAATAGAGGGGGTTACTGTAATATAACATACCAGATAGTTTGTTGATGTTATAAGACAGGATTAGAGTTGTCTCAAACATGTCCTTCTCTGCTGGATTTCTGTTCACTAAATCGCCAAGGCCGGTCACCAGAGGCACATTGAGGTATTCCGCCATCCGACCGGCCGTCTGCACGGCGTAAGAGCAAGCCGGGCCAATAAAGGCTCGAACATTACTCTTGTAATACAGTTCTGCCATGTTGCCGGGAGCCATGTACCGCGCCTTATAGCACCAGACACTATAGTTACTCACAATGGTTTCAAACCGGATACCATACCGCTTGTAGACATCCTCAACTCCCATGTCAATTGCTGGACCCACTCGTGGTAGGTCTGCGGGAAAGCTGGAGTTGGTCATTAGCAATACCCCGACATTAAATGTCGTGTTTTGTGGGGTTGATATGTCCATATTGAATACCAATATAAACCAAATGTTACGAAATGTTACTCCAATCATGTTAATTTGTTCTAATATGCAACACCTAGAGTATCAGCTGTTTAACCTAGAACTCCATAAATGCGACTTTGTACGCATTTAATTTATTCCTCTATTGCAGAAAATACATGCAGTTCCTCTTTGTACAGCCATCTATATGCACGATAAGAAAAGTTTTAATATCTATCCTAGCAGATAGTAGTTAAAACAGGTTGAAACTAAAGCAGAATACGCCTTAAGGCCTGCGCTTTAAGTGGTCACTTGTCTTTAAAACTAGAAACAGGCTATGTGGTAAAGGGTTAAACCAATGTGCCTAACAGAACGTCCATGACATTTGATGTATTACTCTAAAAGCACATTAAATGGCAAAATGTCATCAAATGCATCATAATCATTTATCACTTTATTGAATATTCACCTCAAAATGTCATCGACTGCATTGGCCCTTTTCTCCCTGAAACTTCAAATAGACAATTCTAATTTAGTCCAGTCCACTTTTGACTATTTAGGGTTGTTTTGTTAATGTATTGCACAATGACAAACAGTAGTTCCTCTGGTCTGGGTCTTTACAGTTTGCATTCGACAAGAGTCAATTTCTCAGGGAACACTGTTTATAAAGGACGCGTATTAATGCGTGACCAGGGTTCAAATGGTCAACCCTTTCACCGCCATATTAATTATCATATGTTTAAACCCACGTGTGTCTAGCGTCCCGTAAAAGGGACAGAGGCAAACAGTGTAGACCCTGATAAGAGTGTGCACTGTTTGCAGATAGGAATTTCAATAAAAAAACAAAACGAAAATGAAAATTTAGACCAGACACCTCATACATAAAAAGGACTAATCCAATATATAAGCATGTTAGAATACACTTGGCATAAATGGAATAATTCCGTGGTATTTGCTATTGTTAATATTGTTTTAAAGCTAGAAATCAAGCAAAATGCTTGAAGACATCGAAACTACCGTCAAACAGGTTGGATCCTGATCAGACGCCGCGTAACGCGGCGTCTGATCAGGCTCCAAACTGTTTGAAACGTCAACTGCAATCGTTCATGGTGATGAAAGGGTCAAATATGCCTCTTGTTCATTAATCACTAGAATTAATAACGCGAAAACACAAACTAATTCTCATGACACCTGATAAAACCATCACTGTGACACGAGCAAATACAGTGGATAATCTGTTATTCTTTCCCAATAAACGCGTTTACGCTAAAACTATTATTTGCAGTGCAAACAGTTTGGAGCCAGATCAGACGCCGGGTAACCCGGCGTCTGATCAGGCTCCAAACTGTTTGCCACCAAGATAAACATGAAATATCAGAATTGTCCAAAAAGTGTTCTTTTCTACGTTTTAGCGCTATGCGTTTGCGTACGTTTGCGTTTAAACGGGAAAGAATAACAGATTCTCCACTGTACGCTATGTACAGTGATGAAGACGTAGTTTGTTTCCCTGCAGTTATCTAATACGTGTGTACTTATACGGTTATTTCCGTTGCAAGCAGTTTGGAGCCAGATCAGACGCCGGTTGACCCGGCCTCTGATCAGTCTCCAAACCGGCTGTAACTCAGAAAAAAAATCGTCCGAAAATTTCAAAAGGATCATTTTTTACATTCCATTGCCTTTAGTTGCGTTTAAACGGGAAAATATAATGTCCCTCCAACTGTTAGAACTAGGTGTAACGGGCGAAGACGGTAACGCTAATTCCAAGATCTGGTTTATTTAGAACAGCTCCGCAAAATGTGCAATGCTCTTCATATTTAGAAACAGTGATGTATACATCCATGAAATTTTCAAAGTAACCAGTTCAACTAATTCTTAAATGTATTTTTTGAAAATATCATAATCATCTGCTGTTTACTTTGTAATCTATTTCCATATCTTACTAATACCAAATTGTCTACTACCACATGTTCATGTATAGTGAAGAATGACAAATTGTTTGTAAATTCCTTTGGCAATAAAATATGTTTTAACTAAATCTGTTCTTCATGTGTTTTCAAAACGCGTTTGTTGGGGAAGAATAACGCACCCTCCACTTCAGTACAGCATTTGTTTCTGAACGCCACTACAATGCTCACTGATACGTAATATCCCTCAGTGAAAGACACATGTTCCTGGAGCATCGCAAGAAAACTCAATGGAAGAAATATTCAATAATCTCTAATACTTCCAGCTCATGAAGACTCGTGGTCACTGAGTAGAGATAGATCATATGATCATTGATGCGCTTCCTCATAAAGCGTCGTCATTTCGTTGATTTGTTTACTCACATCAGCTAACTAATTGTTTAGCTGTAATCTCAGTCACTTTTAAAAATAAACCAATCAACTTAATAGGTTGTTAAGGCCTCTTTTCGTAACCATTTATTGACAAAAGAGGATAAAACATTGCCTTAAGAAATGTATACAATTACAGATAATGGTATATTAGGCGACCGTTCAATAAAGACATGGAGAAAGGACAAATTTGTCCTTTCTCCATGATAAAGAAGAGTAGATACCCCTTAAAACTGAATGATATTCAAATGACTGCTCAATCATAATGATGCAGAAAAAAAGGTAATGCGCATGACCTTTATCCTACATTCAGCTATCACATGTCCTAACCATTACCCAGGCATCACGTGATCTGGTGTATTGTCGCTTAGCACAGTTTCAACTGTACGTTGATCTAAGATATGTTCGTGGTTATCAGGGTGGGTAGATCGCTTTCTGGGTGGAGTTGTCAACAAGCCGACTGTCAACTCTTGACCCTGGGCATGGTCTTACCCGCTTACCGTGTCTTCTTTGTTGCGTTTCAAGATTAAAAGATTATCATGTTTAACATCATCTATATAGCTGACATTTCTGTACTACACTACATGTAGCATGTTTCCGATCATCAAACAACAGCGGGTAAATCGCTATTCTTTCCCGACAAACGCGTTAGGCTGCCATAAGTTGATCATAATAAATCCTAAGATTTCCCATTTGTCTATATTCCATAAGGGCAATTTTACGAATCTTACCTTTAACCACGAATGAATGTATTATTCATTCGTGCTCTAACTCTTTAATCCATAGTCTGTTTCTAGTTTTTGAAAACACGTAACTATTTTAAGCAGGTTGAAAGTAAATCAGAATGCGCATCCAGGCGCATTCTGCTTTCCTTTCAGCCTGCTCTAAGCTACTATCTGCTAAGATAAAAATCCGAAGATTTCGGTTAAAATCGGAAACATTTGCAGCCCTGACAGTGTGATTTTCAGATTTCAAGTAATTAACATGTCAACATGTAAAAATTGTCGCTAAATAAAAAAAAATCCATTTTCTAAATATATCCTTGATTCTTATCAATTCGCACCTTTCTCGTCAAAATTCGCACCTTTCTTGTCAATTCGATCCCTATTGCAAAGTGTTTCTGCTCACGATCTGATAGACTTTTAGTTAATGAATTTGCTGGACAACATGTACAATTATTTTTTCAGACTCGAAGATGTCTCTTGTACCAATCCAATGTAACTTTTTACTGATAAATTGCAAAAAATGTTTTTTTTAAACGAAACCATTCACAATTATTACTAAAAATGTTTCCGATTGAATGTAATGGACTATAGCATTAGGACTGCACTGGGGTTTTTTTAAAAATGAAAATGCCAGTTTGACCTATTTATCAATTTACCAATCGGAGGGGTCGAATTGACAAGAAAGCCTCAGGATGATCGGAGTAGCGACCTTGTTATAAACAAGTACATTTATTTTCACTTTGAATGTTTGTTACCTCTTTTCTTCGTTGACTTCTGTTAATTTCTATTCAGTTCAGAATTATATCCATTATACAGCGTTCCCTCTCTACAACGGCCCTCCCAACAACGACTCCCTCCTTACAATGACCCCTGTCTCAGATCCCCAAGCCGGAGAATTATGTATAACGCTCTTACTGCTGCAATGTCGTCTGCTTAAAATTGTCGTCTGCTGTAATTCTAAAAATTACATATAAGTTGACATTTTGATAGAATGAATATAATTATGAGTGACAAACAGCTTGAATCCAGATTCTCCAATGAGAACACAACGCCGGAGTATGCACATATAACCGGGATATTCCGTGCAACTATTCCTTTTTTATATTTTAAAGAAAGACTCTCGAAAACAATATTTTCTTGTCCTTGCCTCGGTGATTACAAAGGGCGCAGCCATTTTTGTTCCACAGCTTCAGCGTTGCTTTAACAGCAGCCGGTACGTAGAACAGCAGCCGGCGACGTTACGTCTTACCAGTGTGTATCATACCTTCCAAAATTCAGTTGCTATATCTATTAGATCTAAGATCTAAATATACATCATTAGTTGGCCCAATATTCCATAGCCTGGTTTTACGTCAGTTTCTTATGATAGTCATATACGAGCGTATATTTACATTCGCGCCATTCAAGTCCATTGAAAAAATGACGTTTAAAGAAACTCGCAACCAGATGTAGCATAAAAAGTAAAAGTAGTACTTTGTAAATGTATGTCAAACGCTTATATAAACAAGTAAATATTAGTTTAGGATAAGAAATTCTGTCTAGATAGATCTACTAAAACCGTCACTAGAGATCTTCTCTGTTAACACGAAGTAATCATTTCGTGATGTTAAAATCCAGCTGTTTTCAAAAAGAAAATACTCATTTGAATTTGATTTTGTGACTGAGTGTCATATAAAAACGAGACGTAAAGTAAAACAGTATATAAACGCGCCGTCTGAACTTTCAATTTTTTAAATGGACTTGTCCCTGTGGTTCTTTAAGATCTTATTGTAAAGAGAAACTCTGCAATCAACTTTAGATATTCTAATATATTACAGGTACTAAGAGTTAACACGACAACCTAATGTCACTTAAACGCCAAAAGGGCTCATCAGCATATGAATTTAGAATGCTGTTGAGCCCTTTTGGCTTTTAAGTGACGCTATGGTAAGCACTCATACAGGTATGCTGCTCCTGTGTTGTGGAACTACCTCCCATATGAATTTAGATCTTCAAAACTCTTATTCAGTCATTGAATGGTCTTGAGTGTAAATGTGCTTCTTGCTCCTGGGATAGATAAAAAACACAGGAAACGCATAAGAGAATATGATATGTATATCTGTTTATCCTGTATGTTTGCAATTCAGAAGTTTGCTTGCTTATAAATGTGCTTTTGAGGTTAATTATTTTTGTATCTTGTGTTGCTTGTTTAATTTATCTACCCTTTTCCCCTGTGCTGTGCTCTATGTAAATGTTGTTCTACCGTGCATGCCTTTGTGCAGTATGCTTGCTTCCATTTATTTAATCCATTCTCCCAAATTATACCTTTTTACTCCTTGGATTTTTACTTTTCCTGTTGAAACTAGTTACTTTCACAAGACTTGATCAAATACATATAGGAAATCTGTTTAGATCCTATCAGACGATAGCTTAGAGCGGACTGTAAGTAAGGCAGAATATATGCCTTAAAGGCACTTTCTGCTTTACTTTCAACCTGCTTCAGGCAATGGGGCAAAGGGTTAAATCTATAGTAGTCCGCTTAGAATACATTGTACTCCTGGTATGATAGAGGGATATTGTGTTTCATTATGGACTTGTAACAGCAAACAGTGCTGAGTCTGATGATACGCAGTGTTACTCAGTGTATTAAGTGGCCTAAACTGTTTGTAATGCGACATAAATAATATGTGTTTCTGCAAACAATGTAGATCCCAGATCAGAAGGGTGTCTATTGTGCCTGATAGGTGACTATTGTGGCGTGTCATATTATGCATGTATGTGCTATATCTGCCCTGCGTTCATTAACGAAAGCGCCTCGTGACGCCTTGCCACGGCCCGCTTACCTCAGGGCGCCCACAGGTTCACGTGCCTTTTTGTCGTTCTCCATAGTTACTCCACCTTTGTGCGCCTTGAGGTAAGCGGGCCGTGGCAACGCGCCACGAAGCGCCTTCGTGATGTTTGTGCTTTTAATCCCTACAGTGCTGGAGCCGATATATATACTCCTGCAAACAATGTAGACCCAGATCAGTGGGCTTCTGAAGGAGCACTCAGATCAGGAACTATGCAGTTTGCTATAAATGTCAGTGCTTCTAGAGAAAAATCCATTAGATACATTTGTAAAACTGTCGTTCATTTTTCCGAAAGCCCAGCAATATAGGGGTTAAACAAACTGTTTATATTGTTTGCTTTTGAAACTATACTCTCCAAGATCTTGACCAACAGACTGGTACTATGATTTTCATACAAATTTTATTGAAACAACCTTACTGTAATATAAAGTCTTAAATTAGTGCTATTGAGTGTTTCAGAACGATGGTGCATGATGCAGGTCCGTGATGTGACATCCAACTGCAACACCAATGGTTAATAAGCCCCCCTCTGTTTTAATAATGTAAAGGGTTTCTGATTTAAGTAGATTTATTTTCATCTGTGTTTAAATTGCTTTAATGTGTTATTTAACAAATGCACCTATCAGAAAATGCTAATTCATAACATCCATTTCTATTTTAATTAGTTTAAATCTGCTTGCAGATTTTATGGAAAAATAAATAAAATTTGGATTTAAATTTTTAAACTTTGTATTTTAACACGAATGAATAACGTTAATCATTCGTGATTTTAAATGACAGGATTGGCCAGCAGCTTTCTCATAGGCTAAATTATAATTTATTTACTTTACTTGTATCCACCTATATACTGTTTACACATTGACCATGTAGATCTATGTATGTTTTGTATTGTATGATTGTATGTTATGTAACGAGGTACCTGATTGTGTACAATTTGAATAAAGTATGTTCTGTTCTGTTCATTTAACGTGTGTTTGCATACACTTGTTATATAGTCGGTTATAAAAGCTCTTGGGGGCTTATAAATATGTTATTTGCACATGTATATGTCTTGCCGACTCAAAATAAAACTTATCGCATAGATCTAGTATCTTATGATATCTGAGTCTACACTGTTTCAGGGACGTATATTAAATACGTCCCTGACTGTTTGCAAACAGGATTTTCTATCATAAATAGAATGAGAATAACAAATTAGATCCAACACAACAGTTGAACTCGAAATGTAAAGTCTTCGTGAACCGCCTCTCGTAATTCCCGAAGAAAGTCGGAGTTAGCCGAGTCCCGTCGTTCGATTGCTTCTTGATTTTGGTTTGCGTTTATAGAACAAGTTCAAAATGAGTCACAGGGAATTTTTCAATTGTCAAAAACCTTTGCGTCCTTATTTTAAATTCTACAATAAAAGAGAATATAGGAAAATATCACTAGATTATCACCTGAACGAAATATAAACCCATTCTATGATAGGCCCTATTAGACTGAATTTTGAGAACATTATTATTAATCTATTCCGGAAGTTAAAATCACGTTGGACAGTATTGACGTGGAGCGAGTCGGCACAACATAAATTTCAGCAACAGAAATTACAAATTTTTACTACAAGACTACAAGAATCCATATACAAAATGCATATGTTACGGCGTGATAAGAAAGAGGAGGAAGAAGGTAATTTGTTGTGTGTCTGTATTCGTTCGGGTTTGTTTTTTGGGGATCGATCTGTGAAATATACCGCATACATTTTGGCCCACTGATAGTAAATTCGGACAAATCGTTAGTTTCGGACACCGAAAAACATATGTAAATTAGAGCACAAACACTCGCATCCGCGTTCCAGAATACTTACAGACGTTGGGAAAGAAATTAACTTCACCGTTTTGTGAAGAAAAAAACCAATATGGGGGAAATATTTTTAAAATTCTGAGTTATACGTCTCTCTGGACATCAAGATTGATGATTATGACAAGGGGCACTTTTGGTTTGACTCAGTTGGGGATTGAACTCGCAACCTCCTGCACTGCAAGCAGACGTTCTATTTTCTATTTCTATTTATTACTTCTACGCTATCAATTCTGATGATTATGAGAAGGGGCACTTTTTAGGTACACCATTGGGACAACCCGGCCGGTCACTTTATCCTGACATCGAAGAACCAGTCGTAATGCTAACCCAAAATCCTGAGCGCCAAGGAGGGAAGCCATTACTACCAATTTTCAAGTCTTTGGTTTGACCCGGCCCGGGATTGAACCCGCAACCTCCTGCACTGCTAGCGGATGCTCTACCACTGAGCTATACAGGCCACAATGCTTACATCTACATCTACATAATTAGCAACCCCAGTCAATTTTTGTATTTCAGTGATTTATAAAGTAATTATTATAAGTAAATAGCAATCACTTAGAGCTTTTAAGAACAGTTTAAATTTTTAAAATATCTTTTTTAGATCAAAAGTTATGAAAGTTTGAAATTTCGCAAAACTTCATTTTTCGGTGAAATTTTGCCTATGTAAATTCAGGTTCAGAAACGACAAGTTCGCGGACCCGACGCGAAGCAAAATTTCAAACTTTTATTCATAACTTTTGATTTAAAAGAGATACAAACATGAAACTTGGCATTCTTATTGCATTTTTGCTGAGGAATCTGTTGCTGCAATCAGTTTAATGATATCTGAACTAGGTGTTGAAGGAAAAAGGGATTTAAGTATACAAAAATTAGAAAAAATATTTCATCTCCGTGTATATGGCTCATTCATCGAACCCATTCGTATTCTCTTCCCTCATGTGGCAAGACAAAACACCTGTACAACTAGTAAGTTAGTAACCAATTAAAATATTGATATCAGGACTCCAGATAAGGGAATTAAGTATTTAAAAAGATAAATCTTTGTTTCTGCATTTAACCCTAGGGTGTCACTCTTCTAGAAGATTGTAATGAGTAGTAACACCATAGGATTTTGTGCTGAAATAAGAGAAAATGTTTGATTTGTTCATGAGTTTACTTCATCTTATCTGCAGCCCTATGATATGGAGGGTCAAATCAAAATAAATAAGGAGGATAAAAAATTAATAATAAATAAAATGTAAAAAGTGATTCAATGTGTAAGACATAAGGTTGCTAAGATATTTGTTGTCTCGGTTTCAACTTGCAAACTGATAAGACTCAGAACAGATGGAAATTGAGTATGATGATCCCTACTATATGAAAAATAATTAGCCCTTCACTCTAAGCATTTTTCTAGTCTTGAAAATAGGTGGCCACTTGGAGCGCTGTAGGTTGAAAGTAAATCAGAATGTGATTTAATTTCAGCCTGCTTCAAGATACCATCTGCTAGAATACATATATAGAAAATATTTATATACTGTAATACATATTCACGACTGTATAAATTGGAACTGGTTTCTTCAGAGCAGGAATAAATTTATTAAATGGATAAAAATGCATATCTATAGCGTAAAGGGTTTGAATTATAAATATGGCAAGCAATTGAAAATATGATACTTATTCAGATACGAATAGTGTAGATCCAGACAAAACATATAGCTAAAAATTTCGTCTACATATTTAGCCATTATAAAGGAGCATTCTGCTTTACTTTCAGACTGCTTTAAGTAGTCATCTTCTAGGATATAAGAAATATTGCTTAATATGGTGCAGATTCAAGATATATTTGTATATTGCTTTACCTTCAGTCTGTTTTGAATATTCATCTACTAGGAATACTATTCATTTTTTCCCCCCAATAGTGAACCAGATCCCAGAATATTTATTTTCATCATGTAATAATCATCAATATGATTATCATTTGGATACCTTTATAAAATAAATACAATCATGAATGCACATTCTTCTGACAATTCCAGTGGTAATTTTTTTTTAAAAAAATAATTTGTACCTGAATGAACAATGAACAAAATTAATTGAGGCCGAATGGTCATGGTTATGAACAAGACGTGGGACGAATGTACGCAACTAAAAATCATAATAATTGACGTAAATTAGCGCAGGGCTTCGCAAATTTCATAAAAAAATTATCCAGATGTATTATACTTTCATATCTTAACGTGTTTTATTTCAAATGTGCGGTATTTCTCTTATAATCAACAAAAAAATTGACTCTGATCGTCCGAAGGTGTGTCGGCATTTCGAACGAAACTTTGAATATTTCGTTTTCTTATCAAATCTTTCAAATGGGGAGAATAATCATAATTAACGGTTTAACAATTATAAAACGTCATTGTCTTTCAAGGTTTTCGTGTTCTTTTGTATTATTGTTCGAGTTTTTTGTCGATATCGCTGAAATCGGTCCCGATTTCTAGTAAACAAATATGGCGGAGATAGGTCGGAGGTCACGGCGCCTCGAATGTGCGGTGTATGAATTTTCAACAGCGGTTGCTACCGCCTAATCGTTGACCGAAATAAATATATTTGGTATCAAAACAAACGTGGAAGTCTATACTTTTCAAATATTACTTTGAAATTTAAATTTTTTATCTCGGAGCGACTGCAGACGCCGGCAACTAAAGTCACTATTTTCTCCACCTAGCGGGGTCATATGCAGATTTAAAAAAAACACCGTCGGAAACGTCATTCATTGGCCAAGCTAATCCCACCTACCTCATGAATATTAATTAGGTTTTGACATGTAGCAGATGCTATAGAGCACAGTAGGTGTCTACGGCTCGCGGTGAAAATCGGCCTCTGATCAAGGAAACGGCCAGATGGTGTTTATTGCACAATTAACTCCCGACTTAGGCCACTCGATTTTTATTAACGATTATGAAATTTATACCAAATGAAAGAAGAAAAACATAGCTCTTTAATGGTTTTTACAGTTTGAAAATTGATCTACTGTTATTGGTTTTATGGCAATTTTTTCTACACCACCCTATGAAATCAACAAATTTCGCCAATAACTGATAAGGATTATCAGTGATGATGGGGTTGCTAACATAATACGCTGAACTGTCATACTCCCTTCTGTCGATTGGCACTGTATGAACAGTGGTATGATCTCAGTGCTACTAAATAAACTAATTAGAAATTGCTCTTCCGATGCACTATATGCCATAGCTGGCCCAGCACTAGTCCATGCAGATTCAGAGCACCTAAAAAAACACTTATTTTTCATCTGGATCTATATAAACTGAAATTTATCATAAAAATTAAAATGACTGAAAATCAAAATATTGTCTGTCATCTGTTTCGGTGTGATGCACTGACCAGTGAGTTAATTTTATTGAGTCCTCTATGACAGAGTTTTGTTTTGAAAGAGGCTGGTCACTATTATTGTATAAATAAAATTTAAGGTTGAACAGCTTCAATAAGCATTAATTCAACCATTTAGCCGATCAAGACCAACTATCTTTTTAATGTATAATAATATTCCAGATAAATGGAGTTAACATACTTGCCATAGCCAAAAACTGCAAATCAGTGAAATCACCAAACTGTTTTAAAGCATACAACTGCTTATGTTGTAAGCAAGATGAAAAAACAAAAGCGGAAATCTTAGGATTGGGAGTAGATAAATAGAAACTGTACAGATTGATATATGAGTGTATATGTAATATTGTACACATATAAATTATTGAAAAGCCAGAGAGAACCGGAAGTCCAGAAACAACTGAAAATTAATAAGTCTTCCAATAACATGAAATAATATACAAATGGGCCCAACAAGCAGTTATGCTTATGCGACACTTGTGTTGCATCAGGCCTCTAGACTACATGAAGTACTACATGAAGAGTGTTGTCAATCATTTTGATGTATTTCAATATTATTAAGTTTTCATTTATAACTTTTTTTTATTTTAAAGAATTTCTAGAATTTTTATGCCATTTGTCAATGATTTTTTTTCCATTTCAGGTGGTGGAAATCCTTTCAATAACCTTGACAAAACGTCTGTGTTGCAAGAGGTAATAGTTACATACATGTATATTACTCATTTAGGGTTTATGATAAAAAAGAAGAGTTTTTATTTAATCCTTAGTACTGCTCAGAGTCGGACGATTCTAATAAGTAGTAAAAATAATCTGCTTTGATGAAAACATCTGGAGCTCTGTAAGTGTAAATCAGTACACTTGATTTCACCCTCTTGTGGCTTCTTACCGATGTGGGTTTGAATTTCCGTCTTAGCATTTCAGAACATCAGAATTTTTTTCAGGGGGGGCATTTCAGCTGGCTTGTAGAATGTCAATTTTTTTCGCCGATTTGTGCCTAGAAAAGTGTATGATTAGCTGGATGTTGGGATATGACAGAAATACTGTTAAAGGGCTGTAACAAATTAAAAATCTGGGTATTTTACGATATATTAATCATCTTCTAAACTTGTTAAGTAATAATTTGTTTTAGGATAGTGTGACCTTTAATACAGGGCTCCAGATAAGAGGGAGTTAACAGAACAAATTCAACATTTTCTCACTCATTTCAGCACCAAATCCTATGGTGCTACTACTCATTAGAAGCGTCTCTTCGAGACGCTTCTAATGAGTAGTGACACCATAGGGTTTAATCAAGAAATAAATATTTTAGTTTTTGAAATACTCCCCTTATCTGGAGCCCTGTTAATAGAATAAGAGTAGTTCCTTTGCTTTTATTTACTGGTTTGAACAAACTTATTTCAAACTATTTGTAGCATTTAAACCTTCTTATTTTACTTTTGAGCATCAATGTGAGATACAGAGCACCAGATAAGGGTAGTTTTTCAAAAACTAAAATCTTTATTTCTGAATTAAACCCTATGATTCTAATGAGTAGTAACACCATAGGATTTGGTGCTGAAATGTTAGAAATTTTTTGAAATATCTGGAGCCCTGATGATAGCTTTTGTTTTTCTTTTCTTTTCACAGGCAAGGACATTCAATGAGACTCCCATAAACCCAAGAAAATGTGCTCTGATTTTAACCAAGATTCTATACATCATAAATCAAGGAGAACATACAGTTGGAAGTACAGAGGCTACAGAAGCATTCTTTGCCATGACAAAACTGTTTCAGTCAAAAGATGTAAGAAAAATTCTATACAATAATCAGAACTCCAGATAAGGGGAGTACTTCAAAAACTAAAATCTTTATTTTTGCATAAAATCCTATGGTGTCACTACTCATAAGAATCATCTCTTCGAGACGATTCTAATGAGTTGTAACACCATAAGATTTGGTGCTGAAATGAGTGAGAAAACGATGGATTTGTTCAGTTTACTCCCTATTATCTGGAGCCCTGAATTATACAAAGATATACATCATAGATATTCATTGTAGAACACTAACTAGGCAGTGAGTACAACAAAAACAGTTCCATAAGATTTTCTTAAATTTAATTAATAACCTATCATTTTCGGCATTTCAAATGCCTTCATCAGGGTACACAAAGATATAAATTGTATAAACAGTTAATACAGGTGACTGCTTATTGTAGGAACTAGGACTAAAGTTAAACAGAAAGCTCTTAGTCCTAAATGAGCTTTCTTCTTTACATTGGTTGTGCATTAAACAGTCACCTGTTCTATAGAGGTATACATGTATGTCTTACTTCAAGAGAGTGACAGCTGATCACAATTTTATTTGACCAGGTTTATCAGGCTTTCAGAATTTCTTGTATTCAAGGCAGATGATTGACAGCTTAACCCATTACCCCATTAGGCCTTTTTACACCTTTAATTTATTCCTCTACTGATGAAAAAATTCCAAATTTATACTGCTGCAAATAAGAATCTTAAGACATATTTTCTATATTCTAGCAGATTTTACTTAGAGCAGGCTGAAAGTAAAGCAGAATGTGCCTTAAGGCACATTCTGCTTTACTTACAACCTGCTTTAAGTGGTCACCTATCTTCAGAAGTAGAAACAGGCGATGGGGTAATGGGTTAAAGCAAGATGAAAGTAAAGCTGAAAGCTCTGAAGTGGGGGAGTAGGGTAGCTGCATGTTGAGACTCCTCTGTGGATGAAAGGGGTGACTTGTTTGTATTTGTAATTACAGCCAACTCTGAGGCGTCTGATGTACATGGGAATCAAGGATATGTCAAAGATAGCCAATGATGTAATCATCGTAACTAGCAGGTAAAGACTTTGTGTATTTCTCAGGCTTTATGCCAGTTATGGTGGGCGTGTTAAGCAAATGATTCAATCAAATGTGAACACATAATGGGTATGTAATGTTCAAGGTGGTGTTAAAATAAATTCAATAATGCAGAAAGCTCATAATATTTATAGGCATTTCCTACATTATTTTCATCATGCTGTTGCATTTTATAGTCAACTGTTTTAAGATAACTCCATGTATCTTGTTATTTTAAATAATCACTAAAAGTGGTAATAGGTAAAATACTGCCTTTAACCCATTCCCCCATAAATACACCTTTTTACACCTCTAATTTATTCATCCACTTAAGAAAATAGACCCAATTTATATAGCCATGAATATACATGTATATCATAAGGAATATATTCTATTTCCTAGAAGATGGTAGCTTAAAGCAGGCTGTGGTCATCTATCTTCAAAACTAGAAACAGGCTATGGGTAAATGCATTTATTTCTTGCAAAGCTTTTCACAAGAAAAGCTGTTTTTGTACCATGCCTTCTTTGCCTTGTAAGTGTCTAGTCTATCTATTTATGTACAGTTTGATGAAGGATATGACTGGCAAAGAAGACCAGTTCCGAGGACCAGCCATCAGAGCCCTCTGTTCTATAACTGATGTAAGTGCAGTAATTTCTTTCAGAGCTCCAGACATGTGTGCGTAAACCACTAATTTCCAGTCTTTTCCGTTATGCCTCTACCAAACCCTATGTTGTGACTTCTAATTAGAATCATCATTTTTAGCAATCATACAGTTTGATGGAGGCATAAGTATAATTTGAAATACTCATCTAATCTGGAGCCCTGTTCTTTGTTTTGAAAGAAAACAAAATTATTTCAATGCAAGGATGCAGTGTGAATTTAAAAAACCCACTCCTTTTAGAGTGACAGAACATAATTTATTTTGACTTAAAAATACAGTATCTTGTCAATACAAAATAAACGATATGCACAATTGTCACGTAATCCTTGACTGGATCAACTATTTAAGAATACAGTTACTCTTTGTATCAGTATACATATGTAAGTATATTATTTGAAGATAAATTCTGCAACTACTCTTGTAACATTTCTCACTGCACAATGCAGGTCAGAAACAACACAGAAAACTCCTGGATGAGCTTTCTGCGTATTTTCTATACTTAATTGGATAAACATAATGACAACTTGTATTTTTGTTTGTAGACAACCATGCTACAGAGTATAGAACGTCACATGAAGCAGGCAATCGTAGACAAGTGTCATGCTGTCTCAAGTGCTGCTCTTGTGTCTTCTCTGGTAAGTTATTGGAGATCGGCACAGTGTGTGTGACCAGGCTCTGAGTTTGTTCTCAAGCATTTGGCCTAGGCTCAAATCTGACCAATCAAATGCTTGAGAATGACTTTAGACTCAACTCAAATGCTTTATAACCTTGGACCCAGATCTTAATTTCTCCATCTCAGAAATTACCCCTCTGACTGTATATAAAGTGCAAGCAGTAACCACACACTGATGGTGAGATATTATAAGATGACGCAGGGCAGCATGCATATCTGACATTCCAACGAACGCTAGCTGATGCTGACCAGGGCCGCAAGGCATTGAAGGAAGCATCAATATATGGCTTCCCGTGAACGTGAAACCTTCTTAGTAACAACAACAACATGCTTATCTCTTTTGATTTTAATCCCGTAATGGGCAGCTATTTCTCACCTCTCGGACAGAGGTAGCTTGAAATCTAGGGTGTGTGAGATAACCTTATCTGTCCGGACAGACAAGCCGAACACTGTTTGTTATTGCCATTGTCATGACGCCGTCATGCATGCATTAGCGCATTAAAATATCCTCCTTGACATTACAGCCAAACTCTCGCTAACGAATCTGGTTAGTAGATCTATATTCAGTTCATACGCGTTTTTAAGGTTGACGAGGTGAGAAAATAAATCTAACATCACAGTTGAATGTCAGATGGATATCCCACCCTCGGTATGAAGATATTTTAAGAACACTCGGCGGAGCCTCGTGTTCCTAAAATATCTATATACCTCGGGTTGGATATCCTTATCTGACACTAACGGTGGTGTTAGATTCACTATGTCCCATCATCCTGGTGGAAAACACTAGCGCTGCTTGATATACAGGGCTGACATAAGTTGATCTTGAAAAATCCTAAGATTTCCAAAGTTTCTATTTTTTAAGTGCGATTACTTAAGGCAGGTTGAAAGTAAAGCAGAATGGTGCATTCTGCTTAACTTTCAGCCTGCTTAAAGCTTCCATCTACTAAGATAAAAATCCAAAGACTTCGGAAAAGGAAAAAGTGAAATAATGCAAGAGTTTGGGTATATGATTATTTGCAAACAGGGAAGACCCAGATCAGAAGGCTCCTGAAGGAATTCCCTGATCAGGGTCTGCTCTGTTTGTCATCCTTTGAAATATTTTTGGAACTAGAATCCTTGAACATTTAATATAAACTGACTATTTATCCAAAATTGGAAGATTCCATTTGAAACTTCAGCATTGTAAATCTTGTAACTTTATGTTTTGTAGCATTTGAGTAAGGGGAGTCAAGATGTTACAAAGAGATGGGTGAATGAGGCGCAGGAGGCTGTGTCCAGTGACAACATCATGGTGCAGGTAAGAGATGGTAGTGTGCTGTCAGTTAGAAATGATCTCTCATTAGAAAAATGAAGTAACTAACAGATAGGAAGATGGTTAAAATTGAAAACTTATCTTGTTCTTATCAGCAACTGTATTAAAGATTACTTATTTGCCTCTTTTTGAAGGCCCCTTAACAAAAGTTTGACTGTACCTTTTATTTTATCAGAAATAGATGCACATGTTATATAAAGTTGCCGGTTCTTAGAGTCTTCTTTCAATGCTCATAGGCATTGCTCAGCCGACTTCTGACAATCAAAACATTACAATATACAAAACAAACCTGTAAAAATCTGATTTTACAATATGATTTGCCTGCCAGGGACAGTCCATTCCTCAGGAAGATTCACTATCTTGTTTGTGTACCATATGTTTGTGAGTTCGCTGTCTAGCATTGCTTCTGTCTGTGTTTTTTCAGTACCATGCTCTGGGTCTCCTGTACCACATCAGGAAACATGACCGTCTAGCAGTAACCAAACTCGTCAGCAAGTTCAGCAAGCATGCTCTCAAGTCCCCATTCGCCTACTGTCTCTTGGTAAGTCTAAAGCTTAAATTTCTGCTTCAATTTCATTAAAATGTGAAAAGTAGATACAGTTAAGCATTTCTTCATAGCTTTTTCAGCATTTAAAACAGATTGTTTTATACAGCAAGCTGAAAGTTAAGCAAGTAGTTTGAACAGGAACAGCATCTGTTGTAAGCAGTCATCTGTCAGATGCCTTTAACCCTTAGCCCGCCAAATAAATTGTCGTCTGCTATATTTCTCGTCTGCTTCAAGTTTCAAAGTTGCTCAAAATTGCTGAAAATGTTGTCCGAGCGTCAAACAGCTTGGATCCGGATGAGACGCCGAGTTACTCGGCGTCTCATCCGGATCCAAGCTGTTTGCATATGGAGCTATAGTCGTGACTGGCAGGCTAAGGGTTAAAATAATGCAATTCAAATTCTTGATTAGTTAGATTAAGGACATCAGTAGACAGCAGTCGAAATACATTTCTTCTTCAAGGTCAAATGTTAGTTTGAATTCTTATCTTAACCCTTTACCCCATAGACGCCTTTTTAAGCGTCTATTTATTCCTTCATCCAGTCAAGAGTCCTTTAGTAATCATTCATGAACAAGTACAATAGACTCTTATTTTCTTTATTCTGGCAGGCTGTAGCATAGAGCAAGATGAAAGTAAAGCATAATGCTGGACTGAAGAGCATTCTGATTTACTTTCAGCCTGCCTTAAGGCATTATCTTTTTAATTATGCCCCCAGCATCGACAGATGCGGGGCATATAGTAATCGTCCTGTCCGTCCGTCCGTCCGTCCGTCCGTGTGTGCATCCGTAACAAGGTTAAGTAGATTTTACCGTTTCGTCTAGCATTAACACCGCTTACCCAAATGCTTGGATACTTATACAGTTGTTGCCTTGGACCATTCCCTATCTACCAATATCACCAAACTTTGATTTTGACCTTGACCTTGACCTCATTTGGACTTAGAAAATTTTAAATAGGCTATTTCCTGGTTAACTAGATTTTACCGTTTCGTCTAGCATCAACACAACTGACTACAATGCTTTGATACTTATACAGTTGTTGCCTTGGACCATTACCAACTCACCAATAATACCCAAGCTCAGTTTGACCCTGACCTTGACCTAATTTGGACTTAGAAAAGATTCAGAATATATTATCAAGGATGCCACTGGGGGCATAAGCGTTTATTGAACGCGCAGTCTTGTTTAAAAGAAAACAGACAAAACTATGGAGTGAAAGGATTTGATTGCAACATTGACCTTCAGGGTTCACCCTGGCTTTAAATTTTCTTGCGCCAGCACTTGCGCCAAATGAACAAAGTTTGCGCCAAAATAATATTTTTGGAGCCAAATTTTTCGCCATTTTTTTATGTATGTTATACATACATGTGATATTTTCTTGGACCCAAATAGGGAGATTTGGTCATTTTAATAGGGAGATTGGGGTGCCAAATAGGGAGCTTTTTTCGCCACACCTTTTTCGCGATTTTTTTTAAATCAGTGAATCTAGATAAGTCTATAGACCACTAAGACAGAGACAATTTTCACCCAGAGATATACTTTTTATAATACTGACATGGGCCTATTATTCTAGCATCTAGGCTGAAAGTTAAGCAGAATACTCTTCAGGAGCATTCTGCTTCAGTAAAAGTTTAAGCCTGCTTTAAGCTAGATCTAACATCTGCTAGGATATAAGAACTATTTCTTATTGTTCTTATATATATTATTCATTCATGACTAGTAAAGGTAAACTGGAACTATATCTATTTTCTTGAGAGAATAAATGAAGTAGTTCAAATGGTCTAGATTTCTATCTATGGAGTAGATGTAAAAAGAGTAAGCAACTTAACAATCTGTTATTCATTAAATTATGCAAACAGTATGGGTCAAGATGAGACGCGCATCATCTTATATAGATACAAACTGTTTGACACTGATATTTTCTGAAAAAAAAATGCACAAAAATTAGCTCAGAGAATTGTTGCAGATGACAAAGATTGCAGACGACAAATTCTGCAGACGATATTTACTAGCGCCATAAAGTGGGTGTGGTTTTAACAACGAAATAACGCGTCTTAATTTTCTACCGCGAAAACTGATTGCAACTCAATTTTACGAGCGTAATTGGTTGTAAAACCTAACTTAATAATTATAGATTTGCACAAATCGTAAGTAACAAACAGAAGAATTTAGGTCCAATGTTTAATTTTAATTTATTGTTAGAAAACGGCGCTGGGGAATACTTTTCAGACTAACAAAATATACGTAGTTCTCGTAGCAAATGTTACGGCGCCCCGTCATTTTGTAACGGTATCATTTTCGAAGTATTTTTCTGTTACGTGAATATACAACGTTTTTTGTGGTGGAAATCAATTCATGAATGATAAATTCTGATCAGCTTTCATTATAAAATGTGTGTTTGTCCAGAACTTACGGATAATTATCTGATTTTAATCCGACCCGTATCGGCGACATAGATCTTTATCCTTCGCATCACCGCTTCTAAAAATTGTCGTTGAAAAGGTCTCCGATTCGGGGCGAACCTGTCAATCACTTTTTTTGATAACCAATTAGATCTACAACACATTAAAAGCAATCTCGGCGCGTGTGGTCAAACATTGTTTGGCAGCCTGCCATTACACATGCCGTTATCGACGATTGCGTAACGTGTTTACACGCATCAGTAGCGTTTGGTGATAGGCTAAGCGTGTGTATGGATTAGCCGAACTCTGAAGCCGATTTTTAGAGTCGGCGATAAAATAAACTGTACTATTATACGGCGACAATTCCGAAATTTCTCGGCGCCAGACTCTTTCGCCGATTCGAAATTTCTGTCGCCAGAATTATTTTTTTTGCGCAAATGGCGCCGTTGGCGATGCCCAGCGGGAACCCTGGACCTTTGGACATAGTTTAAAGCTTGTTAAATGAAGTATGTAAAATTGATTATTTCGATTGATGTAGCTGAGTGTGATTGACTCATAATTTGACTAACACACACATACTCAAAAACTAAAAAGTTCTATTATGTTTTTACAGATCAGAATTGCGAGCAAACTGATAGATGAAGAGGATGTAGGCTCGGACAGCCCAATGTTTGAGTTCATAGAGAGTTGCCTGCGCCATAAGAGTGAGATTGTCATCTATGAGGCCGCCCATGCCATGGTGAACATGAAGGGTATTACAGCCAAGGAGCTCGCCCCAGCTGTGTCAGTGCTTCAACTGTTCTGTAGTTCACCAAAACCTACCCTCAGGTTCGCTGCAGTTAGAACTCTGAACAAGGTATGGTTATTTACAGATTGGTTTTAATCCTTAACCCAATAGCCATATTCTAGTTTTGAAAATAGGTGACCACTTAAAGCGGGTTGAAAGTAAAGCAGAATGCGCCTTAAAGGCGCATTCTGCTTTACTTTTAGCCTGATTTAAGCTATCATCTGCTAAAATATAGAAAATATTTCTTATGATACATATTCATGACTGTATAAATTGGAACTTCTTTGAAAATGTTGTCTACAGTACTGTTTCTTTAGGTACTGACTAATGAGAATGAGGATTTTTAAAGGCAGGAGAATACTTAATGCTGGACAAAGGTATTGCTTTGTGCATTTCTTTGTACCACGTAACATGGCATCTTATCAGGATCCAAACTGTTTGACACTCTTTTCAATATTTCTTTAATCAAAATACCTAAACTTTAAATTTGAGAACTAAAATTATAGGCAATTGTTAAAAAAGATGACGTCATGCCGGTGATGGGATTTATTGTTGCAAGAAGTGATTAAAGTTCTAGAGGGACCAGGGGCCCGTTTCATAAAGCTTTGTAAGACAAAAACAGTCGTAAGTCAAAACTTTACATTTAATTTCTTGTTTCTCTATCTAATCCTGTCTTGTGACATCTCTTTGGAATTGTCTTTTCAAGACGATTCCAAACAGATGTCACAAGACGGGGTTAGATAGAGAAATAAATAATAATGGAGACTTTTATAATCTGACTTACGACAACATTTGTCGTACGAAGTTTTATGGAACAGGCCCCTGTATTTTAACCTTGTATTTGATAGGTTGCCATGAAGCACCCGGCAGCAGTGACAGCCTGTAACCTTGACCTGGAGAACCTAATCACAGACACTAATAGAAGTATAGCTACCCTGGCTATTACCACACTACTCAAGGTCAGTTCTGAAAGTTCTACCTTTCATAGTAAACACCCTCGATTATGGCTACTAATTTGTGTTAATGTTTAAACCTTTATTCTATAGCCTGTTTCATGTATTCAAGATAGGTGACCACTGAACGCAGGTTGAAAGTTAGCTTCCATCTGCTAAAAAATATTCTAAATAATACATATTCATGTCTATAAACTGAAACTATTTTCTTCAGTGGAGGAATGAATAAAATGCACAAAAATGAGTATCTATTGGATAAAGGGTTAGAGCAGGTTACTGCTGAAAGCATGGTGAAAGTAAAAGAGATAGCTCTAATGAGTGGTCACAATTTGGTATCTGGTGAAGTCCTAATGGCAAAAAAAATGCTTGTTCATTTTATCTTGTAGGGATCCCAGCTTTTGTTATGATGTATAATCTTTATAATTGCAGACTGGTAGTGAGAGCAGTGTAGATCGCCTGATGAAGCAGATCTCGTCCTTCATGTCAGAGATTTCAGATGAGTTCAAGATTGTCGTTGTTCAGGCCATTCAGTCTCTGTGCCTCAAGTTCCCCCGCAAGCACAATGTTCTCATGAACTTCCTCTCCTCTATGCTCCGAGATGAGGGAGGCTTTGAGTACAAGAAAGCTATCGTCGACAGCATCATCACCATTATAGAAGAGAATGCTGAAGCCAAGGAGGCTGGCCTCGCCCATCTGTGTGAGTTCATAGAGGACTGTGAACACACTGTTTTGGCCATGAGGATTCTCCACCTGTTGGGAAGAGAGGGACCAAGGACACCTACACCTTCCAAGTACATACGGTTTATCTATAACAGGGTGATTCTGGAGAATGCAGCTGTTAGGGCAGCTGCTGTGACGGCCATTGCCAAGTTTGGGGCACACTGTGACGAGCTGTTGGAAAGCTGTATTGTTCTGCTGGAGAGGTGTGAGCTGGACTCGGACGATGAGGTCAGGGACAGAGCCACCTTCTACGTGAGAGTTCTGCATGAGAAACAGAAGGCATTGAACTCCGCCTACATTCTCAATGGTATGTTTTGCAAGAATGAGGATGCAAGTGGAAATTTAATCTTTTTGATTTTTCATCCATTGCTAACTCTGACATTGACACAACTGTTATATTTTAGGTATTTTACTAACAGGTATATATAAAGAGGTCATATGCCAAGAGTGTACATGTTTACCCAGATCAGAGGGCTCCTGCAGGAGCCCTCTGATCGAGGTCTGCACTGTTATTTTAATATTATTTGCAGAAAAATGTTCTTGAATATTCATAAATGGGCAAGACTTTATCATTAGAAACTCAAATTGTCCCATTAAAAGTTTCAGAAGTCAATGAGTTACATATAAGCAGGGTTTTGCTTTATTAACTCATTGAGCCCTAGTGACGCATATATGCGTCTTTTACCAAATGTGTACATGTGAAGCAAACATGTCCTATGCAAACAGTGAAGTCCCTGATCAGAGGGCTCCTGCAGGAGCCCTCTGATCTGGGACTTCACTGTTTGGCATTTTGCAAATTATTAACAAAAACAACCCTAAATAGCCTAAAATGGACCAGCCTTTATTGCAAACTGGAATTTTCCATTAGAAGTTCCAGGGGATAATGAGTTAATAGAATCATTAAAAATGTGTAAATGTTGATATTCAATATGCCTCTGCGTTTCTTGTGTTTAGGTCTGCAGGTGTCTGTTGTTGGATTGGAGAGAGCCCTGCGCCAGTATACCCTTGAGCCCTCTGATAAGCCATTTGACATGAAGACTGTACCACTGGCCACACAGCCTATGTCAGATAATAGAAGTATGTACCAATTATTTAAAAAAAAACTTAAATCTTAATTCTAGATTAAACCCTACTGTGTCACTACTCATTAGAATCGTCTCTTTGAGTCTATTCTTTTTAGCGGTAACACCATACGATTTGGTGCTGAAATTAGTGAGAAAATGTTGGATTTGTTCAGTTTACTCCCGTTCATCTGGAGCCTTGCTCTTTATTTAATGAAATTTCCAAACTATCACATTGATAAGATTTATTTAACTCTTTGAATGCTGGATTATATGATAGTAACTCTGCAATAATTGTCATCCACTTCTACTTTTGAAAATTTCTTTTCAAAATAAGGTCGGTGTCAAACAGTTTGGATTTTAATGAGATGCTGCATAATGGAGTGTCTTATCTGGATCTAAACTGTTCACAAAAGTAATCATGATTTCCTAGTTTGCAAAGAGTTAACCCATAACCCCATAGCCTGTTTCTAGTATTGAAGATAGGTGGCCACTTAAAGCTGGTTAAAAGTAAAGCAGAATGTGCCTTAAGGCACATTCTGCTTTACTTTCAACCTGCTTTAAGCTATCATCTTCTTGAAAATAAAAATTATATCTTATGATATATATTCATAACTGTTTAA
Source organism: Gari tellinella (assembly GCA_922989275.2). Taxonomy (NCBI): domain Eukaryota; kingdom Metazoa; phylum Mollusca; class Bivalvia; order Cardiida; family Psammobiidae; genus Gari; species Gari tellinella. Next base: position 78,664,751 of record OV277858.1, read on the forward strand.
ATTAGAACTATTTTCTTCAGTGGAGAAATAAATTAAAGGTGTTAAAAGGGGTATTTATGGGGTAATGGGTTAACCAAGAAATTATTTGAATATTACAGAGGAAGGTGGTGATGTCCTTTCACAAAAGACAACAGACAAAGTGGCCACCTCCAGGCAGGATGTCTACGCAGGTAGGATTGCTTTGTAACAGGTCTGGGGCCCGTTTCATAAAACTTTAGTACGACAAAAACGGTTGTAAGTCAAAACTTTAAAATACGTTCAATTTCTGATTTCTCTATCTAATCCTGTCTTGTGACATCTCTTTGGAACCGTCTTGAAAAGACGATTACAAAAAGATGCCACAAGACAGGATTAGATGCAGAAATAAATAATAATTGAGACTTTTATAATCTGACATGACAACATTTTTTGTACGAAGTTTAATGAAACGGGTCCCTGATGCCTATAGCTGGAACACACTTAACCCATTAGCCAATACATACTTGTTTATATGAAAAATAAGAAAAAAAAATTCCCCAGGAAAGAATGCAGATTCATATCGGATAGAACCTACAAGTGAACAATTTATACCCTGCTCAGACAACTCCATCAGGTCTGATCCGGGTCTGCATTGTTTTCAAAATAGTGTCAATATACAGTTTCAGCAGGAGACGGTTTAACACAAGTTTGACTATACTTAGCAAATAGATAAACAGTTTTCATCTTGTAATTTTGATCTATGTGAATATACTGAGCCTTTGAGCCATATTTGATCGTTTCAATGGTTTCATTGTAGAGCAACTGGCTGCTGTGCCTGAGTTTGCCAACCTTGGACCACTGTTCAAGTCCTGCAGTATGCCTTTGGAGTTGACAGAATCAGAGACAGAGTATGTGGTACGCTGCATCAAACACAGCTACTGGAGATACATGGTGTTCCAGGTAAGTGCAATGACAGAACAGTAAAAAAAATGATTACGACCAAAAAAAAAGATTAATTGAGTGTATAAAAGACGAGTGAAGGCTAAAAGCAAGGTGACAGTAAAACAGAAAGCTCCTAAGGGAGCTTTCTGTTTTATTGTCACCTTACTTTAAACAGTCACCTGTTTGAAACACCTAATAATTAACACAATTTAGTGGTCGTAATAGGGAGGGTTTACTGTTCAAACTGAAGTCAAATAGTACACTTGGGAAAAGACATTCTTTCCTAATAACCTGTTTATGCTTAACCCATTACCCCATAAAAACGTCTTTTAATGCCTTTAATTAATTCCTGTACTGAAAAAAATAGTTCCAATTAATACTGTCACAACTGAAAATCATAAGAAATATTTTCTATATTCTAGCAGATAATAGCTTAAAGCAGGCTGAAAGTAAAGCAGAATGTGCCTTAAGGCACATTCTGCTTTACTTTCAACCTGCTTTAAGTGTTCACATATCTTCAAAACTAGAAACAGGCTATGGGGTAATGGGTTAAACAATTATTTCCATTGCAAAGTCATTACTTCTCCAATAGACCTTATGTTGTTACCCCTCATTAGAATAGTCTTGAAGGGTTTGGTTGAGACATAAAGGAGAAAACGCTGGAAATATTCAGTTATCACTATTGTCTGGAGCCTTTGAAGTCATTCATTTCAATCTGGTCATACAGCAAGCATTATAACCATTGTTTTTCAGTTTGACTGCACCAACACGCTGAATGATCAGGTACTGGAGAAAGTTACTGTGGCGATGGAACCCTCTGATGGTTTTGAGGTTATCAAAAATATACCATGTGCCAGCCTGCCATACGACACCCCAGGGGCTACTTACACACTGGTCAGAATGCCAGAGGATCCAACCACAGGTAAAAAATGTTGCCTTATCTGTATCACTGAAGAAATTATTACAGTCATGAACATGTACCATAAGAAATATTTTCTAAATCCTTGCAGACGGTTACTTAAAGCAGGTTGAAAGTAAAGCAGAATGCACTTTAAGGTGCATTCTACTTTTCTTTAAACCTGCTTCAAAACAGCGCTCACCTGTCTTCAAAAACCGGCTATGAAATAATAGGTTAAATTTAAGAATGGAAGTTCTATTAGTTCTGAGCTGAATCAGCCCTCTGATCAGGTTCTGCGCTGGTTCCCTATTTCAAAACATTGTGAAACACACCTCAAAAGTCAAAGTATATTTGTAATCTTAGAAAAAAGTATGAGTCAATTTTGAAATTAAAAATCATTGAACCTGTGAAGAATAGATGTGTAATTGTATATTCAACTACAGTAAAGCCTCTCTATTACAACCACTAAATTATGTTAATTATTAGGGTGTTTAGGATAGGTGACGGCTTAAAGCAAGGTGACAGTGAAACAGAAAGCTCCTTTAGGAGCTTTCTGATTTACTGTCACTTTGCTTTAAGCTGTCACCTGTCTATTACACAATCAATTAGCCTTCGTTTTAATGGTCGTAATAGTGAGGTTTTACTGTATGTTAATTGAAATTACAAGATGTATTAACCCTTAGCCCGCCAAATAAATTGTCGTCTGCTATATTTCTCGTCTGCTTCAAGTTTCAAAGTCCTTTGAAGTTGCTCAAAATTGCTGAAACTGTTGTCCGAGTGTCAAACAGCTTGGATCCGGATGAGACGCCGAGTTACTCGGCGTCTCATCCGGATTTAAGCTGTTTGCATATGGAGCTATAGTCGTGAGTGGCAGGCTAAGGGTTAAATAAATAGTAGCTGAGTGTTTAATCCTTTGAAAACAGTGTAAAACAAGATCAAGTCAAAGTAAACTTGTAATTGAAAACAAAATTGTTGGTTTGAAAATTAAGAATTTTCAAGATTAAATATCTAGAGAGTTTTATTTCCCTTTCAGTGACTGGCTCATTCAGCTGTACCCTGAAGTTTGTTGTTAAGGACTGTGACCCTAACACAGGAGAGGCTGATGATGATGGATATGATGATGAATATGTGGTAAGTGAGACAGTATTTATTGCTCCCAACTGGACAGACAGGGTCAAAGGTTATTGAGCTTTTGAGTTGAGTCTGAAGTAGTTCTCAATCATTTGATTGGTCAGATGTGAGCCAAGGCTCACATCTGACCAATCAAATGCTTGAGAATGATAATGGACTCAACTCAAAAGCTTTATAACCTTGGACCCAGACCTCACCCATAACCATTTCCTCCATAACCAGAGTTTCAAATCCTCTATCATCCAACTGTTTTTAAGACACAATACATGTACTGCTTTAATTTCAACTTACTTTAACCCTTAGCCCGCCAAATAAATTGTTGTCTGCTATATTTCTCGTCTGCTTCAAGTTTCAAAGTTCTTCAAAGTTGCTCAAAATTGCTGAAAATGTTGTCCGAGTGTCAAACAGCTTGGATCCGGATGAGACGCCGAGTTACTCGGCGTCTCATCCGGATCCAAGCTGTTTGCATATGGAGCTATAGTCATGAGTGGCAGGCTAAGGGTTAAGCTGCTACCTGTATTCAACAGCATCAGTGAATATTCATTTGTGATGCTTATGTGGAAGAAGGGGTAAATGTGTCCAAATGGGGTTATGGGGAGGAAAGGGTTAAAAGGAGGAATTATCAATGGCCTGGATAAACAGGATGACCTGATAGAGAAATACATTTTCTTTCATCCTAAGTTCTTAAACCCTTTTGTCCACGGCAATTGGTACAGATTTAAATGTGTATAAGGCAGACAACTGCTTAAAGTAAAGAAGGATGTCCCCCTTATCTTTCTTAAAGCTTCCATCTGTATGCAATACAATAACACATATTCAGGTGTCAAACTTCTGTTGAGGAGTAGTTAACTCTTTCCTCCCTGAAACTTTAAATGGACAATTCCAGTTTCCATTTTAGTCTAGTCCATTTTAGACTTTTAAGGGTTGTTTTTGTCAATGTTAGGCATTATGACAAACAGTGAAGACCCAGATCAGAGGGCTCCTTTCGGAGCCCTCTGATCTGGGTTTTCACTGTTTGCATAGGACATGTGTTCTATTCACATATACACTGTTTGAAAACCACGCCTATATGCGGGACTAGGGTTCAAAGAGTTAAGGCATTCTATGGAAAAAAAGGCCATGAAAGGAAAGTGTAGAAATTCATATGTCTACTCAAAATGGCTCTCTTTTCTTGTTTGCCGATTTACAATCCAAGGGACAAGCCATTTGGACCATAAGCAAAATAAATTCTACTAAGGGCAGGGCTAACTCATTCACCCCTGTAACTTTGAATGGAACAGATCAAGTGTCTAATTAAATCTGGTCCATTTTGACTATATAGGGATGTTAATAAGCTAAAAACAACAGGGCTCCAGATAAGGTAAGGGGAGTATTTCAAAAACTAAAATCTTAATTTCTGGCAAAATATGATTTGATACATGCACATTTACCGTCAGAAAAGACCATGAATGTATCGGTCTGTCTCTCCCGTATCCAGAACAGATTACGATGAAAATTTACTTTTTGAACTTCGAGATATTGACTTCTGCTTGAACAACCTGTAATAACATATTCAGCTACATATGTAGACAAAAAATATTCTGCAAAACGCCATCTTGCCATACTGTTTTCAATGCTTTGTGTTTATTGTAGCTATGCCCATGGCTCATGTTAGAGTTATTGCATGATAAAGATTCTTCTTCTTCAATAAACTCTATGGTGTCACTACTAAGATTATTCTAATTAGTAGTAACACCATAGGATTTGGTGCCGATATGAGTGAGAAAATGTTGGATTTGTTCATCTTACTCTCTCTTATCTGGAGTCCTGAAAAAAGAAAATATATTGCAAAATGACAAACCATGCAGACCCTGATCAGAGCACAGGTACTTGACACATACTTTATTATCTATTAAACCCCCTCCCCCCCCCCCCCTTTTTAAAAAAAAACCCCAACCTAGTCTTTACTATCGACTTAAGCTGATGCTAAAATAGACTCGATCGCCGATATTCTCTTGTGGTATCCTCGGGAAAGGATTAATTTATCAATATCTACTTTTTATTTCATCAAATTCCGTCAAATAACGCCACAGTATGTGAATTATAACGAAAATAAGCATCAAAAAGTTTTATGTCGTTTTCATGGTACATAGCAACGAATGTACATGTAGGGGTGATCTGTTATTTGTCCACAATAAACGGCCTATGCCACTGGAACTTTCACCAAATATTATAAATCATCTTTAAATGAAATATTATCAGTTTTATATAATTTACATAGAATGCAAAATTAAAAGAAACTTTACCTGTTTAATTTTGACCAATGAGATCGCTCCGTTCATTCAATTCATTCTGGTATTCAAAATGGCATTCACAATGAAATGAGTCTTTCACTTGTCAATTTCATGCCAAATTACATGTATATTTCATATAGCTGATAGTGAAGAGGGTCATGTTCCGACACAAACGCGTTTGCTCTAATGAAATTAGGTGAAAGTTCCAGCCGTAAAGGCCGTTAAATGTGCAAACCGACTAGATTACCCCTTATTTTGGGCAATAAGTTCTGTACCAAGAGAACGACATAAAACTTTTTGATGCAAATTTTCGTTATAATTCACGTACTGTGGCGTTATTTGACGGAATTTTTTAAAAAGGGGGGGGGGGGGGGGGGGTTTAATAGATCATAAAGTATGTGTCAAGTACCTGTGGATCAGAGGGCTTATTTAGGAGCCCATTGCTCTATGGCAACACTCTTAGCATATGACAAGTGTACTCTTTACAGGTACACTGTTGAGGACAAGTATGTTGGTGGCTATGGCTCAACGAGTTAACCCTTTGAACCCTAGTCCCGCATATAAGCGTGCTTTTCAAACAGAGTATGTGTGAATAATACACTTGTCATATGCAAACAGTGAAGACCCAGATCAGAGGGCTCCTTAAGGAGCCCTCTGATCAGGGTCTTTACTGTTTGTAATAATGTCAAACATTGACAAAACAACCCTTAAATATCAGAAATGGACTGGACTAAAATGGAAACGGGAATTGTTTATTCAAAGTTTCAGGGAGGAAAGAGTTAATACTCTGCTTATCTTTACTGTAGCTTGAAGACGTGGATGTTAATGTGGCAGACCATGTTCAGAAGGTGATGAAACCTAACTTTGGGGCATCCTGGGAGGAGGTTGGCCCTGGAAATGAACTAGAAGATACCTATGCTCTATCTAGCATGAAAACATTAGAAGGTGAGATGTTTTGTAGTGAAATACAATTAATCATCTATTAAGTGACCATGCAGTAGCTTGTTTCTAGTCTTGAAGACATATGAGCACTTAAATCGGGTTTAAAGTAAAGCAGAATGTGCCTCAATGCACATTCTGCTTTACTTTCAGCTTGCTTAAGCTACCATCTGCTAGGATATAGAAAATACCTACTTTGGTACATTATTATGACTATAAATTGGAACTATTTTCTTCAGTGGAGAAATAAACTAAATGTTCTAAGAGGCACTTTATGGGGGGGGGGGGGGGGGGGGGGGGGGTTAAGGAAATGTGACTACTTAATTAAGGATAAAATAAATTGTTTTAGCCTGCATTATTTAATGCAACAACCTTATTATTCTATGCATCTTCTATTGTCTGGTCACTAAATATTCTTCACTTGTGTGAGAACCAAAGTCAGATTTTAATATGACTTACCTTAAAATACATGCTTTGAAAATTCTAATTGTTCATGTGCCCTTATTTTGTGTTAAAGCTGTAAAGTTAAAAGTTTGGTCTTTTATTTTGGTCACTCATATTAGGTAAGTCCTCTTGCTAGTATGATGCAGTAAGAAAAGAAAATACTATTACATTGTATTTGTTTAAAATATTCTGTAATATTTATGCAGAACAATTATTAAATTGTCACTTGTGTTTTTTCAGATGCTGTTAAAAATATAATCCAGTACTTAGGCATGCAGCCGTGTGAAAGATCAGATAAAGTTCCTGAAGGGAAAAGCTCCCACACTGTGTTCCTGGCTGGAGTGTTTTCTGGGGGTCATGATGCTCTGGTCAGGGCTAAGCTGGCCCTTACTGCAAACGGGGTCACTATGCAACTTACGGTTCGCTCTTCAGATCCAAACGTATCTGAAATTCTTGCTGCAGCTATTGGTTAAGAGTGGATTTGACTTTAAGTATATAGGAATATTGGAGAAGGGATATGTGACAAAAAAGACTTTGCTATGAGATATATGAATTAATTGATTTTAATGAATAAACTGCTCTTGATAGAGAAATGGTAACATGTATTTCAATGTACATTTATCGGGGAATAGAACAGCTTTCATTGAAATGTGTAAATTAATATTTAATATTTAAATGATTTTTTTGCACTTACCTATTTCACCCTATGCTCCATATCCTGTTTCTTGTTTTGAAAACAGGTGACCACTTAAAAGCAGGTTGAAAGTAAAGCAGAATGCGCCTTAAGGCGCATTTTGCTTTACTTTAAGCTGCTTTAAGTTTCATCTGCTTGAATTCTTATATATATTCATGAATATATGAATTGGAACTATGATTTTCTGTGGAGGAATAAATTAAATGCGTAAAAATGAGTATTTATGGAGTAATGGGTTAACTGTTAGCCCTGAAAGTGTTAGGATGGAGTACAGATTTTTGTTTAACCCTTTCATCCACAGAAGCGCATTAGTGATCCTCTACCTATTCCTCTAGTGCAGCACCACGATTGTATATTTATTGATGGTGTAGAATGCAGGTGGTAGCTTTCAGCAAGATGAAAGTAAAGCAGAAAGCTCCTTAAGGAGCTTTCTGCTTTACTGTCATCTTGCTTTAAGCAATAATCTGCATCAAAAATCAAAAACTATCTTCGAGCTGGTACTTATAGCTATGGAGGCACACTGGCATTGGTAGTTATTGGAATAAGTGGGAGCTTCATGTAGGCCAAAAGTAATGCAGGAGCGTTTGAATATTGTTTGTCCTGCATGAAACAATCAACTGTCTAAATAAATGGTTATTTAATCACAGGTCATGTACATCCTTTGCAAACAGTGGGTCATGAACTACAAGTGTCACCGGGGGCCTCCGTGGCCTAGTGGTATAGTCACTGTGACTTACATCACTAAGCTCCTCACCGCTGTGAGTTCGAATACCAGTAGGGTCGTTCGGATTTTTCATGTGGGGAAGCCTTCCAGCTGGCTTGCGGAAGGTCGGTGGTTCTACCCAGTTGCCGATTTGTGCCTGAAACATGCATAAAGGGCTTCTGGGGTCTTCCTCCACCTGTAATTAGCTGGACGTCGCGATATGACTGAAATACTGTTGAAAGCGACGTAAAATCAAAACAAATCAAATCAAATCTACAAGTGTCACCATTAACTAGAACATCCTTTGCAGACCCAGAGAAGAAGGTCCCTTTAAGTCCTTAAGGAAGTAATGTTTTCTGTTTCTTCCCTGTTTATCATACTTTTGGGATAATCTCCATAAGCGTCATTGTCATTATCAGAAAATTGAAGTGTTCATTAATAATTCAACATTTTATGGGTTAATGTATTGGGCCTGGGTGCATGACACGTAGTTAGTGTCTACCTGTATGCTAAGTCCCTCCCCTCTTAGTTTATCTATACTGGGTATAGTAGTAAAAAAATCAATATTTAACTCTCAGAGAGGGATTTAGCATATAGGTAGGCACTAACTACGTGTCATGCACCTTGGCCCTGGTGGTAGGTTTAGCATAGGACATTGTCAGTGATGGGAGTTTACCTTGCACCCCTTTTTAAATGATCTCCCTTTCACTAAATGGCCCCCTATCTGCCAGCAGTCCATTGTACTTTACCCCTTTCCCCATCAACTTGTTTTCAGTATTGAGGACTGATGATTGATTTAAATCATTACCCCATAGCCTGTTTCTAGTATTGAAGATAGGTGATCACTTAAAGCAGTTTGAAAATAAAGCAGAATGCGCTTAAGGTGAATTCTGCTTTACTTTCAGCCTGTTGTAATGTTCCATCGGCTAATTTATTGAAATTATTTCTTATTATACATATTCATGACTGTATAAATTGGCACTATTTTCTTCAGTGGAGGAATTAATTAAATGCACTAAAAGGCGCCTCTGTAGGGGAAAGGGTTAAGCAGCCTTTAAGTAAAGCAGAATGCTCCTTCAGGAGCATTCTGCTTTACCTTGTCCTGCTTCAAGCAATAATGATGTCCCAGGAGTAATTTAAATGGGGGTATACAGTATTGTAATTGGCTTACTGTAATTTGGGAAGTTTGTGATTTTGTGTTTATTGAACTACATGTACTTGTCATGCAGACTTTGTTTGAATTTGTCAAAGGTGTAAATATTGATGAATTAAATTTTCCGAAATGGGACAATATTTCATGATTTTATTTGTTATGGACCAAAGTTCTGTTATATCCAGAGAGTAAACAGTCAAGTCGACAAATATATACCGGTAATAAGGCTCTCAAAGACTTAAGGCATAAAACATCTAAACCTAACTGCTAGCACTCGAGTTCTTTTTGTGTCACCTGCTGTAGGCAGAGGTGACACTTAGGGATCACTTTTCCGGCATCCGTCTGTCTGTCTGTCCGTCACGCTTTTTGCGTCACGCTACATAACTCCTGTTCTACTGAAGTTTTTTAGATGAAACTTCATTTATCGATAGAGCGTGACAAGTGAAAGCGTATTGCACAAGGGTTAGAACTTTTGCTACAATTATTGTAAGAGTTATTCCCCTTTTAAGCAGATTTCTTGTTATACTAAAGATTTTGAAATGAAATTTCTCTTATGGAAAGAGATTGATGAGTAAAATTGTCTTGCACAAGGTTGATAACTCTTGCAGCAATATTGTGAGAGTTATTCCCTTTTTCCATTTTCAGCATATAACTTCTGTTCTACTCATGCTTTCCAGATAAAATTTCATTTACTTAAATAATTTGATGAGTGGAAGTGTCTTGCACATGGTTCATTTCTCTTGTATCAATACCATGAGAGTTATTCCCCTTTTCTTCACTTTCTTTTGCGGCAGATTATTTCTGCTATAACATGTGTCACCTCTGCCTACTGCATGTGACACAAAAACTACATCACCTGCTATTTGGTGTGAACTTGGATCATACAGCTCAGTTTTCTTATAGGATCTGTCTTGCATGAGAAAAACAATCTTATTTTGATAGCCAATGTAATAGTTCTGATACTAGATGTTCACAGTGGATGGTTAGATATATGAATATTCAGGAGCAGAAGGATTAAGTAGCAATCTGCCTAAGTAACCCTTTATTTCATAGCCTGATTTTAGTATTGAAGATAGGTGACCACTTAAAGCAGCTAGAAAGAAATGCAGAATGCTCATTAAGACACATTCTGCTTTACTTTCAGCCTGCTTCAAGCTACCATCTGCTAGAATATAAAAGCTATTTCTTATGATACATATTTATGACTGTATAAACAGGAACTTTTTTTCAGAAGAGGAATAAATTAAATGTGTATCTACAGAGTAAAGGGATTGAAACTTTAATGGACCATTACAGTTTCAAAGTAAGTCAGGTTCATTTATAACTATTTACAGTTGATTTCTGCAATATATTGCAAATCGACAAACAGTGTAAAGCCTGATCAGGGTCTATACAGATTACATAAGACAAATGTACTTTTCATATGCACACTGTTGATAAATGAAAAGTATACTAGTCGCTAGGGTTAAATGAGTTACATTGAAACCTGGGACCGTTTCATAAAATTTCGTACGACAAAAACGTTCGTAAGTCAAATCTTTAAAATACATTAAATTTCTTATTTCTCCATCTAATCCTGTCTTGTGACATCTCTTTGGAATCGTCTTTTCAAGACGATCCCAAAAAGATGTCACAAGACAGGATTAGATGGAGAAATAAATAATAATCGAGACTTATAATCTGACTTACGACAACATTTGTCGTACAAAGTTTTATGAAACGGGCCCCAGACTTCTATTGCATTGTTATAAATTAAAAACTGGAATTACAGGCAGTAGAAAAAACATAGTAAAGCAAAAAATAGGTTTATTCTATTGCACATACATTATATAGCATATCAGTGTTGAAGATATTTACAGAGACAATAATTAAAACAGTGACTGGTCCTAATTTGGAGACTTGTAGACGCCCATGGTGATGTTGTCCTCCTTCTTAATTAAAACACTCCTGAAAGAGAAAACAAAAATGAACTCTTGCACATCCAGTGTCTTTTAACCCATTACCCCATACCCTGTTTCTAGTATTGAATATAGGTGACCACTTAAAGCAGGTCAAAAGTAAAGCAGAATGCACCTTATGCACATTCTGCTTGACGTTCAGCCTGCTTTAAGCTATTATCTGCTAGAATATAGAAAATATTTCTTATGAATTTTATTTGTAACAGTATAAATTGGAACTATTTTCTTCAGTAAAGGAACAAATTAAAGGTATAAATAGGTGTATTTATGGGGGGTATGGGTTAACCATTTTCCTGCTATAATTGTATGTTTACGCTTTTTTAGCCCATTACCCCATAGATACGCCTTTAGTTTATTCCTCCTGAAAAAAATAGTTTCAATTTATACAGTCATAAGTATGTACTGCAAGAAATAGTTTATATATACCGTAGTATGTTTTAGCTTAAACCAGGCTGAAAGTAAAGCAGAATCATAAGAATTCTAGCAGATGGAAGCTGAAAGCAGCTTTAAGTAAAGCAAAATGCGCCTTAAGGCACATTCTGCTTTACTTTCAACCTGCTTTAAATGGTCAACTATGTTTAAAACTAAAAATATTCCATGGGGTATCGGGTAAAAACAGTGTTAGACCAAGATTAGACAGCTTCTTAAAGGATCTGTCTGTTTTTGAGTGTAAATTTTCCTTCTTTTGTTAACCAATGTAATACTTTATATGGTAGATGTTCATAGTAGGCAGAGATTTTCTACATGATTGAAATTCAGCCAAAGAAGGGTTAAACGTAAAAGCCATTAAAAACATACAACTGTTGGGCAGCTGGCTAATCGTGGCCCGAGGTTATAAAGTGATTAAGAGATTGTTCTCAAACATTTGATTGGTCAGATTTGAGCAAAATCACTACTCTTGAATAACATTTATGCCTAGTATCAGGCAAATCAGATCGAAACTGAAGGAGGAATTCACCACACATTATTTTACAGACAAACCTATTTCAAGGCTAGAGGTCAAGGTCAAAGACACCTGAAATTTGTGTCTTGCACATCTACTACACATGCTGAACATTTATGCCAAGTATCGGGCAAATTGACCAATCAACAGGCTGATTCCAGTATAGTACCCCTCTCAAACTTTTTGTGGGGGTAACATAATGCATTTGTACGTCAGTCTAAGTACGTGTACTGAAATGGTTAAAATCAATAATATTTGTAACTCTGGTATTCTGGTCAGGGTTCAAATTTCTAAATCAGTACCTCATACTTTTAGATCAATGTAAATGAGGTGTTCATCTAGTAACTTATCTCCTGGAGTCAGGATATAACTGAAATACATGTACTGTTATTTAAAGCGAGTTAAACCCTATATCCACTACAACCCTATATCCACTACAACTTTTCTGTACCATATACATGCACATGTATGATGTATCAGTTGCTAAGACGTTACGCACGGTGTTGGTACCAATTTCAAGATTGCGACGACATCGCGGGTTCATTACATCGAAACAAGAAATATATTTGACGTATCGTCATGGTGTATACCTCAAAACAACCGCATTGAAAATCTCTATCCAAATACTATATTAAAATTGTAATGAAAGTCTATGCCTTTTAGCAGTATGCAATTGAAAAATGAAAACAACGTCAAAATTGCGTGTAGACGCGCAACAAAACGTGACGGCTCATAACATAAAAATCAATACACCGAATCCTATTATACAAGAAATCGTCCAATATTTTCTTAAAAGTTACCGTCTATATGTACGTATAATGACACAATGTTGTTGTAACGGTATCACATGCAGAAATCAAAACATAGTGATAGATAAATGCATGAAACTCTGTAGACACTCCGATATTGTGCAGAAAAAATAGAGGGGTGGGTTTTAGCTTTATGTTTAGTTATAAAGAATTATTAATCATTATAATAAAAAAAGCATTTTTGAATATAGTCTCAAACCATTGTTTATGGAAATATAATTGTTTTTGAAATTCTATTGTATATGCCCGAGAAATTTCTATTTTTGTAGCGTCTACAGAAATGTCCCTAAATCTAAAATGTAACGTAATTTACGTCAAATTTAAAGGTTATTAATGTTTAACGGGTACAACGCAACCGAACAGATGGGAAATCTTATTTATTATCATCGTTTTTCTAAATAGCATTTTATTTTTGTTCACAGAACTAATGCCAGTATGATGGTTAATAATCTTACCTTATACATAATTTTGTTTGTATACCGTCTACAAAAATGTCCCCAAAACGTAAAAGTGTCGGGTTCGACGTCAAATTTTGTAGGTACGACTGATACATTAGAAAAATAAGAGAGCATGCGACGGATAATTTATGATTTTATGACTATAGAAGGTGAAAAAAGATCTGGGAATTTTATCATAGCTCATTTAGATATTTTAGATAACTGTATTTGTTAACATACACGAACATGAAAAAGTAAAAAAGCCGATAGTTCGTCGTTCGTTCGTTAACGTCGTATATTTGACTGATAATTTTTATCAACCACTTACTCACTCCCACTACTTTCTCGCCCTACTGTCTGTATGTCTTTCCTCCTTTCTTGAAAAGCAGTTATAGATAGATCGACTGATAAGGTAAAGTTGTTTGTTTGTTTGTTTGTTTGTTTGTTTCTTTCTTTCTTGAAAAAGAGCTACAGATAGATCGACTGATCAGGTAAATTTTATTCTTTATTTACTTCTCTGTTTGATTCTTTGCTAGTTTATTTCTTGAAAAGCAGTTAGGCCTATATATAGTTCGACTGGTGAGGTGAACTTGTTTCTTGCTTTAATTTCCTTTTTTCGTTTTTTCTTTCTCTCTCTCTCTCTCTTTCTTTCTTTCTTTTTTCTTTCTTTTTCTTGAAAAAAATAGTTAAAGATAGACCGACTGATGAGATGAATTTGTTTATTTACCTATCTGTTTTTGTCTTTCTTTGTTTATTTCTTTCGTAAAAAACAGTTGAGGAAAGATCGATTGATAATGTGATGTTCTTCCTTTCTCTCTCTCTCTCTCTTGAAAAGCAGTAATAGATAGATCGATTGGCAACGTGAATTTGTTTGAAAATCAGATTTATTATAAAGAACTTCCCGTTAAAGAACAATGCAAACAAACACTGTTAGAAACAGAATGCAGCTGAGTAGAGTAAAAAAATAAATATAATATATACATTATAAACATGCTCGTGTTTTTTTAGTTCAGTTTATCTTCCCGTGTAATAAGCAAGTTTTGAGACGAAACACATCTAGTAAGCGACGTTTCCGTCGATTTCGACGTTTTTGACGTTACGGCAATTGGTACCGACACCGTGCCTAACGTCTAAGAGATGCATGGGTGGCTACAAAGTGACAGTTTAACCTTTCCTGTGTGGGATTCAGGGTCTGCACTGTTTGCCATAACTGAAAACAGATGACCACTGAAAGCAGATAGAAAGTAAAGCAGAATGTACCTGAGGGTGCATTCTGCTTTACTATCAACCTGCTTTAAGCTATCATCTGCTGGGACATAGAAAATATTTCCTTATGCTGCATATTCATGACTATAAATTGGAACTATTTCAACTAAATAGGTTGTTTCCAAGCTCAGGATTGGACATTCTGATTTATTTTTCATAACTCTGAGCTGTTATTTACCTGGTGTAATTTTCGGAGATCTCTCATCTCCTTCGTCAGCACTACTGGCTAGTAGGGCTGTTTTGGCGGGTCACGTGACACTTGAACTCCATTGATCCCCACATCAAATTCACCTCAGAACAAGAGGAGGATGGACAGATTCCCTTCTTAGACACATGCACACATGTAGAGGATGATGGCGCAACAAAAGTAACAGTCTACAGGAAACCAACTCATACTGACCAATATCTCAACTTCACATCCAACCACCATTTAGAACACAAAAGATCAGTAGTAAGAACATTATTTCACAGAGCCAACACATTAGTAACAACAGAAGAAGACAGGAGGAAAGAAATTGAACATGTCAAGACAGCACTACGAGCCAACAACTACCCAGAGTGGATCTTCCAACTACCAAAAAAGAAAACTCAGCAACCCAACCAGAAGGAAGTGTCAAAAGAACGGAAAGTTAATATTGGTATGCCATACATTCATGGTACCTCAGAAGTTTTGGCAAGAGTGTTTAGAAATCATGGCATCAATATGTACCACAAACCATTTAACTCAATCAAAAGTCAAGTGACAAGAGTAAAAGACCGGACAGACAAATTGAAACAATGTGGAGTCATTTACCACCTCCAATGCGAAAATTGCAAGGAAGACTACATAGGGGAAACAGCCAGAACCCTAGGAACAAGATTAAAAGAACATGTCACTAGAAACAATTCAGCCATATACGAACATTACGCGAACCGTCTCTGAACAGAGATGAGGGTCTGGACCTCCCCGCAGTTTACGCACCACTTCTCTCCAAGTCATGTGACCTGCCTACGTCACGTGACCCGCCAAAACAGCCCTACTAGCCATAGTGCTGACGAAGGAGATGAGAGATCTCTGAAAATTACACCAGGTAAATAACAGCTCAGAGTTATGAAAAACAAATCAGAATGGAACTATTTCCTTCAGTGAAGGAATAAATAAAAGCATAAAATGGTATATTTATGGCGTAATGGCTTAACCCATTACCCCATAGCCTGTGTCTTGTTTTGAAGATAGGTGACACTTTAAGCAGGTTAAGCTTTACTTTCAGCCTGCTTTAAGCTATTATTTGCTAGAATATAGAAAATATTTCTTATGATTCTTATTTGAAATGCAGTATAAATTGGAACTATTTTCTTAAATATAGAGCAATAAATCAAAGGCCTAAAAAGGCGTATTTAAGGGGTAATGGGATAACTTACCCTCCTTCCCCTTCTATACATATGACTGGACTAGGCATGTTTGGCATCAGTCTGCTGGCACTTTCTGCAATATTGGCGATGTGTCCTGAAGACTCACGTGTGGCTACACCTTTCACTAGAATAAAATCAAAATAAAATACAGTAAAACATGAATACCCGATAAATACACCTTTTTACGCCTTTAATTTATATCTACACTGAAGAAAATAGTTCCAATTAATATTGTTATAAATATGTATGATAAGAAATATTTTCTATATTCTAGCAGATAGTAGCTTAAAGCAGGCTGAAAGTAAAGCAGAATGTGCTTAAGGCACATTCTGCTTTACTTTCAACCTGCTTTAAGTGGTTACCTATTTTCAAAATTAGAAACAGGCTATGGGGTAATGGGTTAAGTGAACATGGAACTGAGAATAAAACATGCAGTTGAATGCTTAACTCTTTATTAAAAGCCTGTTTTTAGTTTTGAACAAAGGTGATCATTTAAAGCACCCTGCAAGAACTCCCAGGCCAAACATGCTTGTTTTGTGTGAGCCCGCAGACTTTCCTTAAGCATGTAGGATTTTTCGAGTAACACAAAGGAGAAAAGTGTGCTTTGCTCCCACTGAAAGGAACAAGTATGTCAAACACGCATTTTTGCTGGTCGTGAGCAGAAAACCTGTTTGTTCATGACGCATGTTGTCAGCAAGATGGATGCACTAACAGCTCTGTTGACTGTACAGAACAAGTGTAAGTTACCTGGTTTTCATCTTTGTTTGGGGTAAGTTAAGGCACAGCATGTTAAAACATTGCAAAGAGGAAATGTTGCGGTCTTGAAATTAAGCTGTTGAGACACACACACCAAACGCACTTAAGCATGCACAAGCTAGGAAGGCATGGTGCCTATGTGTTATTCTTACATCCCTTTCACATTCAAAGCTAATGCTAACGCTGTGGTCTGACGTGCGTGTAACTTGGGTGCTCCTTGCATCTGAAGCAAGGCACACTTGCATCATTTGCTTTTGTTTGGAAAATGTTGAGTTTGTTGTGCATGGTTAAAATTTGTTATACAAGCTTATATGTGGTCTTCAGGCTGGAAATTTCGCAAGAAGAATGCGAGATCATTAGTGTTTCTTGCTGTAAGGTGGAGGTACAGCTGGTTGTGACAGATGCATTAACTCTTTGAACCCTTGTCACGCATATATGCGTCATTTGCAAACAGGTACCTGTGAGGAGTACACTTGTCCTATGCAAACAGTGTAGACCCTGATCAGAGGGCTCCTTAAGGAGCCCTCTGATCAGGGTCTACATTGTTTGTCATTTTGACATATTTTGTAAAAATCAACCCTAAAGGTCAAAAATGGACTAGACTAAATTGAAAACAAGAATTGTCCATTTGAGGTATCAGGGAGGAAAGGGTTAAACAAGCAAAATAACTAACATGAAATTCAAACAGTCATAATAGGTGGGGATTTATTTATGTACTTGTAGCAATAAGATTTATTGTTTTTAGCTCGTCTGTTTCTAAGAGCTATTGTCATCACTCCTGCGTCGCCATTGTCGTTAGTTGTCGTTGTCCGAACTCTTAATATTGGCCATAACTTTAGAATTAAATGTGATACAGACTTTATATTTGGTATGTGTACCAACCTCAAGAAGCTCTTGAGCCCAGTACAACTTGGGTCATTTCTGACAAAGGTCAAGGTCATTTAGAGGTAAACAAGTGTTGCCATAACGTTTGAGCTGCATGTGATAGAAACTATATATTTCGCATGTGAACTTGGTGCAACTTAGGTCATGTCTGACAAAGGTCAAGGTCATTTAGAGGTCAAATACCCATTATAGGGTTAATTTAACTTTGGTCAAAACTCTGAGAGCCTTCATATTTGGCTTATGTACTCAATGCAAGAAGCTCTTGAGCTCAGTAAAAGCTGGGTTTTGTCCAACAAAGGTCAAGGGCATTTATAGGATAAACAAGGGCCACTATAGCCCTAAATCGCTCACCTGGTAACCATGTAACCATGTACACCGTGTGACCTAGTTTTTGACCGGGCATGACCCTCATTCTAGCTTGACCTCGATTTCAATGAGACAAACATTTTGTTCAAGTTTCATGAAGATTCAATGAATTTTGTAGTCTCTAGAGTGTTAACGAGGTTTTTCGATAATTTGACCTAGTGACCTAGTTTTTGACAAGACATAAGCCACATTTGAACTTGACCTATATTTCATTGAGGCAAACCTTTTCATCAAGTTTTATGAAGATCAAATGAAATTTGTAGTCTCTAGAGTGTTAAATAAGGTTTTTCAATGATTCGACCTAGTGACCTAGTTTTTGACTAGACATGACCCACATTTTAACTTGACCTAGATTTCATTGAGGCAAACATTTTGATGATGTTTCATGAAGATCCAATGAAATTTGTAGTCTCTAGAGTGTTATCAAGGTTTTTTGAAGATTTGACCTAGTGACCTAGTTTTTGACCGGACATGACCCACATTCGAACTTGGCCTAGACTTCATTGAGGTTATCATATTGGTGGAGTTTCATGAAGATCCAATGAAATTTGTAGCCTCTAGAGTGTTAACAAGGTTTTTCGATAATTTGACCTAGTGACCTAGTTTTTGACCGGACATGACCCACATTCGAACTTGACCTAGATTTTATTAAGGCAAACATTTTGATGAAGTTTCATGAAGATCCAATGAAATTTGTAGTCTCTAGAGTGTTAACAAGGTTTTTCGAAGATTTGACCTAGTGACCTAGTTTTTGACCAGACATGACCCACATTCGAACTTAGCCTAGACTTTACTGAGGCAATCATATTGATGAAGTTTCATGAAGATCCAATGAAATTTGTAGCCTCTAGAGTGTTAACAAGGTTTTTCGATAATTTGACCTAGTGACCTAGTTTTTGACCGGACATGACCCACATTTAAACTTGACCTAGATTTCATTGAGGCAAACATTGTGACCAAGTTTCATCAAGATCAAGATTTGAACCTGCTAGAGTGTTAACGAACAATTGTGGATGGACGGACGGACGGACGGTCCGTGCCACCGAATTGGGTTAGAGGGCCTTTTCTTTTGTTATTTTCTTTTGTTCGAATAACGGGCCATGGCCCCTTAGTGTATTGTTACGGAATGAACTCCATTGTCTTCTTTTGTTATGTTTACCGTTATCTGGCCCTCTAACCCACTTTAGTGGCGCGGACAGACGACGGACGACGGACATCCAGCGATCCTAAAAGCTCACCTTGGCACTACATGCCAGGTGAGCTAAAAAGGGTCAAATAAACATTGGCCATAACTTTTGAACTGCATGCTATAGAAACTTTTTATTTGGCATGTGTATATGAATAAAGAAGCTCTTGAGCTCAGTACAACTTGGATCATCATTCATGTCCGATTTAGGTCAAGGTCATTTAGTGGTCAAATAGTGTTAATTGAACATTGGCCATAGCTCTGAAACAACATGTGATAGAGACTTCATATTTGGCATGTGTACTTAACATCAGAAGCTCTTGAGCTCAGTACAAGTTGGGTTATATCTTACAAAGGTCAAGGTCATATAAAGGTCAAGTAGGGTCAATTTAAAATTGGCCATAACTCTGAAACATGTAATAGAGACTTTATATTTGGCATGTGTACTCAACACAAGAAGCTCTTGATTTCAGTACAAGTTTGGTAATGTCAGACAAAGGTCAAGGTCATTTACAGCCCCACAGTGAACTGACTGACAAATAGAAAGCAATAAGAATATCTCGCTGTTCTATCTTAATCTATTAGGATAACAAAACAGACAAGCGTTGGCACCTGCATGCTGTGCTCTTGTTTTGTTTTATGTTCAAATTCTCTGTGTAATAAAGATATTTCATTTTTGAGTGGGTACAGACTGACTTAACATTTTCATCAATCACCAGAAACTAAACTAGAGATATGGTTACATGTATGTCTATCAGACAAGTATGACATCGTCTAGTTGCATGAACAGTATCAAAAGACAACAAAGCTTGCCTGTGGCAAATTTACAACGGAAAAGCAGACTGAGGTCAAGGTCACAGGGGTCAAAATTTTCACATGGATGGAAAGATCTTGTCCCAAGTTTATGTGTGCTGCAAGTATGAAAGCTGAAGGTAAAGGGGTGTAGCAGTTGTGAGCACTTTTCGAAACTTAAACGCAAATTTCAAAACTTAAATGTACAGGCTGAGGTCAGGTCACTGGGGTCAACTTTTCCACAAAGGTGGAAAAGTCTTGTCCAAAGGTATATCTGTTTAGAACTATACTGAGCAAAAATAGAAACGTCCCACCCTATTACAGGGACATTTTCTTGAAAGTTATAAGGTTGATGGTAGTAAAACCTAAACAAAAATTGAAGTTCATTCATTTTTGAATCCATATCAGTTGACCTCATATTGCTGAGAAAAAAACTTTTCGAGTGATGTAGTGAAGAAGTTGGTAGGGGTCAAAATAAAAAATCTGAATAAATGTTGTTTTTTTTTAAAATGTTTAGTTGATTACTGAATTCTCATAAAAAGTCCCAAATTTTATTCAGTAAGATTAATATCGTGTACGGCCACCGTTTGCACCAATATACGCTTCATTTCTACAGCGTAACGTAACGTTTAATGAGAACGTCAGACATTCACTCTTGCTGTGAGGTCTGTGTCAAATATTGAATGCTGAATCTTAAATGTAATCAATTTGCGTAGTCTACCATCTGAATTGTTAAGTATGAATCAAGATAAAAAGAACTTGGTACCAGCCAGTTTGCTTCAATTTCAAATGACGTCGTGACGACAGATAATTTAGCCCACGGTGATGTGTCGTCCAAATTTGACCGGATTATGAGCGTCATGCTCTGATTGGTTTAGCGTTGGATTGCAAGCGATTACAAAGGTTTGTGATGACTCACCGTGTTCACCAGCCGTTCCGGTGGCTGGAAAATGACGTAGACGTTAGTGCGTTAACGTGCCGTAGTGATCAGTTCTGACGGAGGAAAAACGGGATGACCAAGGCAAAAACGATTGTGAACAGTCCCAGTCTGATGGTACCGGGTCGCAAACCTCCGTTTGGTTTCTCTATAGCAGCCGAACCAGCGGGCGACGTCAATGGCCGTCATTGCCTGATTTCTTTCAACTTCAGACGAGCGTGGCATGATGCAATAATTGAATTCATATGGGGTTTTTTCAATTTTTTTATTACCATGTGTCGTGTGTATTTTACGACGGTGACATAATTACTTTATTGAAACGCGTGTACCGTGCACGTGCAAAACGTGCAAATCATCATTCCGTTACGTTAGCGGTTTTTATCTGTGTTATTTTGTGAAAACTTTACACATGTGTAACTCCAACTAACCAGTATCCCATAAGTACATTAACTTGATGTATAACTTAAATAACGTCAGAGATATGTCTGTTCAAAATGTGGGACGTTTCTATTTTTGTTGAGTATATGAAAGCTGTTGGTCAAAGGGCATAAAAGTTGTGAACACTTTCTTGAACGGCAACGGCAATGCCGACGCCATTGACTGGGTGACAACATAGCTCTCCTTGAACTTTGGCTGGCGAGCTAAAAAATCACTTAATTCACTAATCCACAATTCTCAGAATATTTGAACCATACCAAAAGTCTAAGAATGGTAAATGTATTGTGAAAACCTCCAGTAAATATATATGGTTGTAGTTTGCAATCTGTATGAGTTACGAAGTATGTACTGTGCATATAAGTTATGTGAACAGACGGACAGGGGTAAAAAAAGTATGTCTTAATTGATCAGTGCTGGAGCATAAAAATGACCCATGAAATCATACCTCCAAGACAAAGGCCATGTTCATCTGTGCAAATTACCCCGGCTACACCAGGAACACGGAATCTGCAAGAGATAAATATAAAATTAGTGTGCCAAACTGCCATAATGATAATACAATGTATATGACAATTTCTACAAATAATCAAGGGCAAAACTGATCTGTAAATGACTTACAATATTGGGTTTACCATATCAAAACTTATTAAGCAGCTTAGCTACTATGGCGATTTATATAACTTTCATATAAGGTTTGTAATAAAACCTTTTATAACTACTTCAGATATCGAGCAGACACCGTTTGTACCTGCCAACCCAAATGGAAACAATATATGACTGTCATTCATTGATGTGTATAAAATGATTCATTGATGGTGCTAGAAGCTTGCATAAAAATTTAAAAGAAAAAAAGCTCTGCTGTGTTTTTATCTCCCTAAGTTGCTTTAGCTTACACCTTCCTTAGGCCATGAATTATGATAAAAAAGTATATCTGGTTTGTTTGTTAACGTCCGCTTCTGCTATCTATGGGCTAATTGGACGTCCCCAGAGAGAGGGGAGCAGATCTATACAGAAAACCTATGTGCCACGCCCTACTCTTATACATTGACAGTCAGTTCTCTGGCCCTTTTACATGCCCAGTGTAAAGCACTGATATATCAGACCTAAGTTTATAAAGTCTCATCCGAA
Organism: Gari tellinella; assembly: GCA_922989275.2. NCBI lineage: Eukaryota > Metazoa > Mollusca > Bivalvia > Cardiida > Psammobiidae > Gari > Gari tellinella. The sequence goes on from OV277858.1 coordinate 78,687,179, forward strand.
GAACTTGGTCAGGCGGTGGAACAAACTCACGACCCCTGGTACAGTCAATTAGGGGGTTCCGAATCTTATTTACTTCGGAATCAATGAAAGAAAACAATTGAAAAAATGCACATTTTTTTCAATATTCGTTGAAACCCTTGTTATAATTTTAAAAAGTGGTCTTTTTTAAAGAACTCGGGCAGTTATTTATTTACGACAATGCAACTTGCGCGACACTATTTTTATCGTTGACAAATGACCTTTCCCTTCACTGCCGAAAAAGCACGGAAGAAAAACATGTCTCCTTCGAAAGAAAAGACCAAAAATACGGTAAGAGAAAGCCAATGCTTTATGTTTATACACCAAAATGGTCATGAACATGTCCTTTATCAATGCCAATATTAGATTGAACAATCACCTGCCTTGGAGATTAAAAACATGTTGTTAAATCAACCGAGACGTTTATGTAGATTCGCATCACGTGGTTTCAATGGAGACTTGAATCGAGGGATGTTGTCAGAACATGTTTTCGCTGTCAAACCACTGATTGTTTGGATTTTATTTGCGAAAAGGAAAAACCAACAAAGTTTAATGACATTCCGAATAGCAATGTGTAAATTGGCACACTATTTATACTATTTCATTGAAATCTTTAGGATTTATTTTGTTGAAATAATTTACAAATCAAAATAAAGAAATGGCATAAAGAAATATCTGACCAAGTAGCCATACTGTATCAATGATTTAGACCCAAGTATGTTAGACAAAGTAGTTAGGTTGGTAATTACACCAGGTTTAATGTTTATCAAGTGAACAGTGGTTCTTTACCCTTTACTCCATGTAAGACTAAAAATTATTAACCATTTCCTCCCATAAACATCAAATGGGCAATTTTAATACAGGGCTCCAGATAAGCGGGGTACACTGAACAAATCCAATATTTTCATAAAGTCCTTTTAAGTTACTACTCATTAGAATCGTTTTGAAGAGACATTTCTAATGAGTAGTGACACATACCATATAGAGTTTAATACAGAAATAAAGATTTAAGTATTTGAAATACTCACCTTATCTAGAGCTCTGTTTAATATCTTCTGATTCACTGTGAATCAACCCATTAATGCATATGATATACAGTCTACAAAAGTAGATATTTACAAGCAGTGTAGACCCTGATCATCCTTACCAGGGTCTGATGGTCATCAGGATCTGCATAGTTTGCCATTTCATATGAAATATTCTGCTGTTTGAACCAAGACTGCTATGTTTTTAGATCACCCTTGAATGACAAGTGACATCTTCCAGCAAGCACAGGAAGTGTTTATTGCAATATCCAAGCCTAAATAATAGTAAATGTGTTAACCTGCTAAACAAACTATTACACCAATGCAATTATTACCCAGAGTTTACATATTCAGTCATACAGTATGGTGTCAATGTGTTGATACTGTAAAGTTATATTTTTAATTTATGCCCCCTGCACTAGCCTAATTAGTCAGGGTCTTATTGATATTGGTCTGTCTGTTTGTAAACAGAGAAGACACAGATAAGACAGCCCATGTTGGAGATGTCTGATCAGGGTCTACACTGTTTGCATATGAAATACCATAGATCAATACCTTCTGATATATGCAGTTCCTTATATTTTGCTATTTGTTAAAGTTCAGGTTGATAAAATATATTCAACCGGTAGTTAATTCTTTAACAAACATCATGGAGTAAACTTTAAAGAGTTAAACAAAGATTTTTGGACTATTTTAATATTTATAGCCATAACCTTAGTTTATAAACTAGATTTATTCAAAATAACTGCATAATTATAATGTAAATTTGAATCTACCTGTCTTCAAAATTAGAAACAGCTAGGCTATATCATGGAGTACTTACTTTTAAGTACTCCGTGGCTATGTATTGGGTAATGTGCTGCAGACTGAAACTAAAACAGAATACTCCTTAAGGTGCATTTTGCTTTACTTTCAAGTTTTCAACCTGCTATAACGTAAGCTACCATCTGCTAGCCTAGGGGTTGGGAAATTATTCCTATGTGGCATATTAATGACTTTATATATAAAGTGGAATTATAATAGAAGTATAGTTACTTTTAATGTGTTAAGATGTTGTCATGGGTATCTATGGAGTAATGGGTTAATCAAGTACACACGTTTAAGTTAATAATGTATTACTCCACTCAAGAAAACAATACCACTTTAAAGATAAATTAATATAAACTTTAAAGTGGAATTATTATCTTGAATGGAGTAAACTAATACATTAAATGTGTTTAACATGGGTATATAAGGACTAATGGGTTAAATAAGTATCTGAAATTTATTTTATACTAATAAAAGTCAAGAATTATGATTTTTTTTCAAATTTGCCAGTACTACCTTGGGTTTAGCTAGTAACAATTTTTGGCACTTGCATTTTTTGCAAGTGGCAAAAAGTATTAAATTTGATCCCTGTGTGTTAAATGGATCCACTTATGATGTTGTCAAGTCAGCTTGATTATATATTTTGATAAACTGTGATTTACCTGTAATTTACTTGCTGGCCATAGTTTTTATCTCAATAAGTAGTTACTGCAAAGTTTCATTTTATTTGTTACATGTTGAGACTGTTATTGGAAAAAATAAAACATTCCAATTTCTCATTCATTTTTTGATATATATTCCCCTTAATGAAATAAACCATGATACCACGCAACCGTTAAAAGTTCATGCTCTCAGACCATGCAAACAGTTGGGAAATGTCGACAGACTTCAATTTAGTGTTGTTTAGCCTTTTGCTAGTATTCTCAAAACGTTTGGAGACCACCCCAGATATGATGCTGAACTGCTGTAACTGCACCGGAAGTAACCGAAAAGGTCATGTCAGTCTAGCGTGTAAACACCGATCAAAACCGAATTATTTCTGCACATACTACAGTAGGTTGAAGAAAGGAGGAATTTATCTTTCTTTCAGGATTATTTTATTTCAGATCGCTCATCTCCTGAACAAGTGACACATAAAAATGTAATAAGTGAGTCTGAACCCAATAAACGACTGTACCGCAGTCGAGTGTGCTACCACCGGACCACGTCCGGCGGTGATAAATTATGTGCTACATATTGGTGTTTTACGCTTTGTGTTGTTCTTTTTTAACTTGTTCTTTAAAACCACACATTGACTGAAACTTTAATCGTTCATCCAAAACCATCAAAATGTTAGTGTCTGTCAAATTTTATTTCCTTGTTCACTATGTAAGATTTGATAGACAGAAGCAAACTTTCAAACAAAGTAACTCTACCTTTCAAGAAATTAATAATGGAAACTTGTACATGCACAAAAAATCTCTTAGATGAATCATGAATTTGTCAAAGTAAAATATAATGTTGCAAATGGAGTGGGTGGGGCTGTAATAGGCACGTGAGGCGTATGTCGAGTGAAGTCAATTTCCAGTAAATGACACCCTTGTCATCACATATGTTCTAACGGATCAAATAACGCTATATTATAGTCAATCTTACGTGTCATCAAGGTGTTTGTCTAAGGTCCTTTCCATGATAGTAAACTTGTCTTTTGCTAACCCAAAAACGCAAATGTGTAACTCTCACGTATTTGTAAATTTTATGCGGTAACCTATTGTCAACTTCCGTTCAAAACAAATTGCACGTGTGATTAGAAACATTTTCCCTACTTGCAAAAATGGTGAAAATTCGTGAGTTATACTTCTACAAAAATTATTTTTGCATTAATAAGATGTTTATATACATTGGCCTGCACGATGACAATATTTAATGGCAAGGAAAAATGAACCAGGCCTGAACTAGCAATGCCAAAGGATTTTTTTAAAAAAATAATTTCTGGGATATTTTGTGCTTAATGGGTAGATCTTGACCTAAACATGCATAAAAGAAACAAAAAATAATGTTAAAGTACAACACTTGAAAAAAAAAATGAAAAAAAGAAATGACCCAATCTGTGCCTCAGAATTAATTTTTTTCATTTCTCTTCAAAAAGCAACCCAAGTCTGCAATACAGTAATTAATGTGTTTTTTAACAATTTAGATATTGATATACCCCAAATAGGTATTGGGGACTATATAGGAATCTTTTTTTTTTTCATTCTGCTTATCCATCGCACCCGTCCGGCTATCTGTTCGGCCATCCGTCCATCCCAAAATTGTCCCGAGCATAATTTTTTCAAAATTTCTTTAATATGTCACGTAAGATGACACAACCTGGTGGTGTGGATATATATTGGGATAACTAAATGTTGTGTAACAGTTTCCCGGCAAATTTGACATTGACCTTGACCTCTGAACTTGATTATTGAAAAATCTTGTTAAAAGAATAATAGCTCATATACCATATCTTCCATGATGACAAAACCTAGTGTGTCCATACATCTTAAGATGGTGACGTGTTATATGGCACTTTCAGGACCTCTTGACCTTGACCTCTGACCTTAATTATTGAAAAATCATGTTAGAACCATACCTCATATACCATATCTTCTATGATGACAAAATATTGTGTGTGTATACATCTTAGTATGGTGACGTGTAACAGGTCACTTTCAGGCCCTCTTGACCTCTGACCATGATTATTGAAAAATCTGGTTCAAAGGTTAAGCATACATCATATAGCATATCTTCTATAATGACCAAACCTAGTGAGTGCATACCTCTTAAGATGGTGGAGTTACACATAACACTTTCAGGTTTGATTGACCTTGACCTCTGACCTTGATTAGCGAAAAATCCTGTTAAAAAAAACGATAACTCATATACCATATCGTTTAGACTGACAAAACCTAGTGTGTGCACACATCTTAAGATTGTGGCGTATCACATACCACTTTCAGGCCCTTTTGACCTTGACCTCTGACAATGATTAACGAAATATCTTGTTAAAAGCATAACTCATATACCATATCTTCTATGTTGACCAAACCTAGTGTGTTCATACATCTTAAGATGGTGGCGTGTCACATTCCACTATATCAACTTTTTGTTTCATCAAATTCCGTCAAATAAGTTGAAATAACGCCACAGTATGTGCATTATAATGAAAATGTGCATCAAAAAGTTTTATGTCGTTTGGGACGTCCTCACAAAGTTTGGCTTGTTTCGTTAATTGTCGGTCCAAAACAGCCCTTGCGGTTTATTTCAAATTCTTTATTTCAGCTTTATTTACTCATTTGGATAAGTTGGTGTCATTTTTAAATATGGCGGCGTTGTCAATATCATTAGCGAAAACTGTGAAACAATTAAATGACAAACTTACCCAATTATTACTGATAACACAGATTCGAGATTGTGCATGCAGAATTAAAAGAGCACCCCAGCGTGTTTACACGCGAAGGTGTGAACAATTAGCGTCAGTCTAGCGAGTCATGTAATCCGTTGATCCACGTTAGTTGACAGGTAATCGATGTTCGATACATTTGTGGTATTTTATGTTGGATTTATATGAAAAGGACTGGAAAAAAACTTCGACACAACGAGGAATTCGATACACATAACTTCGATTCATGGATGTGTTTTTACAAGTAATATATAGTGGAAAAGATCGGGACTTCCAAAAAACTTCGACACAACGGGGTATTCGATTTATCGAAGTTCGATACATAGAGGTTTAACTGTAAAACTTTTTGATGCACTTTTTTCGTCCTAATTCATGTACTGTGGTGTTATTTGACGGAATTTGATTAAATAAAAACTAGATAATTTCTCAAGCACCAGTTTAAAAGTCGATGGTTAAGACTACCTGTCGAATTGCGTTGTATATTTTGTATCTATAGAGGTAGATCTAGATCTATAGTACAATTTTTTATTTATTTTTTTGGTAATAGATCCATATGTATGGGTCAAGTACCTGTGGTTGTATACCTTGTTGTATCTATAGTAGAAGTAAAGTAAAAAAAAAAAATTTTTTTTTTTTTGGTAATAGATCTATTTGTAGGTGTCAAGTACCTGTGGTATACCTTTTATCTATAGTAGATGTATAGTAAAAAAAAATATTATTATTATTTTTGGTAATAGATCTATTTGTATGTGTCAAGTACCTGTGGTATACCTTGTATCTATAGTAGATGTAGAGTATATAGTAGAACATATTTTATTTTTATTTATTTTTTGGTAATAGGTCTAGATATGTGTCAAGTACCTGTGGGTGCGGCCATTTTGGGAGATAATTTGGGAGACAAATTATTTCCCTTGGCTGTCGAACCCCTGCATACTTTGAAACAGAATTGGAGTATGTTCACGGTCGATATCTTACTTTTTTTTGGTTGTGACATGCAAAGAAATGTTTAATTTAATATAAAATGCTATTTAAATAATCCCCAAATGTCTAATTTAAGACGCGCTTACATTTTTTATTTTTCACGTCTGTTTTTCAACAAGGAATATTTCGAATGGCCTCGTGCTAAAGGTATGTCCGGTTATTTAAATCATTCGGAATGCTATTTCTGGTGTTGAGATCCCGATCACGCTATGGATAAAGGGTGTTTAAGCGACCACAAAAATACACGTATTGTCGGGTTGGGAGCCATTGCTATATACATATTCATGAGATCCCCCGAGGCCCCGCCCACTACCGGCCTTTGGCATTGCTACCTGAACTTGAAGGGAGAAAAGTTAGTAGGGACTCGAACTTGCGGCCACAATAACCACTTCCATACTGAATATTCAACGAGATCTTATTCTTATTACTTTTCTCCATCAAGATTGATGATTATGAGAAGGGGCACTTATGAGGTGCACCAAGGACTGTACCGCCTGTATAGCTCAGTGGTAGAGCGTCTGCTTGCATTGCGGGTTCAATCCCCGGCCGGGTCAAACCCAAGACTTGAAAATTAGTAGTAATGGCTTCCCTCCTTGGCGCTCAGGATGTCGGGTTAGCATAACGGCTGGTTCATCGACTTGTTCATCGGTCTCAGGATAAAGTGACCGGCCGTGTACTGTCCCAATTGTGCACCTAAAAAGTGCCCCTTCTCATAGTCATCAGTATTGATGGAAGTAATAAATAGAAAACAAAGAGTCACTTTATCCTGATGCCAACCTACCAGTCGTAAGGCTAATTAGAAATCCTGAGCACCAAGGACTTGAAGGAGGGAACCCATCAGGGCTCAAACTTGGCTCTTGCGGACTACCGTTCCGACGCTCTACCGACTGAGCTAACCGGCTGACTACAAATTAATCTCCCTTACTGTGTTAGGTTCGGTACCGTGACATAAGGTTAAATTGGTAAAGACGAACACAGTGTCTATAACCCTTCTAATCTTTCAGTAATTCAAATAATTATCGCTGTTCGCCCATCTCGTTCTTTTCATATCTCGGCTATTTATAACTTCGGGAAACCCAGCACTTAACGCATGCGCATGATTGATAGCCAGGCTTTATACGTACCAACGCCGAATCAGCATTAGAAAAAGGGGAACCAGTCTGTTTATAATATCTAGTGACCGCAAACTGTGAATGGCGATGTAAATTAAACTCATATATCAACGTTTTCCAGTCGAGTCATCCTTCTAGCGTTTATAAACGGAAGGCTGACGAGACATTTAAGGAAGAACAGCCGAAAACAGGCTGAAAGCTAGCCCAAACCAAGTTATGAAACTCACGAAGTAATTGGGTTTTATTGCTTTATGCGAAAATGGGACGAACCATGGCATCGCTAAAATCTGTCCTAAAAATGGTAGGTTGAAATGCACATCTTTCTCGAACATAACATTATGGACGATAGTGAAAGCGTTTTTGAAATATAGTGAACTGTCTGCCGACTGTCTTCACCAAAGATAAAAAAAATCATCCATAAACATCGAACTCTGAAAGTATAACACGACCCTTTCGGCCCCTTGACAAAACGACCCAGTTACAAAGTTTCAGCTATAGTCCGTGTTTAATTAATCTGCGAACTTTGCTGTTTTGAAAGAAAATTGACTATATGGGATGGACTGCAAATAAAGACTTATTTAGAGTTAAGAATAGTAAAGGTACAGTTTATACACAAAAAGACACACACTAGTTATTATTTTTGAAACCTTATTTACATGAGTAATCTAGCACAGAATGAGATACAGAATGAAAGTTCAACAAAGTAATGTTTATGAACTTTTAAGTTTATCTTACAATTTTGATCAAAAGATGTGAAACATCAATTTGTAGATAATCGTATTGAAAAAGCCAGTTGGAACCTGGTTTTGCAAGTAGAAAATATGGGCACTTGCAAAAAAATGCAAGTGGGAAAAAATCTAAAGTTCAAGCCCTGACCCAATACTATCATATTTTTTTTTAAATTCTTTGGTTTATCTATATTCCAAATAGTCAAACCTCTGCTGGGGACATAGACCTGGGATTGAACCCACAACCTCCCGCAAGCTGACGCTCTACCACTGAGCTAATATGCAGGCTGTTTATGAGATTGTTCCCTTTCCTGATCAATTACCATTTTACATTGAATCTTGAGTTTTTTGTTTTTGTTTTGTTTGTAAACGTCTGTTTCTGCCATCTATGATCTATGGGCTAATTAGACGCCCCAGAGAAGGGAGCGGAGACAGAGAACCTGGGCGCGATGCCCTACTTTTATTTGAATCTAGTAGAAAATTTAATGTGATGCGAAAAATGTTGCCATCAAAGACGGCTATGGCGGTCAGCTTAGGTGGCAAGGAAGTATGAGCGTCTAATGTTACAGGTTTATGGCAAACAGTGCATACCTTAATCAGAAGGCCCTTTCAAGATCTGGATCTACACTGTTTGCAAATGATGTATAAACTCGTTTCCAGCACAGTAAGGGTATTTTGAGGTTAACTCTTTGCATCATATTTTGTTTTCAGTAATAAAGACAGGTGGTTGCTTAAGCAGGTAAAAGTACAGCAGAATGCTCCTGTAGGAACATTTTGATTTACTTGCAGCCTGCTTTAAGATAAAAGTGCAGACCCTGATCAGGGGGCTCCTTAAAGAGGCTTCTAAGCAGGATCCTCACTGTTGTATAAGACAAGTGTACTCTTCACAGGTACTGTTTGTAAGAAAACAGTATCTGTTGAATCAAAATGACAATTCATGAATTTAAGAATATAATGTAAGTACATGTAGGTTTATCGTAAATTAAGCTTTACATTTCAATACTCTCAAGAAAAATATCCAATTCAATATATTCAATTGAGCGATGTCAGGGCCATCCTTGCCCTTGTTTATAGATTGAAGAGTCACCAATAAGCTTCCGCTTGTCTTAAACTGTGATTGAAAAAGAAGTGTACCGTTATATTTATATATAATTTATAATAAATGCAAATTATGGAATTTTTCTTCAGACAAAAAGAGCAAAAGACAGACCACGAAGCTAAGAGCTAAAATTGTCAAGAAGGTAAGTCTGGACAATTTGTATAATCCTTTAGAAATCAAATCAGTTTGTTGCCATAATTAACATCAGTTTCTGCCAACTTGGGCTAGTAGGATATCCCAGAGAAAGAGAAGGGGATACAGAGGAACCCAGGCAATGCCCTGATGTTTTTCAAGAGAGCACACCGTGGTCCTTTTACATGCCCAATGTATAGCACTAATACATGGGACCTTGGTTTAACCCTTTACCCTATAGCCTGTTTCTAGTATTGAAGAGAGGTGACCACTTAAAGCAGGTTGAAAGTAAAGCAGAATGTGCCTTAAGGCACATTCTGCTTTACTTTCAGTCTGCTTTAAGCTTAAATCTGCTAGGATACAGAATATATAATTATTTTTTATGGTTCATATTCATGACTATAAATTGGCATTATTTGCCTAAGTAAAAGTATACATTAAAGGCATAAAAAGGCATATTTATGGAGTAATGGGTTAAAGTCTCATTCTATGAACTTGGGCCAGCGGGGGATCAAACTCACGACCCCTGGATTGACAGTCTAAAGAGTTACCACTGGACCATGGTCCATTGGTCAATCAATTCAGATCACCTTTATTAACGTGGAGCAATAATGAACAAGAATCAAATTGTAATGACTTTAACACATTCAACCCTAGCGACGAGTATAGTCGTCATTTACTCAAACAGTGTACCAGTGAGGATTACACTTGTCCTATGCAAGCCCTCTTATCAGGGTCTACACTGTTTGTCATTTTTTAAATGTATTGTTAAAATCAACCCTAAATAGTCAAAAATGGACTAGACATATTTTGAAATTGGAATTGCCCATTAAAAGTTTCAGTGGTGAATGAGTTAAAATGTCTAGTGTCTACATATTGTATTTTCAATGTTATGTTTTTAAGTGATTTCTATGCTCATTATAATGAAATTGATGGTTGTTTTTTATACGCCCGTCATCGACGGTCGTATTATGGTATACCCAGCGCTGTCCGTACGTCCGTCCGTCCGTTAACTTTTCTTGTTAGCGCTCTCTCACCTTCATTTATTTACCGATTTTGATTAAACTTCCTACAAATATTCCATACCACAATAGCTCGGACGAGTTCGCGTTTCAGACGTTGTCGGCTATTTTTAGCAGAGTTATGCCCCTTTATTGTCAAAAATGGGCATTTTAAAAAGAAACCAGAACTTTTTTTTTTTTTATTCAATTGATTTCAAATTTGATATGGTGATACACTAAATGAAGTTACTTAACATATGGTGATACACTAAATGAAGTTACTTAACATATATTACGGGTTTTTGGTTTGACTCCGTATTTTCAGAGTTATGCCCCTTCACACAATTTTTTTAACAATATATTGTTTCCTGATCATAATTATACTTACATTTTGTCTATTGTAACCAAATTTCATATTTAGCTTTCTCATCATGCAGGGAAGGCACCTGAGAATTTTGGTTCCTGTTAAATTATTTTTCTATGAGTTATGCCCCTTTACATACTTAAAATTTAAAATAAGCCACACTTATGCCGTTAACTTTTTTCTTAGCGCTCTCTCACCTTCATTTATTGACCGATTTTAATTAAACTTCCTACAAATATTCCATACCACAATAGCTCATACGAGTTCGCGTTTCAGACGTTGGCGACTATTTTTAGCAGAGTAATGTCCCTTTATTGTCAAAAATGGGCATTTTAAAAAAAAAACAGAACTTTTTTATCTTTTATTCAATTGATTTCAAATTTGATACGGTGATACAATGAATGAAGTGACTTAATATATATTACGGGTTTTTGGTTTGACTCCGTATTTTCAGAGTTATGCCCCTTCACACAATTTTTTTAACAATATATTGTTTCCTGATAATAATTTTACTTACATTTTGTCTATTGTAACCAAATTTCATATTTAGCTTTCTCATCATACAGGGAAGGCACCTGTGAATATTTTGGTTCCTGTTAAATTTCAGATGTTGGCAACTATTTTTAGCAGAGTAATGCCCCCTTTATTGTCAAAATTCCGTGATATATCCAAAGTATGTAAATACGCCCAAAGAGCATTTGTTTATGAGAAAACATTTGGTAGAAAAACTATCGTGATAGTATTGCAATAGTTTCTTGACTATCGCAATACTATCGGGATAGTACTTGAGCTATCGCAATACTACAGCATAGTCTTTTTGAGATCAATAGTCGGGCCTACACTCCGGGCGACTTTTTCCAGTCGGCCTGAGTCCGGACGACTTTGACAGCCGCTGGCCATGACGGGCGTATTTTGCCGCACTGCGGTGCTCTTGTTCGATTAGTTGCATTATATTAAGTATGACATCATTATATTCTTCAGGTAAAAGAACACCACAGGAAACAGAAGAAGGCTCTGAGGAAAAATCCTCATTTAAAAAGTAAGAACACATTATAATTGACTATATAAGGATTTTACGTATTTTTGTATCAGTTTGTACTGAGCCAATTCCAGGTTTAAACATGTAAACAAACTTTGAAATTATGAAATCAAACCTTCCAGTTTTAGTATTGGAGATACTAGTTAACCCCTATGCTATTTCTAGTTTTGAGGATAGGTGCTCACTTAAAGCAGGTAGAAAGTAAAGCAGGATGCACCTTTTAAAAGATGCATTCTGCTCTACTTTCAGCCTACTTTAAGCTATTATCTGCTAGAATATAGAAAATATTTCTTATGATTCTTATTCGTAAGTCGTGACAGTATAAATTGGAACTATTTTCTTCAGTAGAGGATTGAATTAAGGGTGTAAAAAGGCATACTTATGGAGTAATGGGTTAATAAAACAATGGAGGAAAGGGTTAAGCAGCTGGAAAGTAGTACAATCACAGGGCTCCAGATAAAAGGGAGTAAACTGAACAAATCCAACATTTTGTCACTAATTTCAGCACCAAAATCATATGGTGCTACTACTCATTAGAATTGTCTCGAAGAGGATATGTGGATATGTAACACCATAGGGTTTAATGCATAAATAAAGATTTTATATCTTGAAATACTAGATAATTATCTGGAGACTTGCTGAATCATTTAACTCGTTATTCAATAAATACAATTTTTAAATCCCACTTTATACAGTCATAAATATGCACAATAAGAAATACATTTTCTATATCCTAGGATATGGTTGCTCGAAGAAGAATAAAAGTATAGCAGAATGTGCCTTAACCCATTACCCCATGGCCAGTTTCTAGTTTAAAAGATGGGTGACCACTTAAAGCAGGTTGAAAGTAAAGCATTCTACTTCACTTTCAGTCTGCTTTAAGCTACCATCTACTAGGATGCAGAAAATATTTCTTATGGTGCATAATTATGTATGACTGTATAAAGTAGAACTATTTTCTTTAGTGGAGGAATGAATTAAAGGCGTCAAAGTGTGGTAATGGGTTAAGTCTATGGAATAAAGGTTTAACAGGGTGTAACTTTGTAAAGGATGTAAAAGAGGTTTCCTTGAACAGTTTACTGTAAAAAAAAGTTGCCAGAGATTGCTTTACATACAAAGAGATTTCTTTTGTAGAAAAGCGAAAAGATCCAGGCATTCCAAATAGCTTACCATTCAAAGAGACCATATTGAAAGAAGCTGAAGACAGAAAACAAAAGGTAAGGCTAACACAAGCGATTCATTTGATGAGTCACTAACCACTAGCAAGGTTTCAGATAAGGGGAGTATTTCACAAAATAAAATTTTAATTTCTGCAATAAACCCTATTCTAATGAGTAGTGACAGCATAGGATTTTGTGCTGAAATAAGTGACAAAAAAATTGGATTTGTTTAGTTTACTCCCTCTTGTCTGGAACGTTGATCAAGTGTTTTTACTGGGCTCTTTTGGGGTTGAAATTCAGCTATTTGCCTATTAGTCTATATCTGAAAAGTAAATAATTTCCCCATTATGACATTCTGTAATAAATACACATATCAAAGACATGCTTTAAGTGATCACCTGTGTTGAAAAAAATAGAAACAAGTTGGATTTTGGTTAAGGGGCCTGCCAGTGTTCTAGTATATTAGAATGCTGTATGTCCTTCAGCTTTGAATCATTAATTGTTATTCTTATTTGTTGCATCATGTGCATATCAATTACAAAATACAGCTCTGACTTACAGATTGAAGAAGAAAGACAGAAACAAAAAGAGAGAAGAAAGAAAGACCGTCAGAAAGTTGTGGATAAAAGGAGAAGTTTAGAAGGTCTTGTTCAAGATGCACAAAAAAGAACCACAGATTTTGACAGAAAGGTATGTATTTCAATTCTATAAGTGTTTCTAAGAAACAGTGTACCTGGTCTTTGCCAACAGTGTAGACCCTGATCAGAGGGCTCCTTAAGGAGCCCTCTGATCTTGGTTTGCACTGTTTGTCATTTTGAAATGTATTGTATTACAGTAAAATTCAACACTAAATTGACACGACTTTATAAGAAACTGGAATTACCCGTTTAAAGTTTCAGGGTGAATGAGTTGTCAGCCGTTCTTTGAAGAAATATGGAGATAAAAAAATATAAGTTGTTCTCTTGCCCTTGATTGTCAATATATGTATAGTAATCCATTGACTCAGAGAAATTTTTTCATACCTTGAATTTTTCGCCTTCTCGCAAAGCCTTCATCACAAACTGTTTTAATATTATCAGGAGAATTTGATAAATTATGAGACAAAAGGCTTTGATATAAATATACATGTATACAAATAATTAGCTACAACAGATATTTGAGTTAAAATGTATTGAATCTGTTATGATATACACAATGTAATAAGCTTATACATATGACTATATTTAACTCATTGAACTCTATTGCCACGTTTGTTTTTCTTTTACAAATTGTACATTGTTGTATGCTAACAGTGTAGACTTTGATAAAACACTGTTTGTCATTTTGCAATATTTAAAAAAAAATACCTGAATAGTCAAAACTGGACTAGACTTAATTGGAAATTGGGACTGTCCATTAGAAGCTTCAGGGTCCAAGGTTATAAAGCTTTTAAGTGGAGTTTAAAGTCGTTCTCAAGCATTTATTGGTCAGATTTGAGCCTAGGCTCAATTCTGATCAATCAAATGCTTGAGAACACACTCAGACTCAGCTCAAACGCTTTATAACCTTGGACACAGGGATGAATGAGTTACGGTCTTGTTTATTTCAGAAAGCTAATGTTAAACAGACTGAGCCAGGTTATAAAGGTGGTAAACAGGTGGAAACATCATTGAAGGCTTTCTACAAGGAATTCAGAAAGGTATTACATCCTATGGTATAAAGTGTTTTCAAAGATACCGTACACATTTACCATGCAGCCACGCTATTTTTGTAAAATAATAATTTCAGTGTTTAACCCTTTTTCCCGTAGCTTGTTTTCTATTTTTTATGCCCCTGCACGACTTAGTCGGGACTTATGTCATGTAGAGGTCATTTAGAGGTAAAGTAGGCTGAGTTTAACATTGGCCATACTTTTGGAGCTTCTGGTACATGTGATAGAGACTTCATAATTATTTGGCATGTGTACTCTGCTAAAGAAGCTCTTAAGTTCAATACAAATTGGGTCATGGTCATTTAGAGATTATAATCATATCAAGGGGTATAGTGCTTCGCAATCACATCTTGTTAGGACAAGTAGTTGCTTGAAGTGGGCTGAAATAAAGCATAAATCATATAAAAGAACTCTCTGCTTTACTTTTCAATCTGCTTCAAATATTTACCTATCTAATCAGGATGAGGAAAACTTTTTATGAAAAGGTATCTCTATGAGTAATAACTGAATGCCCTAAAAGACACCCCTGCATGCTGTGTAATTTTTTCATCTGTAAAAATTGCTGTCTGAAACTGTTCTAAAAAGTAAAATTTTCTAATCTTCAAAACAGGGTGAGCGTGTTATACAGTTTGGATCCTGATGAATGCTGGGTTATATAGCATCTCATCTGGATCCTAACTGTTTGCAAAGCAATCACTGTGGCACATATCTGCCGCTAGCATGGTAAGTGTTATAGCAAGAAAAGATGAAGCTGAAAGTCAAATCAAATTGTTTAACAAAGAGTAAATGACTGACAAAGGCATCACAACTAAAGATAGCAATGAAAATCTATTACTGTTTTATTTGTCAAAATGAGCTTACTGATCACAACACTTAGTCCAATGTGCAGCAAAATTACACCGTGGAAAATCGTATCAATAACTTGGATATTTGGTACTACATGGCAGAAAAAAACCTTAATACATGTAGTCATAAATGAACTACAGTGCTCCCTCCCTACAACGGTCCTCCCAATAACGACTCCCTGCTTACAACAACCCTTGCCGCAGTTCCATTAGCAGGACAATTATGTCCAACCTATTTACGGCTGCAATAGTGTTTGCTTAGAATTGTCGTCTGCTGTTTTTCTCAAAATTTCATATAAAACATTTCGACAGGGAAAGAAAATAATGATTGTGACAAACAGCTTGAATCCAGATCAGACCCCGCATTACGCAGTGTCTGATCTGGATTCAAGCTGTTTGCAAATGTAAGCAAATTTCCCTTCCTATAATGACTCCCTCCGAACAACACACACAATCTGTGTCTCCCATTGGGTGTCGTTGTAGAGTGGGAATGCTGTAGATTTAATTGGAAACAGGAGTTTTCTTTTAACACATTTAATGCTAGCAACTAGTATACTCATATTTTACTGACCGTGTACCTATAAAAAGTACACTTGTCCTATGCAAACTGTAGACATTGTTCAGAGGGCTTCTAAAGGCGTCCTCGGATTAGGGTCTGCACTGTTTGACAATTTGAAATACATGTATGTTGTAAAAATCAACCCTAAATAGTCATAAACTTTGTTGGAAATACATGTACATGTATCTATTAAAAGTTTCAGAGTTGAATAAGTTGATGACTTTGGTTTATTTATATTTGGTAATATATATTGCAGAAGAAAAAAAATAGTCATAAAATGACTCCTTGAATTTTCCATTGAAAGTTACAGAGGTGAATGAGTTAACAGGAATTTTCAGCAATCAAAAATTATTATTTGGTCCCAAGGTTATAGCCTTTGGGGTGAATCTAAAATCATTCTCATTCTTTAGATGGTTCAGATTTGGGCAGAAATGAGTCAGAGATCATTTTCAAGCTTGTGATTGGTCAGATTTGATGCTCAAATCTGACCAATCAAAAGCTTGAGAATGATTTTAGACTCATTTCAAATGGTTTATAACCTTTGGCCCTTGTTTGATTGCCAGGTTGTTGAAGCAGCAGATGTAGTCCTGGAAGTGTTGGACGCCAGAGATCCTCTTGGTTCTCGCTGTAAGGAAATGGAAGAGGCAATATTGAGTAGTGGCTCCAACAAACGACTTGTCCTTATCCTTAATAAAGTTGGTAAGCCTTCAGTGCTTTTTATTTGCTCAAAATATGTAAAAGATAGCTAAGGTTATATTTTAGAATTCAATATTTGGTCGAGTACTTTTGTGTTTGTTTTTGTAATTCAAAGAAGTAATATATTTGAATTTGAGCTTGCCTATAATTATGTGATGTAAATGGGCACTTTTGTGGTTACATCACAGTTGGTTGAGGCTTTGATGCATGTATTAAGATATTTTTTCTATGGATAGACAATATGTAAGAAATGTGTGCAATGGGCAAACTATTCTGTTCTCCAACAGTTACTGTTCTTAACTCTTTCAACACCATGGACCTATTTAAAATGTACTCATTACGTTTACAAACAGTGTAGACCATGATCAGAGGGCTCCTAAAGGAGCCCTCTGATCAGGGTCTGCACTGTTGGCTAGTTCGACTAGTATTTATTGAACTACCTAGAAATCCAAATAGACTGGTCCATGATTTGGTAACTAAAATGATACACAAGGAAACCTATTAACCCAGAGAAGTTGAAAGAGTTAATGTCAATTATACAGCAAACATTCTCACCTTATTTTTCAGATCTTGTACCTAGAGAAAATGTTGAAGCCTGGTTAAAATACTTGAAGAATGAATTTCCAGTAGTGGCTTTTAAAGCATCAACTCAAACACAAAATGACAATTTGGTAAGTACATGATTGTAATATTAAACTTGTAATATTAAACAAGTTCTGAATAAAGAGAGATCTTTTGAAAGCAAAGCAAACTTTGAAATTTGAAATTGGCATACTCAGTTTGATTGAGTCTGTTAATGAGCAATACTGAAAAATGCAACATTTCTCAAAGCTCCTAGCACCGGCTTTTAACCCTTTCCTCCCTGAAACTTCAAATGAAAAATTCTAGTTTTCAATTTAGTCTAGTCAATTTTTGACTTTTTAGGGTTGATTTTTAAAATATATGTCAAAATGATAAACAGTGTAGATCTGATCAGGGTCAACACTGTTTGCACAGGACAAGTGTACTCATCACAGGTACACTGTTTGCAAATGATGCATATATACCTGACTAGGGTTCAAAGAGTTTTTAAGTGGAATTCAATCTTCAACTATAAATGCACTGAAATCAAGGATAAGTTTAACAACACTGAGAATGAAGTATGGGGTGACTTTTTAAGGCCACCACACAAACACCTAACATCTGCTGTTATGAAGTAATAAGTTCTGAATAAGGAGAGATCCCTGGAAAGCATTTGAAAAAATGGCAAATATGGAAAATTGCAGACGGACACAAAAGATACAGTTCTACTGCTTCTCAGGGACTTTGCCTGGTAGTTTTACATTTAAAATATCAACAGTCTCTTCTGGAAAGCTTTGTCCAGTAATTAACAACTGTTACTTAGGAAAGTACATGTAGTTGATTTATTCTGGGCCAAAATTCCATCACTTTACCTAATATTTTGTTTTGAAAGTTTTTAATGTATTGATTGCTCCTTGTTTAATTTATGGAATGACTGTTTTTCATTGCTGTGGGTTCAAATCCCGGTCTTGGCACCTTGGACTTTTCATATGGGGAAGCCTTCCAGCTGGCTGGCCGAAGGTCAGTGATTCTACCAAGTTTGCTGACTTGTGCCTAAGAAGGTGTATGAAAACCATGTGGAGTTTTCCGCCACCTGTATTTAGCTGGATGTCAGAATATGACTGAAATACTGTCAAAGCGAAATAAACTCAAATCCATAAAATCAACAGCCTTTAGAAAAGTTTTAAGATGCATATTAAAGTTTTAAGATGCATACTACAATATTAATCTGATAGCTTTAATGCTTGGTTGTACTTTGTACTGTTGAAGTTGATATTAAATATTGCAGGGCCACAGTAAAGTTAAGATAGCACTAGCTAATGAAGACTTGCTGAAGTCCAGTCCTTGTCTTGGTGCAGATGTACTCATGAAGCTGCTTGCCAACTACTGCAGGAATAAGGATATAAAGACTGTGATACGTGTTGGTGTAGTAGGTAAGAGGATGATATGGTTTACTTTCTGCCTGCTTTAAACAACCATCTGTCTTCAGTACTTAAAATTAACGAATTTTGGCCAAACTTTGTATGTAGCTAGCTTACATAAAGACCTAGCTTGGGATTGTATTTGGGTGTCAATGGTTCAAAGTCACTGTTACTTAAAATAGAAAAACAGTTTCCTGTCAATAACTTCATATTAGATAGGCCAATTTTGACTAAACATTTGAAAATGTAAAATTTAATCTATGAAAAATGAAACTTTCTTTGATTGAGGGACTATAACAAAATATGGGGACACATACATTCTTTGCAGAGGAAAATACAGTGGTAAATACGCTATTCCTACCCACTTTACGCGTTTCTTACGCTTTAATTATCCGTTTCGTTAGATGTGTTTCCTAGCCCTTTCTTTACGTGTTTAAAAAAGCCCGGATGAAAGGGTCATCACTTAGCCAACGGACCCCTTAGCCGAGACTGCATTGGTATAATCGTTTATTAACGCGTTTAAATGTGTTAAAATTGTTAGGCGTTAACCGTTCGTTAACCGTTCACTATGCGTTTCTTACGCATAGATTAACGGGTAAATGGGTAGGAATAGCGTATTTACCACTGTATCACTAAATTTGCCCCAAGAAATACTGAAGGCCATGCAGTGAAATATGCAACAGCAACTATTGGATGTGCAAGCATCCTTGTAGATAGGAACTGTCTGCTTTACCTGTGATCTTCATGAAGCAGACAATTCAATGTTAACATGCTTCATCAGAGAAAGGTCACCTAGCAAAAGTAGGACTTAATGGCTTTCATTATTTTATGATTTATATTAACCCATTACCCCATAGCCTGTTTGTAGTTTTGAAGATTAGTGACTACTTAAAGCAGGTTGAAAGTAAAGCAGAATGCGCCTTAAGGCGCATTCTGCTTTACTTTCAGCCTGCTTTAAGCTACCATCTTCTAGAACATAGAAAATCTTTCTAATATATAACATATTTATGGCTATAAATTTGAACTATTTTCTTCAGTGTAGGAATAGACTAAAGGTGTAAAAATGTGTATTTATTGGGGAATGGTTTAAGACAGAATACTCTTTTGTCAGATTTTGCCTGACCCGCAGACACTGCTCATGCCATGTTATATTTAGAGCTATGAATTTTTGTTTGTAGGTTTACCAAATACTGGGAAAAGTAGTATTATTAACAGTTTGAAAAGGTCAAAAACATGCAATGTTGGCTCCACGCCAGGAATAACTAAGTAAGTAGCTTTTGGTTTATTTCACCAATCTATTGCTTAGTGGGCTTATAAAGTCCTGGCTGTTTATCTGTTCAACAAGTCCAGTCGTATTTAACACATTCAACCCTAGCGACGAGTATACTCGTCATATACAAACAGTGTACTTGTGAGGATTGTACTTGTCCTATGCAAACAGTGTAAGGAGCCCTCTGATCATGGGCTACACTGTTTGTCATTTTGAAATATATTGTTAAAATCAACCCAAAATGGAATAGACTTACATGTATTTTGAAGTTTGAATTGTCCATTAAAAGTTTCAGGGGTGAATGAGTCACAGAGTGAACAAAGTCTATTCTGTTGCACTTTCTGATGGATTCTGCTTTACTCTCAGCATGCCTTAAGCCACCGTGTGGTTAAATAGAGAAAATATTTCTTAGGGCATATATTCATGACTGTTCTTCAGTGGAGGATAAATTCAAGGTGTTAAAAGGCATATTTATTGAGCAGTGGCTTAATTCACCTACCTTTCTGAAGTGTATTGAGACATTCTTAGGGCACACTTGGTTTTAGAAATCTTAAATCATTTGAAAAGTTGTTTTTATTTTTCTGCGGAGTACACATACCGTATATTATTTCATACCTACATAGATTAAACCAATCAAAAGCCCCTCTTTCTACCACATGACGGTACAAGAGAAACCTATATTGTACTGGAAACGTAAAAAAGCTATCCCAGAAGGCCACATTTTTCTCATATTGGACTCGGATCCAGAAAATCCATATCATTTTCATATTGGACTGGACAACTCTTCCGACACTCTGTCAAGAGTTACTTCCCTTGGTATTTCACCATTGTCTGCTACAGTGTTCCATCTCTACAACGACACCCAATACGAGACACACATTGTGTGTGTTGCGCAGAGCGAGACGTTATAGGGAGGGAAAAAATAAGAATTGGCATACGTTTGCAATATCTATCTAATTTAATGACGTAAAGATAAACAAAATGCTGTAGACGTTTTGGCGCGTTAACGTTCAAACGTCATATACAGTAAATAACGTTTTTGGCATTTTAAGTTTTATTTTCCAACTTATGAATATGATTTTTGTTTCCGAATGTAAGTTTTCAAAATGCATATAGATAATTTATGCCTTATTGGACTGAAATTCTAAACATGAGTAAGTTTTATAATGATAACAAACAAAATATATAAAAATGCTTTTGAGGAATAAAATTAGGTGTTTCTTCACTATTAAAGAGAGGTAATTCATAAAGTTCGTTATAAAACTGCCCTTTGTTAGACTTCTTACACCTTTAATGTGTTTAAAAAGAGTATCTTGATGGAGTAAATGATTAAAATTTAGATCTAGAGCAGAAAATTATGCAAAATGATACGTGTAGACGATTATAGATTTGAAATAGATCTACTGGTTGTAAGGGGAGGGCCGGTGTAGGGAAGGAACACAGTGATTTGTTTTTGGAAATTTCGAAGTCAAAGGCTAGGCTAGGCTAGAATGAATAGGAAAAAATGCATGTGGTTTCTTTTGTCATTTTATAATTTTATGGTGTGAAATAAAGAGGTAATTTAACAGTGTTGAGTACAATACTGAATTCAATTGGACTCGAACACAACAGTCATAATCCATATTGGACTCGGCTATCGCCTCGTCCAAATATGGTTATGACTGCTGTGTACTCGTCCAATAGAATTCAGTATTGTACTCAACACTGTTAAATAACCTCATATTATTCACAGGTTTATTGGATTTTGGATATTGGATCAGAACAGGGTCCAAGGTTATAAATATTTTGAGATGAGTCTGTGGTCATTCTCAAGCATTGTTTGAGCATAAGCTCAAATCTGACCAATCAAATGCTTGATAACGATCACAGACTCAACTCAAATTTTTTTTATAACCTTGGACCATAGTTATAGTACATTTTCTATTTGTTATTGATTTTAATAACAGGATTAAATCTGTATTCCAGACAAATGCAAGAGGTCCAGTTAGACAAACACATCAGATTGTTGGACAGCCCTGGTGTTGTCATGGCAACAGGGACATCGGATACCTCTGTAATACTTAGGAACTGTGTAAAGGTAACTGTTAAAAACTCTGTAGGATTTCAGAAATACAATCCAAGTGGCAAACAGTTTGGAGACCCAAACTGTTATCAAAAAGCAAATATTAATCTCCAGAACGTTTAACCCTTAGAGCACTAGTCATGCATATACCGTCTTTTGCCCAATATACTCTTCATTTAAAAAGTGTACATGTGAAAAGTAACCCTAAATAGTGTAGACCCTGAGGAGAGGGCTCCTATAGGAGCCCTATGATTAGGGTCTACACTGTTTGTCATTTTAAAATACATGGTTCAAAGAATACACTAAATGGTCATAAATGGACTAGACTTTAATAATCAGAAGGTGGAATTATCCATTAAAAGTTTCAGGATGAATGAGTTAATTGTTTACTTTATTTCAGCTTGAAACCCTACAGGACCCTACAGAACCAGTGGAAGCTATTTTAAAAAGATGCAACAAACAACAGGTAAAGAGTCCAGTCAACTATGTACTAAGTTTGTTATAAAAGTATTAAGAACTCTAAGAATGGGGGCTGCTCAATGCAGGACAATGGCAATGTTGAGAAACATACAATGTACATGTATATGTAGGAGCTATCTGCTATTATTTTGCATTGACAGGGCTCAAGATAAGGGGAGTATTTCAAACACTAAAATCTTTATTTCTTCATTAAACCCTATGGTGTCACAACTCATTAAAATCGTCTCTGCGATATAATTCTAATGAGTTGTTACACCATAAGATTTAATGCTGAAACAAGTGAGAAAATGTTGGATTTGTTCAGTTTACTCCCTCTTATTTGGAGCCCTGCATTAACCTGCCTACCCGTGTTAAAATTTTTATTTCATCTTCTATAGAATTTGAATGGTTGCTTTATTCAACAAATAGATTAAAACTAGAACCTCGATAACTTGAACTCACATCACTTGCCAAACTTTATTCATTTGAAATTAAGTAGATCATGCTTAAGTAAACTGTTTTATCTTTTGAATATTAGCTTGCTCATAACATAAAGCGTACTTGAGTTACCAACTTTTTTATTTTCAACAGTTTATTACAGTAAAACCTGTCTATTACGACCACTAAAATGAAGGCTAATTGTCTGCATGATGACAGGTGTCAGTTTAAAGCCAGGTGTATGTAAAACAGAAAGCTCCTAAAGGAGCTTTCTGTTTTACGTTCACCTTGCTTTAAGCAGTTACCTGCCTTAAACACCTGATAATTAACACAATTTAGTGGTCGTAATAGAGAGGTTTTACTGTATATGCCTTTTGTTGTTTCAGATTATGTTACACTATTGTCTGCCAGAGTTTGACACCGTGAGTGACTTTATGTCTTTGCTTGCTAAGAGACAAGGCAGACTGAAGAAAGGTGGGGTACCAGATGTCAATAAGGCTGGAAGAACTGTGCTGCAGGACTGGAACCTGTAAGGATCTGTACCAACATTAACCATTACTCCAAAAATGCTTGAGTTTATGCCTTTAATATATTCTTCCTTCAGTCACATTCTGCTTTACTTTCAAACTGCTTTAAGTTGTCACCTGTCAGGCTTTTTTCTGGTGCATCCAACGGACCCATTCAAAAGCAGAAATTGTAAAAAAATATCCCAATTTGTGAAAAAAAATCCCAGTTCTGATTGTTTTTAGCTCACCTGAGCCGAAGGCTCAGGATGAGCTATTGTGATACCATTCCGTCCGCCGTCCGGTGTCCGTCGTACGTTCACATTTTCAAACAACATCTCCTCAGAAACCACTGACCCGATTTCAACCATACTTTGTCAGAAGCATCAGTGGCAAGGGGGAACGAATTATTGTTCAAAGTTTTTGGCTAGAGTTATTCCCCTTGCTGTGGGACCCGATTATCTAACATGACCGTATAGACAACTTTAAATTATAAGAAAATCTTAAAAAATCTTCTTCTCAGAAACCCAAAGGCCCAGACCTTTGATATTTGGTATGTATCATAACCTAATGATCTTCAAGCAAGATTGTTCAAATTTTGACCCTGGGGCCAAAAATGGCCCGCCCTAGGGCTTATCAGTTTTTCTTAGGAAAACTTTTAAAAATCTTCTTCTCTGAAACTGTATGGCCTAGATCATTAATATTTGACATGTAGCTTTGTCTTACGGTCCTCTACCAAGATTGTTCAAATTATGACCCCGGGTCAAAAATGGCCCCGCCCCGGGGCTTATCAGTTTTACATAGACTTATATAGGAAAACCTTTAAAAATCTTCTTCTCTGAAACTGTCAGGCCAAGATCTTTAATATTTGGCAAAAAGCTTTGCCTTGTGGTCCTCTACCAAGATTGTTCAAATTATGACCCCAGGGCCAAAAATGGCCTCAACCTTGGGCTTATTAGTTTTTTAGCTCACCTGAGCCAAAGGCTCAAGGTGAGCTATTGTGACCGCTCACCGTCTGTAGTACGTCTGTCCGTTCACTTTTACTTCAAACGACATCTCCTCTGAACCCGCGGATTGTAGGGCAGATTCAAACTGCTCATGATGTTCCTTGGATGCTTCTCTACAGATGTTGTTTAAATGAAAGAGAAAAAGCAAAAACTCTGCTTGAAAAAGCAAAAAACTTTAAAAAATCTTCTTGCTAAAAACTACTAGGCCCTAAGCTTTGATATTTTTACAGTAGAATCTCCTGGTCGATCCCTCTATAGTTTGTTAAAATGAAATCCCTAGGGTCACACTTGACGCCACCCTGCGCAGTTTAAGTGCTGCTCTAGGCAGGTTTCACAGTATTTTTGATGAAACAGAAGCAGAACTGTATTTTACCTGAGTTACTCTTAATATACTAAGGGCAAATAGCCAATATTTGCAAACATTTTGGATCCAGATCAGATGCAACATAATCATAATGCTACATCTAATCTGGAGCCAACCTATTTGCCACTCAATTACCACCTTAACATTTTCTAAATTGTTTTTTTGTACACTTTTCACATACAGTAGGTTTTAAGCAGACATCATTTCAGTCTGGTAAGGGTAATTCCCAGAGCTCTATAGCCACTGAGGTCAAATATTATGCAACTGGTACTGGTAGGGAGTATCACAGAACTGGTCATGATCAGCTGAACATGTTGTCTGCTAAAGTTTAGATATGGTTCAGTCCAGGATTCAACCCTTTCCCCCCATATACTGACGTTTGTTAACCCATTACCCCATAAATGTGCATTTTTAGGCCTTTGATTTATTCCTCTACTTAAGAAAATAATTCCACTTTAAACAGTCATGAAAATGTAAGATGCGAAAGTAAAGCAAAGTGTGCATTAACCCTTAGCCCGCCAAATAAATTGTCGTCTGCTATATTTCTCGTCTGCTTCAAGTTTCAAAGTGCTTCAAAGTTGCTCAAAATTGCTGAAAATGTTGTCCGAGTGTCAAACAGCTTGGATCCGGATGAGACACTGAGTTACTCGGCGTCTAATCCGGATCCAAGTTGTTTGCATATAAAGCTATAGTCGTGAGTGGCAGGCTAAGGGTTAAGACACATTCTGCTTTACTTTCAACCTGCTTTAGGTGGCCACCTATTTTTTCAAAACTAGAAACATGCTATGGGGTAATGGGTAAAATGAAATTGCCTATTTGGAAAGAGCCTGATGAGAGGAAGTGCCATTTGCAAAGGCCATAACTCTGACATCATTTTTTTTTAGTTATTTCCCTTTGTGATATTTTCTTGTCAAGAAGACAACTTCAGTTCTACTGATGCTATTGTAATGAAATTTTATGTATGGAAAGAAACTGATGAGAGAAAATGCCATGCACAAGGGCAGCAATATTTAGTTTTTCCCCTTTGTCATATTTTATTGTCAGGAAAATAATTCCAGTTCTGCTGACGCTAGTGAAATAATTATCATTTATTGGAAATGGAAATAGCTTGATAAGAGGATGTGTCATGGATAAGGGTCATAAGCTTGGCAACAAAATTCACTTTTGTCATGTTTTCTTGTCTGGAAGATAACTCCATTTATAGTTATATTAAAATGTTGTCTTGCCCAGTCAACTTAGGTACAAACTTCAATGTCCTCAGGTGAGCGAATTTAGGGCCATGGCCCTCTTGTCATAGGAAAACCTTTAAAAATCTTCTTCTCTGAAACTGTATGGCCTAGATCATTAATATTTGACATGTAGCTTTGTCTTATGGTCCTCTACCAAGATTGTTCAAATTATGACCCCCGGGTCAAAAATGGCCCGCCCCGGGGCTTATCAGTTTTACATAGACTTATATAGGAAAACCTTAAAAAATCTTCTTCTCTGAAACTAAAAGGCCAAGATCTTTAATATTTGGCACATAGCTTTGCCTTGTGGTCCTCTACCATGATTGTTCAAATTATGACCCTGGGGGCAAAAATGGCCCCGCCATTGGGGTTATTAGTATTTCATAGGAAAACCTTTAAAAATCTTCTTCTCTGAAACCGTAAGGCCCAGATCATTTATATTTGACATGTAGCTTTGCCCTATAGCCCTCTACCAAGATTGTTCAAATTATGACCCCTGGATCAAATTTGGCCCCGCCCTTGGGCTTATCAGTTTTACATAGACTTATATAGGAAAACCTTTAAAAATCTTCTTCTCTGAAACTGTAAGGCCCAGATCTTTAATATTTGACATATACGTAGCTTTGCTATGTGGTTCTCTACCAGGTGTGTTCAAATTATGACCCCCGGACTAAAATTGGCCTCGCCCTGGGCTTGTCAGGTTTTTTTGGGGGGGAAAACCTTTAAAAATATTCTTCTCTTAAACAGTAAGGCCCAGATCATTAATATCTGAGATGTAGCTTCGCATTGTGGTCCTCTACCGAGATCAAATTATGACACCTGGGTCATAGCTATATCAAAATGTTGTCTTGCCCAGTCAGCTTCTAATGTTCTCAGGTGAGCGAAATGTGGCCCTATGGGCCTCTTGTTCTTCTTCAAAGTTGTTCCTTATTAGCCAAAATCACATCTTAAATAATAAAACATATCAGGATAACTAGCTAATAGGTCTTTTTCTGATGTGAAATCAATTCCAAAAATTCTTCCCAAATTATTTTGATTTTTTGTGCAAAAAAATCCCAAATCAGACATTGCATTTTTCCAAAAATGGCCAGAAAAAGGCCTGCCTGTCTGCAAAATTAGAAAGGAACTTTCTCCTTTACTTGTGTTCTGCATTAAGCAGTCACTTGTCTGTATGCATTACGATCGTATTAACAATAAAGCAATGATCTTGAAATTTGATGTTTTCTTTTCGTTCCAGGGGAAAAATAACATTTTACACTCATCCACCAGAGCAGACAACAACACATGTTAGTGCCTCTGTCGTAACAGAAATGGGAAAAGAATTTGATCTGGAAAGTCTCTTTAGTGAACAACAGAAAATGATTGACAGTATGAGTCTTTACTTTCCCTTTAATTACCGTATAACCTTGTTTAAATGCGCTTTGGAGTGGGGGATGGGGTCTCAAAATTGAATCCGGATTCCAGTGTGTGACTCTTTGTAAGCTAAAGGTCAAACAGTATTACCTTTGCACACAGTTTAGATTCAGTTTAGACACCACATTACGCCACGTCTCATTAGGATCAAAACTGTTTGACACTCTGGCCCTATTTAAAAGAATTGTTTGAAAATTCTGAATTTAGGCGACAAAATGGAATGTAGACGACAAAAATTTACTTCTCTTAAAAAGAGTTAAAATTTCAACAGCTTAACCCATATATTCTAGCAGAAAATAGCTTAAAGCAGGCTGAAAGTAATGTAGAATGCGCCTTAAGGCTCATTCTGCTTTACTTTCAACCTGCTTCAAGTGGTCACATATCTATGATACCAGAAACAGGCTATGGGGTAATAGGTTAAATTAAATTGAGTGTTTTAGGGATTATTTTTGGCAAATATTTGGAGGGGCATGTATTAGAGGGGTGCATTTAAACAGTTATATGGTATTCTTTATGATACCTTTACCCAACTGTGATAAATGCAAGGTAAGGGACTTATATGAAGCACAATTCATGACAGCTGTAACTATTGCTAGCGCCATAGATAACTTAGTTCAAAACACACACTTCTTCTTTACCGGTTAGTGGCAAACATTAGTAAAGAAACCTGATGCTGTTAATCCTATACTCCATAGATGCACATTTTTACGTCTTTAATTAATTCCTCCACTGAATAAAATGGTTTTAATTTGTACAGTCATGAATACATGTATGTATCATAACTCAAGCAGATAGTAGCTTCAAGCAGGTTGAAAGTAAAGCAGAATGAGCATTTCGGTGCATTCTGTTTTACTTTCAACATGTTTTAAGTGGTCACCTGTCTTCCAAACTAGAGATAGGTTATGGAGTAAAGTGTTAAGATCAATTGAAAATACTCACTAATGACGTTGAGGACCTAACATATTAGCTCCTTTGGGAGTTTTCTGCTTTACTTCTAACTTGCTATGAGCAACCATGGGTCTTAAAAATCACAGGCAAACCTTCTTTTTAGCTAGCATTTAACTAAGCCTCCAGCAGACAGGCTATATTATAAGTTACTCGTGTGGTATTTTTAGTGCAAAAATCAAGCAGATCAATAGATCTTAATATTTTCAGAAAATTTAGGTACATGTTTTATGTGAATGTGTAAAACAGGGCTCTAGATAAAGATGAGTATTTCAAAAGATATAATATGACTAGTCATTAGAATCATCGCAAAGCAACAATTCTATTGATTCTAATGATCAGTCACAACATAGGCTTTGGTGGAGGCATAACGGAGCAAAGGCTGGAAATTAGTGGTTTACACTCTCATCTGGAGCCCTGGTAAAGTAATGTTGATTTTAGTTTTCACTGGATGATGTTTTGTAGATCTTGATCAGGCAAGCTCCAAGCATATGCTGGTGGATTCATTTGGTCCAGCCAAGGTTCTCCTTAAGGCTGATGATCTGAAAGAGGAAACTATGGAGGACGAAGGAGAGGATGATGATGATGAGGAGGATGAAGAAAACATGGATGAAGACTCTGACATTCAGATTGGAGATGATGATGATGAGGTTAGAAAATAATATTTACTTCGCCCCATTCAATTTCATTTTAAAACAAGAGCCCCATGGGGCATATGTCGCTCACCTGAGAATAGCTGTACATCAAAATGGAGATAATGATTTAAGTCCAGGACGGGGTCATTTTTTACCCGAGGGGCATAATTTGAACAATCTTGATAGAGGACCTGTAGATGATGCTATGTTCCAAATATCTAAGATCAGGGTACTAGGGTTCTAGACAAGAAGATTTTTTTTAAGTTTCCATTGAAAAAATCTATTTTTAGCTCCTGTGACCTACATATGCAACAGACTGGAACCATTTGAACAAAATAGATAAAAGACATCTAGAAGTAACACCATGCCGAATATCAAAGCTCTGGCTATATTAGCTTCAGAAAAGAAGACGTATGAAAACTGTGACCCCCGGAGTGGGGCTAATTTTGACCCCAGGGGCATAATTTGTACAAACTTGATAGAGGACCTGTAGATGATATGCAATCGACCAGAACCATTTGAACCTTATTGGTATAGGACATCTAAAAGTGTCACCAAGCCAGATATCAAAGCTCTGGCCATATTAGTTTCAGAGGAGAAGACATTTGAAAATTTCACTATATAACTCTATGTAAAACTGTGACCCCTGGGGCGGGGCCAATTTTTACCCTAGGGACATAATTTGAACAAAGTTGATAGAGGACCTGTAGATGATGCTATGTGCCAAATATCTAAGCTCTGGCTCTTGTAGTTTCAGACAAGAAGATTTTTTAAGTTTTCATTGAAAAAAAAAACTATTTTTAGCTCCTGTGACCTACTTATGCAACCGACCGGAACCATTTGAAGAAAAAATGTTTGACCCCAGGGGCATAGTTTGTAGTTTGATAGAGGACCTGTAGATGATGCTATGTGACAAATGTCTAAGATCTGGCCCTTGTAGTTTCAGACAAGAATTTTTTTTAAGATTTCCTTATTTTTTCACTTGGTTGCCATGGCAACCAGAGTTCTACATTGTTTTTAATTCTTTGAACAATTTTGAAAGAACTTGACCCAAGGAACATTCGTGTAAAGTTTGGTTGAAATCTTTTCAGCGGTATATGAGGAGATGTCATTTGAAGCAATTGTTAAAGACAACAATGACTGTATAAAGTGAAATATTTTCTTCTGTGGAAGAATAAATTAAAGACATAAAAAAGAATATGTATGGGTTAATAGGTTAATAAATATCATTATTTACATTTTCTAAATATAAGAAACTATATGTAAATGAGTGGCAAATAGTTTGGATCCAGATTAGAAGCAGCATTATGTGGCATCTGACCTGGATCCATACTGTTTATGGCCAAGAATTAATTGTGGACTGATAGACAGAAAGATAAACAAACAAACAAAACACAAACAAACAAACAGACAGACCAAAAGTAATATGCCTCGAACTAAGTTGTGCTTGAGCATAAAATAGCAGACATCACTTTCATTTCTGTTATGTATCTAGAGCTAGCTATGGGTCAGTTATGCAATTGGAGACGGTCTCAGAGA
Organism: Gari tellinella; assembly: GCA_922989275.2. Classification (NCBI taxonomy): domain Eukaryota; kingdom Metazoa; phylum Mollusca; class Bivalvia; order Cardiida; family Psammobiidae; genus Gari; species Gari tellinella. Next base: position 78,717,699 of record OV277858.1, read on the forward strand.
GAAATGACTATTATTATGCTGAACTGTTGTCTGCTCCAAATGTTTGTATGTGAAATATGTAAAAAATAATAACTTATATTTTCTAAATATAAGAAAATATGTAAATGAGTGGCAAATAGTTTAGATCCAGATTAGATGCAGCATTATGTGGCATCTGACCTGGATCCAAACTGTTTGCAAAAATGTTGCATTTAGTATAAGGGTAGCTTCTTAGCCTGGAAGATACAATGCGTCTGTATAAAACGGATCATTAGAGAGTTTTTACTGTCAGACCTGCATCAAAAAGCACTGATATGGCCAGGGTTGAGTCAAATTTGATCCTAGGGTTTTGATTTTTTACAATTTTGAAAGTGATTTAGTAGAAGATACTATTCATGCAATATCTAAGGTGTGGGAACAGTGGTTTTTTACAAAATACTTGTTTAAAGTTTTTCACTTTTTTTAATAAATTTCAATAAGTAGTCCACTTTAAAGTTTCATTTTAACAATTTCTGTAGAGAAGCATCCAAGGAACACCGTGAGCAAATTAGTTTTTTCCTCAGACTCGCGGTTTCAGAGGAGTTGTCGCTTGAAGTAAATTTGAACAGACGGACGACGGGCGATCACAACAGCTCACCTTGAGCCTTCGGCTCAGGTGAGCTAAAAATTAAGTTGAATTCGTATAGACGCAATTTATCTAGGGGCAGGACTTGTGGATACCCTTCTCAGAGGAGGCGGGGCTTATGGATCTGTTCTCCGTAACTCATTTTGTTGCGTTGCCTCAGTAAAGCAGTTTATATATGGCTGTTCCTTTCAGGATACACATTATTCGTGTAAACAACCTCTATTATGGATTAAATATACATTCATACTAATAAAATGTTCATTTAATATTACTATGACGGCAACTATAATGTAAATATAAGAAATGAACCAAATCTTTTTGGTGTTTAAGTGTAGTAAATGACAGCAATTCATGGTAAATCTGCCGATCATTTTCTATCGTTTATTTACCTTAAACCCCGGAAAAATTAAGTTCATTTCTTAAGTTGATCACAATGGTTCTTTGTAACTGTGAAGAATCACAGAAAGTGTTGGTTAATCCATTACTCCATAGATATGCTTTTAACCCATTACCCCATAGCATGTTTCAAGTTTTGAAGACAGGCGATCACTTAAAGCAGGTTGAAAGTAAAGCAGAATGTGCCTTAAGGCACATTCTGCTTTTCTTTCAGCCTGCTTTAAGCTAAAATCTGCTAGGTTATAGAAAATATTTCTTATGGTACATATTCATGACTGTATTAAGTGGAACTATTTTCCTCAGTGGATGAATAAATTAGGTGTAAGAAAGCGTATTTATGGGGTAATAGGTTAAGCTCACCTCATCGGTGGCATGCTAGATATGGAGTAATGGGTTGAAGATCATGGTAAACTTTGTTTACAGTATTTCATAAACATATATCTTTCAGATTTTGCTTTTATGATACCAATATCTACCCTTTACCATACAGCCTGTTTCTAGAATTGGCGGTAGATGACCACTTAAAGCAAGTTCAAAGTAAAGCAGAATGCGCTTAAGGCTCATTTTGCTTTACTTCAGCCTACTTTAAGCTACAATCTGCTAGAATATAGACACTATTTCTTCTGCTGCATATTCATGACTGTATAAAGTGGAACTATTTTCTTTAGTGAAGGAATAAATTAAAGAGGTAAAAATATTGCATTGATGGAGTAATGTTTTCATCATCATCATCATCTTTATACCAATTTGCAGATGGGTAGCATGACTGTATCTGTTCCTACCAGTGGTTCCCGTTCTCGCAGTGAGATGAAGAGTGGAACCAGTAAGAGTAAAGTTGATAAGAAGCTGAGTTCAGGCTTGCCACAGATGAACAAGTCAAGGAAACAAGATTTCAAGAAAATGAAGAAGCAAAGGAAAAGAAATGGTATGTTAATTAGATTTAATTCTTATAACACTAGGTAACTCTTGTTGGTTGTTAGGTTCCCTCATGAATAATTTTAGTTACCAAAACATGAGGCAGTTTACTTGGAATTCTTGATAGTTTCATAAATACTGCTCTATTGGCAATCAGTGAAGACCCAGATCAGAGGGCTCCTATAGGAGCCCTCTGATCTGGGTCCACACTGTTTGCAAATGTAATGAGTATATTTTAAACAGATCTATGGTGTTGAAAAGAGTTCATAGCACAAGTCTCTTGCTCATTCAGAATATTTAGGCTTGATAACCATACGACAGTTACCTATTGCAAGAAGTAACACAATTCAGAATTACTTTAACCCATTATTCCATATATAAGCATTTTTTCGCATTTAATTTATTCCTCCACTGAAGAAAATAGTTGCAATCCGGACATGCACCAACAGAAATATTTTCCAAATCCTACCAGATAAGACTAAGCAGTGGGGATTACACTTGTCCCATGCAAACAGTGTAGACCCTGATCAGAGGGCTCATCCAGGAGCCCTCTGATCAGGGTTTACACTGTTTATCTTTTTGAAATATATTGTTAAAATCAACCCTAAATAGTCAAGAATGGACTAGACTTTTTTTGAAGTTGGAATTGTCCATTTAAAGTTTCAGGGGTGAATGAGTTAAAGACAAGTTAAGAAGAAAATAGGTTCATTCTGTGAATTGAAATTATGTAACAAATCTTGCCTATACTTATATAAAGTGTTTCAGACGAATCTGAGATCATTCCAAAGCTTTTGATTGGTCAGATTTGAGCAGAATGCTCAAATCTGAGCAATCAAAAGCTTGAAAACATGTTTTATAAGCATGGGCCCTGGTTTTTGCAAAATTTGAAGAAACTTTCTTTGCAATATTTATATGTACATGAATATATATTTTGTTTGTGTTTTGCAGATAAAGTTGCAGGACAACTATCAGATGCCCTAACCACAGCGTTTTCATTCGAGTCCCCAGAGGGTGGAGATGGTGGTGATGATAGCTATAGTTTTAATGAACACTTTTAAGGGTAGACCTTTGGAGATGTATGAAACCTTTCCTAGGATTCTTTAAAAGTACACAGTAGGAACAAGACAAAAGCATGTCTATGAGGAATAAGAATGTTATTAAGATGTGTTTTTGATTGGGGAAGAGCGTTATTTCTTTAACTTAACTTTTTGCGTGCTGGGTATTTTTTTCGTCTGCAACATTTGTTGTCTGCTATTGTTTTAAAATAGAATTGTCTAAATTTCATTTCAAAACAGGATCAGAGTGTCAAACAGTTTGGATCCTGATGAGACGCCGCATAATGCGGCGTCTCTTCTGGATCCAAACTGTTTGCAAAGGCAATCACTGTGGCGGATATATCCGCCGCTAGCATGCAAAGAGTTAAAACAATCTTTGTTCTTTGTTCATTTAAAGAAAGACCATATTGCTCGATTTCTGACAAATTTTCTCATTTAACCCATTCCTCAACAGATGTGTATTAAGACATCTTTACCAGGGCTTCAGATAAGGGGAGTATTTCAAAAACTAAAATCTTTATTCCCGCTATAAACCCTATGGTGTCACTACTCATTGAGTAGTAACAGCATAGGATTTGGTGCTGTGAGAAATTGTTCAGTTTACTCTCCCTTATCTGGAATCCTGCTTTACCACAAATTAATGTTAAATTAACGACTTAAAGCAGGATGAAAGTAAAGCAAAAAGCTCATTTAGAAGTTCCTGCTTTATTTTCATACTGCTTTAAGCAGTCATCTAGATTTCTTTACACATCTGAGAATGGGTTAAATTGTCCTTTGTAGATGAAATGTTGGTTCTTCATGTTGACAGACAAGTTGGAATAGTTTGTTGAAGTTTTAATAACATTTGGCATTTATACATACATATATGTCAAAAGTAAATGATAATAAAATATCAAAGATTAATTAATTCTTGTTTTATACACACCCTTCTTTATACAAGATACATGTACAGTAAAAACCTGCCATTCATGATTGCAACAATCCAAAATTAGACTTGTTCTCAGATTCTGCTTTTTTTCATCCTGCTGACACTCACACTCAAGGTGGTTTTTTTTAGGTGTCGATACTTTAACCTATTACCCAATAAATATGCCTATAGTTTATTCCTCCACTGGAGAAAGTAGTTCCAATTCATACATTCATGATAATGTATAATAAGAAATATTTTCTTTATCCTAGCAGATGGGAACTTAAAGCAGGCTGAAAGTAAAGCATAGTGTGCCATAAGGCGCATTCTGCTTTACTTTCAACCTGCTTTAAGTGATCACCAGTCTTCAAAAGTAGAAACATGCTATGGGTTAAAGAATAGTTTCTTAGTTAAGAAATAGTTTAAGTTCGAATGAAGTCATGTCATGGGTGAGAACTCGTATTTGAACTATTTCTTGTTTTTGTTGACACCATGATGGTAGAAGTTGACTTGTATCCTATAAAATACAACAAAAGATCATCTCATGGTCTGCCCACTACTGGGAACTACTTGAGGTTGGACTTCATGCTAAATTGCTTCCTAATTGGCCATTACTGCGACAAACACCAGTACATGTAATAATGTAACCGTTTGCCAATCGTGTAGAACCTGATCAGAGGGATCCTGAAGGTGATCCTATTCAGGGCCGCACTGGTTATTTTAAATTCAATATTAGTCAGGAAACGGTCTCTAAAACTTAACACATGAGTTCCATGAAATAAGATGTCTTGCTACATCGAGTCCAAAGTATTACAATGAGAGAAGAAGTAACCGAGGAAACTTAATGTTGGAGCTAATCAAAAAGCTTGATGCAGCTGCAGTATTTGACAAACGTTGTGACCAGAAAAAAACCTGGTGATTTTTAGACTCTTTACCGGGCCTTTAAAAAGTTTTAACTTTACCCATTTAAATTTGAAAGACAGATGGTTGCTCAAAGCAAGCCTAAAGTAAAGCATAATGCTTCTTAAGAAACGTTCTGCTTTACTTTCAGCCTGCTTGAACCATTTGCCCCATAGCCTGTTTCTTAAACTGAATATAGGTGACCACTTAAAGCAGGTTGAAAGTAAAGCATAATGTGCCTTAAGGCGCATTCTGCTTTACTTTCAGCATGCTTAAAGCTACCATGTGCTAGAATAAAGAAAATAGTTCTTATCATTCATATTCATGACTGTATAAATTGGAACTATTTTCTTTAGTGGAGGAATAAATGACTGCCACAAAGAGGCGTAATTTTGGGGTATTGGGTTTAAGCTCTTATCTACTATAGGAAACATGTTAGTGATGAAACATTGGGTAACCAAAGGAAATGCTGATGTACATGAACAAATTGATAAACTTCAGAAATCGGACAACAAAAATTTAACACAAGTGTCCAGCACAAAATAATTTTTCTCCTGAAAATAATTCCTTCGTCATTTCATCCTCTTTGGTCAGAATAAACATTTATACACAACTGCAACCAGATTCAGAATAGCCCAGTATCAGGTGATTGATTGGATGCCATCTGTATTTGGTGTTTCCATCATGTCCTGTTGTTTATCATCACTACAACACTCTATTAAGACTTTACTAGTACACCCTTGAGGTCTTTGCAGTCTGATGTTGTCTTGAGTTACTTCCCCTTGCTGTATCTCGTCGTCGTCATCAGATTCTGATGAGTCTGTGCACTCGCTCTCATCACTTTGCTCCACCAGGGCAATGTTCTGGAATTAATATGAATAAAAAATTAGAGTTGTCAACACACTACCCCATTGCCTGTTTCTAGTATTGAAGACGGGTGACCACTTAACCCTTTCCCCAATAGGAGCGACTTTTAGCGTATTTTATTTATTCCTCCGCTGAAGAAAATAGTTCCAGTTTATACCCTCACAAACAATTACCATAACAAATATTTCTATATAGCCTAGCAGATGATAGTTTAAAGCAGGCTGAAAGTAAAGCAGAATGTGCCTTAAGGCACATTCTGCTTTACTTTTAACCTGCTTTAAGTGATCACCTATATTTAATGTTATAAACGGGTTATTGGGTAAAGGGTTAAACCTTTACTCCATAGCTTGTATCTAGTATTGAATATAGCTGACCACTTAAAGCACGTTGAAAATAAAGCAGAATGCGCCCTAAGGCGCATTCTGTTTTACTTTCAGCCTGTTTTAACCCTTTCCTCCCTGAAACTTCAAATGGACAATTCTAGTTTTCAATTAAGCTAGTCCATTTTTGACTTTTTCGGGTCAATATTTAGCAATACATGTCAAAATGACAAACAGTGTAGACCCTGATCAGAGGGCTCCTTAAGGAGCCCTCTGATCAGGGTCTACACTGTTTGCATATGACAAGTGTACTCTTCACAGGTATGCTATTTGCAAATGACGCATAAATGTGTGACTAGGGTTCAAAGAGTTAAGCTACCATCTGCTAGAATATAGAAAATATTTCTTACGATACATATTTATGACTGTATAAATTGGAACTATACTTTTCTTCGGTTAAGGAGTAAATTTAATGTGCTTAAAGGAGCTTCTATCGAGTAAAGGGTTATTATAACTACTCCTCCATAAAATTGCAAAAATTTGATATTCATTTATTTAAGGCCTTTCGCTACCGGAAGTCGGTCTTGCGGGCGAGCGGATATGCGTCTGGACGACACAGACTTTTTCCGTACGTGCTTCTACTAGAAAAATTATATAAAGGAAATGTTGATACGAATTAGTATAATCCTTCATAGCACAGTCAGTACAGTGGTTGACTAGCAATTGAAAGGCCATAGGTGCGAGACCCATGCGATCCAAATATTTTTTAAGTGTTTGATATATTGACTTCTCAATCCATAACGCAGTGATCAAGGGACATGTTATGTTTTGTCTTCGTTGATTAGAATAAGTGATGTTATATACGGTCCAATTATATTTCCACTTACATGTACGTTTTAGTTTAATGACTTACAAGTCAATAAAATCGGTATACATGTATACGATTTGATCGAACTATAAAGCCACACATTGAAGCTTATCAATACGTCAATCTTTTCAAGATCGATATTGCCCATTATTTTTATGTTTAAATAATATAATTAACCTTGTATGCAAGTCCATGAATGAATAAAAATGCATTTTAATGACAGAATTATGATTTTAAGGAAGGTAACTGTATCTCAACTTCAAATATCACACATTTTAATAAGAAAAACTGTTATTACAACAAATCCTGACTGTAATATTTTCTAATTTTTTCAGACTAACTATTTCATCAACCATATATTTGAATAAAATGAAAACAAATGTACATTGAATGAGTCAGTTTTTTGTAATTCAATTTTTTACCATTATGCAAAATTTAAATAGCTGATAACATCTTTCTGAATACATTTATTCAAAATGATTTTAGCTTTTTAGCTCACCTGAGCCTTCGGCTCAGGATGGGCTATTGTGACCGCTCTTCGTCCGTCGACATTTTCAAACAACATCTCCTCAGAAACCACTGACCCGATTTCAACCAAACTTTATCAGAAGCATCGGTGACAAGGGGGAACGAAATCTTGTTCAAAGTTTTTGGCTAGAGTTATTCCCCTTGCTTTGGGACTTGATTTTCTAACATGACCGTATAGACAACTTTTAATGCATAAGAAAATCTTTAAAAATCTTCTTCTCAGAAACCAAAAGGCCCAGACCTTTCATATTTGGTATATATCATAACCTAATGATATTCTACCAAGCTTGTTCAAATTTTGACCCTGGGGCCAAAAATGGCCCCACCCTTGGGCTTATCAGTTTTTCTTAGGAAAATCTTTGAAAATCTTCTCCTCTGAAACTGTATGACCTAGATCATTAATATTTGACATGTAGCTTTGCCTTATGGTCCTCTACCTAGCTTGTTCAAATTATGACCCCCCGGGTCAAAATTGGCCCGCCCCGGGGCTTATCAGTTTTACATAGAGTTATATAGGAAAATGTTTAAAAATATTCTTCTCTGAAACTATATGGCCTAGATCATTGATATTTGACATGTAGCTTTGCCTTATGGTCCTCTACCTAGATTGTTCAAATTATGACCACCGGGTCAAAATTGGCCCCGCCCCGGGGCTTATCAGTTTTACATAGAGTTATATAGGAAAATCTTTAAAAATCTTCTTCTCTGAAACTGTATGGCCTAGATCATTAATATTTGACATGTAGCTTTGCCTTATGGTCATCTACCTAGATTGTTCAAATTATGACCACCGGGTCAAAATTGGCCCCGCCCCGGGGCTTATCAGTTTTACATGGAGTTATATAGGAAAATCTTTAAAAATCTTCTTCTCTGAAACTGTATGGCCTACATCATTAATATTTGACATGTAGCTTTGCCTTATAGTCCTCTACCTAGATTGTTCAAATTATTACCCTAGGGTCAAAATTGGCCCCGCCCCGGGGCTTATCAGTTTTACATAGAGTTATATAGGAAAATCTTTAAAAATCTTCTTCTCTGAAACTGTAAGGCCCAGATCTTTCAGCTTTGATATATAGCTTTGCCTTATGGTCCTCTACCAAGATTGATCAAATTATGACCCCTGGGCCAAAACTGGCCTTGCCCTTGGGCTTATCAGTTTTTCATAGGAAAACCTTTGAAACTGTAAGGCCCAGATCATTTGTAATTGAAATGTAGCTTAACCTTATAGTCCTCTACCAAGATTGTTCAAATTATGACACCATGTCAAAATTGGCCCTGCCCCGGGGCTTATCAGTTTTATACAGTAAAACTCGGTTATAACGAATTCCAAGGGACTTGAGGATTTACTTCGCTCTAAACATTATTCGCTATATTGATAGTACGAAATTCGTTATAAGTTATCATCCTGGTTTGCGACTGAACTTTATATTCAGTGCCATATTGAAATACGTCGCCATAATACATGTACGCGGTCACATTCTATATTCATACACTGGTTATTATTTACCTTGACTACCATTTAATCTTGGAATGCAATTCACGATCTATGTCACATCTTCAAGCGAAAAAATGGAAAAGAAAAATATGCAGCGATAACGCTATTTGTTAGCGCATATGCCGTGTATTCTCTTAAACGTCCATGATACCAAACACGTAAATGCACTAGTGTGTACAGTTTGATTAACACGCGAGCCGTCATATGCTCATTTTACTTGAGTTGTTATAAATATTCCGTGATAATATTACCGACCTCTAATTTTTAAATCATTGAGATTCCGTATAGTTAAATCTTCTGCTTCACCGGCTGAGAGTTATCATGTTTTTATTTATTCTTTTAAACATCCAATCAAACAAGTCGAAATAATCAGACCCGGTTATGTAAATGACACGACAATAGGATTACTTCATCTTTTTCGTCTACACGTAGGAAATGGACAAGATATGGGGCCAGTTACTTACGCATATCTATAATTCGACACGGACAAAAATAAACGTTTACACGAGAACTGCATAGTGACAACACGTACAGTGAAGCGCACATTATGCTTCCAGGACTAATGGAGTTAACAAAGCATTTAGATTATATCGTAATTACGGATCAATTCACAAGTCATCCAGATCTTATTATGTGTTTTAACACCTATGCGTCACGGTGTTTATCGCGAAAATTACATAGGTGACTGAAGACTGAAGCAAGATGAGACTTCGCTTTAACGAAGGTATTTTACACTGTTTTGTGAATAAAGGTACTTGAAAATCAGTTCGCCATAAACGAGAATTCGCTATAACCGAATTCGTACTAAACATGTTAGTCAACATAGAATTAATGCAGAGCTCGGCCGGGGAACGAAAATAAATTCGCTATAAGCCGAAATTCGCTGTATCAGAGTTCGTTATAAAAAAGTTTTACTGTATAGACTTATATAGGAAAACCTTTAAAACTCTTTTTATAGCTATATATATCACAATATTGTCTTGCCCAGTCAGCTTAGGTACAATGTTCTCAGGTGAGCGACTTGTGGGCCATGGCCCTCTTGTCTTGTAATGAATGTTGTGGACTACTTATTGGGCGAGACTTGTAGTCATTAGCTTTATTTATTTTTGAGAAAAATACAATCATCAAAATTCCAGGTTTTTGTCAGAAAAAGATACCTAAAAGACAAACCACACGATAGATTTTGCCTATATTTTCACACATTGTTTCTTAGGCTATTATCATTCTTCATGAAAAGTTTCATACACATTGTATGAAAATTAAGCGCACCTGCGAAGTACCTTAATTAAAATAGGGGCAGCATAACCCTTTCCCCCATTTAAGCGGCTTTTAGCACATTTAATTTATTTCTCCACGGAAGAAAATAGTATCAAATTTATACAGTCAAGAATATGTATTGTGAAAAAGAGTTTATTTCTTAGCAGATGGCAGCTTAAAGCAGGCTGAAAGTAAATCAGAATGTGCCTTAAGTTGCATTCTGCTTTACTTTCAACCTGCTTTAACCCATTACCCCATAGCCAGTTTCTAGTTTTGAATAAAGACAGGTAAGCACTTAAAGCAGGTTGAAAGTAAAGATTTTTGTTTCTGAAATACATGTACTCTCCTTATCTGGGGCCCGCTCTATGAAACATTCGACAAATATTGTCGTCAGTCAGATTCTAAAATTCTCAAAATATTATTTATTTCTTCATCTAATCCTTTCTTGTGAAATCTCTTTTCAAGACGATTCCAAAGAGCTGTCACAAGACAGGATTAGATGGAGAATTCAGCTAATGGATGTATTTTAAAGTTTTGACTTATGACCGTTTGTGTCGTATGTTTCATAAAACGGGCCCCTGGTTCTGTGTATGTGCCGTATCAATTTGATACAGGTGATGTATGCACTTATGGCTATGGCGGAACACTGCTAATTACCCATATTCTAATGACTATTTTAACAATAACACTTTGCACACACCACTATATAAACAAAGAAGGATAGTATCTGTGTTTAAATTCTCAATAAATCATGCACACACTGTAATGTCTTAACATTTAAGAAATAATAAATTTATACCAGTGTTTTATTGTGCAATAAAACACTGGTAGTCGTTGAGATGCTGGTAATAAAATCGCTCGGCCTTCGGCCTCTTGATTTAATTACTATGCATCTCAACTCCTACCCGTGTTTTATTGCACGATAAAACACTGGTATGAATTTATTATTTCTTAAATGATACCCACCATTTCCACATGAGATTCTCCATCCTCCACATTTTCAATACAAACAGACGCTGGGTCAAGCTCAAGTTGCTTTTGAATATCATCATTTGCTGCAGCAAGCTTTGGAAGGAAGTCCCTCACTGAGTTCAGAACTGAAATCAGAATAAACTGGTCACATTTTCTACAGTGGAATAGTCCATTTGAAATATTTAGCTGTGTAAGGATAAAGTCTATTCTTCCAGCTAATTAACCCAATACCCCATGGTCTGTTTCTAGTTGAGAAGACAGGTGACTATTTAAAGGCTTTCAGCCTGCTTTAAGCTACCATCTGCTAGATTGAAGTACATGTACCTTTTTCGAATGGTATATACTTATTACTGTAAAGGGGAACTATTTTCTTCAGTGGGTGAATAAGGTGTAAAAGAGTTTTTTATGGGGTAATGGGTTAAATACAATTTGTCTTAATTGAATAGGACACTTCTAATATAGTTTTTGGATTGGGGGAGTGTATTGGGATCGTAAGTTCTGAATGATGTGCAAGTCAAGCTCCCCCTACAAAAATTTCTATCGTACGGGTCTACATAGGCTTTCTAAAAGAGCTTCAGCGACTTAGCACGCCACTATCAGATTCCTATTAATCTGATAAACCGTGTAACAGCAGGGTGTATGGGGACTGGCTAGATCACACTATGTGTTACCACGCAGTTTAAATACACTGTATTTACTCCGGTGTGACTTGTTATAAACATTCACTTATTAGTCATAGCAGACGATGCATTATAAGATATGCACATTACAAAAATCTTTAGGGTCTTTAAGCATGTTACTGCTTAATGCATGGCAAAGGTAATGCAGAAACTCCATAATTAGCTCAAATTTCTGCGTTACTTGTGTTTTACATTAAACTGAAACCCCGAGCCTGCCGTACTCCAGTACTTTGATTTTTACTGAACATGTGAACTCCATTTTGAGAGAATCATAGGCTTTATATTTTTGGGAAATTCTTTCACCAAAATTGGGGAAAAAAGAGGCTCTTTGCAATAGGGAAGCTACCGAATTTCGGCCTCTAATATAGAAGGTAACAAGACTGTGCATTCAATGAATGCTTATGCCCCCTGTGGCATCCTTGACAATATATTCTGAATCTTTCCTAAGTCCAAATTAGGTCAAGGTCAAACTGAGGTTGAGTAATATGAGCGAGTTGGTAATGGTCCAAGGCAATAACTGTATAAGTATTGAAGCATTGTTGTCAGTTGTGTTGATGCTAGACGAAACGGTAAAATCTAGTTAACCGAGAAACAGCCCATTTAAAATATTCTAAGTTCATTTAGGTCAAGGTCAAAATCAAGGTTGGGTTAAATGGATAGATTGGTAATGATCCAAGGTAATAACCAGTAACCAGTTGTGTTGATGCTAGACAAAACGGTAAAATCTAGTTAACCAAGAAATAGCCCTTTGAAAATATTCTAAGTCAAAATTAGGTCAAAATCAAGGTTTGGTGATGTTGGTGGATAGGGAATGGTCCAAGGCAGCAAATGTATAAGTATCCAAGCATTTGAGTAAGCAGTGTTGATGCTAGACGAAACAGTAAAATCTACTTAACCTGGTGTTACGGACGGAAGGACGGACTGCCAGGACAATTACTATATGCCTCCATATCTGTCGATGCCGGGGGCATAAAAAAGCCCTTCTGTATTTGAAATCCTTTTAATTACTAGTATCTTCAGCTGAGTTACTTCACAAACATACCTGTTGGTGCATTTGGTTTGAATGTTTTCCGTATTGTTTCCAAATCTCTTACATCTTTGTTGATCACAAACTTCTGGTCTACAAAGATAAAACTTACAGGGTTACAAATAAGGCGTGTATTGGGGTATTTACCCAATTAGAATTGTGAAAAAAAAACCAATTGTTTTTCACAAAAAGGAGTAACAAAAAGCAAACAAATGTAGCAAATGAATTTTGAATACTTTATCAGAATATGAATAATACCCAATTAAGAAAATTGCCAATATCCAATAAAAATTGTAAGTACATGTACCAAATTCTGTAAAATATCAAGGAGTAAATACCGGTACTCAATTGCATCAAAACCCTATCTGTAACCTTGACTTTTTTTTTAAATATTTCACTTTTCTATCTCTGAACAAGCTACGCAATGACACCTGAAACCCTTCAGAAAACTAAGAATATTACTTGTCTCCATCTTAGATAAAAGCAACTAGTCAAGGAAAAAAGAGGAATATCAAATGCAGATCCAACAAGACTGCGCGTTCAATAAACGCTTATGCCCCCGGTGGCATCCTTGACAATATATTCTTAATTTTTTCTAAGTCCAAATTAGGTCAAGGTCAAGGTGAGCTTGGGTATTATTGGTGAGTTGGTAATGGTCCAAGGCAATAACTGTATAAGTAGCGAAGCATTGTAGTAAACTAAACAGTGTTAATGCTAGACGAAACGGTAAAATCAAGTTAACCAAGAAAGAGCCCATTTAAAATATTCTAAGTTAAAATTAGGTCAAGGTCAAGGTCAAAATAAAAGTTTGATGATATTGGTGGATAGGGAATGGTCAAAGGCAACAACTGTATAAGTATTAAAGCATTGTAGTCAGATGTGTTGATGCTAGACTAAACGGTAAAATCTAGTTAACCAAGAAATAGCCTATTTAAAATAATTATATTCTAAGTCCAAATTAGGTCAAGGTCAAAATCAAAGTTTGGTGATATTGGTGGATAGGTAATGGTCCAAGGCAACAACTGTATAAGTATCCAAGCATTTGGATAAGCGGTGTTGATGCTAGACGAAACGGTAAATTCTACTTAACCTTGTTACGGACGGACGGACTCGGACGGACAGGACGATTACTATATGCCTCCGCATCTGTCGATGCCGGGGGCATAAAAAGATCTGTGAGTGCACATAATAAAATCCTCGTCCGTTCGCAGTTCGAGAACACAAGTAGTGTCTGGATCCTCACACAAAGTCAAACATTGACAAAATTGAGATGGTGCAACGCTGGAATTTGGGTAAATATTCCAGATACTCCAGTGTCTCTACCATGCAGGAGACATAAGTTGGTGTACTCTGGCATGAACAAACTTGATTACATAATTTCAGTCGGCCATATTCGCAAGAGATGAAAGACAACTCCTATAAATCTGTCTCAATATCGATCAAATTACTCCCCTTTGATATATAGACAAAGCAGGGATCTTGGTTTGTCTTGCGTAAATATGAATTCAATTTTTTACCAAGAAACAGACAATTTTATCATAAAGTCTATGTAATTTCCTAGAATTTGATATACGGTTTATATGGTAAACATATGAGTTTTCATGGTAAACAAGTAGATTTTTGAAACCGAAATGAAACAATATACACTGCATCGATCTGTCTGTCAAAGCGAGTACATCTGTTTGCTTACACTAAACGATACACACTTACCATGCACAATGACTTGATCTGAGCAGCTACACATTTAAATGAATGATAGTGTGGTAAAGCCCATGCGCTCACACTGACTATCGCTGTGTTGAAATACCTGTATACGGGAACTTAGCAAAAGTCTATTGGTGTCTGGAGCAGTGACGGGCAGACGCACAATTTTACAAGATAACTCATGGTTTGGTGGTTGTGAAGCAGAATATCAAGATAGATAGATAAAGGATACGAAGGAGAAAGACAATCAGAGAGGGTCCTGTAGTGAGCCTGTACAGTATTGGAAGAAAGAAATAAATTGAAAATGTTCATTTTACACAAATATCTGAAGCCCTACATAGTAACATACTCATTAAAATAAATATTTCCAAATGTATGCTTACAATGAGCCCCTGGATTGACACGTGTCAGGTCCGTTGGTTTGTTAGAATTACTGTCCATGTTCATGATGTTTATCCTACTGCACGTCTACCATGGGGGCTGACATCTTGGTTAGGAATAAAACATTTTCAAAAATAAGCCAGTAATTTATTATTTTTAAGAATCCATGTATTGAAGTTTGACTAATTTCGAGGTAAGAAAAATGATTTACTAGCTTATAATTGGAATTTAATCAGAATAAACTTTTATTCGGTAAAATGTATTTGTTAATGTATTTTTTAGTTTCCGAGACGATGTTGAAATTTTATTTTTTATTCAGTCGTGAAGAGTAAAAAAATGGCAGACTTTTGACAAGTTGGCATATGAAAATAATTTCGGCTGAAAAAATCATAGCGTGTAAGGTAGACCATTAATCTGTGATCGTTTTCGGAATCTACGGAAAGTTGAAGAAAAGAGTATGTATTGCTAGACTTACGTTAGTTTCAAGACGTTTTAAACTTTAATCTTTATATCACGCGTGTCAAGTTGTTGTCTACTCAACCATATCAACAACATCGGTAACATGGTCAATATTTACTCGTAAGTTATGCTGTGACATGTTGTTAGAGCTCTTTAGGCGTGTTAACTCTTTGAACCCTAGTCCCGCATATAGGCGTCCTTTTGAAACAGTGTTCATGTGAATAGTACACTTGTCCTGTGCAAACAGTGAAGACCCAGATCAGAGGGCTCCGAAAGGAGCCCTCTGATCAGGGTCATCACTGTTTGTCATAATGCCAAACATTGACAAAAACAACCCTTAAAAGTCTGACATAGACTAGACTAAAATGGAAACTGGAATTGTCCATTTAAAGTTTTAGGGAGGAAATAGTCCAAACATTTAGACGTATCTACATGCCCCTATTTAACAGTCAACTTTCATTAATCTGATATTTTCATTTTACATTTATCATGCATGTAACGTACCAGAAAATGTAAAAATGTGAAATAGCTACGTCAGGTCTTATTTATAGGACTAGGGAGGAAAGAGTTAAGAGCACATTTTTGGCTGAACCAGTAAACACAATTTTTTTTCTCAAATTGTTCTGTGCAAGGTTTCTTCTTTGCAGATCTTACACGTACAGTTCTGTTAAAAAAATGTTGTTTGTTTGATTTTTCTGTAAATGCATGTTATTGTTGTTTTCAGGTCTATGCCAAATTGTTATGATTTTTAATTTCACACTACCTGTAAAATGTGTTAATATACTGAGAAATCTGATGCAACAAATGTTACTTATATCAGGGGTTGTGAGTTCGATCCCTCCACCGGACCAAGTCCTGTGGATGAGACTTGAATAAAAGTAGAAAGTGTAAATGTTGTCGTCTGCTAATAGCCATTTAAGATCCCGACGAGAAGCTGTGTAACAAGGAGTCTCGTCTGGATCCAATCTATTTGTATGAACGGACATTTCAAATGTGTTTTTTCACCCTTGGATTTCATTACCAATGCGTTTTCAGTGAAATGTAATACTGAAAAACGCTAAAACGCACCTTATCTGGAGCTCTGCTGATGTGGACGCGTGGTGTCTGCACAAATATTTCTTCAAAGATTGCTATAAATTCTGTCAGTTAATTCGGATCCAAATTGTTTTACTAAAAATCACTAATATGGAGATTCCATAAATTTGTTTAGATCCAGATTAATACATAAAAATCTCGTATGTGGACGTGTGGCGTCTGTGCGATATTTTGTCAATAATTTGAAATTATTTCTGGCAGTTTAAATCCAGATTGTTAAAAAAAATCACTTATATAAATATGGAGATTCCATTGGTTTGGATCCAGATTAATAAATAAAAAATCTCGCAATTAGGCCTATACATCTGGTGTCTGTGCAAATATTTGGTCAAAATATGTTTTTTAATTTGTTCAGATTAGTAAATAAGACCTCATCTATTTCTGTATGTTAGTTTGGATCTAGATCAGTATATAAAAATCCAACCGCACAGCGTCTGCATATTAGTCAATAAGTGAAAAAGTCAAGATAGCGAAACAACTAGCTGTGAAAGCCACAAGGTAGCAAACATGCTCAGGTAGCGAAAATCCAGGTAGCGAAACGTCATGAAATATTCCATGATACATATTTTGACTTTCTTTTAATTTATGTGAATTTAAAATGATATGCAATGATTATGGACACAATTACTATTGCAGAGAATAGATTGGAAACCCTAACATGTGTATGCCAAAGGTGTGATGTCCAAAGGAACTGCACCTGGCACAACCCTCCGTTCCCGTAAACCCAAGATGGTTCCCTACATCTCCAGTACCAGCACCCCTGAAGTAGACCTTGGTACACCTGAGAAAGGCAAGAGTGATGAATACTTTTCCCCTAATCTTCAAAATGAATCTGCTCAAAATAAGAATGGAAGTGTACCGGTACATACTTTCCGACAATGGGAGGTTGGTGGAGGTGAAAGTGGTGCCACACTAATTCCGGATAAATTTGTTAGTGAAGAGACGTCTATAGTTGACACACAGCCTTTGTTAGGTGGATCTGATTCTGACGAAGAAGCTGACAGTACAGAAATATTGTTACAAGACAGTTCGGAGACATCACTATCTATATGTTTACAAGTGACACTGCCATATATTATTGCTGGGTTTGGAATGGTACTGGCTGGCATGGTGTTGGACATTGTTCAGGTACAGTATAACCTCCAATGCTGGCGTTTTAAACCTTTCCTCCAATAGCCTTCTGTGCAAATCACATGTATCAAACTGTGCTTAACTTTTTCCTCCCTGAAACTTTAAATGGATGATTCCAGTTTCGATTTAAGTCTAGTCCATTTCTGACTTTCAAGGGCTGTTTTTTGTAAATTTTTGGCATTATGACAAAAAGTGATGATCCTGATCAGAGGGCTCCAAAAGCTCCTTTTGGAGCCCTCTGATCTGGCTCTTCACTGTTTGCACATATCAAGTGTACTATTCACATGTACACTGTTTGAAAATGACACCTATATGCGGGACTAGGGTTCAAAGCGTTAAGGCAGTTGTGTGCTAAAAGCACGATGAAATTACCGTAAAGCAGAAAGCTCTTTAATGAGCTTTCTGCTTTATCATTATCATCTTGTTTTAAGCTGCCATCTGTTTTCAACACCAATAGGTATTCATGAATGGAGCTTATATGAAAGAGTAGGTAGATAACTCAAAAGTGCTTCTGTGGAAAAAAGGGTTAACCCAGTACCCCATAGCCTGGTTCTAGCTTTGACGCCATGTGACCACTTAAAGCAGGTTGAAAGTAAAACAGAATGCACCTGAAGGTGCATTCTGCTTTACTTTCAGCCTGCTTTAAGCTATAATCTGCTAGGAAGTAGAAAATATTTCTTATGGTACATATTCATGACTGTATAAAGTGGAATTAATTTCTTCAGTGGAGGAATAAATCAAACTGAAAGGTGTAAAAAGGCGTATTAATGGGGTAATTGGTTAAGCATATAATTCAGAGTTCCAGACTGGAGGAAGTTAGCAAGACATTTCCAATTATATTTACTATGTATTTCTTCCCTAAACTCTACGTTGTGACTACTACAGTAGAATTGTGTCACAACGTTGGGTTTGGCAAAGACATTAACACTTTCAGGCCCGTAGGAAGCAAAATTGGATTGGGGGGGGGGGGGGGGGGCACACTCTATATTGGTCACTCAACATTGGGGGGGGGGGGGGGGGGGGGGGCACCACCGATTTTTTCACTTTTGACGTTTTTTTTTTTTTTTGGTTGTGCGTTAAATTTTAGGTAAAAACAAGCGTTTTTAGGTCTTTTTTAGTACAAATATATAAAAATTTGCTTGCTTACTATAATTGGCAAAATTATTGGGGGAGACACATGGGAGACACATATTGTGTGTGTTGTTCGGAGGGAGTCGTTATAGAGAGGGACAATTAAGGCTTGGCTTACATATGCAAACAGCTTGAATCCAGATCAGACACCCCATAATGCGGCATCTGATCAGGATTCAAGCTGTTTGTCACTGGTCAATAAACATGTATGTATTCTATCAAAATCTCACTTATATGTAATTGTGAAAAAAAACAGCAGACGACAATCTTAAGCAGACGATATTGCAGCAGAAAAAGAGTTAGACTTAATTATCCCGTTAAGGGAATTACGGCGAGTGTCGTTGTAAGGAGGGAGACGTTGTAGAGAGGGAGCACTGCAGCTCCAGGTTTCAAAGGCAGATTTATAGTTGTAAAATTGTTGATTACTTTCATGCAGCGGCATGGCATACATGTAGTCGAGGGCATATTGTTTTTGTCCTGTCTATTTTTTGTCCATTTGTTTGTCTGTCTGAAAATGGGGTCATGTCAGACAAAGGTCATGGTCATGTAGAAGTCATAGTCATATTAGGGGGCATACTGTTTTATAAATATTAAACACAAAATCATCTTGTTTATGCTTGTCTGATTAGTTTACACTTTTTGATACTACACCCCTGGGTATTAACTGTCTCTACAATCCCATGGTCCTGTCTCCGTCGATAGGACGTATTATGGTATGGTGATTTGAACTGATTTCCCTCCCTCCAGTCGTCCTACAAGGTTTTATATTAAGCTGAAATTATGTATACATATGATGTTATTTGGATGATTTGCTTATCAAATTTTGGTTTCATCAAAATTGGTCCAGTTTTCCATGAGTATGTCCCCCTTTTATTTTTGAAATATTAAAAATACATTGTTTTCCACACTTTTTTCCTAGATATGCCTCACACTTTTTCCCAGATATGCCTTCACATATTGAGTTAAAATTTTGCATATCGTATGATGTTGTTTTGATAAACTGCATATCAAATTTGCATTTCGTCAAAATTTGTAAAGTTTTCCATGAGTTATGCTGCCTGTTTGCAGTTCTGGTTTTCATTGAAATACCTAAGTTGTTTCTCTCATTTGCTACCTTTCATATTTCAGCACTGGCCGGTGTTTGTTGAAGTCTCAGAGATTTTTGTGCTTGTTCCTGCACTGTTAGGCCTGAAGGGAAACCTGGAAATGACGTTAGCATCTAGACTCTCCACTCAGGTGAGAAAATATGCTAACACTACAGTCCTTTAATTCTTGAGCAACACTCAAAATTTGTCTCATTATTGGTCTTTAAGACAGGTGACAGCTTAATGCAGGACAAAAGTAATGCAGAAATTTCCTAAATGTTTTTTGGATTGCATGCTTTTGACCTGCATTGAGCAGTTAGCTGCCGTGAAAGGTCAATAGTTTGTCTTATTGGTATGTCACTCAAGAGAGGTAACTCTGTATTTTTATGCCCCCAGCATTGATAGATGCGGAGGCATATAGTGATTGTCGTGTCCGTCCATCCATGAGTCCGTCCGTAACAAGGTTAACTAGATTTTACCGTTTTGTCTAGCATCAATACCCCTTACTCAAATGCTCAGTACTTATAATATAGTTGAGAAACACAAATCTGCTATTTAACAACGGTTGGTCGTTGTGATGCACAGGAATTGATCACTCAGGCATTTGGCCTTCGTGGCCAATTCCTGCGCATCACAACTCCCAACCGTTGTTAAATAGCCTATTAACAATGGTAGAATATAGATTATTTCTTAAATAATGAACTTAATTCAGTGGTCAAAAAAGTTTAGTAAATAACAGTAGATAAGTAGTAAGATACAACAATTATGATCTGAACAGATGTTATTTTGTTTGTTTTCAGGCAAACTTAGGAAACTTGGATAAAAAATCTGAGAAGTGGAAAATGATTGGTGGAAATATGGCATTAATGCAGGTAAAGGTTTTTACCCCTTACTCCATAGCCTTCTTCTAGTTTTGAATACAGATGGCCGCTTAAAGCAGGTTGAAAGTAAAGCAGAATGTGCCATGAGGCACATTCTGCTTTACTTTCGTATTAGATGGGTTGCACTCTCTGAAATGAATCTGCAAAAGGTATGCATCATCTCATTTAGTATCGAATTCTACATTATTTTCCAGAGTTTAAAGACTTTTTACTGTTTATAACAAAAAATATGAGTATTTTTGTCTTGTTACCCTACTTGTCAGAGTAAAGGATTAATGCAGAACAATGTAATGCTAAAAGTTCCTCTAAGCGCCTTTATGAGTACAGCATGCTGCATTACAGTTTGGTGACCTTGATCCCTGTAGCCATGGTTTAAGTTTTAATTATGTCATTTACAGAGAAATAAAGTATGTGTATATATATTCCTGAATTCAAGCATAGTGCAGGGCATCCATGATTAAAAAACCTTTCTATTTCATACTAATGTGTCAAATATCTTGTTCATAATTAAAACTTGTTTCATGACTAATTAATGTTAACAAATTAACCTGTTACCCCATAGCCTATTTCTAGATTTGAAAACAGGTGACCACTTAAAGCAGGTTGAAAGTAAAGCAGAATGTGCCTTAAGGCACATTCTGCTTTACTTTCTGTCTGCTTTAAGCTACAATTTTCAAGATATAGAAATTTTTTATTTTTCATAATCATGACTTTATAAATTGGAACTATATTCTTCTGTGGAGGTATACACTAAAGGTGTAAAAAGGGGTAATGGGTTAAGTTGAAACATTTATACATGTATCATGCAGGGATCCTGATAAGAGTGAGTAAACTCGAGTTTTCAAACATTTTCTTCTTCATGTCTGCTCCAAACCTTATTGTTTGACTACTCATTATAATCATCTTGAGGCGATTCTGATGAGTAGTCACACCATAGGATTTGGTGTAGACAGAAATATTTTAGGTTTTGAAAGACACTCCTTTTCTTGTGTATTTTTGGTTCAGGAAATACTCTGTGAATTCTTATAGCAAGAACAGGTTCAGCTTACTGTATATCTTCCCTGGTATAGGCACAGGCTATTGTGGTTGGATTCCTTGCATCTTTGGCAGCCATGGTGTTTGGTTGGATTCCTGAGGGTAATTTCAATGGTCAACATGCACTGTTACTGTGTGCTAGTAGCATGTGTACAGCTGCAGTAGCAAGTTTTGTGTTAGGTAAATATTGATACTATTATTTAGCTTTCTTGCAGTTTGTATAACCCTTTCCCCAATAGAAGCGTCTTTTAGCTGATATGATTTATTCATCCGCTGAAGAAAATAGTTCCAATTTAATCCGTAATGAATATGTATTATAGGAAATATTTCCTATATTATAGCACATGATAGCTTAAAGCAGGCTGAAAGTAAAGCAGAATGCGCCCTAAGGCGCATTCTGCTTTACTTTCAACCTGCTTTAAGTAGTCACCTATCTTAAGTACTATAAATAGGCTATCAGGTAAAGGGTAAAATGTGATTATTCCTGTACCCGGTTGCCTACTTGTAGTTTTGAAGACAGGTGACCACTTAATGAAGGTTGAAAGTAAAGCAGATAAAGGAGCATTCTGCTTCATTTTCAGTATACTTTAACCCATTACCCCATAGCCTATTTCTCATTAAAGACAGGTGAGCACTTAAAGCAGGTTAAAAGTAAAGCAGAATGTGCTTTACTTTCAGCCTGCTTTAAGCTAACATCTGCTAGGATGTAGAAAATATTTCTCATGGTACTTATTCATATCTGTATAAAGTGGAACTATTTTCTTCAGTGGAGGAATAAATTAAAGGCGTAAAAAGGCATATTTATGTGGTAAAGGGTTATGCATCTATGAAGTAAAAACTAATGGAAATGTCATCCATAATATAGTAAGTATCCATAATTGATTATCTAATAATTAATTTTCAGAACTTCCTAGCTATAAAGGACTTCTTAACTTTTTGATGGAAGGATAAGCTTGTATTAATTTAAAACATTTGAAGTTTTAGCATATATTTTAGTTTAAACATATTGTATTCCATAATTAACTACATGATTTACATAAGATGATTATTTCACAAGATTGGAATAGGATTGGATCGGATGCAAAACTTGTTAAGATCTTTCCTTGTCTTTTAACGGCACATCTTATGTATACATGTACAGTGAAACCCCTCTTAACAGGATATTTTTGGGGACAACATCAATTTCCGGTTTGGAGGGGTTTTCAGTTCAAAGAAGTTTTAATTAACCCATTACCCCCTAGCTTGTTTCTAGTATGGAAGATAGCTGATCACTTAAAGAGGGTTGAAAGTAAAGCAGAATGCACTGAAGGTGCATTCTGCTTTACTTTCAACCTGCTTTAAGCTATCATCTGCTAGAATGTATAAAGTGAAATATTTTCTTCAGTGTAGGATAAACCAAAGATGTAAAAATATGTATTTATTGGTTTAAAATAAAGAAGGGTTGGAAAGGGGATCAAAGTTTTTTTTTCCGGTTTAGAGAGAATTCTGGAATTTAAAGGTTCTGGTTTGGAGGGGTTCCACTGTATTATATTACTCATACATTACAGTGGTACATATTTACATATTGGATAACATCTCAAAGTATAATGTAAATAAATGGATTGGGCCACAAGTTCTAACAACATATGTAAAGCAGGGCTTCCATAAGTTGACAATGAAAAAATCCTTAGATTTCCAAAATTTCTATTTTTCAAGTATGATTTCTTAAAGCAGGTTGAAAGTAAAGCAGAATGCACCTTAAGGCACATTCTGCTTTACTTTCAACCTACTTTTAGCTACCATCTGCTAGGATAAAAATGCAAAGATTTGGTGGAAAATTCGGAGTAATGGCAGTCCTGGTAAATCCCTGTTAGTGTATAATTTATTTAACATTTTCAACACTGAAATGGTTATTGAAGACAATTGCAAACATTTTAATTAATGTCTTACAAAATGTGGGTGTGGTCGTGTCAACTAGTTAAAATGTCCTTTCACACGTCAACCATGTCCTGATAAAAAACGTTTTGCTCCTGATAGATGACTGCTGAACACATGTTGAAAGAAAGCTTTAGAAGTTCACTTCTTGTAAACCTTTAGCCTGATTTCACCCTTTACTCCATAGCTTGTTTCTGGATTTGAAGACAGGTGATCACTTAACGCATATTGAAAGTAAAGCAGAATGCACCTTAACACACATTCTACTAACTTCCAGTCTGCTTTATGCTAGAATATAGAAAGTATATCCTATGATACATATTCATGACTATAACTCGGAGCTATTTTCATCAGCGGAGGAATAAATTAAATGCGTAAAATTAGTATCTATGGAGTAAAGGGTTAAGCTACCATCTGTCTTAACCCATTACCCCATAACCTGTTTCTAATTTTGAAAACATGTGGCCACTTAAAGCAGGTTGAAAGTAAAGCAGAATGTGCCTTAAGGTACATTCTGCTTTACTTTCAGCCTGCTTTAAGCTACCATCTGCTAGAATATAGAAACTATTTCTTACTATATATATATACATTACTGTACAAATTGGAAGGTTTTTTTTTTCGTTGGAGCAATAATTTAAAAGCGTAAAAAGGCATATTTATGGGGTAATGGGTTAAAACTTTGAAAACAACTTATGGGGAAGTGTTAACTGTTTTGTCATAGTGTTTATAGGCAAAATGGTAAAGAGGCAATCATATTTTTGGATATTTTTCATCAGTCCCATGATCACCAGAGCTCCAGATAAGGGGAGTATTTCAAAAAACTAAAATCATTATTTCTGGGTTAAACCCTATGGTGTCACTACTCATTTGAATTATCTCTTCGCGACTATTCTAATGAGTAGTAACACCATAGGATTTGGTGCTAAAATAATGGAAAACACTTTGGATTTGTTTAGTTCCCTTATTCTTATCTGGAGCCCTGAATTCATGTTTGTTTTTCAGGCTGTATAATGGTAGGAGTTGTGCTGCTGTCAAACAAGTGTAATATTAATCCTGACAATGTGGCCACGCCCATTGCTGCCAGTCTGGGAGATCTGACAACGTTGGCCCTATTGTCTGGGGTAGCATGCTTGTTGTATAAAGCAATAGGTAAGATATTTGCTGTCTGTTAAATAACAGGGTCCAAGGCTAGGGCTCATGGTCCAAGGTTATAAAGCTTTTGAGTTGAGTCTGAAGTCGTTCTCACGTATTTGATTGGTCAGATTTGAGCCTAGGCTCAAATCTGACCAGTCAAATGCTTGAGAACACACTCAGACTCAACTCAAAAGCTTTATAACCTTGGAGCCAGATACTCAGGAGTAAACTCAAGTTTTCTAAACATTTCTCCTCCTTGTCTGAACTAAACCCAATCATGTGACTAATCGTTAGAATTGTGTACTCGAGACCATTCTAATGAATAGGCACATCATAAGGTTTGGTGCAGACAGTATGATTTTAGTTTTTGAAATAATCCCCTTATCCGGAACCCTGAAAACAAGGTTTGATGGTGTGATGATACATTAGGGAGCACATTTGTATTCATTGAAACTAAATACAACGCACACTGCAATTAAATGTACAAAATGCCTGTCAATTATTGATATAGCAAAATGCGGCGTCTGATCTGGATTCAAGCTGTTTGTGACTCGTGATTATGTTTTATTTCTGTCAAAATGCCCAGTGTGTGACTTTGGGAAAAACAGCAGACGACAGTTTTAAGCAGGCAATATTGCAGAAGACTGAAGTGAAAGTATTTGATAAGATAATTATCTTGTTTGGGGAACAGCGGCAAGGGTTGTTGTAAGGAGGGAGTCGTTGTTCAGAGAGCTGTTGTAGGGAGAGAACACTGTATATTTTAATCTGAATGTTAATCTTACCAGGCACAAAGTTTCTCAACATATAATCTGGCTCCAATCTGTGTGCGAATAACATCAGTTTATTTAGCACAACCGTGTTGATGGGGAAAGAGCAATATATTTCCAACCATACCAAGCTCTAAACGACTGGTAAACACGACCAGTGGCAGTGTTCTGGCAATAAGTCATGTATTGTCAGAGTAAAAATTCTGTTAAGAGGCAACTATTTGGCAAGTCCTTCGGATGAGACTTTATAAACCGAGGTGTGATGTATGAGAGCTTTACACTTGACATCTAAAAGAACCAGAGTTCGATAATAAGAGAAGGGCATCCGCTCCCCTCTCTCTGGGGCGTCCAATTAGCCCATAGATGGCAGAAACCGACGTTAACAAACAAACAAAGCAAACAAACTCTTTGGATAAGAGTAAATTATAGATATCTTTACAGACAGGTGACTGCTTTCTGTGTTTGGTCTGCGTTATGCTGTAATCTAGCTAATAGACTGTTTATTCATCATATTGAACATGTCTGCATTACCCCATAGCCTGGTTCTATTTTTGAAGACATGTGCTCACTTAAAGCCTGTTGAAAGTAAAGTAGAATGCGCCATAAGGAATATTTTGCTTTACCTTCCTCCTACTTTAAGCTGCCATCTGCTAGAATATATAATTTAAATTATTTCTTATGGTACATATTCATGACTGAACAACAAATACCGTAATTGTTTTCTTCAGTGGATGAATAAATTAAAGGTTTATTTATAGAGAAATGGGTTAACACATGTTTGACAGTAATTGCTGCAAATTTGGGAAAACTTTATCTGTCAAATTCCTGCCCCCAAAAACAAGGAAAAGTAGTGACTCCCTTTTAGATTGATTTAACATGCTGAAAATTGTCCACTGTTATCTGGAGCCCAACTGACTTGACAGTAAAACCTCTCTATTACGGCAACTTAATTGTGCTAATTATCAGCTATTTGCGACAGGTGATAGCTTAAAGCAAGGTGACAGTGAAACAGAAAGCTCCTTTAGGAGCTTTCTGTTTTACTGTCACCTTGCTTTAACTCTTTGAACTCTAGTCATGCATATATGCGTCATTTGCAAACAGTGTACCTGTGAGGAGTACACTTGTCCCATGCAAACAGTATAGACCCTGATCAGAGGGCTCCTTAAGGAGCCCTCTGATCAGGGTCTACACTGTTTGTCAATTTGGAATATATTGTAAAAATCAACCTTAAAAAAATCAAAAATGGACTAGACTTAATTGAAAACTAGAATTGTTCATTTGAGGTTTCAGGGAGGAAAGGGTTAAGCTGTCACCTGTCTTGTATACAATCAATTAGCCTTTGTTTTAGTGGATGTAATAGAGGGGTTTTACTGTAGTTTCCTTGTTGATTGTTTGTACAGGAAACCAACATTGGCTAGCTCCATTGATGATAGTAACCTTCATATTGCTGACACCGCTGTGGATCTACATATCACTACACAATAAATACACCAATGAAGCAGTCTATGCTGGCTGGACCCCGGTCCTTTGTGCCATGGTGATAAGCAGGTAAGCAGTCAATAAATATACCAATGAAGCAGTCTATGCTGGCTGGACCCAGGTCCTTTGTGCCATGGTGATAAGCAGGTAAGCAGTCAATAGATACATTAATGAATCAGTCTATGCTGGCTGGACCCCGGTCCTTTGTGCCATGGTGATAAGCAGGTAAGCAGTCAATAGATACATTAATGAATCAGTCTATGGCTGAACCCCTGAAGTTATTATTTTAACCCTTTACCCTATAGCATGTTTCTAGTTTTAAAGACGTGTGATCACTTAAAGCAGGTTGAAAGTAAAGCAGAATATGCGTTAAGGCAAATTCTGTTTTATTTTCAGCCTGCTTCAAGCAATCATCATCTGCTAGAAAATAGAAAATATATTTTATGGTACATGTTCATGCCTGTATCAATTGGAACTATTTTATTCAGTGGAGGAAAACATTAAATGTGCGAAAAGGCGCTTCTATAAGATAAAGGGTTAATGAACTTTATATGTTCGAAAGAAAAATTACTATACATTGCAATCAAATTAACCCATTACCCCATAGTCTGTTTCTTGTTTTGAAAACAGGTGACTTCTTAAAGTAGGTTGAAAATAACGCAGAATGCGCCTTAAGGCGCATTCTGCTTTATTCTCAGCCTGCTTTAAGATACCACCTGCTGGAATATAGAAATTATTTCAAATGATCATTGTTTATTTCTGTATAAATTGGAACTATTTTCTTCAGTAGGAGAACAAATGAAAGACGTAAAAAGGCGTATTTATTGGATAATGGGTTAAGATACTTTTGAAAAGTTTTTATGTTGTGTTTTTTTCTTCCTTTCAGTATTGGTGGTCTTATTTTAGACTTCACTGTCAGCAGATATGATGGCATTGCAGTTTTTCAACCTGTGATAAATGGTAAAATACACGTGTTCTTCCACTGGCCAGAAATAGATAAAACAGCCAAACTTCAGTTAACCTATTACCTCATAGCCTGTCTCTAGCTTTGAAAACAAGTTACTTAAAGCAGGTTGAAAGTAAAGCAGAATGCGCCTTAAGCATTCTGCTTTACTTTCTGCCAGCTTTAAGATACAATCTGCTGGAATATAGAAAATAATTCTAATAATAGATATACATGTACATAACTGTATAAATTGGAACTTTTTTTCTAAGTTGAGAAATAAATAAATGGCGTAAAAAGGCGTATTTATGGGGTAATGGGTTAACTTGTCGACACATTGTGTCATGTATTTGTGTCTTTTACAAACATTGTATGTATGAAGAGTACACTTGTCCTATGCAAACTGTGTAAACCCTGATCAGAGGGCTTGTTCACTGATCAGGGTCTGCACTGTTTGTCATTTTGAAATATAGCGTAAAAACCACACTAAATAGTAAAAACTGGAATAGACTTCATGGATTGTCCATCAGGGGTCAATGAGTTAAAAGAGGTCGTTCTTTGAAGAACAAAAGTAAGAAGAGAACTTATGTGGCAGCTCCCTGCTTTACTTTTGTCATGCACTAACTTGTTACATTGGGCTCTGGATGAGAGGGAATAAATTCAAATTTTCCAACATTTTATTCTTTATGTCAATATTTGGTAAAATGCAGCCCTAAATAGTCAAAAATGGACTAGACTAAGTTTGAAACTAGAATTATAGTGAAAGGGTTGACTTTTAGACTTGTGATATGAGGCCTGACTTATGAAACCTCGTAAGACAAATATTATCATAACTATAAAAAATCTCAATTGTTATTTTTTTCTCCATATAATCTTGTCATATGACATCTCTTTTGAATCGTCTTGAAAAAATGATTCCAAAGAGATGTCACAAAACAGGATTAGATAACGATCCAAAGAGGTGTCACAAGACATGATTAGATGGAGAAATGAGAAATTAGATGTACACCATTTCGTAAGACAGACCCCAGTTAATTGACACAATTTAGTGGTCATAGAGTGCTATTACTTTACCATTACTAATTGTTTATTGGTGAACTTTGTTTTAGGGGTAGGTGGAAATTTGGTGGCTGTCCATGCAAGTAGAATATCAACGTCCCTCCACCAGGTAGCTAGTCCTGGAAATATGCCAGTCAATGCTGTGAAAGGCTGCCCCAACTGCCCTAGTGCCTTTTTTGGAAACAGTAAGTCAATGTCGGAGAACAATGGTCGAACTTGGATATCTTGAACTTGGTTAAATTGAATTTATCAGTATTTCTACAGTTGAATTTCTCTATGATAAATGCGGTATGTGACCTGTGTTTATGACATCATTACAAGAGTTCAATGCTCTACGTCATCATACATGTGATATCTCCCGATATGGTCGGGAGCTCCCGAAATTAGACCTCTACTCATGATCTCCCGG
Source organism: Gari tellinella (assembly GCA_922989275.2). NCBI lineage: Eukaryota > Metazoa > Mollusca > Bivalvia > Cardiida > Psammobiidae > Gari > Gari tellinella. Next base: position 78,747,097 of record OV277858.1, read on the forward strand.
TCGGGAGACGAAATCTCCCGATATTTCATTTAACCAGGTTCCTTTTTTTTAATATGAACTTTTATATCGTTTACCATGTTTGCCGACTCTAAAATTCTTTAAATTGTCTTCAGAGATCTCTGGCTAATCCCTATACACGCTTATCGCCAAACGCTACTGATGCGTGTAAACACGTTACGCAATCGATGTGTACCACTATTATGGCAGGCTGCGTCATAACAATGTTTGGTTAAAGTTTGACCACACCCGCCGAGTAGATATAATTGGTTATCAAAAAATTGATTGACAGGTTCGCCCCGAATCGACAATTTTTAGAAGCGGTGATGCGAAGGATATTTCTATGTCCCCGATACGGAATGGATTAAATTCAGATAATTCTCCGTAAGTTCAGGACAAACAAGAAAGCTTATCAGAATTTAACATTTTATGAATTGATTTCCACGTCAAAATACTTTGAATATTCACGTAACAGAAAATACTTCGAAAATTATACCGTTACAAAATGACGGGGCGCCTTTATATTTGCATGGAGGGATATTTGCTACGAGAACTACGTATAGATTTTGTTAGTCTAAAAAGTATTCCCCAGCGTCGTTTTCTAACAATCAAATAAAATTAAACGTTGGACCTAAATTCATCTGTTTGTTACATACGATTTGTGTGAATGTTTTATTATTAAGTTAGATTTTACAACGAATTACGCACGTAAAATTGATTTGCAATCAGTTTTCGCGGTAGAAAATTTAGACGCATTATTTCGTTGTTAAACCTACGCACATTTTATGGTGCTAGTAAATATCGTCTGCAGACTTTGTCGTCTGCAACAATAATCTGAGTTAATGTCGTCTGCAACAGTTACATGAGCTAATTTTTGTGCATTTTATTTCAGAAAATTTCAGTGTCAAACAGTTTGTATCTAGATGAGATGATACGGCATCTCATCTGGATCCATACTGTTTGCAAAATTAACAACAGATTGTTAAGTTGCTAACTCTTTCGTGATCAACTCCATAGAAAGAAATCTAGATTCATTCTCTCAAGAAAATAGATATAGTTCCACTTTATCTTTACTAGTCATGAATAATATAAGAACCATAAGAAAGATTTCTTATATCCTAGCAGTTGCTAGTTCTAGCTTAAAGCAGGCTTAAACTTTTAATGAAGCAGAATGCTCATGAAGGGTGTTCTGCTTTACTTTCAGTCTGCTTTACACAACCATCCTTCTGCAGTACTAAAATACTAGAATAATAGGCCCATGTCAGTTACTGTATTATAAGAACTAGATCTATATCTCTGGGTGAAAATTGTCTCTGTCTTAGTGGTCTATAGACTTAAAAAAAAAAGAAGCAATTAGTGATTAACTTATGAAAATACATAAATGTATTGGATTTCCATCGCCTGCACCTAGTTTTGTCGCGAAAAAAGTATCGCGAAAAAAGCTCCCTATTTGACACCCCAATCTCCCTATTAAAATTTCCAAATCTCCTTATTTGGGTCCAAGAAAATATCACATGTATGTACGTCATGTTGTCGCTGCTTCATATATATTTTATAAATTTTCGGTGTAATTACTCTGACAATAAATTATATATATCTACAGAATATTTTAGGTCTGATTATTTCTGCCATATTTAATCTATATATAATTAATTTGGCACCACCTTTTTGCCTGTTTTCTTATTTTGCAGTTATAAATTCTTAGTATCAGTCATTCATTTGATTTCCAATGCAGCATCAAATAATTGACGAAAATTTCACTAGATTATGTCATAAATAAAATACATATAGAATTTGTGTTCATGATTTATTTGTATTTATCAAACCTGTCATTTTAGAAAAGATAAAAATTGAGGCTTAGAAATTAATCAGTTTATGTTGAATTTTGAGGGATATTTCCTGATAATATTTGGAAAGAAAAACAACAATGGAGACCTTGCAGCAGCCCTCTGATCGGGGTCTTCACTGTTTGCAATGGAAACATATTGCTTTCCCAGGCAGTAAATGTTATCCCTTTGCCTGCTTGTCGCGACTTTATTAAATTTTACAAACAGTTTAGATCCAGATCAGACGCCGCGTAACAGGGCGTCTGATCTGAATCCAAACTGTTTGACACTCTTTTTTAGGTATCTTCACTTAAAAAATGTATAAATCTAAATTCAACAATTTTTGCAGACGACAATTTCTAAGCAGACGACATCACCGCAGGATAAGGGTTAAGATAGTTATACTGGTTTCCAATACAATAAGTGTTGACTATTCAATTTGTCAGTCTTCTATATTTTTCAGGGCTGCCATTTCTCCGGATTTTTCCTAAATCTTCGGATTTTTTTTCTAAAACATGGTAGCTTAAAGCAGGCTGAAAGTAAAGCAGAATGCGCCCTAAGGCGCATTCTGCTTTACTTCCAGCCTGCTTTAAGTAGTCACGTGTCAACAAAACTAGAAACAGGCTTTGGGGTAAAGGTACTATTCGTAAATTCGCAATTGAAAAATGCAAATTTCGAAATCTTAGGATTTTTCATTTCAACTTATGGCAGCCCTGATTTTTGTATATTCAATTTATTTCAGGTGTGACGGCTCGTGCTGCCCGTGTTCTTCTTTTGCTAGTCATTCCAGGTCATCTCATCTTTACCTATACTATAGCCTCCCTGAATGCAGGTCACACCACAGTCACCTTTATATTTGCAGTCATGTACCTAAGTGCTGCATTATTACAGGTAAAATAACAAATAAGTAAATGTTGGAAAACGTCTTTATTATGGTCACTTAAAATAAAGACTAATTGATTGTAAAAAAGACAGATGGTAGCTTTATGCAAGGTCAAAGTAGCACAGTAAGATCCTAAAAGAGCTTTCTGTTCTACTTTCATCTTGCTTTAAAAAGCCACCTGCCTTAACCCTTTCCCCCATAGAAGCGCCTTTTAGCGCATATGATTTATTCCTCCACTGAAGAAAGTAGTTCCAATTTAATCAGTCATGAATATATAGTATAGGCAATAATTTCTATATTCTAGTACATGAAAGCTTAAAGCAGGCTGAAGTAAAGCAGAATGCGCCTAAGGCGCATTCTACTTTACTTTCAACCTGCTTTAAGTAATCACCTATCTTCAATACTAGAAATAGGCTATCAGGTAAAGGGTTAAATGCCTAATAAACACAATTTAGGTTGTTTTAATAGAGGGGTTACACTGTTTCTTTGACGAGCTGTATTGATACATACTGTGATCAATGCAAAACATAACACGGTATTGACACCTTTATTTGATTAGTTTCAAATGGATACAGTAATAGCTGCATTGTTCTACCCGTTAATCATATACATAGTCATTTATTGGCAATATATGTTGGTTACACTGATATAGAAAAAAATAATGAAGAACAAGATTTTTCAATTAAAACTATTTTAAAAATGTAAACATGAAGCAGCTATCATGCAACTTATAACAAACATATTGCCGATTGGACAGACTAATCAATTCAACCATTGGAACATTACTAGCTTATTGTGTAAAAATGCTATTATAGGATAAAATTCTAATCTAGCAAATCAAAAACATGACATTGTGAATCGTAGAATGAATCATTGCCTAGGAACTTGATTTTCGATGCACTGCGAAGAACCGTTGCAGCAGTACTTATTTGAACTGTGTTGATTACAGGTGGTACTCTTATTGTACATAGCTAATTGGATGGTGCACTTTACATGGACATTTTAACAGAAGAAAACATAAAGATGAGTGGCAAACAGCTTGAATCCAGATCAGACGCCGCGTTACGCGGCGTCTGATCTGGATTCAGGCTGTTTGCAAATGTAAGTCAATTTCCCTCCCTATAACAACTCCCTCCAAACAACACACACAGTCTTTGTCTTCCATTGGTTGTTGTTGTAGAGAGGGAGCACCTGCTAAGGTGCCCTTCTTTAAATCCCTATAACTTTACCATGGCTTTATGTACTGATATGAAATTATGTCTTATAATCAGGAAAAGAACAATGTTTCCAGAGGTGCTTGTTGTTTTTTTTCAGCTACAATAACGAAAGCTTTTGTGCAAAAAGTCTACAAACTTGAATAACAACCCTCATACCTTGTATATTACAGGTGGCAATCTTATTGTACATAGCTAATTGGATGGTGCACTTCATATGGAAGAAAGGGGATGATCCAGACAATGTGGCCATACCTTACCTCACAGCACTTGGTGATCTTCTGGGTACAGCATTCCTGGCTGCTGCTTTCCACATTCTGTACCTGATAGGTGATAGAGATCAAGATGTGGGTGACTGATTCCTCAACACTCAATATACAACTGCTCTATTTTAAACAAAATTCAAATACATTCGAACATGGATATCTCGAACTCGTTTAACTCGAACTATCAGATAGTTTGACATATGAACTGCATTTTTTCATGCTCGGTTCAGTCGAACATACCCATATTTCAAAGTTAAAACGTGGCTTAGCCACGTTTTAACTTTGAAATAGAGGTATGTTTGACAAAACCGACTTCGAGATATCGAAGTCCGACTGTACATTAAAACCCCTCTATTATGGCCACTAATTAAGGTTAATTTTTTCGGTGTTTAAGACATGTGGTTGCTGAACCCATTCCACCCATCAATGAGTATACTCATCATTTACACAGTGTACCTGTGAAGAGTACACTTGTCCTTTGCAGACAGTGTAGACCCAGTTCTCTGTTCAGGGTCTGCATTGTTTGTCCTTTTGTAATGTATTGTAAAAATTAACCCTAAATAGTAAAAATTGGCTCATTTTAATTGGAAAATTGAATTGTCCATTTGATGCTTAAGGGGTGAATGAGCTTTCTGTTTTACTTTCACCGTGCTTTAAGCTCTCACCTGTCTTTTATACACTCAATTAGCCTTCTCATTAGTGGTCATTATACAGGGGTTTTACTGTATTTAAAGAATCTTTAACCCTTACATTGTACGTATAAACAAAACCAAACAGTACAGCGACTGAAACCCTTACAATACGGGGACAGCATTTTCACCTGTTGCAAACAGTGTAGACCCAGATCAGAAGACTTCTATGTTTAACTTTTTCTTTTGGACAAGCCCTCAAGAGTCAATATAAATTGGCAATTTGTCAGCAAATAGAGTTTTATTTGAAAAAATAGCATTTTAACCCATTACCCCATAAATATGTCTTTTACATAATTAATTAATTCCTCTACTGAAGAAAATAATTGCAATTTATACTGTCACAATTAAAAAACATAAGAAATATTTCCTATATTCTAGCAAATAATAGCTTAAAGTAGGCTGAAAGAAAAGCAGAATGTGCCTTAAGGCACATTCTGCTTTACTTTCAACCTCATTTAAGTGATCACCTATGTTCAAATCTAGAAACAGGCTATGGGGTAATGGGTTAATGGATACTTTGCTGACTTATGGTATTTCAAATTGCTTTGTGAATATGTGATACCCAGATTTATAATAGTTGCACCTGATGAGGGCTCAGAATAATGAAATACTAAAAATAAAACATTAAAAAAATCTGATTTGAACTATAAAATAAATTTGTGTTAATAAGTTCCTTGAAATATTCAGCTAATTGTGTAAATAAATTAAGTTTTAAAGTTTTAATTGATGCATTTTGAATTATTTTTACGGCAAAGTTTTATTGTTATATTGTTATAGGGTATGTTTTGTTGCTCATCATTGAATAACCATAAATGAACTGGCCATACATCATACAGTGCTCCCTCTCTACTACAACGCCCAGTGGGAGACAAAGAGTGTGTGTGTTGTTTGGAGGGAGTTGTTATAGGGAGGGAAATTGGCTTACATTTGCAAACAGCTTGAATCAAGATCAGACGCCGCGTAAAGCGGCGTCTGATCTTGATTCAAGCTATTTGTTACCCGTCATTATGTGACTGAGAAAAATAGCGAAAGACAATTTTAAGCACATGATATTATCAGCCTTGAAAAGGTTGGATATAATTGGCTTGTTGTGGGAACAATGGCAAGCATTGTTGTAAGGAGGGAATCATTGTTAAAAGGTCTGTTGTAGGGAGGGAGCACTGTAGTTCCTTACATAATGCCTAACTGTCCTTTGACAGTATACACATTGCCTAAGAGTATTGCATGTCGTTTGTAAATGTTGGCACTTTCCTCCCTGAAACTTCAAATGGACAATTCCAATTTCAAATTAAGTCTTGTTAATCTTTTACTTTTTATGGTTGTTTTTGTCAATGAATTGCATTATTGTAGACAATGCAGACCCTGATCAGAGGGCTACAAATGGTGTACAAGTGAAGAGTACACTTGTCCTTTGCAACCAATGTAGATCCTAAAGGATCCCTCTGATCAAGGTTTACAAATTTTGCAATATATTGTAAAACTTTCCTTTACTGTCAAAAATGGACTAGACTTAATTTTGAAGCTGGAATTATCCATTTGAAGTTCTCAAGGAAGAATGTGTTAACTTTTTTACCCATAGCCACAAGAACAATTACTGAAGTCAGATTGCTGCTTTTAAAGCATGATGAAAGTATTAGCAAGAAGTTCCTTAATGAGCTTTCTGCTTTCTGATGCATCCTGCTTTTAGCTACCACTTGCCTTCAACATCACTTGTTACTTAAGTTCTCTCAAATCTCATCAGGTATATACCGTATAGCTGTCTTTATTTACTTGTGTGGAGATAAGAGTTACACCATTGAACACTAGTGACAAGTATATTTGTCCTTTACAAACTGAACAGTTTATCTGTGAAGAGTACATGTGTCCTATGCAAACAGTTAAGACCAAAATCAGAGGGCTCCTGTTTGTCATTTTGCAATTCAATTTGAAAACTACCCAAAATGTTCAAAAGTGGACTGAACTGAATTTAGAATTGTCCTTTTGAAGTTTCATGGTTAAGTGAGTTTAACACTGTTTAACACTGATTGAAAATGCTGTTATTTTTTCAGTAAACACTATCACTCCTGAAGGTCCTGTGCCACAGGTATCATTCATGCATGTTCAGTCATTTCGCTCATGGTATTTGGTGCTATTGTTATGTAAGTGGACGCTGAAAATGAAAAGCCGAAGTATACAAGTCATTGATCTAGCACTTTCAGTATTTCCAAGAGTTGGGAGAAGTTAAAAATTATGTGGTGTTTCATGATAATTAAAAAATAAAAAAATAAATAAAGTGAAAAACTTTTAAGAAGTAACTTCTCAAAGTTATTTATTTACTGCGAAAACTGCAAACTTAAGGAGCTATTAAGTTTCTTTTGGAAATTCAAGCAGACAAATGTTTATAACAGAATCTGTATGTAGCAACCCATTAACCCATAGCTTGTTTCTAGTTTTGCAGACAGGTGACCACTTAAAGCAGGTTGAAAGTAAAGCAGAATGCGGTTTAAGCCACATTCTGCTTTACTTTCAGCCTGCTTTAAAATATCATCAGCCAGGATATAGAAAATTATCTTATGTTGCATCTTCATGACTGTTTTCTTAAGTGGAGAAATAAATTAGAGGCGTAAAAGTGTGTATCTATAGGATAATGGGTTAAACAGCATATAAATTAGTGTATTAACCATGAGGTGTAAACAGGTAACATTCAATACATGCTTTTTAATGTAACGTGTATTCTACATTGATAATGCCTAACGCTACAGTCAAACTTGCAATAACCCATTACCCCATAGCCTGTTTCTAGTTTTGAAGACAGTTGACCAATTAACTCTTTCCTCCCTGAAACTTTAAATGGACAAATCCAGTTTCGATTTTAGTCTAGTCCATTTCTGACTTTTAAGGGTTGTTTTTGTCATTTTTTGGAATTATGACAAACAGTGAAGACCCTGATCAGAGGGCTCCTTTTGGAGCCCTCTGATCTGGGTCTTCACTGTTTGCATAGGACAAGTGTTCTAATCTCATGTACACTGTTTGAAAAGCACGCCTATATGCGGGACTAGGGTTCAAAGGGTTAAAGCAGTTTGAAAGTAAAACAGAATGCACCTTAGAATATATATCTCATGATATATATTCATTACTTTATAAGTCTTCAGTGAAGGAATAAATATAAAGCACAAAAATGTGTATCTATGGAGTAATGGGTTAAGCTACCACCAAGAAAGGAAATGAAAAGACATTTAGTAATACATGTACAGGCAAGTACTTAATGCAGAATGAAACTATGCAGAGAGCTCCTATAGGTATTTCTGTATAGTTTAACCCATTACCCCATAGCCTGTTTCTAGTTTTGAAAATAGGTGACTACTTAAAGCAGGTTGAAAGTAAAGCAGAATGTGCCTTAAGGCGCATGCTGCTTTACTTTCAGCCTGCTTTAAGCTACCATCTACTAGAATAAAGAAAATATTCCTTATGATACATATGCATGACTGTATAAATTGGAACTGTTTTCTTCAGTGGAGGAATAAACTGAATGTGCTAAAAGGCACTTCTATGGGATAATGGGTTAAGTCATCTGTCTTAAGAGATCTCCAGGATATCCAAGGAGTGGCTACTTCATACAAGTTTGATTGTATTTAAGTCAACGTACGCAGATAATTATGCACATAGAAATTAATCAGTATCAATTAAACCAAGCAGTATCAATTATTGACTAATACATGTATATGCATGGACTGTACGAGGGTTTATACTGAGATTTATCTATAGTTTTGGTTCATAGTTTTAAAGTAAAATTACCATAAGCCATTAGCAATAAGGAAGAGGAATTAAATTGGGATGGTTTTCTAGCTTTGCAGTGGTTTATATTTATCAAGAACTCGCATTGCTCAGTGCTGGACAAAAGTAATGCAGAACCTCCCTAAGGATAATGTCATCCTAAAGCTTTAATGTGAAGGAAAAGGTAAAGGTGTCCTAATGTGTTTCTATGGGAATGAACAGGGCTGCCATTTTTCTGGATTTTTCTGAAATCTTCAGATTTTTATCCTTGCAGATGGTAGCTTAAAGTAGGCTGAAAGTAAAGCAGAATGTGCCTTACGGCACATTCTGCTTTACTTCCAACCTGCTTTAAGTAATCGGGTTGAAAAATTGAAGATTTGGAAATCTTCGGAATTTTTCATGACCAACTTTTGGCAGCCCTGAAAAATATAAACCCTTTATCCCATAGCCAGTTTCTAGTTTTGAAGACTTGTGACTACTAAAAGCAGGTTAAAAGTAAAGCAGAATGCATATTAAAGTGCATTTTGCTTTACTTTCAGCCTGCTTTAAGATTTCATCTGCTAGGATATAGAACATATTTCTTATGTTGCATATTCATGACTGCATATATTGAATCTATTTTCTTGCGTGGAGGAATGAATTAAAGGCATGAAAAGGCATATTTTTTGGATAATGTTTTTAATCAGACTTGCCATACCTGTTTTTCTTACATCGGCTTTTTTTCTAATGATCCAGGTCCAATTATTTATTTGATAAACCATCTTTTTTATTAAACTACATATAACATTAATCAGATAGCTTTGATTCTTATCAGATATTATCAATTTAACTCAGATATATTTATGTGATCCTTTTTGTTTATGATTCTTTTTCTTCCAATTAGAATAACAAGAAATACCTCCAACATGTAAGAGCCAATCACTCAATAGATAATCAGATATTAACTTCTTCAGAAAGCCAACTATTACTTACTGTTAAATCCTCTATAATATTCACTAAAAAGAGTGTTTATTGATTTATGAATGACAGGTGGCAGCTTAGAGCAAGGTGAAACTAAGGAGCTTTGTGTTTTACTTTCACCTTGCTTTAAGCAGCCACCTGCTTTAAACTCTAATTAATTAATATCATATAGTGGTTGTCATAGAGGGGTTTTACTGTACTATTTCTATGGTCAGATATCCACATATCCACATGTATCTCTAAACAGGTAATTGCTAACACCAGTTTGTCTATGTTTTCAGTCATACATTTGCATGTCTGACTTGGACCCAGAGTTTATGCACATGCCAATTAACCCATTACGCTGTAGACAGTTTCTAGTTTAAAGATAGGTGACCACTTAAAGCATGTTGAAAGTAAAGCAGAATGCGCCTTAAGGCGCGTTCTGCTTTACTTTCAGCCTGCTTTAAGCTGCAATCTGCTAGATTATAAAAAATATTTCTTATGGTACATATTCATGACTTTATAAATTGGAACCAATTTCTTCAGTTATTGAAGAAATAAAAAGGTCTATTAATGGGTTAAGTAGCATGTAGGATTAGCTTATTCTGAGAAATAGATGTACTTAAAGCATAACATGATATTGGTATTTTGAAAAGTAGTACTTAGACATGTTATACATGTATTAAATACAGTCAAATCTTGACAACTCAAATCCTTGAATTGGAATTTGCCTGTATTTCCAAAACGTGGCTTAGCCATGTGTTTGAACTTTGAACTGTGGGTAATGTTGGACTGAAAAGAGCTCAAATTGTCAAATTCCAAATTAAGAAATATCGACAAGTTCCACTTTAGTGAATTCAAGTTATCAAGTTTCGACTGTAGCTCATTGGATTTGATGGATTAGAAATTTGCAATTTATTAAGTGGTGGTGATTCCATGTGCAACGTGCTATTGGTGGCAGGAGAAATGGAAAACATTTTATATATTAACCCTTTGAACCCTAGTCCCGCATATAAGCGTCCTTTTCAAACAGTGTACATGTGAATAGAACACTTATCCTATGCAAACATTGAAGACCCAGATCAGAGGGCTCCAAAAGGAGCCCTCTGATCAGGGTCTTCACTGTTTGTCATAATGCCAAACATTGACAAAAACAACCCTTAAAAGTCAGAAATGGACTAGACTAAAATGGAAACTGGAATTGTCCATTTAAAGTTTTAAGGAGGAAAGAGTTAAAAAAGGTGGAAGTATCTCATGAAAGAAAGTCAGCCGTTTCAAAGATGCATGATCAGTTTTTGACAGGTGACAGCTTATCCCATTACTCCATAAATATGCTTTTTTACGCATCTAGTTATTTCTACACTTAGGAAGTTGTTCTCATCTAGGAACTCCTGAATATGAAACACAGAAATTGTTTCCAGTATCTTTCCAAATGGAAACTTAAAAGAAGGTTGAAAGTAAAGCAGAATGCTCCTTTTGGAGCATTCTGCCTTACTTTCAATCTGCTTTAAGTACTTTTCAATCTGCTTTAAGTGCTTTCATCTGCTTTAAGTGATAACATATCTTCAAACCCAAAAACAAGACTATGGGGTAAAGGGTTAATGCAGAACAAATGTTTTCTGTATTACATTTGCCCTGCATAAAGTGACCACCTGTCTTTAGAGACCATCATTTAATGGATGCTGATCACAGGTTGAATGTACATGTGCTGTATTGTATTCCTTGTATGGACGATGGCTGGTTGGTGGTCAGAAAATACTGGATGCTATGTGTAAGGTTTTGAGACAATGTCATTATTTTCCTACTACAAAGTACAGTGCTTTATCGTTATCCTTGTATGGAAGGTGGCTACCTTGGTGTGCAGTGAATATCTGATGATATCTGGGCCCTGGATAATTGGAGTTATTTCAAAAATTAAAATTGTTATGTCTGCGCCAAATCCTATGGTGTGACTACTTATTAGAATTGTCTCGAAGGGACCATTCTAATGAGTAGTCACATCATAGGAGTTGGTGCAAACATAAAAAAACAAAATATGGTAAAACTTTAGTTTAATCCCTAATGGGAGCCCTGTGCTGTGTGTAATGTTTTGAGAATATGGCATTATTTTCATACTACAATGAACATATAACAGTATGTTAATTTTGCTTTATAGTAGGGCCACTGTTACCATTGACAACACTTTTTGTTGGCTTGACACTGCCAGAAATTTCAATTTTCTAAGCTGACACAAGGCCCCAGGGTTATAAAGCTTTTGAACTGAGTTTGAGCTTGTTCTCAAGCATTTGATTGGTCAGATTTGATCTTTTGCTCAGCAAAAGCTCAAATCTGACCAATCAAAATCTTGAGAATGATCTCAGACTCAATTTAAAAGCTTTAAAATTTTGGACCAAGGTGTCAGGCATGTATTTTTCATTGTTTATGCATCTGTCATATCTAAGTTATTCTAACCCATATCCTCAATCCTTTCTTCTCTAGGCATCAATGCAGGTTATCTATACCAAATTGATAAATCATGTACAGTGATACCACACCGCAACTACATGTTATGAAAACATTAGGAATCTTTAAAGGAAGGTACCTGCTTCATGCAGGATGAAAGTAATGGATAGAGCTTTTTTGCCCAATTTTATAGCAGTTATTAGACTTATGTTCACGATGACCAAAAGTATAATTTTATTTCCAATTTTTAGAGAAAAATTCCCATTTGCTAGAAGAAAACAAATCCTAGGCAATGTTTATTAACTCTTTGATCCCTAATCAGGCATATAAGCATCTTTTGAAAACAGTGTACTTGTGACGAGTACACTTGTCTTATGCAAACAGTGTAGACCCTGATTAGAGGGCTCCTTAAGGAGTCCTCTGATCAGGGTCTACATTGTTTGTCATTTTGACATATATTTTAAAAATCAACCCTAAAAAGTCAAAAATGGACTGGACTAAATTGAAAATTAGAATTGTCCGTTGAGATTTCAGGGAGAAAAGAGTTAAGAAGGATACAATAATGTATTAGGCAACCAGGAACACCATAAACATGTGTATAAAGTTTTCCTGGTCAAATAAATTGACATAATCATTGATTAGTCAAATAGATCGATACAATTTGTTTCATTTTGACATGCAAATTCCCAATCTTTGGTGATTTGATGTGAAAATTCCCAAATCCATGGGTATGGGTCATATTCCCAATCTGATGATGGTGGAAGAAAGGGTTAAGGTGTTTAAAGGCGCTTATACCAAGGAAAGGTTTGAAAACAATTGCCATATAAGTATCCTGACAGTTTAAGTTATAAACTGCAGGGTCAGTTTTGCTGTCTCTTCATTCGAAGTTAAATATTTAATTTATTTTAATTTATTTTTGTTTTCAATAAAGAATACATCATTTGAACATTCATTTTTAGCTCACCTTGAACGAAATACCAAGGTGAGCTATTAGGATCGCTGGATGTCCATTGTCTGTCTGTCTGTTCACAATTGTTTGTTAACAGTCTAGTGGCTACAAATTTCTTTAGATCTTCATGAAACTTGATGACAATGTTTGTCTTGATGAAATCTAGGTCAGATTGGAATGTGGGCCATGTCCGGTCAAAAACTAGGTCACTAGGTCGAATCATAGAAAAACGTAACAACTCTAGTGGCTTCAAATCTCATTAGATCTTGATGAAATTTAGTCAAAATGTTTGCCTTATTGAAATTTAGGCTATGGTTGAATATAGGTCATGTCAGGTCAAAATCTAGGTCACTCTAGGTCAAGTTTAACATAGTGAACCAGGTGAGCGATATAGGGCCATAGTGGCCCTTGTTCATGTGGTGATGGATTTTATTAGCTCACCTGAGCCAAAGGCTCAAGGTGAGCTATTGTGACCGCTCACCGTCCGTAGTACGTCTGTCCGTCTGTCCGTTCACATTTACTTCAAACGACATCTCCTCTGAAACCCGCCGATTGTAGGGAGAGTTCAAACTGCTCATGATGTTCCTTGGATGCTTCTCTACAGAAGTTAATCAAAAAAAAGGAAAAAAAGCACAAACTCTGCTTGAAAAAGCAAAAAAGCAAAAATCTTTAAAAAATCTTCTTGCCCAAAACTACTAGGCCCTAAGCTTTGATATTTGTACAGTAGAATCTCCTGGTGGATCCCTCTATAGTTTGTTAAAATGAAATCCCTAGGGTCACATTAGACACCACCCTGCACAGTTTAAGTGCTGCTCTAGGCAGGTTTTACAGTATTTTTGATTTAGGCAGAACTGTATTTACCTGAGTTACCCTTAATATACTATGGGCAAATAACCAATATTTGCAAACAGTTTGGATCCAGATCAGATGCAACATAATGCTGCATCTAATCTGGATCCAAACTATTTGCCACTCATTTACCAACTTAACATTTTCTAAAAAAAAAAAATGTACATTTTTTACACACAGAAGGTATTTAGCAGACATCATTTCAGTCTGGTAAGGGTAAGCCACTAGCAGCAGTGCTGCTAATGCTACAGTACCGTACTCTTGCATAACAGTTGACCTCAGTGATCAGGCCAACAGAACTGAACATGTTGTCTGCTAAAGTTTAGAAATGGTTCAGTCTTCTTCATACTTAGAGAAACAGGATCTGGAAGTGATCCACTGACAGTTATGTAATTATGTCTTATGCCATATTTATACATATGTTTAATATTGGTTTTGTCACAGTTATCTGCATGTTTTGCCATTTTTTCTTGTCCAGGATTCAACCCTTTTTCCCAATAAATACTGACGTTTGTTAACCCATTACCCCATAAATGTGCATTTTTAGGCCTTTGATTTATTCCTCCACTTAAGAAAATAATTCCCCTTTAACCCTTTCCCCCATAGCATATCTCTAGTATTGAATGTAGGTGTCCACTTAAAACAGGTTGAAAGTAAAGCAGAATGCGCTTTAAGCGCATTCTGCTTTACTTTCAGCCTGCTTTAAGCTATCATCTGCTAGAATATAGAAAATATTTTGTATTATACATATTTATGAATGTATAAATTGGAACTATTTTCTTCAGAGCAAGAATAAACTGAATGCGCTAAAAGGCGCTTCTATGGGGGAAAGGGTTAAACAGTCATGAAAATGTAAGATGTGAAATAAGTTTCTATATCCTAGTAGATGGTAGCTTAAAGCAGTTTGAAAGTAAAGCAAAGTGTGCATTAAGACCCATTCTGCTTTACTTTCAACCTGCTTTAGGTGGCCACCTATTTTCAAAACTAGAAACAGGCTATGGGGTAATGGGTAAAATGAAATTGCCTATTTGGAAAGAGCCTAATGAGAGGAAGTGCCATTTGCAAAGGCCATAACTCTGACATCATTGTTTTTTTAGTTATTTCCCTTTGTCATATTTTCTTGTCAAGAAGACAACTCCAGTTCTACTGATGCTATTGTAATGAAATTTTATGTATGGAAAGAAACTGATGAGAGAAAATGCCATGCATAAGGGCAGCAATATTTTGTTTTCCCCTTTGTCATATTTTATTGTCAGGAAAATAACTCCAGTTCTGCTGACGCTAGTGAAATAATTATCATTTACCGGAAATGGAAATAGCTTGATAAGAGGATGTGTCATGGATAAGGGTCATAAGCTTGGCAACAAAATTCACTTTTGTCATGTGTTCTTGTCCGGAAGATAACTCCATTTATAGCTATATTAAAATGTTGTCTTGCCCAGTCAACTTAGGTACAAACTTCAATGTCCTCAGGTGAGCGAATTTAGGGCCATGGCCCTCTTGTTTATTTTCAGATATAGTTCACACATACCAAGGCTCTAGACAAAAAAGCAGTAAATTATATGCATTAATATTTAAAGTCTTTGAAATATTTCTATACCTGTGCATCATTGAATAAGATAAGCAATATTCATATATGTCAATCTGCTTCATATACCGGTGTAACAGTCCAGTTTTTCCCCAGTCAGTTTTTTCCCCGGGGAAAAACTGGACTAGTCCAGTTTTTCCCCGGGGAAAAAACTGACTAGTCCAGTTCTTCCCCGGGGAAAAAACTGACTAGTCCAGTTTTTCCCCACCCAGTCAGTTTTTTCCCCCCCCCCCCCCCTATTTTATTAATTGAAATGAAGGGGGAGAAATTCTGGACTAGTCCAGTTTTTCCCCCCTATGTTTTTTTACTACGTGGGAGCTGGAAAACTTCTGGACTTGTCAAGTTTTCCCCCACTATGTTTCTTTGTAACATTTTAGAGGCCACAATTTTAATATTTTCTCCCTCATTATTTGACTACTGAAGTGATGGCAGGGAAATTCTCGGCAAGTTCTTTGTTCTGGACTAGTCTAGTTTTCCCCCCCTCACAATTGGATTAATATAGATGTATGTAAAGTCTTGGATAGTCCAGTTTTTCTCCCCTCTCAAACAAATAATTATGGCGGTGGGGAAAATCTGGACTAGTCTAGTTTTTCCCCCCTAACTATTCGGTTAATGCGGATGTACTAAAAGTCTTGACTAGTCCAGTTTTTCTCCCCTCTCAAACACATTCACGTAACTTTGTTGGTGGGGAAATTCTGGACTAGTCAAGTTCCCCCCCCCCACAAATTGATTTATGCAGATGTACGCAAAGTCTTGGCTTGTCCTGTCTTTCTCTCGTCTCAAACTAACTCATAGGGGGGAAATTCTGGACTAGTCTAGTTTTTCCCCCCTTACAAATTGATTAATGCAGATGAGGCAAAGTCTTTGCTAGTCAAGGTTTTCACCTGTCTCAAACAAACTAACTCTGAGGGGGGGAAATTCTGGACTAGTCTAGTTTCCCCCCCCCCCCCCCCCCCCCCCATCACAAATTGATTTATGCAGATGTACGCAAAGTCTTTGCTTGTCCAGTCCTTCTCTCGTCTCAAACTAACTCAAAGGGGGGAAATTCTGGACTAGTCTAGTTTTTCCCCCCTTACAAATTGATTAATGCAGATGTTGGCAAAGTCTTTGCTAGTCCAGTTTTTCACCCGTCTCAAACAAACTAACTCAGAGGGGGGAAATTCTGGACTAGTCTAGTTTTTCCCCCTCACAATTTCATTTATGCAGATGTACGCAATGTCTTGGCTTGTCCAGTCTTTCTCTCGTCTCAAACTAACTCATAGGGGGGAAATTCTGGACTAGTCTAGTTTTTCCCCCTCACAATTTCATTTATGCTGATGTACGCAAAGTCTTGACTAGTCCTGTTTTTCTCCCCTCTCAAACAAATCACTGTGGAGGTGTGGAAATTCTGGACTAGTCTAGTTTCCCCCTCCCCCCTCACAAATTGATTAATGCAGATGTATAGTCTTGGCTAGTCCAGTTTTTCAACCCTCTCAAACAAACTAACTGGGAGGGGGGGAAATTCTGGATTGGTCTAGTTTTTCCCCCCCTTACAAATTGATTAATGCCAGATGTACGCAAAGTCTTTGCTTGTCCAGTCTTTCTCTCGTCTCAAACTAACTCATAGGGGGGGAATTCTGGACTAGTCTAGTTTTTCCCCCCTTACAAATTGATTAATGCCGATGAGGCAAATCTTTGCTAGTCAAGGTTTTCACCTGTCTCAAACAAACTTACTCTGAGGGGGGAAATTCTGGACTAGTCTAGTTTTTCCCCCCTTCACAAATTGATTTATGCAGATGTACGCAAAGTCTTGGCTTGTCAAGGTTTTCACCTGTCTCAAACAAACCTACTCTGAGGGGGGAAATTCTGGACTAGTCTAGTTCCCCCCCCCCCCCCCCCCCCCCCCCCCCCCTCACAAATTGATTTATGCAGATGTACGCAAAGTCTTGGCTTGTCCAGTCTTTCTCTCGTCTCAAACTAACTCATAGGGGGGAAATTCTGGACTAGTCTAGTTTTTCCCCCCGTCACAAATTGATTAATGCAGATGAGGCAAATCTTGGCTTGTCAAGGTTTTCACCTGTCTCAAACAAACTTACTCTGAGGGGGGGAAATTCTGGACTAGTCTAGTTTTTCCCCCCTTCACAAATTGATTTATGCAGATGTACTAAAAGTCTTGACTAGTCCAGTTTTTCTCCCCTCTCAAACACATTCACGTAACTTTGTTGGTGGGGAAATTCTGGACTAGTCAAGTTCCCCCCCCCCCCCCACAAATTGATTTATGCAGATGTACGCAAAGTCTTGGCTTGTCCTGTCTTTCTCTCGTCTCAAACTAACTCATAGGGGGGAAATTCTGGACTAGTCTAGTTTTTCCCCCCTTACAAATTGATTAATGCAGATGAGGCAAAGTCTTTGCTAGTCAAGGTTTTCACCTGTCTCAAACAAACTAACTCTGAGGGGGGGAAATTCTGGACTAGTCTATTTTCCCCCCCCCCCCCCCCCCCCCCCCCCCCCCCATCACAAATTGATTTATGCAGATGTACGCAAAGTCTTTGCTTGTCCAGTCCTTCTCTCGTCTCAAACTAACTCAAAGGGGGGAAATTCTGGACTAGTCTAGTTTTTCCCCCCTTACAAATTGATTAATGCAGATGTTGGCAAAGTCTTTGCTAGTCCAGTTTTTCACCCGTCTCAAACAAACTAACTCAGAGGGGGGAAATTCTGGACTAGTCTAGTTTTTCCCCCTCACAATTTCATTTATGCAGATGTACGCAATGTCTTGGCTTGTCCAGTCTTTCTCTCGTCTCAAACTAACTCATAGGGGGGAAATTCTGGACTAGTCTAGTTTTTCCCCCTCACAATTTCATTTATGCTGATGTACGCAAAGTCTTGACTAGTCCTGTTTTTCTCCCCTCTCAAACAAATCACTGTGGAGGTGTGGAAATTCTGGACTAGTCTAGTTTCCCCCTCCCCCCTCACAAATTGATTAATGCAGATGTATAGTCTTGGCTAGTCCAGTTTTTCAACCCTCTCAAACAAACTAACTGGGAGGGGGGAAATTCTGGATTGGTCTAGTTTTTCCCCCCTTACAAATTGATTAATGCAGATGTACGCAAAGTCTTTGCTTGTCCAGTCTTTCTCTCGTCTCAAACTAACTCATAGGGGGGGAATTCTGGACTAGTCTAGTTTTTCCCCCCTTACAAATTGATTAATGCCGATGAGGCAAATCTTTGCTAGTCAAGGTTTTCACCTGTCTCAAACAAACTTACTCTGAGGGGGGAAATTCTGGACTAGTCTAGTTTTTCCCCCCTTCACAAATTGATTTATGCAGATGTACGCAAAGTCTTGGCTTGTCAAGGTTTTCACCTGTCTCAAACAAACCTACTCTGAGGGGGGAAATTCTGGACTAGTCTAGTTCCCCCCCCCCCCCCTCACAAATTGATTTATGCAGATGTACGCAAAGTCTTGGCTTGTCCAGTCTTTCTCTCGTCTCAAACTAACTCATAGGGGGGAAATTCTGGACTAGTCTAGTTTTTCCCCCCCTTACAAATTGATTAATGCAGATGAGGCAAATCTTTGCTAGTCAAGGTTTTCACCTGTCTCAAACAAACTTACTCTGAGGGGGGAAATTCTGGACTAGTCTAGTTTTTTATCCCTTCACAAATTGATTTATGCAGATGTACGCAAAGTCTTGGCTTGTCCAGTCTTTCTCTCGTCTCAAACTAACTCTGAGGGGGGAAATTCTGGACTAGTCTAGTTTTTCCCCCCTTACAAATTGATTAATGCAGATGAGGCAAATCTTTGCTAGTCAAGGTTTTCACCTGTCTCAAACAAACTTACTCTGAGGGGGGAAATTCTGGACTAGTCTAGTTTTTCCCCCCTTCACAAATTGATTTATGCAGATGTACGCAAAGTCTTGGCTTGTCCAGTCTTTCTCTCGTCTCAAACTAACTCATAGGGGGGAAATTCTGGACTAGTCTAGTTTTTCCCCCCTTACAAATTGATTAATGCAGATGAGGCAAATCTTTGCTAGTCAAGGTTTTCACCTGTCTCAAACAAACTTACTCTGAGGGGGGAAATTCTGGACTAGTCTAGTTTTTCCCCCCTTCACAAATTGATTTATGCAGATGTACGCAAAGTCTTGGCTTGTCCAGTCTTTCTCTCGTCTCAAACTAACTCTGAGGGGGGAAATTCTGGACTAGTCTAGTTTTTCCCCCCTTACAAATTGATTAATGCAGATGTAGGCAAAGTCTTTGCTAGTCAAGGTTTTCACCTGTCTCAAACAAACTTACTCTGAGGGGGGAAATTCTGGACTAGTCTAGTTTTTCCCCCCTTACAAATTGATTAATGCAGATGTACGCAAAGTCTTGGCTTGTCAAGGTTTTCACCTGTCTCAAACAAACTTACTCTGAGGGGGGAAATTCTGGACTAGTCTAGTTCCCCCCCCCCCCCCCCCCCCTCACAAATTGATTTATGCAGATGTACGCAAAGTCTTGGCTTGTCCAGTCTTTCTCTCGTCTCAAACTAACTCATAGGGGGGAAATTCTGGACTAGTCTAGTTTTTCCCCCCTTACAAATTGATTAATGCAGATGAGGCAAATCTTTGCTAGTCAAGGTTTTCACCTGTCTCAAACAAACTTACTCTGAGGGGGGAAATTCTGGACTAGTCTAGTTCCCCCCCCCCCCCCCCCCCCCCCCCCCCCTCACAAATTGATTTATGCAGATGTACGCAAAGTCTTGGCTTGTCCAGTCTTTCTCTCGTCTCAAACTAACTCATAGGGGGAAAATTCTGGACTAGTCCAGAATTTCCCCACCTAAACAAAATATTGTATAAGAGGGGGGAAAAACTAGACTAGTCAAGAATTTCTCCACCTCAACAAAATATTGTATAAGAGGGGGGAAAAACTAGACTAGTCCAGAATTTCCCCACCTCAACAGTATATTGTTAAAGAGGAGGGAAAAACTAGACTAGTCCAGAATTTCCCCACCTCAACAGTATATTGTTTTTAAGAGGGGGGAAAAACTAGACTAGTCCAGAATTTCCCCACCTCAACAGAATATTGTATAAGAGGGGGGAAAAACTAGACTAGTCCAGAATTTCCCCACCTCAACAGAATATTGTATAAGAGGGGGGAAAAACTAGACTAGTCCAGAATTTCTCCACCTCAACAGAATATTGTATAACAGGGGGGAAAAACTAGACTAGTCCAGAATTTCCCCACCTCAACAAAATATTGTATAAGAGGGGGGAAAAACTAGACTAGTCCAGAATTTCCCCACCTCAACAGTATATTTTTTAAGCGGGGGGAAAAACTAGGCTAGTCCAGAATTTCCCCACCTCAACAGAATATTGTATAAGAGGGGGGAAAAACTAGACTAGTCCAGAATTTCCCCCCTATGAGTTAGTTTGAGACGAAAGAAAGACTGGACAAGCCAAGACTTTGCGTACATCTGCATAAATCAATTTGTGAAGGGGGAAAAACTAGACTAGTCCAGAATTTCCCCACCTCAACAGAATATTGTATAAGAGGGGGAAAAAACTAGACTAGTCCAGAATTTCCCCACCTCAACAGTATATTGTTAAAGAGGAGAGAAAATCTAGACTAGTCCAGAATTTCCCCACCTCAACAGAATATTGTATAAGAGGGGGAAAAAACTAGACTAGTCCAGAATTTCTCCACCTCAACAGAATATTGTATAAGAGGGGGAAAAACTAGACTAGTCCAGAATTTCCCCACCTAAACAAAATATTGTATAAGAGGGGGGAAAAACTAGACTAGTCAAGAATTTCTCCACCTCAACAGTATATTTTTTTAAGCGGGGGGAAAAACTAGACTAGTCCAGAATTTCTCCACCTCATCAAAATATTGTATAAGAGGGGGGAAAAACTAGACTAGTCCAGAATTTCCCCACCTCAACAGTATATTGTATAAGAGTGGGGAAAAACTAGACTAGTCCACAATTTCCTTACGTTCACAGTTATTTGTTTGAGAGGGGAGAAAAACTGGACTAGCCCAGAATTTCCCCCCTTAAGCATTACTCATATTATGATGGGGGAAAAACTGGACTAGCCCAGAATTTCCCCCCTTAAGCATTTCTCATAGTGTGATGGGGAGAAAAACTGGATTAGCCAAAACTTTGCCAACATCAAAATTAATCAAATTGTGATGGGGGAAAAACTAGACTAGTCCAGAATTTCCCCACCTCAACAGAATATTGTATAAGAGGGGGGGCTTGACTAGTTCAGAATTTCCCCACCTCCACAGTAATTTGTTAGAGAGGGGAGAAACATTGGACCAGTAGCCCAGAATTTTTCTACCATTACAGTAGATAGTTTGAGAAAGAAGAAAAACGTACAATTTAAATCAAATTGGTTTTTTTTTTCATTGAAAAACCTAGTTTAACCTGCATTTATCAATTTGCTAGGGGGAAAACAGAAGTAGCTGAGAATTTCCACCCATCCACAGTAGTTAGTTTGAAAGAGAAGAAAAACTGGACACCTACAATTTCTTTCATTAAAAAACCTGGTTAAAAAAATGAATAAGGGGGGAAAAACTGGACTAGCCTAGAATTTCCCCACTATTATGTTCAGTAAGAAGGGGGGAAAAACTGGACCGGGTGGGGAAAAACTGGACTAGTCAGTTTTTTCCCCGGGGAAAAAACTGACTGGGGGGAAATTCTGGGCTGTTACACCGGTAGTCTAAACTAGTCTGTTTTTGCCATAAAATTGAACCTATAAATCCAGACAAAGAGAGTAGCTGTATTTCAAATACTATCAATCTCATGTTGCCTCCAGAGTCCAAACTCTATGTTGTGACTACTCATTAGATTTGTCTTGATGAGTCAATTTGAATATGTAGTCACAACATTGGGTGTAGATATAAAAGAGAATACAGTCAAACTTTGATATCTCGAACGCGGTAAGGTCCAACATACCCGTATTTCAAAGTTAAAATTTGGCTAAGCCATGTTTTTACTTTTAAATACCGGTATGTTTGACTTTATTATGCCTGAAATAATGCAATTCATATGTCGACAAATCAAATAGTTCGAATTTAGCGAGTTCAAGATATCGAAGTTCGACTGTACTGTATGTTGGAAACTCCAATAGCCTATGTCTTCATTTTGAAGATAGGTGACTCTTTAAAGCAGGTTGAAAGTAAAGTAGAATGTGCCATAAGGCACAATCTGCTTTTCTCTCAACCGGCTTTACGCTACAATGTGCTAGAATATAGGAATTTTTTCTTGTGTTACACATTCATTACTGTTTAAAATGGAATAAAATTAGACATACTTATGAAGTACTAGGTTAAATCGTCTCAGATAAAAGTACAAATGTACCAGTATCATAATGTAACTATCTGAATGCCATAATTTTGTCTTTGTTATCAAATGTGCTATTATCTATGTACCAATTCATGTTATTAGGAGGGAAGAATAGTGATATACTATGTGTATAATATCTACTAATATACACTATCATTCTTAGATCAACCATACTATCATAGGTTATTAAGGTTATTAAGCAAAGAGATTTATAAATAGAGAGAAGCCTCTCTATTATGACCACTTAAACGAAGGCTAAAAGACAAGTGGGAGCTTAACCCATTACCCCATAAATGCACCTTTTTACGCCTTAAATTATTCCTCTACTGAAGAAAATAGTTCAAACTTATACTGTCGCAAAATAGAATCATAAGAAAAAGTTTCTATATTCTAACAAATAAAAGCTTAAAGCAGGCTGAAAGTAAAGCAGAATGCACCCTAAGGCACATTCTGCTTTAATTGGACACCTATTTTCAAAACTAGAAACAGACTATGGGGTAATGGGTTAAAGGAAGATGAAAGTAAAACAAAGCTCCTTTAGAAGCTTTTTATTTTACTTTCATCTTCCTTTAAGCAACCACCTGTCTTAAACACAACTATTTAAAATAATGTAGTGGTAGCAGTAGAGAGGTTTTAATGTACATGTATAGTGAAACCAGTACAAAGTGACCATTCCAAAAAAACATGTATGTGCTTTGTAAGGTAGTGTTAAGTTTCTGAATCTATAACCAGAGCTTCACAACAGAGTGCGTGAACTGAGCATTTCCAAAATGTTATCCTTTATATCTCATCAAAATCCTATGTTGTGACCATTCGTCAAAATTCTCTCTTTGAGACGATTGTTATGAGTGGTCACAACATAGGGTTTGGTGGAGAAATAAGAAAGTTAGAATTTGAAATGCCCACCTTGTCTAGAGCTCTGAATATCCCATGTGTTTATCTTGATATAAATGAGATTTGGATTCAGCAAGTTTTCTCCTGTCATGGCACCATTTAAACCCTTTACCTGATAGCCTATTTCTATTATTGAAGATATGTGACTACTTAAAGCAGGTTGAAAGTAAAGCAGAATGCGCCTCAAGGCGCATTCTGCTTAACTTTCAGCCTGCTTTAATCTATCATGTGCTAGAATATAGAAAATATTCCCTCTAATATATATTCATGACTGATTAAATTGGAACTATTTTCTTCAGCGGAGGAATAAACTGAATGCGCTAAAAGGCGCTTCTATTGGGGAAAGGGTTAACCAATACTGCATTCAGGTGCTGTAAGACCCAAATCAATCCATCAGGTTTTCAAATTATGTTAATGGGCAATCAGATTATGAGGTTATTTTACAGTGTTGAGTGCTATACTGAATTCTATTGGACGAGTACACAGCAGTAATAATCCATATTTGGACGAGGCGAATGCTATATTTTTGTTGTCTCAATTTGCTTATACGTTCGAACTTCGATATCTCGAACTCGTTTAACTCGAACTATCCAATAGTTCGACATATGAACTGTATTATTTCATGCTCGGTTAAGTCGAACGTTTTAACTTTGAAATACGGGTATGTTTGACAAACCGACTTCGAGGTATCGAAGTTCGATTGTATGTATTTGCATTTATAGATTGTTATATTGTTCCCTAGATATAAGATACTATTTAATACTCATTTTTGTTAACCCATTACATCATAGCCTATTTCTAGTTCAGAAGACAGATGACCACTTAAAGCAAGTTGAAAGTTAAGCTTCAGATTGTATTCTGCTTTTGTTTCAGCCTGCTTTAAGCCAATATCTGCTAGAAAATATTTCTTGTGATACATATTCATGACTGTATAAATTGGAACTATTTTCTTTAGGGTATGAATAAATGAAATGCGTACATGTATTTATGGTGTAAATAAACCCCCACTATTATGGTGTCTTGAAAGATGTTTCACACCCAGCTTAAAACATGATGAAAGTAAAACAGCAAGTTCCTACAAGAGCTTTCTGCTTTACTCTCATCTCGCTTTAAGCACCAATTTGCCTTATGCACTGAAAACAAGCTTTCTTTTCTGTAGAGTTTGTAGTGGGGTTTATGTCTATGTTAAAGGTATATAGTTGAATCTCCTTAACTCTTTACTCCATAGCTTGTTTCTAGTTTTGAAAACGGGTGACCGCTTAAAGCAAGTTAAAAGTAAAGCAGAACAAAACTCTTAAGAGCTTTCTGGTTTAATTTTTCCAGCATTAAGTGGACACTGGTATTTAACTATGTTTGACAGGCTTGACATTATGAGGCAGAAAATGATTGCCACGTCTCATTTTATGACTTTTAACCCATTACCCCATAGCCTGTTTCTAGTATTGAAGATAGGTGGCTACTTAAAGCAGGTTAAAAGTAAAGCAGAATGTGCCTGCTTTAAGCTATTATCTTCTAGAAAATAGAAATTGTTTCTTATGATATATATTAATTAGAACTACTTTCTTTAGTGGAGAAATAAATTAAAGGCGTAAAAAGGTGTATTTATGGGGTAATGGGTTAAGTTTACTGTATCAGTTAGGACACTCATAGAAAGAAAAGCTTGTAAATGACATTCCTTGGAACTTGCTTTATGTAAGGGTATTCCCAACTGTTATTTTTGTTTGTTTGTATGAAATTATAGACTATTCTGTTGCAGTTTCTGTGGCAGTTTTGACTCAATGATGTCTTTCATTTGCAAATAAAATACAGTAAAACCTTGCTGTTACGACCACTAAAACGATGGCTAATTGATTGTATAATAGACAGGTGACAGCTTAAAGCAAGGTGACAGTGAAACAGAAAGCTCCTAAAAGGAGCTTTCTGTTTCACTGTCGCCTTGCTTAAAGCGGTCACCAATCGTAAACACCCTAATAATTAACATAATTTAGTGGTCGTAATAGCGAGGTTTTACTGTATTGCATTTTATCACTGGACTAAACTGTTTGTGTACACATTTAGGGCTTCAGATATAAGTCAGTAAAGTCAAAGGCACTTCTATGGTGGCAGTATTAACCCATTATTTCATATACAGTATTCCCTCTCTACAACGTCACCCAATGGGAGACAAAAATATGTGTGCCTTGTTCGGAGGGAGTCCTTATAGGTATGGAAATTGACTTACATTTGCAAACAGCTTTAATCCAGATGAGACGCCGCATAACGCGGAGTCTCATCTGGATTCAAGCTGTTTGTCAATCGTCAGCAGAGGATATTGCAGCAGTGAAAATGTTGGACAAAAGTGTCTTGTTTTGGGACAAGCATCATGGGTCATTGTAAGGAGTGAGTCGTTGTTGGGAGGGCAGTTGTAGGGAGGGAGTTTAATTTTATACAGTAATAATTGTGAGACAGAAGAATACTTCCTATATCGTGGCAGATCATAATAGCTTAAAGCAGGCTGAAAGTAAGGCAGAATGCGCCTTAAGGACACCCTGCTTTCTTTCAACCTGCTTCAAGCAGTCACCTGTCTTCAAAACTAGAAACGAGCTATGGGGTAAAGGGTTTAGATGATGCAATTTAATGCACATCAAAAGCTTAACAGAAAGCCACTGTAGAATTTGTTGTATTTCTTTCCATCTGCATTTTAATAACAGTTTAGTAAATATCTGAAACTAGTGTCAGGCCTACACTCACTTTATCCCAAATTAAATAAACTTGTACTTTTATTTTGAAATAGAAATGTATGTTACCTGTAGTTCACTCTTGTAAGTTTTAAGTTATATGTTAGTTGCACTATAATATTTATTTTTTGTAGTTTTAATTTTTATACTGATACAGTAAAACCTCTATTACGACCACAAAAAATGCTAATTGGTTGTATAAAAGACAGGTGACAGCTTAAAGTAAGGTGACAGTAAAACAGAAAGCTCCTGAAGGAGCTTTCTGTTTTACTGTTACCTTGCTTTAAGCAGTCACCTTTCACGATTTAGCTGTTGTAACAGAGAATTTTTAACTGTACCTTTAATCCTTACAGTGTGGAGAATAAGTAATGATTTAATATGTATTGATATTTTTCCAAATAGTGTGCCCCAGAGGGGCACTCAGACTACCATAGAATCTACACCATTTGTCATCCAATTTGGTATAAATAAGTTTAAATATTTCAATTTGTGGACCAAGTATGTATATACATGTACATGCTTTGCAAAGAGCGTATACATGGATCAGAGGGCTCTTGCAAGGATCCCTCTAGCCAGGGTCAATGCTGTTTGTAATCCTAAATTATGTATATAATTATTTTTCGGACAAGCTCTTGAGAGTCAATAGAAAAAAATGTGCATTTTATAATACCATGGAAGTGTCCATTTAAATTTACACATTGTAAGGGTAAATCACATTACTTTATGTTTTTGTTGACTGAATGAAATATTCAGGGGCTGTATTCTTGACACTTAGCATGTTAACAGTGAACTCATGAATACCTCTGCAAACAGTCTGGATCCGGATGAGATGCTGCATTACGTGGCATCTCATCTGGATCCAAACTGTTTGACACTCTGACCCTGTTTTGAAAAGAAATTTTGAAAATTCTTTTATAACATGAGTCGGCGACAATTATTGCAGAGGAAAAATGACTCAGCTTGCAAAGAATCAAGATCTCAAAGATATCTGTCTAGCAAAGATGTTTATACAATAAATAAAAATATTTGGTTCTTAATTGTTCTTTTAACACTTTTCTCTCTAGGGTGCCACTACCTTCTGCTTCTCACATGTATATTTATTGATGGTATTGTACTGTAAATCAAGACGAAAGTACAGCAGAAAGCTCCTAGGAGCTTTCTGCTGTACATTCATCTTGCTTTAACCCTTTGCACCCTAGTCCCGCATATAGGCGTCCTTTTCAAACAGTGTATATGTGAATAGTACACTTGTCATGTGCAAACAGTGAAGACCCAGATCAGAGGGCTCCAAAAGGAGCCCTCTGATCAGGGTCTTCAATGTTTGTCATAATGCCAAAAATGGACAAAAACAACCCTTAAAAGCCAGAAATGGACTTGACTAAAATCGAAATTGGAATTGTCCATTTAAAGTTTCAGGGAGGAAAGAGTTAAGCAGTGACCTGCCTGTAAGAAACACAGAATGCTTAAGACTTTATTCTTTAGTCTTTCTTCTTAGTATTCACTTTTCTTTAGTTTTAAAGCTAAGCATTTATTGTGAACACTGGCATAGAAGATTGTAAAAAGGCTCAGTATAAACTGGTTTAGTTTCATTCTAGGTTTACATGGTACTTGATTCAATTGTCTCCTGAATTGGCACAATTGGTCAGTGAGATTTATTTGCAGATCTAACTATTGCTCTGTTTTTAATTTTATCCCTTTGACATTTGTTCATACGGTATATTTGCCTTGTTTTGTTGATTTTGTCCCAAATGAGATGCCTTATTTTATTGATTTTGTACAAATGGTGGGATGTTCATATGTATAGAAAATGGTATAATATATTTTGAAATTCTTTAACTATTGCCCGTGTTCTTAACTCAAAACAATGATGAAATAAATGAATGATTTTAACTTGATTGTTGTGTTGTTTACTCTTTTACATCCATGTAACGATGATGTTTTATGTGTCACAGTACTCCCTCTCATGAGCGACTGTACTATGTATAAGTACATAAGAATAGGGAACTTTAAAAGCAGATGACGATTTAATGCAGGAAAAAAGTAATGCAGAAAGCTCCTGAAGAAGTATTGACCAATCACAGTCAAGCTTAACCCTTTGAATCTTAGTCATGCATATACACACTGTGTGAACAGTGTACCAGTGAAGAGTACACATGTCCTATAATCAAACAGTGAATACCCAGATCAGAGGGCTCCTAAAGGAGCCCTCTGATCATAGCCTTCTTGCATCCATAATCCATAATGACCAGAAATCATTGCTCCAGGGAAGGCAAGTATTTCCAAAGTCTGCACAAACCCTTTGGTGTGATTCTCATTACAATCATCGTTGTGAGATGATTTTAATATGTAGTTACACCATAGGGTCTAGTGCAGAAATAAAGGACAATATGTTAGAAAGTTTACTATAAATTGTATTCCCTCTTAACTAGAACATGGATATCATCTGCATAACAGTTCTAGATTACCTAGTTGCTATATAACATTCCTTATAAACTACCGGTAGATCTAAAGCATTTTTCCTGGAAAGAGACATACCAGAAACATTATTTTAAAGGTTTAGTTGATTAGTTATGAAAGAAAACTTTAAGAAATATTTAACATTTTGTGTCAGTATATGAATAGGCATGCCATGAAAGAATGGGCATAACATGAAATAATGGCAGATTTTTAACCCGGGTCTTAGAGTCAATACCCCATGTCTCACCAAGTGTTCAGTAACAAAATTGATGGTCATTATTCTTGATTTGACTACCTGGTCTAAATTATTCTGCACAGGGCACAAACCGCTAACCTGCTCCGCACACAGTGGCAACTGAACTCATAGTTGTTTCTATAGTTCTGAAGATAGTTGACCACTTATAGCAGCTTGAAAGTATTTAAACAGAATATGCCTTAAGGTGCATTCTGCGTTACTTTCAGCCTTCACTAATCTAAAATCTGCTAGAAAATATTAAATATGGTGTATACATATTCCTGACAGTATATATATAAGTGAAACTATGTTCTTTAGTGGAGTAATTGATTAACTTTTAGGCGTAAAATTGTGCATTTATGGAGTAATGGGTTAAAGGCGTAAAGATTTGTATCTATGGAGTAATTGGTTAATAAATTACTCATATAGATTTATTTTACTGCAATTATTTAATATTTCGACCTCTGTTATCAAACTTACAATTTTCATTACCGCAAATATTTTTCTTATCTCGACGGCAGTCCGTGTTTTAGCCATAACCTTATAGAGGTCACCGTTGTTTTCAAGATGGCCGTTTGCAGTGTCAGGAGACTTCTCACAGTAGGTTTTATCTAAATATTTTCTGTATTAATGTCAGTTTTCGCTTAATTGTGCGATAAACGGCAAGCATATTTTTCATAATTACGTAGAATGTCATTTTTTCATTGCAGCGCCAATCATGGCCATTGCTGTCACGGAGTTTCAGTTGCACTGCTGTCAAGGCGAAACAGGTCATTATCACAAATTTGGTATTTTTCAGTAGCTTGTAGCTCCAGATTATAGAATGTATACTCAAACTTTGTCTTTTAAGTATTCCACCAATTTACGCATCTACTGACAATCAGTGCCTGCGTGATTACTAAATTAGACTGGTGGGACTTGAAGTTGAACACCAACAACCACCTCTCCTCGTGTCAGGGGCTCTATCCACTGAGCTAATCAGGCTCTGTGGTTGATCACAACATACAGTAGCTCAAAATCCTACCTAATATGTTTCAATTATTTTAAGCTTGCCAAGCTCTCCGAAAATCAATATTTAAAGAAAAGTGTCAGCCCAAGTTGAGCCAACCACTTCAACATGGGTTACTAGAATAACCGGAATACATCTAAATATACCTATTATGGTTCATAAAACAGTTTCAGATGATGTAATTACACATTGTGTGTACTAATATATTAAATTTGCAAAGGAAATATGCAATTTGTGGGTTATATCCTTGCTTCTTGTCAATTCGCCACTTTCTTGTCAATTCGCCACCTAAGCAAACTTAGAATTCCGTCACGAGCAGGCTACTGAGGATGTCTGAAAACTACAGAGGATATCCGAATACTAGGACAGTTTCACTAAGGAAGATTTAAACCGCTGAAAATGCGAAAGAAACAGGAAAAATAACAATAATTCAAAATAAGTTTCAAATCAACGGACATATTGGTAATTTGAACTCTACATGCCCGTTGTTACTTTTTTATTGTAAAGTTGTAAAAGTTATTATTTACTTTTAGAAAATTAAATATTTCAAAATCATTAAAAAATGTTCAAATTTCATGAAACAAAGTTGAAACTATATAACATACTGACAGAGCCTACATTGACCTAATTATCGAACGACCAATCAGAGGTGGCGAATTGACAAGAAAGCATCCCGGTGATCCAGAGCAATGACCTCATTCGAAAACGGTACAATTATCTACATTTGTATTTATTTCACAAGTTTTATTTGTATATATTCCTGTTATTGAAGGTTCAGTTCAGAATTATATCTGTGAACAAGTAAGAAATGTTACACCAGAAAGCGCATGCGCGAAAAATATAGCTTAGGGTGGCGAAAACACAGGTAAACAGGCTAAATGGGTTTTTTCTGTTGAAATCGTAACCGAAATCTACTTTGTACGGTGTAACTCTCACGTATGTGTAATTCTCACGATACCTTAAAAAGTAGATTTCGGTTACGATTTCAACAGAAAAACCATTTATAACCCACAAATTACATATTTCCTTTTCAAATTTAATAAATTAGTACACGAAATGTGTATATATATATAGCATCTGAAACTGTTTTATGATCCATAATAGGTATATTAAGGACCATAAGGTGTATTCCGGTTATTTTAGTAACCGCTTCAACACTAGTCTCATCAATGAAATCCTGTCATGCCTGTGACGTCATGTTAATTTTGTGACAGGTGCAGTCACAGGGTCTCATGGTAATACTGTCTATATGGGGAGCAAATATTTTTTACCGAATTCCATAAAATCGGGGATTGAGTAAAAGTTAATAGTTAAAATTACCCAGTTATTTAAAGCTCATTTTGACACCCAATTGCTGACTTCAAATCAAGCTACAGGTCGTAATTAATCCAATTTTAAACTACTTTTTTTTTTAAAATACTCCGGCGAAGGTCATTATTATCATTGTTTACATGATGGGTAGTCTACACATCGGGTTTAAATCTCGGATTAAAAGTCACATCAAGTGTTCTGAGGATTATTTTTTGTAACAAGGTATATTTTTGCATCCTAAATCTATCTGTATATTTTGAGAAATTTGATGCCCAACAAAATCAGTTTGGCTTGTGACATAGAAAAAGAAGCGGATAAAAAGGTGTTAGCGCAGGTTTACTGTGACGTGATATTGCTTGATCCGAAATTAGTTTGATGTTAGGTAAACCGTAACTTTATGTAACAAAACTAACATGGTGAGAAAAATATGCAGCAAGACCTGGACTCGAACTAGGGACCCCTGGCTTACAGGGTGAGTGCTTTACTTACTGAGCCACTGGACAGCCTTATACATAAATTATCTGTCACCATTTAACCATAAACTCAACCTGACTACACACACCCCTCTACACAAGTTTTCGTCATGAATTTTTATTTCAAGATCACTCCACAAGTTTCTTATTTTTAATTTCTGTACCCTCTATGAGTTACTTATTTATCCTGTGGGTTATTTTCGGTAGGCACCAAATGTAACAAAGTGCGAAAAATATGCAGCAAGACCAGGACTCGAACTGGAACCCCTCGCTTACAGGGCAAGTGCTAGAACTACTGACACAAATCTCTTGCCATTTTACCATAGACTCAACCCGGCTACACATGTGGACTACCTCAACACTACCCAGTACTCTACTGAGCTAAACTAGCAGACTTTTCAGTCATCACCCTACAACAACCATGTCTTAAGAATTTAAGATCATTTTGAATTTGATGTAGTAAAAGCACACTACTACAAACTGTAAAACTACAGGAAGATTCTTTGATTGAGTTGAGGCAGAATAAGAGTAAATCAGAAAGCTGAAATTTAGTAACCAAGAATTTTACAGCATGGGTTGTCACAGTCGTGGCTATCATGTTTTGGGGTCTCAAGGAGCTTTTTGTTTTACTTTCACACTATTTTAATCAGTCACCTGTCTATAAACTCAAAATAAATCCATTTGTAATGGCAAGTTTTACAGTGCTTCTTTAGCAAAGAACGAAGTTAAGCAGGTTCTTGACTAGTAATAAGTAATGACTAGTAGTCCTTTGGTATACATTGTACTGTAACAGGGCTCCAGATTGCCCAAGCTGAAGTCCTTAATATGCTTCCTACAAACCTTATAATGAGACTACTCATTAGAATTGTTGCTTTGTGGTGATTCTAATAAGTAGTCACAACATAGGGTTTGGTGGAGGCATAAAGAAGAAGCACTGAAAATAAGTGGTTTACACACTTTAATATCTTCACCCCTGCTGTGTATAGATAATGAGTGACTGTGTGTAAACTGATGTTTATGATTTAACCCTTAGCCTGCCACTCACGACTATAGCTCCATATGCAAACAGCTTGGATCCGGAATCCCGGATGAGACGCGGAGTAACTCGGCGTCTCATCCGGATCCAAGCTGTTTGACACTCGGACAACATTTTCAGAAATTTTGAGCAACTTTGAAGGACTTTGAAACTTGAAGCAGACGAGAAATATAGCAGACGACAATTTATTTGGCGCGCTAAGGGTTAATATTATTGATTTATTTGCCTCCTCTTATACATAGACAATGACAGTAAGAGATGCACTGAATGCTGCAATGGATGAAGAGATTGAAAGAGATCCTAAAGTTTTCCTACTTGGTGAAGAAGTTGCAGAATATGATGGTGCATATAAGGTATATTGTAGCCAGAAGCATTAAACATGATTTGTGCTTAAATTATACTCATAACTGATACCAAAAAGAAATTTTGTGATTCATATCTCCTGGGTCCAAGATTTCTTTTGAAAAATTGAAAAAATATTGTTTTTGATTTAACAATTTGTCAACATTGTCCATCAGAAAGAGAGAGAGAAATTGTTGAGTATAGTAACATGCAATATTTACGTATCATAATACAATTAATTAACAGCTATAATATACAATCATCTGATCCCATGGGCCTATATGAATGGGTGAACATTTCAGCATTGATAATGATTTTAGTATTTTTGACATTCCTCTAACTGAACTTGTTAATTCAATATTTAATTAATTAGCTTTCACTACTTTGTACTTTTAGAACTTTTAACCATGTAGATGTCACCTTTATAACATAAATATACATACTACAATATACTATTTTGAAATTGCAGCAACTTAATGCAGGTCAAAAGTAAAGTAGAAAGATCCTATAGTTATGGAAGCTTTCTGTTTTAATTTTATCCTGCATTAACCCATTACCCCATAGTCTGCTTCTAGTTTTGAAAATAGGTGACCACTTAAAGCAGGTTGAAAGTATAGCAGAATGTGCCATAAGGCACATTCTGCTTTACTTTCAGTCTGCTTTAACCCTTTGAACCCTAGTCCCGCATATAGGCGTCCTTTTCAAACAGTGTAAATGTAAATTACACACTTATCCTGTGCAAACAGTGAAGACCCAGATCAGAGGGCTCCAAAAGGAGCCCTCTGATCAGGGTGTTCACTGTTTGTCATAATGCCAAACATTGACAAAAACAACCCTTAAGAGTCAGAAATGGACTAAACAAAAATGGAAACTGGAATTGTCCATTTCAAGTTTCAGGGAGGAAAGAGTTAAGCTACCACCTGCTAGAATAAAGAAAATATTATTTATGATACATATTCATGACTGTATAAATTGGAACTATTTTCATCAGCGGAGGAGTAAACTGAATGTGCTAAAAGGCTCTTCTATGGGGGGAAAAGGGCTAAGCAGTCACCAGTCTTATGATGTTTCAATGCATTTTACATAAAAATGGCCCCTTCTGACAAATGTAACTGGATTTCAATTGTTTGGTATGTATGTTTTGCAGGTTTCGAAAAATTTATGGAAGAAGTATGGAGATGACAGAATTAAAGATACTCCTATAACAGAGGTAAGGTAGTGGAGGGAATAGAATCTACATTTGTGAAAAAAGGTCCCAAAGAAGCAGCTGAAGTCATGATTTAAATTTCAGTTAACACATTCAACCCTAGCAATGAGTATACATGTCAATTAAAAACAGTGTACCAGAGAGGATAACACTTGTCCTATGCAAACAGTGTAGACCCTGATCAGAGGGCTCCTTAATTTAAGGAGCCCTCTGATCAGGGTCTACACTATTTGTCCTTTTGAAATATATTTTTAAAATCAACCCTAAACAGTCAAAAATAGACTAGAATACTTTGAAATTGGATTTGTCCATTAACAGTTTCAAGGGTGAATGAGTTAATATTTGAAATCTGTACTGGAAAGTATTAGTAATGGAGGAAAATACCTTTTGTTTTAAGAACAACTTGTACTAGTTGTAGCAAGGGTGGTCGAGTTTTGAGTCCTTTTAAGTTGTATTTGTTGATAACTCCAACACATGGAATAATTCCATGCCAAAAACACATGAGATCAGAACTTCATTAACTAATGTTTAAATTTAAAAATGACACAATATCCAATTTCAACAGAGCTTTGGCAATTCTCTGAAAAAATCTTTGTTATTTGGTCACACAGTGCAAACTCATGTGACTTCCAACTGTTTACATAGGGACATTATGCAAGTAAGTTTCAAGTGAAACCGATGTCGATGTTAAAAATATAAACCTCGTTTTGGAAATTCAGACACAGAGATTGTGTAGATCTAGACAGAAAGAGAACTACCCAATAATGAGATACCTATTAGATAGAGCTAGTATGTTAAGATTATAAATTGATGGGTGCAGCTATTTGTAGATGACATGATGTTTTCCTCCAATTTCCTCCAAATTTGATGTTTGTTTAAATTTGCACTCAGAATCAATCAGGGCACCTATTAACATTCGTACATTGTATTGTGAAATTTGCTATGCAGTGAGTATTCACGCTGGAAACACTTGAAAAGCAAGTTGAACTGCACACATGATACACTACATTTAAATTAGTGTTTTGAACGCTTATAACGTATTTTAGTTGAGTCTGAGTTCGTTAGAACACAAGCATTTGATTGGTCAGATTTTAGCCAAGGCTCAAATCTGACCAATCAAATGCTTGAGAACAATTTGCGACTTAAATCAAACGCTTTATAAGCATGGACGTAGACCATTACTTGTGATTTATGCCTATAATATGCCTTTAATTGTTTCTAAGTAATTTAGATGGCATTTTGATGCCAATTACTTAGTAGAATATGTCTGAAGGCATCTAAAATCAGTTATTGAACAGGTACCGTAAAGTATTGAAAAGATTTGACAGTTGAATACACACCTAAAATTTGTAGCCTCTTTTCATCTTTCATATATGAAAATAGTATTCATAATTTTATTTCCAGATGGGCTTTGCAGGAATAGCAGTAGGTGCAGCTATGGTGAGATATTTTTTATTTTGTTAAATTTAGTCAGACTTATTCTAAATGGACAATGAATGAAGAAGCAAATTGTTTTTATAGACAATGTAGCAGCTTATTGCAGATTTGTTAAGAATGAAGAAGTAAAGCAATTTTCAAAGACAGATGGTTGCTTGATGCATGACAAAGGTATGCAGAAAACTATAGGAGAGCTTTAATGCTTTACTTTGATTTTGCATTAAGCTACCACTAGCCCTAAACTAAAGACTTAAAATGTAATTATGTTTTCTCTTTTACAGGGTCCCTTAATCCAATACCCATTCTAGTAAATACTTTTTCACACCTTAAATGTAAATGTATTCTTCCACTGAAAAAAATAGTCCAAATTCCTAGATTTATGAATTTCTAGCAGATTATAGCTTAAACTCAAAGCATGCCAAAAGTAAAGCAGGCTTGTGAAAAAGGGTTAATACAAGTTGACTGTGTTTCAGTATTCAAATTTTGTATGTGTTTTATTTTGCAGGCAGGTCTCAAACCCATCTGTGAATTTATGACATTTAACTTCTCCATGCAAGCAATAGACCAGGTAAGACTTGTTTGAGTATTTAACACTGCCCACCATAGTAGTACAAATAACCAGTACACAGCCTTGATTGAGGCAGGTGACTGCTTAACCCATTGCCCCATAAGTACAACTTTTTACGCCTCTAATTTATGGCTCCACTGAAGACATTAATTCCACTTTTTACAGTCATGAATATGTATCATAAGAAAATATTTTCTATATCCTATCAAATGGTAGCTAAAAGCAGGGTGAAAGTAAAGCAGAATGTGCCTTAAGGCACATTCTGCTGTACTTTCACCCTGCTTTAAGTGGTCACCTGTCTTCAAAACTTGAAACAGGCTATGGGGTACGGGGTTAAAGCAAGATGAAATGAAAGCATTAAGAGGTATTTTTGCTTTACATTTAATCTGCTTTGAGCTGCCACCAGTATTCAACGCCATCAATGAGTAGTTATTTGTTGTGCTTTTCAGAGGAGCATTAAGAACAGAGGTGCTATTGGTTTGATTGCAAAGCTAAAAAGGCATAGCAATGAGTCCATGACTATGTCTACCTGTCTGTTAGTCCAGATTTCAACATCTATTATTTTCCAATAAACATGTTTTTGTTTCAAAATTGACTGTTAGGTGTTGATCAAACACTGAGCTTCTTTGTGTTTGGTCAGGCTCAGAACTGAGAATGAAATAAACCTGAATAACTTCATAAAATGTCATTTTCTACATTGTATTAACATTGCATTTGCATTTTGTATGGTTTTAATTGGAAAGAATAACATTTTTTTCTTGTGGAATAACAATTTCCAATTAACAGTAACAAGGTTTTTGACTTGATTATTTAAAAATCAGTATGATGTTTTTTGTCATATAAACAGATATCTCATACTTGTCTGATAAGCTATGATTATTTATTTCAGGTTATTAATTCAGCAGCCAAAACATATTACATGTCAGCTGGGGCGGTGAGTAAACTGTAGTTTCATAATAAAACTGTTCTATACAGTATGCACAGGGCTCCAGATAAGGAATGTATTTCAAAAACTAAATCTTTGTTTATGCTATAAACCCTATGGTGTCACTACTCATTAGAATCGTCTCAAAGAGACGATTCTAAAGAGTAGTAACACAATAGGATTTGGTGCTTAAACAAGTGATTTGATTTGTTGGATTTGTTCAGTTTACTCCCTCTTATCTGGAGCTCTGCATATTTAGTATTGTCTAGAAGTCATCTAGCAAGTTTATACATTTCATGCCCCTTGGATCTAAGTTTGCTAGAACCACAAGAAGTCTTTGTCCTCCATAGCCTAAATGCTACCATCTGTATTAAACACCATCAATGAATCCTTGTGAGTTGCTTATTAGTACAGGGCAGCGGCAAGTCAAGGGGCTTATCCCTTTGAACCCTGGTCATGCAAATAAGTGTCCTTTGCAAACAGTGTACCTGTGAAGAGTACACTTGTCTCTTGCATTTTCACATTGAAAACGCGGATCAGAGGGCTCCTAAAGGAGACCTTTGATCAGGGTCTGTACTGTTTGTCATATTGAAATACCTTGATATTAAACCTAAATACAAAAAAATGGACTAAACTAAATTTGAAACTGGAATTGTCCATTTGAAGTTTATTGGAGGAAAGGGTTGAGTCAAGCCCAAGGAATGAGCAAAGGCACCCGGAGGTACATAAAGTAACTTAATACTGATTAAAGGGTAAAAATAGACTGAACGTACAACAGAAAGTTATAACTTTCTTTCATCATGCTCAAGTCCTTTCCTCCATAGCTGAAAGAGCAAGTCGCCAATATCTATCTTTGTTTAACCCATTACCCCATAAATACACCTTTTTACATCTTTAATTTATTCCTCCACTGAAGAAAATAGTCCCACTTTAAACAATCAGGAATATGTAACATAAAAAATATTTTCTATATTTGTGAATATATCTATGATGATGATGATTCTAGCAGATTAAAGCTTAAGGCAGGCTGAAAGTAAAGCAGAATGCGCCTTAAGGTGCATTCTGCTTAACTTTCAACCTGCTTTAAGTTGTCACCTATCTACTAAACTAGAAACAGGTTATGGGTTACGGCAAGTGTCTAGTTAAATCATGATGAAAGTGAAGCAGAACCCCCTTTAGGAGCTTTCTATTTTACTTTCATCATATGCTAATCTGTCAGCTGTACTCAACACCATCATTGAATACTCACTTGTGGTATTATGTTCGTTACAAAGGCATCTACAAGTGCTTTGATGGAGAGTTAAGCAACCAACTTACTTAACCCTTTACTCCAATAACTCCACAGATACATCTTTTAACGCATTCACCTTTTCCACAAAATAAAATAGCTCCTATTTATACAAATAACATGAATATGCACCATAAGAAATATATTCAATTTCTACATCTTAGTAGATGGTACCTTAAAGCAGGCTTAAAGTAAAGTTGAGACGCATTCTGCCTTACTTTCAACCTTCTTTAAGTGGTCACCATTCTTTAAAACTAACAACAGGCTATAGGGTAATGGTTTAATACCTGTGTTATACACCGTGACTGCTTTTTACCTGCAGGTACCAGTGCCTATTGTGTTTCGAGGACCAAATGGAGCATCCGCTGGTGTTGCAGCCCAGCACTCTCAGTGCTTTGCTGCCTGGTATGGACACTGCCCAGGACTGAAAGTAATTTCCCCTTACTCCAGTGAAGACTGTAAAGGATTGTTAAAGTCATCCATCAGAGATCCTAATCCAGGTACAACAAGCATTTTAGTTAGGATTCTCACAGTCAGGGAAAAAGGAAATTTTCTCAAAGACAGAAGATTGATGGAATTTTGAAATTGGTCGGGGAAAATTGGTGTGTCAGCAAAAGTCAGGAAATTTAATAATTGTCAGAATGTAAATAATATCCTTATTTCTTGTTTTTGGTTGTGAAAATGTGAGCCAAAATCATGTCATGTGGGGAATAAAATGCATATTCTCTGCAAAATGTTTTTCATTTCGTTTTGTCTTGTCAGAGAAATTTAAAATTATTCATGGAAAATTCGGGGAACTATGGTCTGCAATTTTTGTGGAATCCTGTAAATAAAAATAGTTGTTTGTTTGTTCCTCTCATAGCAGGTTGAAAGTAAGGCTAAATATGAAAAGACTAGCTTATTCAGTAGTTGCTTAATACAGGTTTGACTGTAAAAATGTGTTTAATTTCAAACTATTCAGGTTTAATTTGGTTATTTTTCAGTTGTTTTCCTGGAAAACGAGATCATGTATGGTGTTGGTATGGAGATGTCAGATGAGGCTATGTCAAAAGACTTCCTGGTACCCATAGGAAAGGCCAAGATAGAAAGAGCAGGTAAACTATTTAACTCATTCACCCCTGAAACTTTTAATGGACAGTTCCAATTTCAAAATAAGTCTAGTCTATTTTGGACTATTTAGGGTTGATTTAAAGGAGATACAATGTATTTCAAAATGATAAACAGTGTAGACCCTGATCAGAGGGCTCGTTCACTAACTGTAAATGACGTGTATACTCGTTGATAGGGTTGAATGTGTTAATAATAATAATAATAATAATAATAAAGACTTTATTTCAAGAGGGTAACACAATTAGAACACACAAGCAACTAATCTCCCTTGTGGCCCTTAAAGGAATTTTGATGATTTAATGGGGTTTTCCCCACATGTTGAGGCAAGAAACCAGATATGGAAAGTTAAAAACTAAAATCATTATGTCAACACCAAAGAGATGATTCTAATGAGTAGTCACACCATAGGATTTAATGCAGACATGATGGAGAAACTGTTGAAAAACTTACAGTAGTAATCTATGCATTCACCCTGAAACTTTTAATGGAAAATTCTAATCTTTAAAATAAGTCTAGTTCATTTTTGACAATTAAGGGTTGATTTTAACAATATATTACAAAATGCAAACAGTGTAGACCCTGATCAGAGGGCTCCTTAAGGAGCCCTCTGATCAGGTTATACACTGTTTGCATGGGACAAGTATAATCTTCACAGGCATACTGTTTGTAAATGACGAGTATACTCATCGCTTGGGTTGAATGTGTTAACTAGGCATCTCATCAGGGTCTACACTGTCAACCAATGTCCTCTTAAGTAGACGCTAGGATTAAATAGGTTAATATTCTTGCCATGTAATGAAATGGAAGCTTGTTTGGTTCTTCATTCCCCTCGTGTTACTAATGAGTTGAGAGACTATAAACCAGTTGTTATGTCATTATTATCCAAATATAACCATCCTTTGCAAACAGTGTACAGTGGAGAATCTGTTATTCTTTCCCGTTTAAACGCAAACGTACGCAAAGGCAAAGCTCTAAAATGTAGAAAAGAACAACTTTTGGACAATTCTGATAATTCTTGTTTATCTTGGTGGCAAACAGTTTGGAGCCTGATCAGACGCCGGGTTACCCGGCGTCTGATCTGGCTCCAAACTGTTTGCAGGGCAAATTATAGTTTTAGCGTAAACGCGTTTATTGGGAAAGAATAACAGATTCTCCACTGTAGGCTAGAGGGCTCATAAACAAGCCTTCAGGCCCCAAGGTTATGAAACTAAAAATGAACTCTGTGCTCAAAATTCAGAATTTTTCTCAGCTCATAACACTTAAGCAAGCATTTTATATATAACTAGTATTTGCATACCATATTTCTACTGTAAAAATATGTCCAAATCATGTTTAAATAGTTAAATAAGTTAAAGCATCTTTTGTAAAATCTAGAGCCTGTTATTGAAATTGAGTTTTGAGCACAGAGTTTGTTTTACGTTTTATAACCTCAGGCCCTGGTCAGGGTCTGCAGAATTGGTATTCTTCAAATAATTTCATTAAAAAACCTTGTGAGTCAATGTAAAAGTGTTATATAAATGATCAGAAATGAAGATTCCGCTTTAAAAAGTTTAGTATATTCAGGGTGAGTAATTTACCAAAAACTTTCTCTTTTAGGTACTCACTGCACACTTGTTTCCCATTCAAAGTTTGTAGGCACATGTTTAGATGCAGCAAAAGAGTTGGCAGGTATTGGTGTAGAATGTGAGGTAAGAAATGTTAAGAGTTTGGTTAACTTATTCTCCCCTAAAGCTTTTAATGGACAGTCCAAGTTTCCAATCAAGTCTAGTCCATTTATGTCTGTTTAGTGTTATTTCTGTGATATTTTGCAATTGTTAAATCAGACCCTGATCAGAAGTCTCCTTTAGGACAATTTTGAATACATACTTTTTTGGGCCAATATTGATTTAACTCTTTGCATGCTAGCGGCGGATATGCCCCACAATGATTACTTTTGCAAATAGTTTGGATCCAGATGAGATGCCGCATAACGTGGCTTCTCATCTGGATCCAAACTGTTTGACACTCTGACCCTGTTTTGAAAAGAAATTTTGAAAATTCTATTTTTAGGACAATAACAGATGACAATTGTTGCTGATGAAAAAATTACTAAGCATGCAAAAAGTTAAGAAAAGAGTAAAGTTAACCCTTTGCCCCATAGCCTGCAGTCAAACCTGTCATAGCGACCGTCCCTATATAGCGACTTCCTGTCTTAAGAGACCTTAAAAATTCCTCCCAACACATTTTCCTATATATTGAGACTGCTTATAACGAACACCTGTGTTACGTGACTAATGACCGTAAAATGCCGCTCCAGAGTCCCATTTCAATATTAAATGCACCTGTTTGCAGCGACTCGTTAATTGCTGGTCATTAAGGATTTTTTCAGTTTTCATTTCCGGGAGGCGAATATTTCTTTGTTTGTATGTTAGCTATTAAACAAGAGTGACACTGACTTTAAATAAAACATATGGTGCGATAAAGGAATTAGATAGGGGCATACAGGCATATAAAGTTGCAGAAAGTCTTGGTGTTGGAAAAGCTCAGATACAAATCCTACGGAAATGAAAGCATGACATTATGTGCAACTTAGAATTACATTAATTATCCCTTTCCTTCACAGACATAAGCAACAATTACAATGTACAGGTTTTATGAACATATTTTCGAAAATTTAACAGGGTCGATGTACTGTTTTCCATAATACTTTCAAAATGGCGAAAAAATTAAATAAACCTTTACAAATTTGTCTGAAAATTAATTCAAAATATAGAAAATGATTCTAAATCAATGCTTGTGGAAGAAAGGATTAATACGTAGTTTATTCAGAGAAACATGCATAATGATGTTCACTGGGGTTAATATTTTACCCCTAAAAACTAATGTCCTGACTTATGTGACAACCTGTCTTAAGTGACCTTATTGTGTTTCTCCCCTTGAAAGTCACATAAGACAGGTTTGACTGTATTTCCAATTTTGAAGACAGATGACCACTTAAAATAGGTTGAAAGGTGTCTTCTGCTTTACTTCCAACCTACTTTAAGTGATCACAACACCTCACCTGTCTTCGAAACTAGAAACAGACTACATTGTATTTGCACTTTATGCAGTCTAAATATGCACCATAAGAAATATTTTCTATATTTTAGCAGACTGAAGTTAAAAGCAGACTGAAAGTTAAGCAGAATGCTCCTTAAGGAGCATTTTGCTTTGCTTTCAGCCTGCTTTAAGCAACAAAGCAACAATCTGTCTTCAGTACTAAAACGTGATGATAAACCCAACTCATTCAATTCTGAAAACAAGCTATGGGGGGGAAACGGTAACATCATTTTTCCTAACTGCTTAGGCTCTTCATCAGGACAATGTAGAAATATGAAAAAACATGCATCAGGGTTCCAGATAAGGGGAGTATTTCAAAAATTAAAATCTTTATTTCTGCTTTAAACCCTATGAAGTCACTACTCATTAGAATCGCTCTTCGAGACGATTCTAATGAATAGTAACATCATAGGATTTGGTGCTGAAATAAGTGAGAAAATGCTGGATTTGTTCAGTTTACTCCCCCTTATCTGGAACCCTGATTGCATGTTAGGAATAGTTAAGGCTGTAATGGCATAAAATGTGCTACTCTGGATGGAAGAGTTGGATTACCATGGTATGACTGTATTTCAGGTGATTAATCTCCGCAGTATACGTCCTATGGATGAAGAGGCAATATTTAAGTCTGTTATGAAGACCCATCACTTAGTAACTGTGGAAGGAGGGTGGCCACAGTTCGGAGTAGGAGCAGAAATTTGTGCAAAAGTTGTAGAGAGTAAGTAGAGTTAATTCTTCATTAACACAATACCCCATAAAATACAGTCTTTTACACCTCTGATTTATTCCTACACTGAAGACAATAGTTCCACTTTGTACAGTCATGAATTATCTATTACATGCTCCATCAGAAATCAGGAAAGTAGAATGTGCCTTAAGGTACATTCTGCTTTACTTTCAATCTGCTTTATGTTGTCACCAGTATTCAAAACTAGAAACAGACTGTAGGGTAATTCTTCATGAAGAGTATTCTTTATGGGATGTCTATAAAAGCATTAATATCAGTTCAATGCAGATTTCTCAGATATTCTTTCTGTATAACCCATTTCCCTATAAATAAGCCTTTTTACGCCTCTAATTTATTCCTCCACTGAAGAATATATTTCCACTTTATACATTCATGAATAAGTATGATATGAAATATTTTCTGTATCCTAGCAGATGGTAGGTTAAAGCAGGCTGAAAGTAAAGCAGAATGCACCTTAAGGCACATTCTGCTTTACTTTCAACTTACTTTAAGTGGTCAACTATCTTCAAAACTAGAAACAAGCTATGGGGTAATGGGTTAATTTATCCTATTTTAAAATGATTAATTTTAAAGGATTTAGAATCAGAAATGTATACAGTATTTACTGTTTACTCACAGGTGCAGCCTTTAACTACTTGGATGCCCCAATCATCAGGGTAACAGGTGCAGATGTACCCATGCCGTATGCAAAAACTCTAGAAGAAAATGCCATGCCACAACCGGTGAATGTGCTTAGATCCGTAAAGAAAGTGCTGAACATCCAATGATACTCTTTAACTCTTAGTATTATTTAGAATAATGAAATTGTTTGCCAGTGTGCAAACATAACTCCAGGGACTTGACTAAGACTTGAACAATTTAGTGATTTTTTAATCCATCAGTGTGAAAATGTCCCTTTATTTCCTAGATTATTTTCCCCTGAATATCAATATGATATATGAACAGCTGTTTATAGGTAAATGCTAAAACAAAAAGAAATACAAGTGTATTGACATAAACTAGAAAATCCCATAAAATTATTTAAGGTCAGGACTATTTCAAAAACTAAATTCTGCAGTCTCTACCAAAACCGAATTTTAACCTATATTGTGATTACTCATTAGAATTTGACCAAAGGGACAATTGTAATGAGTAGTCATATTAGGTACTGGTTGAAACTATTTTGTTTTATGGCTCTTATCCGAAGCCCTGAACAAATGTTTGTCCTTTATCATAGTAGAGGTATGGACAGCTTGAAGCTGTGAGTTCATTGTCGTGTGACGTGCTAAATAAAGTTTTTATCTTAAAGATA
The DNA here is from genome assembly GCA_922989275.2 of Gari tellinella. NCBI lineage: Eukaryota > Metazoa > Mollusca > Bivalvia > Cardiida > Psammobiidae > Gari > Gari tellinella. Next base: position 78,791,920 of record OV277858.1, read on the forward strand.
TCAACTTTTCCCCAATTGAAATTTTTAAGTGCCACTTGTTACTTTCTACAGTTGAATTTTTATATCCAACTTCATTTAAGTCCAACATACGAGTAATTCAAGGTTAAAATATAGCTAAACTTAACAAATCTTGAGTTATGGACTTAAATGTCAAGAACATTTTTTTTTAAAAAGCAAATATTAATGGTGTTGCAGATTTTTTTTCACAAATGTTATGCTCAAAATAAAACTCCAAATAGCCATAAGAGTATTAAAACACATATGTGTGCCTCTCTGGGATGATGGAACAAGTGCAAGACTGAATGTATTGCTTTTCTAGTAGTGATGATGAATATGGCTTCATTAAGATTTTACACAACACCACCTGAGCTCCAGATTAGGGGAGTATTTCAAAAATTAAAATCTTCCTTTCTCTATTAAACCCTATGGCATGACTACTCATTAGAATCGTCTCATTCAGACGATTCTAATGAGTAGTTACACCATAGGATTTGGGGCTGTAATAAGTGAGAAAAATTTGGATTTTTGAACTTTACTCCATCTTATCTGGAGCCCTGCACCTCATATTAATATCATAGTCTTGCTTTTTATTCTACTTTGTAGTGAGACGTGAAATACTGTAGAATTCTCATTTCAAGATAAATGAAGGTTGTGCAGTAAGCTTGGGTTTACAGTCTTATATTCATCAGCTGGTTTGGGTGTGATTTCAAAAGTGAGATTTTGGAATTACTGGTTACTACTGTATTACCCTTTGTTGTTAAGTTTTGTTTCAAAGCAGCTACTGTTTGCTACTATAGGTCCCTTGATTAATGTTTGATATAGTAAAACCCCTCAATAAGAACCACTAAAAAGAAGGCTAATTGATTAAATGAAAGACAGGTGACAGCTCAAAGCAAGGTGAAGGTAAAACAGAAAGCTCCTAAAGGAGCTTTTTGCTTTACCTTCACCTTGCTTTAAGCAGCCAACGGCCTTAAACAGTAAAACACCATATAATTAATACAATTAAGTGGACATTATAGAGGGGTTTTACTGTATATGTCAAAGACAAATTTGTATAAGACAAATTGCAGTACAGTAATGAAATTGTGTAAACAAAATGGCAGAAAAAATATTGACAAAATGTTGTTGCATGAGAAAGTTTGCTTTGCTAGATTGGAAGGATGCAAATAAAAATTATTGTATGCTCAATTTCTCATCAGTTTTACCCTTAAACAGCAGTAGTTGTGTTGGTGTACAGTGTACACACATCAAATAGGTGATTTATATTCCACTCATTTTAGTAGTGTGAAAGTTTTTAGTGACAGGTGATTGCTTAACTCATTATCTCCTGAAACTTCCAATGAATAATTCCAGTTTGCAATAAAGCCTGGTCCATTTTCGACTATTTAGGGTTGGTTTTTATAATATATTACAAAATAACAAACAGTGAAGACCCAGATCATAGGTCTCCTACCGGAGCCCTCTGATCAGGGACTTCACTGTAAGCATAGGACAAGAGTATTCTTCACATGTATCCTGTTTGTTAATGACGAGTATACTGGTCACTAGGGTTGAATGTGTTAATGCAGGAATCTCCTGGTTTTATACTGCATTGAGCAACCAACTGTATTAAAGACAATACCAGCCTGGTATTACCAGGGTCTTGGGTTGAGTGATCCTTTAATACCAGAATGACTTTTAAATAAGTGCTATATATTTATTTTATCTCATTGTTTAAATCTCATTGTTAAACTGTTGATGCTATTTCTAATAGCGATTTGAACACATTGTTATGCTAGGCAAGACTTAAGAATCTCAGATGTGTAAATAATACTTAACGTATTTAAGATTTTCTTTGAGTGCTTATTTGTAATTATGTCTTTCGCTTTGCAATTCCTACATAAATCAAAGACCGAGTATTGTAGACGTTACTACATGTAGTAAAATAGATTAATATAGAAAAAGAAAGCTTTCTCTCCTAGCATAGTTTCTGGAATTAAGACAGCAGGCTGTTTAGCTTTCAGCATTATTTAAGCAACCACGAGTCAGCTGTAGGAGGTTTACTAGTGTTTTATATCAGGACAGGGTAGAAACATTAGAGAGTGTTTCTATTTATAGGAATAAGTAGACTCAAATAGACTTAAACAATCTCTTCTATGAGGGCAAAGGTTAATATCACTCATATTAGAAGTTTTTAACACTACCCCATGACTGTAGTTTTAAAGACAGGTTATCACTTAAAGCAGGTTGAAAGTAAAGCGGAATGCTCGGGAAGAATTTAATTGTACATATCAACATACATGAACAATCATTAACCAAGTGTTATTAATGATAACCCAATCCTTTATTGCTTATATTAACAAGAGCTTTGTGTACATGACATTCATGTGGCAATATTAAGTTATTAACCATTCTCCTGCTAACAGCATACACAGTAAAACCTTTCAATAATTTGCCCTCTTTTTTTTTTAAATAGTGGTTTTACTGTATTTGTGACTTTTGACAACAGTGCATACCCAGATCAGACAGCTTCTGAAGGAGCTGTCTGGGCTGGCTCTGTCCTGTTAAGAATCTGTCTAACATGTCTTTTCGCGGTTTCCTAGGATTTTTTTCTGTATTTTATTAGCCATTGTAAGAGTTCAGATGATAGATGTTCTTATTGGGTAGAGCTTGATAGATAAATATTCAGCAGGAAAAGGACTAAAGGAGTTTTAGGTAAATAGGCATCCATGTGCAAACAATGTTCAGAGATTTGTATTGTATATGACAACATTGTATACATGTAGATAGTACAGAGCATTGTTTGTCATAAAGTTATTGTATTGTTTTAGCATGTACAATTGTTAACAGAAGAATATGACCTTATTACTTTAAAAAACATCAATTTTTCAACAACAGGTCATTTTTACATTCTGCATAGTGTTAAATCTTCATAAAGTGCACTAATCTAAAATTTATTATAGCACTTCTGACTATGATGCTATAGTTTGCACAATTCAAAGATTTAATTTTCCTTGCCAGACTGCATCAGGGCTATAGTATATAAATAACCAGGGCTTGGTGCAAAACTATTGTAACTCCTTCACAATTAGAATAGTTTTGCACCAAGCTTTAGGCTAGATATATACTTCTAGCACAAAACTAATGCACAATAAACTACTCTCCTGTAACTGGTATACAGACTAATCACACTAACGCCACACTAAAATGGACGCCATATTCACTTTAACCCGTTCCCCCTATAAATACGCCTTTAATTCATTCCTCCACTATGGAAAATAATTCCAATCTAAACAGTTATGAATTTGCACTATAAAAAATGTATTCTTTATCCTAGCAGACCATAGCTTGAAGCAGGCTGAAAGTAAAGCAGAATGCGCCCTTTGGCACATTCTGCTTTACTTTCAACCCGCTTTAAGTAGTCACAATATCTTTAAAATTAGAAACAGGCTATGGGGTAATGGGTTAGGCAATTGAATATTTTGTAATTCCACAGATGTGTGTGTGTGTTCCATTACCTTTCCCATTATTTTTGACGTACAGGGACATCTTTCACCCATTACTCCATAGATAAGCATTTTTACTCACTGAATTTATTCCTCTAATAAAGAAAAAAATTCCAATTGATGCAGTCATGAATATGTACCATAAGAAATATTTTCAATGTTCTAGCTGATGGTAGCTTTAAAGCAGTCTGAAAGCAAAGCAGAATGTGCTTTAATGTGTATTCTTCTTTCCTTTCAACCTGCTAAAGTGGTCACCTAACTAGAAAACGGTTTATTGGGTAATGGTTTAAGAGGAGTTCATGATAAAGACTTAATATGCACCGATACTCTTTATTTTACATACGATCAGAAAAGATATACATGTATATTTTCTGAGATAAATGGATCCCTTCACATTTACAGTGCTGTTTAGTTTATTAGATATTTGTTTTAAGTCTGTAGTACTGTATTTTCTGTTGATTGATGAGTTGTTGAAATACTATGAAAAATAGAATGGATATAAAGTAAAAGCTCATGTGGTTTGTGTTAGTTTCTTCCATGCCCAGTCTCCAGAGACCTTCATACTTTGCCGCAGTTCTGGAGCGTAATTGGCATAAGGAATACTTTTGGTTTATTAGACCAAGATTATCCCCTCTGTCAAGAACTAAAAGGAAGGCAGGTCGATGGTTTTGATCCCATGCACTGCTTCACAAGGAATGTGATTAACCAAAATCATCTTCCTGAAATCATCATCTCATCTCTTCATTCATCGGCGCTATATGACCTTTTTTGTGTTTCAGTGCTGTAAAGCCCAACTCATCCATCGACCTTGCCCAGTCTTTTATTGTTAGCTCACCTGTCTGAGTATAATGTGAAAACCCACAGTGACATTTTAACTACAGCCATTTTTACATGTATGTGCAAATCACTTACAGTCTTTATCCTGTTACCCCATAGTCTGTTTCTAGTATTGAAGATATGTGACCACTAAACGCAGGTTGAAAGTAAAGCAGAATGCGCCTTACTTTCTCCCGTTTCAAGGTATAATTTGCTAGCATATAGAAAATATTTTTATGTAACATATTCCTGACTGTTTAAAGTTGGAATATTTACTTCAGTGGAGGAATACATTAAAGGCTAACAGCAAAATGAAAGTAAAATGGACAGCTATTATAAGAGATTTAATTTTTGCTTCAATTAAATGTTGCATTAAACCATTACAATGTATTCCATAAATACGCCTCAAATTTATTTCCAAACTGAAGAAAAAAGTTCAAATTTATACAGTAATGAATAAACACCATAAAAATATATATTATATCATAGCAGATGGTAGCTTAAGGCAGGCTGAAAGTAAAGCAGAATGTGCTGTGGGGTAATGGATTAAAAGCACACAGGTCAGTGTAGGTGCTTCAAAGGAGATACAGTTGAGCAGATCCTTAATATGCACTTGCAGTCGGTACACAGATACCTATATAAAACACAATTAGCAGGTATGGCAATGATAACCAAACTATATATTACAATTTATAATACTTTTATTAATATAGTTAACATCACACTTTCCCCTCATTGTTTATTTTCAATGTTTAAGATAACCGACAGTAGCTTAACCCATTACTCCATAAATACCCAGTTTTGCGCCTTTGATTTATTCCTCCACTATAGAAAATAGTTCCACTTTATAAAGTCACAAAAATACTATAAAAGTATTAAGAAATATTTTCTAAAGTCAAGTAGATTGTGGTTTCAAGCAGGCTGAAAGTAAAGCAGAATACGCCTGAGGCACATTCTGCTTTACTTTCAACCGGCTTTAACCCTTTACCTGATAGCTTATTTCTAGTACTTAAGATATGTGACTACTTAAAGCAGGTTGAAAGTAAAGCATTCTGCTTTACTTTCAGCCTGCTTTAAGCTAAAATCTGCTATACTATATATAATATGTGTAATGGTAATTGTTCATGAGGGTATAAACTGGAACTATTTTCTTCAGCGGAGGAATAAATTAAATACGCTAAAAGTCGCTTCTATTGGGGAAAGGGTTAAGTGGTATCCTGTCTTCCAAACAAGAAATGGGGTAATGGGTTAAACAAGATGTAAGGGAAGCAGAAAGCTCCTTTTAGAACTTGCTGCAGAACTTTATCTTGTTTGCTGCAGTCACATGCCTTATATTTCACAGTGCAGGAACAATATACATCCTTTGCAAACATGAAGATCAAGACTAGAAGGAACCCTCTGATCTGGGTCTGCAATTTTTGTTGTATTTTTCAGCAAATAAGCATTACCCATTACTCCATAAACACACTTTTTATGCCTTTAACTTATTCCTCCACTGGAAGAAAAAGTTCCCTTTAAATAAGGCCATGATTATGTACCATAAGAAATATTTGCTATATCTTAGCAGTTTATAGCTTAAAGCAGGCAGAAAGTAAAGCAGAATGTGCTTAAAGGCACATTCTGCTTTACATTCTACCTGCTTTAAGTGGTCACCTGTCTTCAAAAGTAGAAACAGCTAGTGATGTTGTCTTCACAATAGTGAATAATGAGCTGATGCTGACCAGAGCTGCAAGCAATGGGATGACGCATCATTACTGATGGCTTTGAGTGGGCATAAAAATTCACCCGAAATAAACATTGGTTTCCCCTTTTAGCTTGTCGAAAATGACTAGATAGTCTGAAATGTTATCATTGTACTGTCAGTCTTTTCCAAGGGACCTGGCAGTGTAGTGTTTAGTTACTGATCATATTCCTCTCATTTCAATTAAAACATTTACTCTTTATTATAACACAGCACTATAGACACTCGCATCATGATTTTCTGGAGAAATACACATTCTGAAAAGAGAAAGAGGACAGAATACTTAGTACAGTCAAACTTCGATATCTCGAAGTCGTTTTTGTCGAACATACCCATATTTCAAAGTTAAAACATGGCTTAGCCACGTTTTAACTTTGAAATATGGGTATGTTCGACTTAACCGAACATGAAAGAATGCAGTTCATATGTCGAACTATCCGATAGTTTGCGTTAAATGAGTTGGCGATATCGAAGTTCGACTGAACCTTTATAATCACTTTATATCCTTATCCATCCAACTACAGTGCATTACTCTAAAACAACAGCTATTTGGAGACATATTTCAGGTGTTGTTTGGAAGGAGTTGTTATAGGAAGGGAAAGCTGGCTTAGCCTTGTACAATGGTTATTTGCAAACAGTTTGATTCCTGACCAGAACTTAGACTGTTTGACACTGATTGTGATATTACCTTAGTTATTTTACTTTAAATTTAGATTTAAGAAATAAATGTAGACAAGGACTATAGAAAGCAGATGGTGCAATAGCAGTGAAGGGAATTAAACATAATTATTGAAATTTTCTTGTTTGGGCAACAGTGGCAAGCCTTGTTGTAAGGAGGGAATCATTATTCAGAGGGCCATTTATTCCTTCACTGGAGAAAATAGTTCTAAGTTATAGTCATGAATATGCACCTGAAGGAATACATTTGTAGTTAATATATCCTAGCAGATGGTAGCTTAGGGCAGGCTAAAAGTAAAGCAGAATGTGCCTTAAGGGATATTCTGCTTTACTTTCAACCTGATTTTAGTGGTCACCTATCTTCGATACTAGGATTTAACATTAGTAATGTTTAACTGCTTTTCAACTGTATACATGTAGTTTCTTTTGTTGTAAGGCAACTTACCCTTCTTTCTCTCTCTACTGCCTCTGTAAAGGCTTTAACTTCGCCGGCACAGTTTAACGGCTGGTGGAGATGGTTGTGGTAGCACTCATACACCTTCTGTTGTAAATCAGGACACACAGGAGAGCCCGTCTGTTTTCTTTAAATCAAAACAAACACGTCAGTAGCAAAAAATATACAGTAAAACCTCTCTATTACGACCACCAAACAAAGGCTTATTGGTTGTATAAAAGACAAGAGACAGCTTAAAGCAAGGTGACAGTAAAACAGAAAGCTCCTGTAGGAGCTTTCTGTTTTACTGTCACCTTGCTTTAAGCAGTCACCTGTTGTAAACACTTCATAATTAACACAATTTAGTGGCCGTAATAGAGAGGTTTTACTGTACTATAGTCTCCGGTTTCATCCAAGCACTAATGAAACCTCTTTTTATTGTTTAACTCAATGTGTTTGCAATACTGTAATGGCATGACCAACAATAAGCCTGTAACAAGAGGCCCATGCGGGCCTAAATATCGCTCACCTGGAAAAACCAACACAAGGGTCACATAACCCCTGGTATGGGATCGCTTTTCACCCCAGAGACATAATTTATATTGAAAAAATCTATTTTTAGCTCCTGTGACCTAGATATGCAACGGACGGGAACCATATTTACAATATTGGTTAAGGGCTTCTACAAGTGTCATCAGCCAAATATCAAAGCTCTGACCATATTAGTTTCAGAGGTAAAGATGTTTGAAGATTTCACTACATAACTCTATGTAAAATTACGACCCCCTGGGCGTGGTCATTTTTTACCCCATGGACATAATTTGAACAATCTTGATAGAGGACCTGAAGACGATGCTTTGTGCCAAACATCTAAGCTCAGGGTACTGTGGTTTCAGACAAGAAGATTTTTTATGATTTCACTGAAAAAATCTATTTTTAGCTCCTGTGACCTAGATATGCAACTGAGTGACCATAACCATATTTACAATATTGGTTAAGGGCTTCTAGAAGAATCATCATGCCCAATATCAAAGCTCTGGCCATATTAGTTTCAGAGAAAAAGATATTTAAAGATTTCACTATATAACTCTATGTAAATTTAAGACCCCCGGGGCGTGGTCATTGTTTACCCCAGGGACATAATTTGAACAATCTTGATAGAGGACCTGAAGACGATGCTTTGTGCCAAATATCTAAGCTTAGGGTACTGTGGTTTCAGACAAGAAGATTTTTTAAGATTTCATTGAAAAAATCTATGTTTAGCTCCTGTGACCTAGATATGCAACTGACCATAACCATATTTAAAATATTGGTTAAGGGCTTCTGGAAGAACCATCATGCCAAATATCAAAGCTCTGGCCATATTAGTTTCAAAGAAAAAGATATTTAAAGATTTCACTACAGGGTGTCCCAGAAAAAACGGAACCATGGGTCAAATATAGAATATATCCATTTTCTATCAATACCGATAAATAAAAGGTATATAAATAAGTAGAGACGACATTTGGCCGTATGTCGTCCAAATTTGGTCTAAAAATATTCAACAGTTTTTAAGATATGAGCATTTTAAGCAATCAATCAAAAACCCGTTTGTCCATGATTTCGATATTTCTTTACACTTGGCGCACATAGAAAAAACAGGATGTCACTGTACAGTGATTTGACGTCTATCCACATTTTCGTCTTTGATACGGAGTCAACATCACACGATTTTATTTTCATTTATTTTACACTCTATAATGTAATTTCATTTTGTTTTATCGGTTTTTAATCAGTTTATACTACTTTAGATGGGAAAAAAAACGAAACATACTAATGTCATTTCTACCACAGTGTATCTGCATGACACGAGTATTTGAAAATAACTTGGCAATGTCGGGATAAATGTTCTGTTGTAAAACAAAATTAAATTATGGTTCATACATAGGAATCAAACTGTACATATTAATTGGTTATGAAAGAAACAGCGCAAATTAAAATGATTGACAATAATAATCTGACGACGCGTGACATAAATTAAACATGTGTAGGGTTTCATAACCGCCATTGGTAGCCATGCACTGACCAGCCTGTTGAAATACGCTCAAATGACAGGCAATTTGTAATAAATTCTTTAAAAAAACATAAGATGACTTAGTAGATTCAATTTGCATGTGCAGCATGTATATTTGTTAGTTTCTGGGACAATTGATACGTATACAGGTAAAGAATAAACAGTTGCACGATTGTTTTGACTATGCTTTAACAGTGCAAAAAGCTGCCGTGTGTAATCACAAAAACCAAAATCATACTTTAAAACCGATATATATTTCTAAATACAATTTGGCATAAATATGCCAAACTAATGTATCTACAAAACTGTATATTTATCTTTTAAAATACATGTATATGTCTACTTTAGGAAAAATATACCTTTGAACTAGGGTTCCGTTTTTTCTGGGACACCCTGTATATAACTCTATGTAAATTTACGACCCCCGGGGCGGGGTCATTTTTTACCCCAGGGACATAATTTGAACAATCTTGATAGAGGACCTGAAGACGATTCTTTGTGCCAAATATCTAAACTCAGGGTACTGTGGTTTCAGATAAGAAGATTTTTTAAGTTTTCATTGAAAAAATCTATTTTTAGCTCCTGTGACCTAGATATGCAACGGACCGGAAATATTTGAACAACTTTGAAGGAGGACCATATAAGGATCATTCAGGCCAAGTTTGGTAAAAATCTATCCAGTAGTTTAGTAGGAGATGTCGTTTAAAGAAATTGTTGACGACAAACGAAATGAACGAACGGACGGTCGAACGAAGACGGACAGAGGACGATCAAAATAGCTCACCTTGGCACTACGTGCCAGGTGAGCTAAAAAATATCCAAACACATGTAGTAAAGCATTTCATGCATGTACAAACTACAATGTACAAATAATGATTACCTTGTTTATATGCAAGAAATACTTACATGAATTTAGCTTCCACTTCTTGCACAGCCTTGGCAAATTCTTCTGTTTTTATCTTCATGCTTTCAGAGCGCTAAATTAGAAGTAAAAAGAAAGGAAAATAATTACTTTAACCATTTTCTTTATGTTTTATATGCCCATACACAACATAGTCTGGGTGTTTTGTTTTTGCCCTGTCTGTTTGTCCATCTGTCCACAATTTCAATCTTGGCCATACCATTGGAACTGCATGTCATAGAAACTTCATATTTGGAATGTGGAGCTCCTGAGATGAGTACAACTTGGGCCATTTCCAAAAATGTTCAAGGTAATTCAAGGTCAAAAATGCTGAATTTGACATTGCTCATAACTTTTGAACTACATCTCATAGAGACTTAATACATGATGTGTACTCAACTCAAGAAGCTCTTGAGTTGTGTATGACTTAGGTCATTTCTGACAACGGTAAAGGCCATTTAGAGGTCAAATAGGCTGAATTTAACATTTGCCATAAAACTTTGAAATTACATTGGATTGAGGCTTCATATTTGGCATGTGTACTCAACCCAAGACGCCCACTGAGCTCAGTACATGTTGGGTCATGTTAAACAAAGGTCAAGGCCATTTAGAGGTCATGGTCACATTAGGAGGCATAATGTTTCACAAAGGTAACACTGTATACTCTGCACCACATTAATAAAATAATACTAGAGGGATGTTAGACACTTATTATGTCCCTGCTGTTTGTTAGACTGTAACTTAGGTCATTTTGTGGTCCAACTATTTATGACAATAGGTTCAAATAATCAAAATAGTTACAAGTACTATCATCATGCTGTAATTCAGTGACATTTTAGAAGATCAACATGCACATATGTGATATAAATGGGCAGAAACACTGCCAAATTATATAGAGGATAGAAATTTAATCCATTGAGTGAACATCAGACGTTATATTTTCACGAGTGGCGAAGCCACAAGTGAAAATATAACAGTCTGATGTTCACGAAATAGATTAAATTCGATCTTATACTGTAAAAATACTTATTGTATTTATTTATGCTTTTAAGCCACTTTTTAAACGAAATTGTTCGACAATTGTGAAAGCGAAAGTACATGATTTACCCCCGTGTTGAGCCCCAAGTTTATATCGAACACATTTTCGTGACAATTGCCTTACAATGATGTCACTGATTTATTGATTTGACGTCATCGGAATTACTTGGTTATTTCCGATCCTGGATTCGTGTTATTCCATTTAGTGGTTCGCGACAAATCGGGCTGCCGGAAGGAATCGATAGGACACGATTGACTACGATTCTTGGGGAGCCCTACAGGGGAAATTCATTAAAGAAGCACGCGCGACGATAATCCCACTGCTTGAAACAGTGAAATTATCAACTGCTATTTCCGAGTAATCCACGGAAAAGCATAAATAAAAGGTTGTAGCTTTAAAACTGTCTCAGAAGTTAGTCGAACGAAGTATACCGGTATACCTTTGCATAAACCTTATATGCAAAAACTTACTAAGTTCAACTGTCTGTAATTCTGTGAAAAATTAAAGCAGATCAAAATCCTGATCAAATGCACATCTGTGGTACATGTGGAAACAGTTTGCACATTTATAAGGTTGTAGCTTTAAAACTGTAGAAGGATTGAGACAAAGTGTCTTGCCTACACGTGATGGGGGGGGGGGGGGGGGGGGGGGGGATGAATGAAAAGACAGATAGGGGTAAAACAGTATGCCACCCCCAACTTATCATCATGGGGGCATACAAATATTTATGGTCCATATTCAAGTGGATCTATTATCTTGAGCGTAAAATAAATTAGAGGGGTAAAATGAAGAATTTATGAAGTAATGAGTTATTAGAGAGTATACTTGATGAGTCTGCTAGACTCTGGCTTACCGTTTCGCTCAACACCTTTGCATAATCTGCCTCCAACTGTCTCCTCATGGCTTCAATCTGCTCCCCACTCACCGGTTCATTACCTTAGAAAAAGGTGTTGGAAGTGTTTATATATATTGTACAGTAAGATCTAAGTGCAGTGGCCATTAACCCATTACCCTACAGCCTGTTTCTAATATTGAAGATAGGTGACCACGTAAAGCAGTGCAAGTACAGCAGAATGCTTGCTTTAACCCTTTCTTCCCTGAAACCTTAAATGGACAATTCTAATTTTCAATTTATTCTAGTCCATTTTTGACTTTTAAGGATTGATTTTTACTATATATATGTCAAAATGACAAACAGTGTAGACCCTGATCAGGGTCTACACTGTTTGCATAGGACAAGTGTACTCCTCACATGTACGCTATTTGCAAATGACGCATATATGCGTGAGTAGGGTTCAAAAAGTTAAGCTACCCGTACCATCCACTAGGATATATAGAAAATAGTTCTTATGTTGCACATTTATTACTGTATAAAATGTAACTTTTTTCTTTAGTGTAGGAATTAATTAAATGAGTCAAAAGTTGTATCTATGGAGTAAAGGGTTCAGGCGTATTTTACTTTAGCAACTTTACTTTCAGCCTGTTTTAAGCTATCATCTGATAGAAAATATTTCTTATGATACATATTCATTACTGTAAAAATTGGAACTGTTTTCTTCAATGGAGAAACAAATTAAAGGCGTATAAATGTGTATCTATGGAGTAATGGATTAACTCTTTGAACCCTAGTCACTAATATATGTGTCATTTGCAAACAGTGTACCCGTGGAGTACACTTGGGTCTACACTGTTTGTCATCTTGACATATATTGTAAAAATCAACCCTAAAAAGTAAAAAATGGACTAGACTAAATTGAAAAGTAGAATTGTACATTTGATGTTTCAGGGAGGAATGGGTTAAATAAAGAAATACTTTGAGACAGACTGCTGCTGTATGCAGGACAAAGGCAATGCATAAAGTTTCTATAGAGGAACTGTGTGCATTACTTCCGCCATTTATCAAGATGGCATTGATAAAGGAGTACTGTTTTATAAGTCAAAATATGAGTGTTGAAAGAAAAGTCATTAAAATAAACGCTTACTGCAATGTCTTTATCAAATTCTCTATCAAAGAACAAAATTGTCATAATGTTTTTTATAACATAACAGACGGCGTGAGCGTTGAATAACACCCATTGTTTAAATGTCATATATAACTAGTTACATGTATATAACTATGCAAATGAGGTAAGCCACGACGTTGTTCACTTGTGACGTCATTAAAATACGTTTTAAAATGCGTTCGATTTCCAACGGCTTCATTCCAACATGTAGATTCAATTTATAGATTTTTGGTGTAATTAATCAATATTAGATCTACATGAAAGTGTTTATTAATACATATAACAACATAAACATTATGCTAGTGAATGGGGTTAATTTGGAACAACTCTTTTTCCTGTATAGATCTACTTTTATCGCGCTTAGCATTCACTTGACCTCAAAGGCTGCGATAAATAACATATCTAGGTTATGTTATAAAAAGAATATAACATTTGTGTTAATAATTGATTGGATTTATCAAACTCGTCGTTTTAGAAAACGATAAAAACTCGGCAAAGCCTCGTTTTTATCGTTTTCTAAAAGACTCGTTTAATAAATCCAATAAATTATGAACACTCATGTAATATCCTATATATTCATCTCTTGTGATATAAACCTTTTAAATCATTTTTGATCATTAAAAAAAATAATTGTTAACCCTTTACCCCATATAAACCCGTTTCTAGTTTTGAAAATAGGTGATTACTTAAAAGACGTTGAAAGTAAAGCAGAATGCGCCCTAAGGCGCATTCTGCTTTACTTTCAGCCTGCTTTAAGTTACCACCTGCTATTAAATTGGAACTATTTTCTTCAGCTAAGGAATAAACTAAATGCGATAAAAGGCGCTTCTATAAGGTAAAGGGTTAAATTAAGTCTGCACACCTGAACTACCGGTATGTGGCCTATCTGGCAGGCCATGCATTCTGCGAGAAACATCTTCTGTGATCTGAAATAAAAACAAGTGTTTTGGTAACCAGGTGTATATACAGTTAAAACGGTTAAACCTCTCAATTACAATCACTAAAGTGTTTTAAATATTAGGTGTTTATACTAGGTTACTGCATAAAGCAATGTGACAGTAAAACAGAAACTTCTTTAGGAGATTTCTGTTTTGCTGTCACCTTACTTTAAGCTGTCACCTGTCGTTTATACAACCACTTAGGTTTTGTTTTAGTGGTTGTAATAGAGAGGTTTTACTGTTTACAATATCACATGACTGGATTTAGCCATAATTTTTTTAGGATTTACTAGTTTACTTGAGGCTGATTTAGTGCTGCCCTCCTGTGGTAGGGTGTCAGAGACACATGGCATGATACCACAGCCAGTAACATAGATAAAACAAAGTTTTATCTGACTTTTGACCTGAGATAAGTTATTTTTACCAGGGACCATGTATACCATGATTTATATTAACTATCAAGATTCACAACGCAGCCAGCTGTGCTTTTTGCGAATGAGACCGTTGAGCGAGATTACGCGAGAAACTGGTGCTCGAGATAAGCATCAGACTAATGATTTTAACAAGTAAATTCGACTTGATCTGTGATTTTACAAAATCAGCAGAAATAATTTTCCTCCCAGTACAGACTGCCATGAGACATGTCACAAAATTAGCATTACATCACAAAGGTTTATTAATTAACGAGATTTGTTGTCAGTTGTCAACTTGTCACAGAGAGTTACTAACAATTTACTATCATAATACATGATAATAGGTATAAATATAATAAGTGTGACTTTTGACATGGGCTCATTTCAGCCTGTCCCTCTGTTACGGTGTCAGAGGTTAAAAATCACATCCATCCAGGCCAGTCTTATTGTATGCATGAAAACAATACATTAATTTAAAAAAAAAAATCAAAGATTTGCAATGTCTTGGTTAACAGTGTTGCCTGTGCACAAGTCTTGAGTTCTTGGTCAACGTGAGCACCGCAAACGGGTGCTGGACGCTCGACTTTCATATACTTGAGATGGCTAGTTTTCCAAACCTAAAGAATATGTATGGGTTGATGCTTTCTTGATCATAGAAGTTTCTTAGCAACAACAACTCAAACATACTTGGACCTACATGCCTTTACTATGGTCATTTAAGAGGAAATAATATCACACAAGTTTTTAATAAATCTCATTTCTTATTTAAAAGAATAGATACACATGTAACTGCATAATTATGCATTCCATTAAAAGTAAATTCTAAGTCAAACTAGGGTACTAAATGTGCAAAAACAATCACAGGGTCAGCTGCCTTGTTGTAACGAATTACTCTTTAGGTAGTGAACAAGTACATGTATTCAAAGTTTGAATATAATACCTTTGACAGTAAATGTGAAGTTCCATTTAAAGTAAACTGTAAGTCAAAACAAGGACAATATCTTTGCCTGCATTACCTGCCTTGTTGTAATGAGTTGCCCTTTTGATACTAAACAAGTATTCAAATATATTGGATGTTTGAAATCAATAACTTTCTACAGCTATTGAGAACTTTAATTTACAAATTCTAAGTCAAAACAAGGGCAATAACTCTGGGATGACAAATCCCAGGGTTACCTACCTTGTTATAATGAGTTTTCCTTTTGATACTTAACAAGTATTCAACATTTCAAGTTAATATCTGTGAAAGTTATTGAGAATTTTCAATTTACAAGTTTTATGTAAATAAAAACAAGGGCAATAACTGTGGTATGGCCCTTCCACAGGCCACCTCCCTTGTTTTGATAAGTTGCCCTTTTGATATTAAACAAGTATTATAAGTTTCAAGTTAATACCTTTGACAGTTATTTAGATATTTCAATTTACAAATTTGAAGCAAATAAAGCAAGGGCAATAACTCTGGCATGACAAATCCAAGGATAACCTACCTTGTTGTAATGAGTTGCCCTTTGATATTAAACAAGTATGCAAAGATTCAAGTTAATACCTTTGAGTATTTAGATATTTCAATTTACAAATTTTCAAAAATAATATTAAGGGCAATAACTCAGGGTTACCTGCCTTGTTGTAATGAGTTGCCCTTATGATATTAAACAAGTATTCAACGTTTCAAGTTAATACCTTTGATAAGTTATTAAGATATTTTAATTTACAAATTTTAAGTAAATAAAACAAGGGCAATAACTCTGGAATGACAAATCCCAGGGTTACCTGCCTTGTTGTAATGAGTTGCCCTTTGTATACTGAACAAGTTTTCCAAGTTTCAAATGGATACCTTTGATAGTTAATGAGAAATGATGTCTTACAAAAACCTTATTCTAAAAACTTAACCGTCGCAGACGCTGACGACAGGCCGACAGGGTGACAACAATAGCTCGACTTTTCGAAAAAGTCGAGCTAAAAATGAATATTAACTGTGTTCATTTCCAGCAAATGGTGTTGTTTTTAGGGATCTCATCGCACCACATTTTCCCAGGATGATCTGTATGTATTGTAAGCTCATTAAATGGGACAAAAGTGAAAGTTGTTTACCTTAAAGTGACCAGACCCAGGAATCAAACCCCGGACCTCCCGCTTGGAAGGCGAGCGTTGTAACCCATTGACCCAAAAGTCCAGACGTTAGGCTCGAGGGCCTAATACTGCCTATTCTCTTTTCCAGTCATCTGGGTATTTTATGTCATAGGCATACTCTCAGTCCTACTTTAGAAAATTGGCATGTAGATTTCAGGTTTGTTTTCAAACTGAGGGATGCCGAATTAAGGGTGTATGACGAAGCACTGGAAAAGAGAATACTTTAGGACACTACTGAGTACATGTACTCCCCTGGTCCCCATCTTAATTTTGAGGCTCTTTTATTATCTCTCAGAGATCATACATCATCATCTTCATTAATCGCATCACTCTGCATAGAGTATACTCGCAATATGGTTAAAATATGCATGCACAGCCGAGGGCGTGGCGTTGATCCATTACGATCATCAATATTAATACTAATATTAACATCAATATTAATAATATCAATATTAACATCAATATTAATATTAAAAGCCAGTTATAAGAAACACTGGTGGTGTTGTTATGTCTTTTTGTACAATTAATAACAGGGTAAAAACGAAATGCTGGTTTATAGGTTTTGGACATTTGACATGGCCGCTTTAAAGCCGTCAAGTGACTGTACGTTCACGACGTGCTGCGGCAGATGGTTCCATAATATGATAGTGGCAGGGAAGAAGCTATGTTGGTAAACTGATTTTGAGCATGGGATCTGAGTGAATTGCTTGTTGTGGTTTCTGTTTGGTCTAGAGGGGCGGAGTGGAGGGTCTGGGCTGATGTCCACCATGTTGTTGATGGTCTTGTACAACATGGTGACTCTGGTAACATTTCGTCTGTGTTGTAGGGTGTCCCATTTGAGGTCATCAAGCATGGATGATACTGAGCTGGTGCGTTCATAGTCTCGCTTGACAAACCTGGCTGCTCTGCGTTGGATCATCTCAATCTGGTTTAAATGTGTGTCTGCATGCGGGGACCAAACTGACGAGGCATATTCCACAATTGGTCGGACATATGTTTTGTAGGCTCTTTCCTTGGTCTTTGGTGGGCTTGAGCTGATGTTTCTTCTGATAAAGGACATTGTACTGTTTGCTTTTTTAGATATATTTTCTGTATGTGTTTTCCAGCTAAGATCAGGTGTGAATGTAACTCCAAGGTATTTTGCGGCATTGGTAGGTTTTAAAGGTGTATTGTGGATGTTACCCGTTACGTCTTACGGTAGCTATCACATGACAAAAGTCCGGACAATAGGCTCGAGGGCCTAACACTGCCTATATATTTCACCACAACCTTTATTTTCAGTCACCTTACTAGGCTTAGGAATAGAAACTCATATAAATTCATTTTGATAGCAAAAACTCCAAACGGTCATGCTATTATTTTTTGTTCTCTATATACTGCTAACACACCCGGTGTGTTAGTCACCCCTTTCGGGTATAACGAGCAGGAGCACTTTTTAGGTGCACCAATGGGACTGTACCCGGCCGGTCACTTTATCCTGACACCGACGAACCAGTTGTAATGCTAACCCAAAATCCTGAGCGCCAAGGAGGGAAGCCATTACTACCAATTTTTAAGTCTTTGGTTTGACCAGGTCGGGGATTGAACCCACAACCTCCCGCAGTGCAAGCGGACGCTCTACCACTAAGCCATCTCAATCATTAGGAAAATGTCCATAGAGTTTAAGTGTATGTCATTTATTGCCTGGATCTTAATTTTAAGTTAACTTTGGGTTCTGGCAGTTGAACATTTTACTCTATATTATTATAGGGCGAAATATGACTAGGCCGACACCTTACTCAACCCAAGGGCAGCAACGAATTGTGAAATTGTTAGCAGTAAAGTAGCTAAAAATTAAATGCAGCCATTAAAAACATATACTTACATTCATAACGTTTTGATCTTTATCAATGATAACCTGTCTGGTGCTCTGATTGCCACCCATTTTCGCTTTACCTGTCCTTGGAACCGGTCCGTCTTGCTTGGTGAAGAGTATCAGATGAACTATCCCAAAGTTAAGTCGTACTCAACCTAATTCGTCCCAATTTAAAATTATCACAAATACAAAAATACAAATACAAATACAGAAACACTTATATAGCGCAAAAAGTATAAATATTCAATTGCGCTTTACAATTGATCATACTAATTATTACATAATTACAATATCAGGCAATAGGTATCAAAGTCACTAAGAACACTAATAAACACTAGCCATTCATTGTAGAATTGACTGAACAAGTGTGTCTTAAGTTTTTTCCTGAAAGCAGTTTCAGTTTTTACTGCTTTTAAGTCTCTAGGAATCATATTCCACCATTTTGGGCCAACCATCGCAAGTGACCGTTCAGCGATCTTCGTCCTATGTCTAGGTACAACAAACTGAATGTCGCTAGACGATCTCAGGCGGTAATTCCCTCGCACCCTAGTGAACAAGTCTCTGAGATAACTCGGTGCGGTCCCATGTACAACTCGGAAAACAATGACAAGCACTTTGAACATGATCCTCGCACGAACAAGCAACCAGTGTAACTGTTTAAGAATGTCATAGCTATGCTGCTCATATGTTGCTTTCATTACTAATCTGGCAGCATGATTTTGGACTTTTTGAAGTTTATCTAGCTGATATGCTGGAATGTTAGCAAATAGTCCGTTACAAAAATCGAGGTGTGAATGAATAAGTCCGTGTATGAGAGTCTCAGCTGACTTTTGTGATAAATGTTTACGGATACACCTCAAATTTCTTAGCTGACCATGTGCTATTTGACACTTTTTACGAATGTGCAAATCAAAATTCAGAGTACATGTACTTGTCATATAAACACCAAGGTCACGCACATGATCGACACACTTCACCTCGCAGTCACCAACAGTCATACTAGTAATATTCAGTTTATTTAATTGTTGTTTTGTTCCATATGCGATAATTTCAGTCTTTGCATTATTCATTTTAAGCTTATATTTTGTCATCCACGAAATAATGTCATCAAGGCAGTTGTTTAGATCGTGAAAGATAGAGGATTCACTCTGATGATCACCAGCTTGAACCCTAAAAGCAACTTTGTGGTCATCAGCGTACCCATAAAGATCTGCTGTATAGTTTTTAACAACTCTATTAAGAGCAGCAATATACATTGTGAAAATAACTGGGCCAGCACAAGAGCCCTGTGGAACGCCAAATTTTAACGGTTCGGTGTCTGAAGCTGAGTTTCCAATCTTAACCTTCATTGTCCTATCGGTCAAGTAGGATTTAATCCAATTTAGAGGAGTATTGATAATGCCAAATTCATCACGGAGAAGTTGAAGTACTATAGGAATGTCAATAGTGTCAAATGCTGCACTGAGGTCAATCATCACAACAATCGTCACTAGATTCAGTTCAACTGCTTTCAGGATATCGCTGTGCATTTTTAACATTGCTGTTTCTACGCTATGAAATTTGCGATAAGCGCTTTGGTATGGTGGTAAGAGATTATTGGTTTTAACATGGTCAGTTATTTGTGATAGTGCTGCTTTTTCGAGAATTTTCGAAAGAAAGGACAAGTTCGATACAGGCCGATAATTCTGGAGTTGTAAAAGGAGACCTTTCTTCTTCAAAAGTGGATTAATCAAAGCACCTTTCCATTCTTTTGGAAAAACACCCGATGCCAAAGACCTATTAACAATGTCAGTTATAATAGGTGCAAATTGGGATAAGTTTTCCTTTAACCTTGACGTAGGAATGATATCTAGTTCACATGTCGTTGCTTTAGAGTTTTTAATCAGTTTGACAACATCATTCTCTACAAGAGGCCGAAATACACTGAATGTTGTTGACAATGGCGTTGTGTTAGCCAAGTCTTTGTATGAGTTAATTTGCGGTATGTTGTCAAGAGTGTCTCGCAATTTGTTGATTTTCTCAGAAAAGTAGCGCAAAAAGTCGTTAGCCAATGACACGTCATTAGTTTGAGTTGGCAATGGATTTTCCTTCGACCGACCTAAAAGATTTGAGGTTACCTTGTATAGTTTTTTTACATTACCCTCTGCTCCACTAATCATCTCCTGATAGTATCTGTCTTTTGCCTTTGAAACTGCAGCAGTGTACGAGTCCCTAACACTTTTGTAAATGTCCTTCATTATGCCTGTTTTGTCACCTCACAAACATATTGGATTCAGACAGTGGTGATGGTTAGTTAGACTTTCTGTTTTAGATTCAGCTTATCTCTTACACCAACATTATTCCTAATAAGGGGTTTATTATCACATTAAACGTCTAACTGAACTATCAAATACATAAATGCAGCAATTAAAGTTTTGTCCATAAAACCAGCAATCAACTTAGATCTAATAAAAATGGAAATGGATATTCAGAATTAGCCTTTTCCTGGTAGGAGCCTTAGTTAAATTACCACACAACAGCAATTCTAGCACAAATGATAATATTGTAAGAGTGAATGTAAAGTGTTAATCATGAGTCACCTTATTACAGATAAGAATAATTTTAAATAAAATAAAAAAATGCGTAACATTGTTAAAACAAGACAGAGCTTATTAGCCATTGGTGTTGCAGCTTGATGTCACACCATGGATCTGCACCATGGACCATCATTCTGAGACACTCATCCTTGATCCTTGATCTGTGGACTCGTCGTCACGTATATCACAAATGTACGTATGTTGGCACACCGGTGGTTTATTACTCTCTTTATCGTCTGCTTAAAGATGTCATCTGCTGTTTTTCTCAAATTTACATTTAAGTGGACATTTTGATAGAATAAATATAATGACGAGTGACCAACAGCTTGAATCCACATCAGACGCCGCGTTAAGTCAAGTCTTAATGTTCCCTCCCTATAACGACCCCCTCCAAAAAACACACACACACTCACAATCTTTGTCGTTGTAGAGAGGGGGCACTGTAATAGTCTTTACAATCAAGATCTTGCTAAGATAATATAATTATCCAAAAGCAAACAAGATAAACAGTTTGTTTGACTCTTACAGTGCTGGGGCCCGTTTTACTAAACAACTTACGCAAATTATTTGCGTAAGTCAATATTTTAAATTTTAATTTATATTTTTTATTATCACTTGCTACAAACAGCAAATAGCCAGATCAGAGGCCGCTATTTGCTGTTTGCAAACGGTTATGATCGAAAAATAAGAGTTAAACGATTTTGACTTACGCAAAAAATTTGCGCAGGTAGTTTAGTAAAACGGGCCCCTGAGCTTTCAGCCAATAGTGCAAAGTATTCTAATCAAATAATATGAAAGAGACATATCCCTTTTTAGCGCACACAGCTGCTTTCAAAAGTATAGATAATTAAATTAAATTATGACGCATGGCAATAAAGACCTGAAAGCTACTTAATTAGAAAATGTAATGCCAATGCAGGTATCAATTTTACTTTACCCTGCGGGTTGCCTGCAATGCAAAGAACATAACAGGAAACACTTGTTTTATGCAAGAAACGTATGTGCGGATCTAGTAAGGTTGGCTAATGGTAAAGCGTTTTTAATTTCTCATTGTCATTTCGACAAGAGTAGGACAAATCTATATAGTCGCAAATACATGTAGTTGAATACCGACACACAAAATGGTGGTTGTATTCCACCTACCACTCAGAGAACGTGAACAGGTTACATTAACCCATTTGTGCCCACGATCCCATGTAATTTATTATGGAACATAGGCAAACAGAGTAGACCCTGATAAGACGCCGCATGATGCGGCGTCTGATCAGAGTCTATACTGTTTGCTGATAGGAATTTCAATATAAAACAAAATGAAAATTTTGACCAGGCATCCCTTTGATAAAAAATGGATTAATCCAATATATAAACATGGAGGAATCCACTGGGTATAAATGGGTTAACCTATTAAACCATAGTGACGCATATGCGCATCCTTTACAAACATTGTACACGTGAAATGTCCAATGCAAACGGTGAACACCGAGATCAAAAGAACTGTTTATCAATTTGCAATATACATACATATATATTGTAAAAACAATCCTAACTAACAAAAAATGGGCTATGCCGCCTCATTAGAAAAATAGAATAATCATTTTTAACACTTTGTGTTCATGGATTCTTCAATGTTTATATATTGGATTAGTCAATTTTTTTTATCTAAGGGGTGCCTAATCTAAATTTTCATTTTCGTTTTGTTTTATATTGAAATTCCTCTCCGCATATATAGTGTAGACTCTGTTCAGGCGCCGCATTATGCGACGTCTGGTCAGAGTTTACAATATTTGCCTATGCTCTTTTAAGAGGCAAGTTTCAGAGGTTAATAAATAAAAACAACAAACACGGCGAATGTAAGAACGAATTGTATTTCACTATTTCTTAACATCTAAAGTCTTTGATGAGTAAAACTGATCAAAACAAACCTACCTAAAAACTAGAGGACCATTTGCCCTATATCGCTTACCTGAGTCATAGTGATATAACTTGACAATGGGCATTTTAAGACAGATATACCGGTATTAACAGCCGTGTCATGACAAAACCTGTCTTATTGCATTGCAACATTATACAGACCGAGCACCTTTGTCATCCAAGGCTCAGTATCTGAGTTTTGTACACACTGCCAAATACAGTATATAATACAGCTACATAAAATGCTTTAGATGCATATGGGTGTCAAACAGTGTAGCCTTGATCTAGATCTACACTGTTTGCAATGCAATAAGGCAGATTTTCTCATGGTACGGCTCATTTGTTTATCTGTTTCTAACTGAGTGGCTAACTACTGAAACCCGAATACATAACTAATATGTCTATCAGACTAGCAACTAGTCTATGACATAAAGATTTAACAAGTTTTCAGTATATAACCATATAAGGAAAACTGATTACGCCCGCTGGTGCCGCTGGTGGCCATGGTATTTTAGATATCATCACAAGTTCAACAATCTTGATAGAGGGTCACCTTTACATTATTTCTGCTATACATGTATATTGATCAAATATTGCCAGAGGTTTTTGAGAAGAAGAATTGTAAAAAGAAATCTTGTGCATGTACCTATATAAGTAAAACAGGCATACCCCTTGCAGCCATGTTTGTTTAGATTCCGCCATGATATGAACAGTCTTAAGTAACAAAGGACCACCTAAATACTTTTCATGCCGACTATTATCAAATTTTGGCAAGTGGTTTCAGAGCAGAATGTGTTTTTAAACGTCTCCTATATAAGCCTATGTAAAAAATGATAAATGCCGGAGCTGGCACTCTTTGACCTCCTGGGGTCATACTTTGAACAATATCGATAGACAAACACAAGACATAAATGTATACCTAAAACCAAAGGTTTAAGCTTCACGGTTTTACAGAAAAGGAATGTTTAAGAGTTTACCATATTAGGCCGTGAGCCGGAGGGGTTGGTTGGTACCAATCGGGTGAATAAGGTTCACTATGATTTTCGGAAAGATCAATGTGTGACTAGTTAAGAAATGTATGATAGCAGTAAAATCATGGCAGCTTTGTTGACTTTTTAGGCATTTTTGTTACCCCACCCACCAAGTTTAACATTGCAAAAGGACCATCATTATCACAATCATACTTTTGGTAATGCATGGATTTTTATTGAAGCATCATATTGAAAATGTATTGTAAAATGCCACTTGACATTATTGGAATTGTTTAAGTAATTTACTTTGGCAAAAAGGCATATTTGTTACCCCACCCACCAAGTTTAACATTGTTAAAGGACCATCATTATAACAATCATACTTTTGGTAATGCATGCATTTTTATTGAAGTATCATATTGAAAATGTTTTGAAACATGTCATTAGACATTATTTGAATTGTTGAAGTAATTTACTCTAGCAAAAAAAAAAAATTTGTTACCCCACCCAACAAGTTTAATATTGTGAAAGGACCATCATAATCACAATCATACTCTTGGTAGCGCATGCATTTTTATTGAAGCATCATTATAAAAATGTATTGTAACATGCAATTAGACATCATTGGAATTGTTTAAGTAATTTACTCTAGCAAAAAAGGCATTTTTGTTACCCCACCCACCAAGTTTAACATTGTAAAAGGACCATCATTATCACACTCATACATTTGGTCATGCATACGTTTTTTTGAAGCATCACATTAAAAAAATATTGTAACGTGCCATTGGGCATTATTGGAATTGTTTAAGTAATTTACTTAAGCAAAAACAATAAATTACGTCATCCTTTTCATAACGAAAAATCCCTGCTTTGGCTCCTGGAATCTATTGATGCAGGTGGCATAATTAAAGTAATCGCCCTGTTCGTTCGTACGAAGTCAACCATATCTTAACATTTTATCTAGCATGAAAACAGCTCACTAGAATGATTTTACACTTCTACAGTTGTTGCCTTGAACCATTCCCAGCTATGTTTGAGCTATTTCTTCGTAAAATAGATTTTACCGTTTCTTCAGAGTTATTACTTCTTTCTGAAATGATTTGATCATTGCATACTGAATACATTGAACCTTTCGAAATCCAGGAATATCACCAAAGCTCGGTTTGGCCTTGGACTTGACCTAATTTGGACCTTGAAAAAAAATCAGAATAAACAGTACTGCTAAGGGTGCCTCCGGGGTTCACTTGAAGCAGTAATGTTCTAAGACATTGTTACTCTCTTCTTATGCTAAGGCTAATATTGTACAAATCCTTGACTCCTGCAATTTTCAAATATACCTACTAGCACATAACAGATGAAAAACATATATTTCGGGTCAAAGGATTTAAGTTTAAAGGCATTCTATTGGCTTTAACTTACAAACCATTGACAACAGTGTTATGAAAATGTCTAAACATATAGTCGGCATTGACGAATAATCAATGCATTACAACCACTGACGTGTAGGTTGTAATTCTTATGTAAGAATACCAATTCTCACATCTCCTTCACTCTCAATGTTTTCAGCCTCTTCCAGTGGATGTTCTTCATCATCTGATTCTGTACTAGTTGCCTGATTATCACAGTTAGGGAGTTTGCACATGTTCGTACTATTCAAACCATAAGAAATGAATACACATTTAGGCAAAGTACATTTACTAGCACAGCTCCCCGCTAGTAGGTCAAGCATCTACGTCGGACCTGTTTACTATCCAGCAAGTCGTCTAATAGCTGATCAATCTCACCCTCTTTCACAACTTTCCATCCTCTTCCTACAGGACTTGGAATATCATCGACTCCAAAAAGTAGCCTTGAGGTTAGCTCTGAAAGTGTGCTTATCTAAAACAGTCCAGACATTCCTATCTTGTTGTATTGTTGTGGGTTAATTGTCATACGGAATTGTTTCTCTTTGTTAGAACGAGATTACCCCCTCTTCTAAGAACTAAAATTAAATGAAGACGGGTAGTTGGTTTTGATCTCATTTGCTGTTTTGCAAAGGACGAAATTAGTCAAAATCATCTGCGCGAAGTCATCGTCATCATCGCGTCTCATCATTTCCCCATCATTCACTGGCGCTTTATGACCCATTTTGTGGCGCAGTGCCGTAAACCAAAATAATTTATCCATCCATCCATCCAGGCATGAGTTGTAGCTGGTGGCGCTCTATCTTACCCTATGTGGTACGTAATAAGCCGTACCGCTGATCATTCACTTTTGCTGATGACGCTTACAGGGCATAGAGCTGACGTTTATATCTCAAGTCTGTATATCAAAGCAGGAGGGGTACCCCTTTCCTATTCAAATTCTGGGAACATTTTTGAGCTTCAGCATTACCATTCATCAATTTCAGTGTGCATGTTTTATTCTTACCAGCAAATGCGCTGACCGTGTCACAACATGTTAAACCATACATTCAATTCAGTGACTTGCAAACATCAGTGTCAATCGCGTCCTCAATTTTCAGGATATCATATATAACTTGTGCGTGTCTTTGTCCAGCATTTCTTAAAAACGTTCATTTGCTTCTTCTTGGCTGCTTCAAAGACCCTGTACCTCCTCGCACCCATTGTTTTTTTATTTTGAAGCATTTGATTTCAACGTAAGGTGTGATATTTCCCTCTGTAACCTAGGGGCCTCCGTGGCCTAGTGGTATAGTGACTGTGACTTACATCACTAAGCTCCCCACCGCTGTGAGTTCGAATCCCAGTAGGGTCGTTCGGATTTCTCATGTTGGGAAGCCTTCCAGCTGGCTAACGGAAGGTCGATGGTTCTACCCAGTTGTCGATTTGTGCCTGAAACAGTGCATAAAGGACTTCTGGGGTCTTCCTCCACCTATAATTAGCTGGACGTCGCGATATGACTGAAATACTGTTGAAAGCGACGTAAATAAAAAATTCAAATCAAATCCTCTGTAACCTTTGACTGCGCTCAGTTTTCATCCATTGATGCACCAGGAATGCTATAAAAATATTATTATTGACCATATTGCTTAAGAAGCGTCTCCCCTGTATATATCTATTATA
This sequence comes from Gari tellinella, assembly GCA_922989275.2. Classification (NCBI taxonomy): domain Eukaryota; kingdom Metazoa; phylum Mollusca; class Bivalvia; order Cardiida; family Psammobiidae; genus Gari; species Gari tellinella. The sequence goes on from OV277858.1 coordinate 78,818,925, forward strand.
TCACTGTCACTGCCGCCTCGAGTACCATCGATAGAATAGTGCTTGCGCAGCCACAAAAATGCATTGGTATATTTTGACTCTCTATACGAGGTTCATTCCGTCAATCACAGAGACAGTTTTTTTCTGGACACCTTCAGCTAAGCCAAGCGTTTTCTGTTAGCTCAATGCAAATGCAGCATTGTTGGATTTCTTAGCAAACCATTTGATGTTGAGAAAGACTATTGCCAAAGAGCAATAAGTAAAATAATGAAATTTATCCGGAGATTGCGTGCCATAACTATGATGCGACCGAACAAAAGCATTATCAGCTATAAGAACTGCCAGTCTTCCACTGGATTTCACTTTCATGCTGCTTGAGGTCTAAACTTTGTTGCTCTTCATTCCATCGTGGTTGTTCTCCTTTAAATTGTGCATACGAGCATTGACCAATAGCATCATTTACCAATCGCATGCGCACTCAGAAGGTCTTTTGCGATGCCTCAAGGTACTGCATTAACGGTGGATATGCTAATCAGATCTTGATTTATTTCTAATGGGTTGAACCAACCTCTTATAAGATATGTTACTTTAGTAACGTTTTCCTCGTATTTCTGCATTTGTGACCTTTTCAGCTGTGTGTGAGAGTTCTCGTGTTTCGTATCTTCAAGAATGTCTCTAAATTGGCTGATAGATGCACTGTTATATAGTAACGCTTGGTGGCACCAATGTTCAAGCGGAAGTGTATGGTCCCAATGCGAGTTTGTGTGTCCTCATTGACAGTGATCTCTGTGGTATTATCAAGGTAAACACAAGGTTGGGTGATATGGATAGATTATGAATGGTACAAGGCGACAACTGTATATGTATCCAAGTATTTGATTAAGCGGTGCTAGACGAAAAGATAAAATCTATTTAACCTTGACATAGCACATAAAACATATTCTTAGTCCACAATAAGGTCAAGGTCAATGCCAAATTAAGTTTTGTTGATACTCGTTGATTGGGAATTATCGAATGTAACAATTGTGCAAGTCTCAAAGCATTCTAATAAAAGTTGTTAATGCTAGATGAAACGGTAAAATCTAGTTAACCAATAAACATCCCTTATAACAAGTCCGAATTCAGTCACGGTCAAGGTCAAAATGGAGGTTGGGTGATATGGGTGAACTGAGAATGATTCTAAGCCATAACTGTGAAAGTTTCATAGCATTCTAGTAAGCGGTAATAATGCTAGACGATGCGGTAAAATCTAGTTAACCAATAAAACAGCCCTTATAACATATTTTAGTTCCAAATTCGGTGAAGGTCAAGGTCAAAACTGAGGTAAGGTGATATGGTTGAATTGGCAATGATCAAAAGCAGCAAGTATCAAATCATTCTTATATGCGGTATTGATGCTAGACGAAACAGTAAAATCTAGTTAACCAATAAACAACCCTAATAACATATTCGTAGACAAAATTCGGTCAAGGTCAATGTCAAACTGAGGTTGGATGATATGGTTGTATTGGGAATTACCCTAACCAACAACTGTTTAAGTACCAAAGCATTTTATTACACGGTGTTATTGCTACAAGAATCGGTAAAATCTGTTTAACTCGTACGCACCGCCAGTAGGATCACCATATGCCATCCACATCAAAAGACATTTGTCTAAAGGCATAAAAAGGTGATTTTTTCGTTTAAAAAGGTGATAAAAATTTGGTTTTAACGAAAGTTAAAACCTTTAATAATGTCAATAACATTTAATGGCATGTTGCAATACCCGTTTTGATATTAGGCACCAATAAAAATGCATGCAGTACAAAAAGTATGATTGTGATAACAATGATCCTTTTACAACGTTAACTCGGTGGGTGGGGTAACAAAAATGCCTCAAAAGCCAACAAAGCTGCCATGAATTTACTGCTATCATACATTTCCTAAAAGCAGAGGGTTTGGGCTTCCTGAAAATCATAGTGAACCTTATTCACCCGAATGGTACCCGTACCTCAAATTTCAGGTGCCTGGCTCACGGCCTATATGAAACTCATTAGCCCCAGATCGGGGCCATTCTTAGGGGAGGGGAGGGGGGGGGGGGGTTCTAAAAAGTGGGTCGTAAAGCAATTTGATAATACACATCAATATTTTATTTTATTTTTAAATATTTCTGATCTATGAATTTTGACCGGAAGTTCATAAATTGAGCAATCTTGGTAAGGACAATAAGGCAAATTAAGCTGCATGCCAAATATTATAAAATGTCTGTACCTTACAATTTCACTTTTACAGATTTTCCTACGTAAGTCTATGTAAAACTGATAAGCCCCGGGCTGGACCATTACACATAAGTCATAACATTAAATATTCTTGGTAGAGAACCATTAGGTAAAACTGCATGCCGAACAATAAAAGTCTAAGAGTTAAGATTTCAAAAACAAAAAATCTCATGAAAACCCGATAAGCCCCTGGACGGGGCCGTTTTTTGGCCTAGGGTTCCTAAGTTGAACACGCTTGGTAGAGGAACATAAGGCAAAGCCAAATGTACTCAACAAAATAATTATAAGGCCATGCCTTCTTTATTTCAACTGAGCGGGTATTTTTTTTGTGTGCAAACAGCCAATGAAGAAATAAATTCTGTTTTGCTGATCGAAACGCCTTTCTAAAAAATGTTCTAATGGAAATAGTCTCTGAAATTTCGCTACATTTTGAATAAATCGAAAATTTCAAAAAATATATATACATTTGTATTACCCCAAAAAAGACTGGGTTGATATTTTTGTAACTTGGACATTTTATTATCCTTGTCGAAAGTCCTTCCGATCAGTACGAAACATGTACTTGAGCATCGGCATGAACACAACCGAATTCTAGCAAGTTTTCGAAGCACTCTATCGAATTCTCAAAAATGTAAATTTCGTAACCATTCAAAATCAATGAATTTTTTCAGGGTGAGATCGGTTTAGTTCACTGTGCCTCGTAAACTCACACGGCATACTTGAAATTTTCAAGATGCATCAAATGGACATCATTTGACATGTCAGTAACAACATTTTGTATTTTTGGGGTAAATATAGTGCTTTTGCAAATTTGAATTTGATTTTGTTAAAATATTTCTTTCGAAATTGATACTGATGGTGTTGAGAAACATGGATCAGAAAACCATTTAGCCCTACGATGACTACTAATGTCCATACGGCGGTTTTTGGAAAAACCGCGCAGTTGAAATAAAGAAGGCCTGACCCTTTAGTTATTTTTTTGAGTATATTAAAGGTATGTGTCACACAATTTCAAAGGGGAAGACTTTAACAGGTTTTCGTACCCTAAACCCTCCCATGTCTTACAGTTACTCGTGACTACAGACTATTCGCTTGAGTACAATTTGACCGTTGCCATAGTGGGTTATTTTTAACACGGGCTTGAATGTTTAATTCTTTCCCGTGTTACTAATAATCCTGTCAGAGAATTTGGTTAGATGTTTTACATGTATTTACTTACTGTGCTGGCGGTCGTTTTGATTGTAAGGTTGTGGAACAGGGTTTATATTTTATGTACACTGTTCGTCGTTATAGGTGAATATAGGAGATAAGTGTGAGGTTGGGCGCCCCTAAACCCAGGTTTAACCCCCAGTGGTTGTTAATGGTTAATTAATTTATAATTGATTATTGATTGCTACTGACCGTACCAAGGCGGGCTCCTATGTTCACTTAGCTTTATGTTTGTCTTGCGTGTTGTTTTCTATTTAGTGTGTGGGTGAGGGAGTGGTATTGCGTGTGTGTGTGTGTGTGTGTGTTTGTTATGGTATGGATGTGTGTGTGTTCTGCTTTAGAGATGGGTGTATTGTTTGTGTTGCGTTTCCTGCTTGAGTCTTCTTTCGTATTTATTTACTTACTTACTTAATCCTCTTCACCCATGGGTGGGCATAGGGCCTTCACTACTTTCTTCCAATTGGCTCTATCTTGGGCTATCTTCTTCACTTCACCCCATGACAATTGGATGGACCGCAGCTCAGCATCCAAAGTTCTTCTCCAAGTTATTACTGGTCTTCCTCTTCTGCGTCGACCTTGAGGATTCCATTCCAGGGCCTGTCTGGTGGTGTTTGACGGTACACTTCTCAGAATGTGGCCTATCCATCGCCATTTCCTTTCTTTGATAGTGAGATTGACTGGCTTTTGTCCCGTCTTCTTCCAAAGTTCCTGGTTTGAGATCCGGTCGGGCCATCGTACACGCAATATGCTTCTGAGACACCTGTTGATGAAGACCTGCAGTTTGTTGTCTAACTTCTTGGTGTGTTTCCAGGTCTCAGAACCATATAGCAGCACCGTTTTCACATTGGAGTTAAAGAGCCTGATTTTGGTCCCCAAATGGATGTTGGTGTTTCTCCAGACTGTTTTGAGTGAATTGAAGGCATACTGGGCTTTACTAATTCTGGCCTTTACATCGTCATCCGCACCTCCTGTTGTACTGATTTCACTGCCAAGGTATGTGAAATTCCGAACATCATCAATGTCTTGTCCTTCCAGATGGATGGGTGTATTGCAGTTAGCATTGATCCGCATACTCTTTGTCTTCTTGATATTGATATGGAGTCCTGTTGTTAACAGGTTTTACTATATAAATACATGTATTTTTAAAACGGAAAAGCTCTGAGTCGGCCCATTTTTAACCCGTGAATCATAACTGGAGCAATCTTGGTAGAGAACATAAAGCAAAACTGAGACGACGAAAATTAAAGGTCTAAATCTTATGAGTTCAGAATAAAGAATATCTAATATCTTCCCATGAAAACTGATATAAAACCCCACGGCGGGCCATGTACAGGTATATATGATTTTGACGTGCTTCCCCGTCATAATAACCAGTGATATATCACAATCCTAAGTGTATTAATTCTTACATTATAAATTGTGTGTGTATGAGGTGTATAAGGGTGGGTGTAGCTGTGTGGGTATTCGTTTGGTCGGTGTGTAATTGTATTACGTGTATTTTTTGCAAGTCATTGATGTGATAAATGAACCAGGGTATGCATTAGTGTGTAAGCTATGTTTCATTTTTATTTATGGCCACTGTAATACTTACAAAATAATATATATGCTATATATAACCATCCGAACAACAGGAAACGACAAAAGTATTCTCCAGCAAATAGCCATACATTATTGTATAATCGTAGATGTTGCATGCGTAACAAAAAAAACGATACAACACTCGATAAGTACTGAAACAGAATCATGCTTAGATACATCAAAGAAGTGGACAACTTTGTCTTAGAATATGGGTGGTCACTCCATATCGAATCACCAATCTTCGAGGTTTCTCCTCGAACTAACAGAAGAAATAACTTGACGCAGGTATTTAGAGTTCCATGCGCTTGCAATAAACTATCGTCAATTATCCCGAATATAACATCACTAACGGCAGTTGTGAATAGCAAAACGAGTATATTCTCTGAAAGAAAGTATTTACAGCACATGAACAGGAGCGTTACTCTGCCAAACCAACATACTATTTCAAACAGTTCGAGAAACAGAATATTATTTTTATGAGAATCTGCAAGGCCCCATACAAAAAACAGATACGTAATATAAAACCAATACAAAGACAGAATGTAGCTGACTGGAAGACCTAGAATAATCAATGTACGCCATAAAGACACTAATTCAGACCGCAGTTGGATACGAACTTGTGTCGTCTCAGTGGTTTGCGGAGTCAGGGGATATTCTCTTCGTACTTGATGTATCTCTTTCAATAATTGTGGCACAGGTTTATTTGTGAGTTGATTATACACACACGTAGGTGTCGTGTCTCCTTTAAACAGGAAAATAAGTTTCTTTTGAAAAAATATTGGCAACAATTCTATTGCAAAGCACAGCAACATTCCTTCCACCTCTTTCAGTTGCACGTGGTTGATGTTCTCCAACAATTCCATCAGACATCTCCCTGCCATATCTCTTTCTGAACAGCCACTTGCATGTTTTATGACCAAAGTTTTGATGACATATGACCTAACCGTAAGTGCAGTTATTTGATTCCTTGTATGAAACATATCCTTCAAGATTTTATAACACATTATGTGGTTATTGTTTAGACTCTTTATTAGTTTTATTTCTGTTTCAGAACAAGAAATCTGAAAGAAGAGTTTTAATTCCTCCATTTCCAGACCTAATTGAAAATAACCTGCCCGTGTAATATGGACACGACCCGTTTCTTGCAGCTCTTGATAAACAGCTGGGGAGAATGCATCCTCCGCCTTAACCAGTTCACCGATATCACTTTCGATTGCTACCACAAGATCAATAGATATAACCATGTTCTTTTCAAAGAGAAATGAATGCCACACTACCATCATAGTGACTGCTGGTCCATGTATCTTAACAACAGAGGACCTTTCAAAGGAGAGAAATCCGTTGCGAGTGAATATCTTAAAGTCGGTTTTCCCCAAATTCACAACTGCAATTTTAACCAGCTTACAAAATGCTTCACTGATTCCGTCGTATAAATGTTATCTTTCTGTATGCTTCTCAAATAACCATTTTCACACAGGTCATTCCATTTTTTCAGTGATTCGTCATCTCTTAATTGCACTCGTATTAATCCATAATCCTTATACAACGTTTGATCATGATTCACATCTATAACCACTTGTGTAGATAAATGTTTTAGTACAATTACAAAATCAAACTCATCAGGCTTCACGATTCTAGTTCCTTCTGCCATGCTACCAACCATAATTTTCCTCAACATTTCAAAACGGCTGTCAACATTTTGTACTTCTCTCATTAAATAATCCACCATTATCTTCACTGCTGTCTTTATTGCTTTTACTTCCTTTTTGGACTCTTTGAATTTAAGGTGATTCCGAATTGTGTTTTTCATGTAATTGGTCAAGGCACAGTCCATCTCCCTCTCTGTTCTCGGAGATGAATGTTTTCCATTTGAGTCATTACTAAAATACCAAACATTACTCAACAGATCGGAAAAGGCCATAACTAAATCGGTATTGTGCATACATCGGACCAGCACACCGTGTGTATTTGTCAGTTAGATTCCATACATTTATACAGTGGTAAAACGTTATTATTTCCCGTTTAAACGCATCTTAACATACTCAATACAATGCAAAATTGATTTTAAAAAGGCAAACTATTTATTATACAGATTTGCCAAACAGTTTGTAGCCTGATCAGACGCTGAGTTACTCAGCGACTGGTCTGACTTCAAACGTTTTGCAATACTCGCATAGACATTTTTATTCTTGCATAAGGTAGGGTGTTGGAGGTTCTCTATCTCAAGGCTGTGTGATAGAGGTTCTCTAGATGAAGTCTCTGTGTTGGGGCTTCATCTCATGGCTCTCTTACTGAAAACTGTGTCCTGGAGGTTCTCTATCTGAAGACTGTGTGTTGGAGGTTCTATTACTATTTGAATATACTGTGTATTTGAAGTTCTCTATCTCAAGGGTTTGTATTGAAGGGTCTTTATCTCAAGGCTGTGTGTTGCAGGTTTTCTGTCAGAAAGCTGTGTGTTGGAAGTTCTCTATCTGAAGGCAGTATGTTGGTTCTTTATATGAAGTACAAAAATGTATTTGTGTTCATTGTTATCTATGGGGATGTTGAAGGTTCTCTTTCTGAGGTCTGTGTGTTGGTTCTCTAGCTGAAGGTTGTTTGTTGGAGATTCTCTCATCTGAAGGTTGTGTATTGGATGGTCTCTATCTGAAAGATGTGTGTTGGGGGTTCTTTATATGAAGACTGTGTTGAATTGTTTTTTTTTAAAATCAAGTCTGTGTTGTAGGTAGATCTGTTCTAATAAAAGCCGGGCTGGAATAAATCAGTTGAAGATGTACGCTTGTCCATTAGATACAGAGTAACACGGTGACTGCTCCGGATACAACTTTATTGGCAGTTGGGTATATTTTCTCTGCAAATAAAACCGATACAATATTTTGAGAATTTCAGCATTCTAGAGGTTCTGTACTGTCTGCATATGACAAGTGTACTCTTCACATGTGCAATGTTTGTTAATAACGAGTATACTCATCCTTATGGTTTAATGTGTAAAGGCAGGTTAGAAATAATACAGAAAACTCCCATAGGAACATTCTGCATTGTTCTCATCCTCCATTAATCTGTATATTGAATTTTTCATAATACAGTCTAATAACTATGCTAAACAAGATAAAAAGAAAGATGTGACAACATTGTGTTTATGGCATTAACTTAGATTATTAACATAAATATAATTCCGAAATATCATTGATGGGCATTTATTTTGAGTTTTTGAACACATTTTCCAACTGTGAATACGCATTAGCTCGACTTAAATGTGTTCGTGTATGTAATTCGACAGTTGGGTCCGAAAACCATTGTCCAATAAGTCAGGTTTCTGGATTAACCAGGTATCGGATAAGCCAGGTTATAACGTGCCATGGTCCGGATAAAAGAGCGACCGGGTGCATCTTTTTTAAAACGTTGTTTCGTGATGAAATATCTGTAACATCGCCATAATAGTATATACAACCGCTTTACTGATTACAGGTTAACTCTTTCACTGCCAATGGCACCAAGCGACATTGCAAACAGTTTGGATTCTAATGTTTAGATGTTCATATAAGCTTCTGACAGCAATCACAAAGCATTGTACGTTTAGGCCTGATCGGGTCGTTGGACACTTGCAACACAGACTTAGTATGACAAAAGATGGATCTTGATCAGGTCCCACACTTTGTGGGACATGATCTAATTCAAAACATTTTTCCAGAGGTTTGCAAAAATGGCTATCAGAGTTGACAGAGTTAGAGTTCATGATAATTATAACAAAATGACGACAACTTACTTTTTCATCAATCCATTCAACCATAGAGACGAATATAGGCGTCATTTACAAGGTACCTGTAAATAGCACTTTTTTCCTATGCAAACACTGACGACAGAGCCCTGTGTTTGATGTCTGCGTTGTTTGTCATTTTAAAATATATTGTACAAAACACACAAACAGTAAAAACTGGACGCAATTGGAATATTCTATTCTAAGGACCAGGGGCCCGTTTCATAAAACTTCTTACGACAAATGTTGTCGTAAGTCAAAACTTTAAAATACATTTAATCTCTGATTTCTCTACCTAATCTTGACTTGTGACATCTTTTTGGAATCGTCTTTTCAAGACGATTCCAAAAATATGTCACAAGGCAGGGTTAGATAAAGAAATAAATAATAATTGAGAGTTTTATAATCTGACTTACGACAACATTTGTCGTAAGATGTTTTATGAAACGGGCCCCAGGGGTAAATGAGTTAACTCTATTTGTAGAAAAACTTGCGGCCTGGGATTGGCATAAAGCCATAATATATAAATATCGTATTCCACTAATATAATGAAATATCGTTTTAGATTTGGGCTCCGGTCCAACCTAGTCGTCCACAAGCGCTGCATGTTTTGAAATTGCTATTGGATAAATAGAAACTCACATTAGTGCTCATTAATTATCATTTTTAAGAAACTCGTTGACTAAAATTAATTTGACGCTCACCAAGGCTCACGTCATATTATTTAAGTCAATTCGTTTTTTAAAAATGATAAATAATGAACACTCATGCATGCAAGATCCTCTAAATAAAACATAATTATCAAGACAAAATTTTGTTCACGTCTCAGTAATTGGAACAAGTACATGTACAATGATTAACATTGAGCACACTTAGTAATTGACGTCTGCAAAATATATCATCTGCAAGAACTATTGTACACTGTCATTTTGCAAGCAGCTTTGACCAAGATCAGACGCCGAGTAACTCGGCATCTCAATTTACAGGACCAAACTTTGATACCTTTATATGTATATCCATTGAAACTCCAATTATCTAAATCTGAGCAAGAAGAGCAGACGGCAAGTTTGGAGTAGACGATATATTCTGGCAGCGAAGGCGGTTTCCTGTACATGCTGAAACCCGTCACTGACATGACGTTATCTGCCTTAACCCTTTCCCTTATAGAAGCGACTTTTAGCACATTCATTTTATTCATCCGCTGAAGAAAATAGTTCCAAATTATACAGTAATGAATATGTGTCATATTAAATACTTAAAGCAGGCTGAACGTAAAGCAAAATGCGCCTTAGGGCGCATTCTGCTTTACTTTCAACCTGCTTTAAGTAGTCACACATCTTCAATTCTAGAAACAATGCTATCAGGTAATCATATTAGTGAACGCCAGTTAACACTTTCCGCATTTTATAATTAGAAACTAGAGACCCCAACAATTTTACATTTCACATAACAACAAAGATCAAAGGATTATTGCCACTTGCAATTAACTTGTTGTCAATGCAATCGCAGTACAGTCATACTTGCGTTATGCGAACACAGAATAAAGATACTATAAGTTACACAGTTTTCAGGTGACCTAATATGGAATTTACTGGCAGTGTATATTCCATATTAGGTCACCTGAACACTGTGTACATAACGTTTTTATCCTACCGACTACCTTTTATTCTTGACAAAATAGATTAAAGGCGGTCAGTCACTGTCATATAATATGAAAACATGAGTCATCAATCATTATCTTAACATTAGCACGGGGGGCTAACTAGGTATTACGATGAAATGTTTGTCTACGACAACCTATATGGGTATTATAAGAGATTTGTATAGCTACGAAGTCAGTGTATATAGTGAGAAATGTTTGTCTACGACAACAAAATTGCCTTCGTAGCAATACAAATTTCTTATAATACCCATATAGGTTGTCGTAGACAAACATTTCATCGTAATACCTAGTTGGCCCCCCGTAATTAGTGCGTGACGTAATGTTTACCGCCCAAAAACTGTATAGCCTGTTAACCTGTGTTTTCGCCACCCTTAGCTATATTTTTCGCGCATGCGCTTTTTGATGTAACATTTCTTACTTGTTCACCTTCAATTCCGGTAACATCATTAACAAATTTTAAAAAAGAGAAAATAAGATCCAAGACAAAGTAGATGGGCCTAAATCTTGTTTATGCAAGCGATTCTTCGTTCGATCGGGGATCAAAACCACAATTGAACGATAGACAGAATTTAGCGGAGATGGCCAATATGCATAGGTGTAATAAAATGCTCTCGAGATCTGTGCCGGATATTAAAAACAAAGTAGACCTAGACAAAAATTGAATTAAACTTAATAGATCTATCACAAGATGCGTAGATACGTAGATCCATCAAGGCCCAATTGACATCGGACACCCTTAGATCGCCAGCACAACACAATATGATGTATCTCAGATCGCTATTACAACGGCGCTTTTCCTAGAATCTATCTCATTTCATGGTGATCTAGATCTATTCAAGGGACAATGGGCACGGAAACCAGTAATGCTGTCATTCCCAGTTAAAACAAATGTTTTCTGCCTCATTTCGTGGTCGTATTAATGGGGTTATTCTGTACATAGATAATTGTTTGCCCAGTGTCATAGTAACGGCTGTTAGGAGTTACTTCCCTTAATAGCGTGAGGCTCCTTGTGGGGTATTTTAGGTGTGTGTTACAAATGACAGAGAGTGTGGAAGAGAGGGGAGATTTAAATAGGTTGACTGAACAGATATCAAACGAACTTTCTTTCATCATATATTTATTATTTTACAGTTTTTCATTGATATACATGTAGATCTAGACCTATGCATGTAACAACAGTCGATATAGAACCCATAACAATGTAATGCTGATAGATTATAGATCTAAATAGATCTAGATCTAGATATATATGTTTTGTCGGTTGTTTCTCTCTCTAGCCAATGTGGACATGGTTTAAATCTATATTGACACACTGAAGACTTTTATGTTATGCTAGAATCTAGATCTATGTATAAAAACAATAGTAAAAAAAATGTGGTTATGATCAGTCATATAATTAAAAGAAAGAAGACCTTGAAAAAATTCAAACAGTGGAGATCAAGATCAGCTTTGGGAAATGTCCTCAGCTGATCATGACCTTAACTATTTGTCACTCAAAATTTCTCTACAGAGGTCAATTAGTCTTCCTGTGACACCATTAAATTTTGCTTCAATGACTGTTAAAATAAAAATGCAAAGCTTTCATTGAATAATAAGAAGGAATATATATAAGGAATATATAAAGGTAGATCTAAAGGTAAAGGATTTGTTTATTATAGTGTCACCCCTATTGAAAAGGTCAGCCAGTTTTGACTTATGAGACACCTATCTTTATATTATAGGTCACACTATTTCAAATATGATCAATCAATCTTGAGTTAGATGACCATGCATGATGCATGCATGCACTCATTGAAGTAGATCTAGTTTGACTGCTTAGTCAAATTAATAATTGCAAGATAGACAAAAATTGAAGTAATTACTGGAACTTACTGACCTGTGTTGAAAACAACTCATGGGCCACCTACTAGATGGATGCCTAATATAAGATTGACTGTAGAATATTGTAAATGCACAAAAACTTAAAGAATCAACATATATACTGTTATAAAATGATATATGATGTACCTGTTTCATACATGACAGGAATGTGCTAGCATTCAGTAGAGCTTCTATGGGATGTGTACAACACAGGTGCCTGCTTAAAGCAGAATAATAATATCACTGCTTCATTTACCTTATACTTCTTATAATTTCAGAATTAATTAAAACAGTAAATATCAATTGCAGAGTTGTAGATAAGCTTTGTCTTGGAATTGAGTACCTGGACTCCATGGATTTTAAATGAATTGGGTTTTTTGAAGAAAAAACATTGGGTATTGCATTCACCACAATCTCCTGGTTTCTAATTCTAAAAGTTGTGAAAATTTGATTTTTTTAGTGTCACTGTTGTATTGAGTAACCACTAACTGAAATGGCAGGAAGATGATTGAAGGCAGATGACTGCTTAAACCAGCAACCATCTGTACTTGAGAATGCCTAGCTATGTCTTCTATTGATTGGTTGCTTAATGAATGATTGACTGGATTATATTAAGCTACCCCTAAGTGAGGATATATTTGAATGAAGGTGAATGCTGAATGCAGGATAAATGTAGTGCAGAAAGCTCATACAGGTTTTTTGTTCATACTTTTTATTCTGACTGCAGTAAACAACAACCTGTACTTAAGATTGCATTGTGATCTTCTACAAAGTGACTACTCTTGTATGCAACTAGGCAAAAGCATTTCACATGTGTATCAGTTCTAATTTATTTCCATATTTTAAAAAAAAAATTGTCTAAACAATAGACTTGGTAATTTAAGTGACTGTGTCCATATATTTTCTTTGACAGCAAACCCCTCTCTTGCATGTTATACATCACCAAGTAGTATTTAATGAATGTTATTTAGATTCAAGTTTGAATACAAGTCAGTACATATGACATTTATATTTGTTTTTTAAAGAACCAAAAGAAATAATTGTAAGATCTGCAAACTAATTTTTTCAAAATACTTTAAATAAGAATCTAAAACAGATAAAACAACAATCCAGTTTGAAGTCTCAGCAAAGTGAACCCTACAGCTAGCAGCAAGAGATGTTTCAATCAAAATAGATTATATAACAATGTATAGTTTCAAATCATAACAGCACTCTATCATTAGCTTTAAGTTAGGAGGATATTTCAATACTATTATAACAACTGTCACAAAGTTCCCATTGTTTCATCATGAATTATTCTGCTACTGAGTTTCACTAAATTGTATAAACAACTCTTATAATCTTCTTTAAACTGGTTGTTCAACACAAGTATGACAACAGGTTGATAATAAAAGACACTTAATATTTATTATGACTATAGTTTACTCCTTTTTATTGAAAGCAGCAATTCCACCATTATTCCTTCAACATATCTAGTCAGTGATACAATAAAACTTCTCAAAAGTTACTCTTAGACAAATACTATGATAAATACTATGTTTTACAGTAAAATACTGCTGAACTTAGGTAAAAGGCAGAGCAAAGGTAATGAAGGCAGTTCCTTGATAAATTTTCTGAATCATATCTTTATCCTAAAGCAAGCTGACATTTATCTTTAAGAACCCAAATGCATCAGTGTTGAAGGTTGCTTAACACATTGATTACTGTAGGCTCAAGGTGAAAAAGCTGGTACCCTCCTGTATATGATAAGAGCAAAAGAAAAACAGTATTTAAACTCCCAACATTCTGAAGTCTCCACATTTGTTGTGACTTTATATTAGAATTTGTCAAAATCAGCCACTTTCAATGTTCATTAGAATTGTCAAAATCAGCCACTTTCAATGTTCATTCTCATATAGTCTTTATAGGGATTTTTCAAGGCATAAATGAAAACATTTTGTAAATTTCCTATTTAAAATAGGAGTTTGTTTAAAGCTGATTGAAAATAAAGCAGACATCTTCTTTGGGGTGGAATTATGCTACACAGGACTGCAGAGGCAATAATCATCTGAATGGCCCTTTTTGGTTTCATCTAAATCTGAAATATATAAAAAAAAAATCTGTATAAAACAGGCCAATATTCAGTACATGGCTCATTAATAGTGTCTTACACAGGTGGTTGCTTAAACTGGTTTTAAAGCTCCTGCAGGAGCTTTCTCATGTGTTATATTCTGTATTTATTAGTCATATGTCTGTGATTTCTAAATTGAGTAGTGATCATGATGGCTGTGTATGACATTCTTGTACTTTTGCATAAGTATGAGAAAAAATGGTCAGTATATCTCTTTCATTGATATTAAATGTAGAAATGAATGAGGTTCAATTTAAGTTTTACATTCATTGGATTTATGTAACTATGCATACCTTATTTTAAATGTTGTTTATGGTGGCACACCATCCTCTGTTGAATCTGTTCCTGCTTTTGGCATCAAGGAGGGAGGGAATATAATGGCAATACAAAGCCCCAGCATGGACAACTGCTATCCTCCAATAGAACACCTAAAAACAAATACATTATAATAGATCATCATCTAGATTCTATATTTTAATTGAAAATCATAGTAAAAATAATTTACTTATAATAAAAATATAACATAAAATGTGTGACAATGGTCTTAACCCCATAACCTTTTTATGGCATAGAAAATAGGTGACCACTTAAATGCAAGTTAGAACTAAAGCACATTCTGCTTTATTGTCAGCCTGCTTTAAGCTTCCATCTTCTGATTGAAAGAAAATATATCTTATGATGCATAGTCATAACTGTAGGAATAAAAACAAAATTGTAAAGTGGAGGAATAAATTAAAGGTGCGAAAAGGCGTATTTATGACACAAAAGATAAAATAAAATGGAAAGCAACTTAAGCATAAACATATATAGAAATAGATCTACTTGGTATTTGATGCCTTTGGTTAAATATTGTGTTGTCAACAAAAACACTATAGATAAACTTTTGCAAGCATAGATCTATAACATATTATGGCATGTAAAACATTGTTTTCTTGAAAAGGGATTAAATGCAATAAAACATAAAGAAACTTCAAACAAGATTTGTGTTTTGGGGTAGATGTTGTTGTTGAAACGCCCTACGCCAAAAATAGACCGAAACGACTCGGGACCGAAACGCCCCATTGCTTGGCAACTGGCTCTCAATGTAAACATAAATCAAAACTTATGAACTTTTCGATCAATTAAAAACATATTAAATCGTGGTAGAGTGGGTTAAAATGCAGTAATATAGATCTACCACGAGTTATATATTCTTTCTTGGTTCTTTGGTGTGTTCTTTTGGGTTTGGGGGTAGACAATCTAGATCCAGATCTCAATCGAGCGAGTCGGAGCGACCGTTTAGTAGGAGAGCTTTTAAAACGTTGTCTAAAGTCTTTTGTGTATAATTCAATTTTTCTGTTTCGAGTAAATACAGCTTAATAGTGTCCGTTTTAAGCTGAATAGATCTAGATCTACTTACTTTATCTTGAGGACATGTAGATCTAGATCTGTTATTGTTGTTCTCAAATAAACTGTTTTATCCCTTCGGAGGCCCCAATTGCATTTATAGACAAAATCTTAAAATAAACATAGATTCTATACATGTAGGTTTCAGGGGGGAATCACTCTCACTCTTAACACGGAGTAAATACACTCCATGCTCTAAACAAAACAGAAACTTACCGCTCGATATGTTTACGGATGCTTTTTAGATGCTGTGACGTTGATAGAATTCATCTCCCTATTGACATTTGACCTGTCATCAGCCTTCATGGAAGTCTGTACCCTTATCAGGATGCTGTCTATGCACCGAACTGCCCCCCGGAAAGCGGTGCATATCGTTTAACACACAATTTGAGATTTGAGTCGAGCTTTCGGTAACCTTAATCGGCCATCTTGGGTTTTGGTTAAATATTTAACCCACCTCAGGGACCAGGGTTAAAATTAACCGAAACAACGACTGGGTTAAAGTTAACCAATCTTTTATACAATCGCTAACCCAGAGTTTAACCACAAAGTTAAGATAACCAAACTTTTAACCCAGCGGTTAACTTTAACCAACGTTTATACAATTGGGTGCTGGCAAACAGTTTGGAGCCTGATCAGACCCCGGATCACCTGGGCGTCTGATCTGGCTCCAAACTGTTTGCAATGGATTTTTTAGTTTAAGAGTAAACGCGTTTATTGGGAAAGAATAACGTTTTCTCCACTGTACCTGGTACAAAATCAACGAATACTAGTATGTGATTTGTTTGAATGTTTATATAAGCGCGGCCGTTATAGAAACCAAATGACGTCATCTTCATTGAACGTTGGCCATTTTGAACGTTACGTTGCTAACGTTTTCACGTGCATAAGATCTGTTGCCCCGGGCCAATATTATTAGGTTGCTGAAAGCAGTGTATGGAAAATACACGGCTTTCACGTGACGCCAATTCACCAATCGGATAGCTAGAAACTTGTAGGAGGTAGGATAAATAGCACTACAGTGCTCCCTCCATACAACGACCCTCCCGACAACGACTCCCTCCTTACAAAGGCGTTTGCGTCTGTTCCCCAAACAAGACATTGTTGTCCAACCTTTTCAGTCTGCTTAAATTTGTCCTCTACTGTTTTTCTCAAAGTTACATATAAGTGGACATTTACATAGGATAGATATATAATGACAAGTGAGAAACAGCTTAAATCCAGACCAGACGCCGCGTTACGCGGCGTCTGATCTGGATTCAAGCTTTTTGCAAATATTAGCCTAGTCTTTATTTTCCCCTCCCTTTAACGACTCCCTCCGAACAACATACGCGATCTGTGTCTCCCATTTGGTATCGTTGTAGAGAGGGAGCACTGTATCAGAACTGATAAGCGACGGGGAAGTGATACATCTCGATCTAATCATAATCAGTAAAGAAAGACGAGTGGGGGGGGGGGGGGGGGGGTAATACAAAATTTACTCCTTTGTTTTTTTCTTGTCGTTCAATAAACAATCTCATGCCCTACCATCCATTTACCCCTTCATCTCTTTATTGTCGTCTGCTTCATTATTGTTGTCTGCAAGGCACGTTTCAAAGTTAGATTTAAGGTTGTATGACTTAATTGATATCGATAAGAGTGTCAAACAGTGTGGGTCCTGATCAGACGCCTCGTCTGATCAGGACCCAAATTGTTTGAAAACGCTCTTTAAAGCGCCATTGAGAGTGAAAGGGTTAAAGGTAGAATTATCGCTAAGTACAAGTTTGACGTATCTGTATTGCTGAAGGGGTGCCACTGTTAAATTATTTAAATGTGTTGCATACACAGATGTAATTAATGATTAAACTACATTTGTAGTATAAAACAGCTAATATCATAACTTATAATCACATACGCTAGTTCACTTCTGTGTACAGTTACCAAACAACGAGCTATTTTTGGATCTGTCATATCACAATGCTTTTGAATCTTCGCTCCCTTGCTCCGAGTTTACGAATACTGTATTGTCATAAATTGTATTTTGAACTATGAGGAAGATTTTTTTTTAAACCGTTTGCAGTGGAGATAGGGTTTTTCGTACAAACGTCTTCTCCACTGTATGTGTATAACATACTCGTATACGATGAACCGCGTTACTAAATAAACGACATGTATAAGGACACTGCAAGCAAGACAGTCGTGACCATGGTAATAGTATAAGCATTTCATGCCAGACGGGGAGACAGAATTTCAGTTTGTTGATTGAAAATGTGTAAAACAGGACGATATACGGATTTTATGAATTACGTAGATTTTTATAGAAATTATTTAGACAACGTAATTCCTTTATCGTTTCGTGCATCAGTATCTGATCATCTGGAACGCATCGACATACAACCATTCTATTTACAAGCATTTATTCGGGAGTTCAATGGTAGCTTGAAATCAAGTTGTTCTTGAAACATAGAATCGTTTTACATAACACTCATGTATTGTGAGTATTTTAAGAATATAACCCAGACTCACTCCTCTTATAGTTCATACTCTATAACTGCTGCGGGTTCAGTTTAAAGTTATATAAGGACTGAATGCAATTTTATTGTATCTATGAAAATAGCAAGTAAGAAAGCTTGACGGATCACGCACATATTGATTCGGACTTTATTGAAGTAGTAAGTGATTCGGTCACTATTCATACGCGCATGTATGTCACTTTACCTCATAGCCTATTTCTTATTTTGCAGACAGGTGGTCACTTAAAGCAGGTTGACAGTAAAGTAGAATGCGCCTGAAGGCGCATTCTGCTTTACTTTCAAGCTGCTTTAAGCATTCCATCTGCTTGAGTAAAGAAAATATTTCTTATGATACATATTTATAACTGTATAAATTGAAACTATTTTCTTCAGTGGAAGAATAATTTAAAGGCGTAAAAGGGCGTATTTATGGGGTAATGGGTTAAGTGTCATTCAATCCTAGTTATTGAAAGCATATTCCTCGGTTGAAAAAAAAGTCATCCGCGCCATAACCACTTGATTATCTTTCAAAAAAATGTAATTTATAAACAGTTATAATTATGCACGAGAGGAGTATTATGACATGACGATAACTTTAATACGAAATAAAGAATTTGAATTTGAATTTGAATACAATTGTAATCTAACTATCATACTCCTTAAGTTTATTAAATCTAAAAGAGCACTATAAATTATGCTTTGAAAGACGTCTGCAGTCGTTCATTATCAATATCCGTTCTGCCAAACCTTGTAATGATTAAATACGTGGAGAAAAAGGGAATTATTTCTGTATAAGTCTGTCATGCCCATGCAAAATTCTGATGGATTGCAAGAATCAAAACATTAATATAGACAAAATGTTTTCGAGGCTCCAGACAAGGTTGAGTTAACTAAACAATTCCAACATTTGTCTTCAGTAAGCCTATGTTGTGACTACTCATCATAATTGTCTCTTAGAGAGGGTTCTAATGAGTAGTCTAAACGTAGGATTTGGTGGTGATTTCAGGATTTTTTTTATTTAAAAACACTCATCGTAGTATGAAGTCTGATAGTTCATTTGAAGACATAAGGCAATGAAAGCAAAGCTAAGTGTTGCATTTGAATATGAATTGATATTAAAATTATTAATTAAAGTAAATTGGTTTTAACCCATTCATTGCCTTGCGCCGTGTACAATGGTTATTTGCAAATAGTTTGGATCCTGATCAGACGCCGCATCTGATCAGAATCCAACTATTTGACACTCTTTTCAATAATTATTAAGTCAAAATATCTAAAATTTGAATTTGAGGAAATAAAGCAGACGATAATTGTTTAAAATTGATGACGTCAAGCTAGTGAAGGGGTTAATGTATATTGCCTACGCACTTGTTCAAATTTCTTCAAGAACCGAAGCACAAATAGTTTGCATAACATGAGTTTCAAAGTGCCACCAAGCAACCTGGTGCGTCTCTTATGGTAACGTTTGAAGAACATGTTAAATATTTTCATAAGACATTGCCCGGCTATTTCATTTTCAGAACAGTCAATACCATGCTCTAAAATCAACATTTTTATTACGTAAGTCATGTTAAGATGGCTGGCCATTGCATATCTTGTTTTAAACATATATTTTAAGATTTGGCAGCATATTTTGTGGTTTTGGTTCAGACTGTTTATCAGCCGTGTTTCCGTTTCGGAATATGTAATCTGAAAACACAGCCCTTTTCTACTTGGTGAAAGTCGACCTGTAGGTATAAGATGGACACGACCTGTTTCTTGCAGCTCTTGGAAAGTAGCTTGAGAGAACGCATCTTCCGCCTTTACCAGTTCATGATTATCACTCTCTATGACTGCCACAAGATCAACTGATATTGTCATATATTTCCTAAACCCAAATGAATACCACTGTAATTGTGCAGTCACTGCTGGTCGATGGATTTCGACAGTAGAATTTTTCAAGGAGAGTATTCCGTAATTTGTGACGCTTTTATGACCATATTTCAACAAAAGTTTAACTGCAGTTTTGACATTATTACGAAAAACTTCTTTGAGTCCGAGTTTCTCCTGGTTTCCGAACAATTTGTACATTATCTGTCGATATAACCTCGTATTCTTTGTACTTCTCAGGTTATAATCGTCACATATATCCTTCCAAGCTTTCGATGTTTCATTATTTCTAAAGTGCACTCGAGCAAATCTATACCCATTGCAGATTGTTTTATCGAGATTTATATCCACATCATCTTGATAAGACAAATGTTTCATTACAACCATAAAATCAAATTCATCAGGCTTCACAATTCTAGTTCCTTCTGCCATGCTACCAATCGGAATTATCCTCAACGTTTCAAACCGGAAGTCAACATTTCGTACTTCTCTCATTATATCATCAACCATATTCCCCATTGCTGTTTTTATTGCATTTGCTTCCTCTTCAGATTCTTTGAACTGTAAATGGTTTCGAACTGTGTCCTCGATATAGTTTGTCAAGGCACAATCCATCTCCACCTCTGATCTTCCAGACGGCTGATTACCCATTTCGGTTATATTTAACCCATTGACCTCTGAAACTTTGAATGAACAATATTAGCTTCTATTAATTAAGTTTGGTCTTATTTTGAATATTTAGGATTGCTTTGTGCTATATATTTCAAAATTGCACATTTGTTGCCAGGATAGGCCTTATTAGCCACATACGCACTCATTCAAGAAACTTAACAACTTGAAGTTGCGGTCATATTCGCATAGTGATGGACGAACAACAACAGCAACAACATATTTCAAAATGACAAACAATACAGATCCTGATCAGAGGGATTGTTAACTATAAATCAGCACATAAAATTGAATACAATTATCATTTGATTGAGTAAAATTCAGAAACGAGAGTTTTTATTCCGATTATTACCTCTTTCAACACTAAATAACTCTGATTGGTTATTAGGTTCCCTTGTGGATATTTTCGTTACCAATCCATGAACCAGTCTAATTCTGTGTAGTTTAATGAATACTGTTTTAAATTAGCAAACAGTGTAGAACCAGATCAGAAGGCTCCTGTAGGGGGCCTTCTGACCTGGGTCTACACTGTTTGCAAATGTAAAGAGTAAATTTTAAAAAAGGTCCATGGTGTTAAAATAGTTAAGCCGGATTCATTAGAAACAATATTTCGCTTGACTTTCTTTTTGCTTTTCAAAGCTGGCACCTTTTTTTAATACATCCCATGGGATACGTCGTAACTTACAAAGAAGCATTGAAGGCTCTGATATGACTCACCTGTTGGAAAACGACTAGCTGAGTGCATCAATGCCAGAACACTCCAAACATAATGCTCTGATTTTATCCTATTTTATACTACAGTGCTCCCTCTCTACAACGGCCCTCCCAACAACGACTCCCTTCTTACAACGACCCTTGCCGCTGTTCCCCAAACAAGACGTTTATGTCCAACCTTTTCATGGCTGTAAAACCGTCTGCTTAAATTTGTTGTATGCTGATTTTTCTCAAAGTTACATATTAGTGGACATTTTGGTAGAATAAATATATTGACAAGTGACAAACAGCTTGAATCCAGATCAGACGCCGCGTTACGCGGCGTCTGATCTGGATTCAAGCTGTTTGCAAATGTATACCAAGTCTTAATTTTCCCTCTCTACAACGACTCCCTCCGAACAACATACACAATCTTAGTCTCCCATTGGGCGTCGTTGTAGAGGGAACACTGTATCATGCATTCTCATATCCGTACGTTGGTCGTCTAATCAAAATAAATTAAAAACTGTAGTTGCTAGAGAGTTTCAACACAACAAGGGCGGATACTTCTTGGCTAATTAGGCTGATTTCGACCATAATCAAACTCACTGAGAACTTATAGCCATATACTTATAAAAGTTTTCTAAAATTTTATCAAAATCCATTCAAACTGGTAGACACTAGGGCGTAAACAATACGTATTTACTTTTGATGAAGGTTTAACTGTGTGGTAATGCTTTCTACATCGTGTGTGTGAAATTGAAAAGTTTAGACTTAAAATGAAATACGTATTTACATTGTAAGTTATACTTATATATACATATCAAACCGGAAGTAAACATTTTGTACTTCTCTCATTATATCATGAACCATGTTCCCCATTGCTGCTTTTATAGCATTTACTTCCTATTCAGATTCTTTGAAATGCCGATGGTTTCGTTCTGTGTAATCCACATACATGTACTTTATCAAGGCACAATCCGTCTCCGTCCGTGCCATTACCACAGATTTCAAAGAAAACAATATAGTTTCCACGTAAGTCTTGCCCGTTTATGATTACAGACGAACTTCGATATATCGAACTCGCTTAACTCGAACTATCCGATTTGTCGACACATTAACTTCATTATTTCGAAGTTCGGCTAATATAGGGTTGTTTTCTACAATAACTTACAAGATGACAATTGATCCTCCACATGGCAAGTGCATTCATCAGAGGTACGCTGTTTTCAAATTACGACTATACTCGTCGCCTGGGTTATTTTTGTTAAGCTAATATCTACCATTTCGACCGGGAGATCGAAGCTTGATATTGAAAAACAAAAACAGTAAAACCTCGCTATTACGACGATTGAATCGTAATAATTATTAGAACTTTGTACGAGTATAACTGCTTAAGGTAAGGGGCAGTTTTACTGTTACATTGCTGTAAACGGTCATATGCCTTCGATTTAGTGATCGAAATAGAGAGGTTTTCTGTAATGTGTTGATATTTCGGTTGCAAAGGTCAACATAATACCATTTGAAAATGTTCAAAAAAGAAACATAATATTGAATTGCAATGCAAACATCAGACGGCGTGCAACTCTGTGTCTGTTCGAGAGTTAACTCTAGTCACGCATATATGTGTCATTTGCAAACAGAGTACCTGTGAGGAGTACACTTGTCCTATGCAAACAGTGTAAACCCAGATCAGAGGGCTCCTTAAGGAGCCATCTGATCAAGGTCTACACTGTTTGTCATTTTGATTTCATTGTAAAAATCAACCGTAAAAAGTCGAAAATGGACTAGACTTAATTGAAAACTAGAATTGTCCATTTGAGGTTTCAGGGAGGAAAAAGTTAAACTGTCGATGCGATCATCGGATTTCAGATGTGATAAGGAAGAAACGTATTTGATAAGGCATTTATTGTCTAAATGGAGAAAAATGCAAAAAAAGTATTGGTATTTTAAAACTCTCTCTCGTTAAATTTAAAATTTGTCATTGCATAGATTAACGCTTTGGACTCTAGTGACACAAACAAGCGTCAATTAAAAACAATGTAAATGTTCAGAGTGTACGTGTCATGTGCAAACACTGTAGACCCAGATCAGGGTTTACAAACTTTGCACTGTTTGTCATTTTGAAATATTCTGTTTTTAAGAAAATAAAATACCTTCAAATAGTAAAGAATGGACAAGACGTAACTCTTTCGGCGCCGAAGTCGTATAAATGCGACTTACAAACGGTTTGAATCATGATCAGACGCCGCTTAACGCGGCGTCTGATCAGGATCCAAATTGGTTGACACTCGTATCGATATTACTAAAGTCATTCTACCTTTAATCTTACTTTAAAACGTTCTTACAGACGACACTATTGAAGCAGACAACAAAAAAAAGTAAAGGGGTTAACAATTTTTTTATTAACCCTTAGCCTGCCAGTCACGACTATAGCTCCATATGCAATCAGCTTGGATCCGGATGAGACGCCGAGTAACATCCGGATCCAAGCAGTTTGACACTCGGACAACATTTTCAGCAATTTTGAGCAACTTTGAAGCACTTTGAAACTTGAAGCAGACGAGAAATATAGCAGACGACAATTTATTTGGCGGGCTAAGGGTTACTTTGGCGCCGAAAGGGTTAATTGGAATTGAAATTGTCTCAATAAAGTTTCAATGAGTCAAGTTGTACAGGGTTAGGATCCAAACTGTTTGTTGCTATAAGTCAACATATAAAATAGAATACCATTATTAATATTCCGATTTAGTAATCAACAATAAAACAATAAGACTTACTTCCTTTAAAAAGAAAGTTATTATTTCGGTTATTCAACCTTTGACCGTCAATGTCTGACAAGTCTGACATTTGTAAACAGTTTTGATCCTGATTAGACGACGCGTTACGGTAACCAAACTGCTTGACACTCAATTCAATGCTTCTTAACCCATTACCTCATAGCCTGTTTATAATTTTGAAAATAGGTGACTACTTAAAGCAGGTTGAAAGTACAGCAGAATGCGCCATATGGCGCATTCTGCTTTACTTTCAGCCTACTTTAAGCTTTTACCAGCTAGAATAAGGAAAGTATTAAATATGACACATATTCATTACGGTTTATATTGGAACTATTTTCTTCAGCGGATGAATAAAATGCATGTGCTAAAAGTCGCTTCTATAAGGGAAAGGGTTAAGTATAAAACAGCATAAAGTTTCAAATTTAATCAATAACAACAGAATAGAAAATTAAGCAGACGATTGCATGGTGGTTGCAGTGTTAGACGGGTATTTGAAAGGGATAAGTCGGATTTAAAAATAACAGTTTGCTTGACTTTCGTTTTACTGCGAGTGCGTTTAATTTTAATTAACACAATCTATCCCTAGCGACGACTATAGTCGTCATTAGCAGTGCACCTATGAGGAGTACAATTGTCCAATACTAAACGTGCTCTCTGACCACGTTCTGCACTGTTTGTCATTTTGCAATATACAGTCCAAAATCGATACTTCGAACTCGCTTAAATCGATCGTACCAATATTTCATGGTTGAATTTCGATAAGTCGTTCTCGCTTAGCAACGTTTTAACTTTGAAATACGGGTATGTTCGAACTAACGTGAGTTCGAAGTATCGAGTTTTGACTGTATTACAAAAACAATCCCTAATAGTCCAAATTGGACTAGACCCAACTGGAAACTTGAATTGCCCATTAAAATTTCAGGGACGAATGAGTTGACCCATTACATCATAAATACGCCGTTTAACGTCTTTAACCCTTTCATAATCAAATTTATCGTGAGGTTTTACCCCTTCTCCACCATATTGTCGTCTGCTTCAATTTTGTTGTCTGCAATATCGTCCAAAGTTAGATAATACGAACTGACGTAATTTCACAACAAGTAACAAACAGTTTTGATCCTAGACGCCGCGTAACGCGGCATATGATTAGGATCAAAACTGTTTGCAAAAGCGCTTTATGGCGCCATTGAGAGTGAAAGGGTTAATTGATTTCTCCACTGAAGAAAATAGTTCCAATTTATATAGCTATGAAGATTTACCATACCAACTATTTCCTATATCCAAAAAAGGTAGCTTAAAGCAGACTGAAAGTTAAGCAGAATGCGCCTCAAGGCGCATTCTGCTTTACTTTCAATCTGCTTAAAGTGGCAACCTGTCTTCAAAACTAGAAACAGTCTATAACTTCTCCTCCACTGTACTGGTACTTACCTGTTTTGTCGACAGAACGTAGTTATAGTTATAACTGTTGCAAACAGTTTAGATCCAGAAGAGACGTCCAGTAAAGTAAATGTAGTCAGGCACGTTAGTAACACTAGTATTGCTGTTTTCCGTCTTATAATATATTTTTTTAGTGAGGGTTACATTATTTTATTCACAAATACTGATTTGCTATTAAATCTCATGAAATTACTTGTGTAAATGAATAT
Organism: Gari tellinella; assembly: GCA_922989275.2. Classification (NCBI taxonomy): domain Eukaryota; kingdom Metazoa; phylum Mollusca; class Bivalvia; order Cardiida; family Psammobiidae; genus Gari; species Gari tellinella. The sequence continues at coordinate 78,844,871 of OV277858.1, forward strand.
ACATACAGTGAAAACTCTCTATTACGATAATTGAAAATTAAGTCTACAAACACGTTGTAAGATATGTGGTTATTAAAAGCAAGAAAAATGTTAAGCAGAAAGCTCCTTTGTCTGTTTTACATTTATCATGCTTTATACAATCACATGTCTAAAACTTCTAAAATATTAGCCTATTTAGTTATCGTAATAGAGCCATTGACTGTGTTATTCTTTTATGTATATAGGAACCGTATAGCGAGAAAAGCACAACGCATAATGCAAATCCACCGTGCTTGTCCAGGATCTGTCCAATTTATAACACGCTGGTTAAGAGTAAATACAACAGGATATGATTCGATGGTTTTAATGCATAAAACATTACATACAATGCTAACAGCAAAAACATAATAAATACAGCAGAGACGATTAATGAATCAAATACGAGTCAGGGGAAATGACATATAAATCTAATCTAAGTTTCGATTCATGTAACAGTTTCGTATATGATAATTGCCTTGCATGCACATTAATATAGTATCCTTTTATTACAATTCTCCATACGAAATTACAGCAGAAACCGCCTATTTAACAAATGCACTTTCCAGGGCTGCCATAAGTTGACATGAAAAGTCCTAAGATTTCCAAATTTGCATTTTCCAAGTGCGACCTTACGAATCGTACCTTTACCCAATAGCCTTTTTCTTGTTTTGTTGACATGCGACTACTTAAAGCAGGTTGTAAGTAAAGCAGAATGCGCCTTTGGGCGCATTCTGCTTTACTTTCAGCCTGCTTTAAGCTACCAAGTACTGGGGAAAAATCCGGAGATTTAGGAAAAATCCGGAGAAATGGAAGCCCTGACTTTCCTTCTTAACTCGTTACGCGATAACGGTGGAATCGTGATTACCTGCGTAAACAGTTTTGGTCCTGAGGAGACGCCGCGTAACGCTGCGTCTCATCAGGATCCAAACTGTTTGACACTCTGACTTTGATTTGAAGTTCTAGTTTTAGAACAGTAGCAGACGACAATTGGTGCAGACAAAACTATTACTCAGCATGCAAAAGAGTTAAGCAGTCAACTGTCTGAAATTAACATTCTCTACGCTGCAGGCGAATATTAACTATTGCAAATTATTTAGAGCAAGATTGGATGCCGCCTTACTCAAGATCCATACTGTTTGAAACTCTGAAGTCATTTTCTGAAATAGAATATAGATAAATCAACTCTAAGAATTGTTGCAGACGGCATTTTTTTTTACAGACGACTCTTACATAGCGTGAAGAGAGTTAAGAAACAGACGTTTTACTTTAGATGTTGAACTGTCAATTCTTTGCTGTATATAATTAGTAATAGGTAACAATAAGGCCATTGGCACTATATCGCTCACCTCAGTAATAGTGATATAGTGCCCCCTCTCTACAGCGACACCCAAATGGAGACAAATACTGTGTTCGGGGTGGGGTTCGTTATAGGGAGGGACTTTAACTTACATTTGCAAACACCTTGAAACCAGATCAGACGCCGCGTAAGCTGTTTGTCACCCGTCATTATATTTATTTTCTTTCAAAATGCCCAGCATGTGACTTTGAAGAAAACAGCAGACGACACTTTCAAAAAGATGCTGTTGCAGCCGTAAAAAGCCTGGGCCGTGATAATTGTCTTGTTTGGGGAACAGTGGCAAGCGTTGTTGTAAGGAGGGAGTCATTGTTCGGGTGGCTATTGTGGGGAGGGAGCACTGTATATTGACAATGAGGTATTTCAAACAGTATACATTTGTTTCATAGGTACTGAGGGAACAGTCAAATCATTGACCCGAAGTAGCAGGGAAGACCTTGAGAACTGTTGCCCGAGGCCAACGGCCGAGGGCAACAGTTCTCAAGGTCTTCCCTGCTACCGAGGGACAATGGTTTGACTGTTCCCGAAGTAACTATCAAACAAATGATTTATTACCTGACTCTCTATTTAAGCCAGCCTGAGTGAATGGCTAGATCTAGATCTATCTAGATATACAAGATTTGAACAACACGTATTTATAAATTCTAGAGATGATCTTACGTGTATATTTAATCTTAATTTAATTCAATACAACAACTGAATGTGAACATCACTGTTTTGTAAAAAAGATGTCTAATATATTCATATTTTCAATTACGATTGAATTATTATTGTTTCTTATTGACTGAAATCGATTGACACTTTGTCAAAATTACGTCATGTATAATATGACGTCATTTATTTTTGTAACGTCATAATTTGTTTAAAAAAAGGAAGACGTTAGATCTGCAAGCGGTTTATCGCTTTTATTCGGAGTTACTCTTAATTTTAGGTCTAGAACTATATAGCATTTTAAGGGGATTGTTCGGGAGAGAAAAAAATGACCCGATCAACTCCGCAAAAGGCTAGATCCTTAAAACAAAAATCTGTATCATAAAGACGCCTTATTTGATCCCGCGATGCATAAAAGTTTTGCGCACCATTTTCGCGCATGTAGCAGTGCTATGTAACAGTCAACTGTTGCCCGCTGGCCTCAGTCTGGTAAATATTTCGGAAAACAGTCAAAAATGCTTAATATTCACTTATATAGAGAGTCAGGTAATAAATAAAGTTGTTTATCTGTTTCTAGCTGAGTGGTTAACTACAGAAACCAGGCCCGAGGTTATGAACATAAAACAAACCCTGTGCTCACAACCCCAAACCTCATTTAAATATATTGTAACAGTAGTCTTGTGTTTACGTATACAAATACTAGTTACACTATTATAATTTGTTTGACGAAGTGTTTTGAGTCAGGAAAAAATCTTAGTTTTGAGCACCGAGTTCGTTTTAAGTGTTATAATCTAGGGCCCAGAATACGTAACCTACTGGAAGCAGAATATATAACTAATATTTCTATCAGACTAGATGCTAGTCTATGGCATACAATGTACATACAGTCGGAACTCGATGACAGTTAAGGGTGTATCAATGTCATGAGCCATTTTTTTCAAAGTAATTAAACTTTTTTTCTATCGTTGTTTTTTTGGAAGAGCTATTTATGATGAATGAAATAATGAAAAAAAATATACATGGTGGTGTCCTTTTTTTTTGAGCTACAGCGATTTGAAAAAGGTATGTCAAATTTGGATTTTTTTTTCAAATTTTACCCATTCAGAGTACAAGTTTCAGTAAAATCTATTTCAAAACAAAACAACAATGTTAATTTGGGTTTTCTTTATTTATTTCATGTCTATGGTGGTATGTTCACAAATATAAACCAAATTTAGACAAAGCAGGCACCAGGTTTGAACAATATGGATCCTTGAATATCAAAAATATGCTTGATATAGGGCATGATTTTATTAGATTTTTTTATTTTATGAAAAAAAGTAAAAAAGTTTGAAAATGAAATAGCTCTAGTATTTAACTTTTTCTTATATTCTACCAGATGAAAGCCCATACTAAGGCAGTTCAAAATATGAAAAGAAATTGAAAGGTCAGTGTTGAAAATTTTGAGTTATTAAAGTAAAAAGAGTTATCACCCCTTACAAAATTTACAAAAAAGTACCATATCGATGATATTTAGAGCTTTATAAATTTCACATTTGGTGCCTTATTTTTCTTAAATTAGTTTTTGTACGAAGAAATACTACCATAGATAGGAAATAAATAACACAAACCCAAATTATCATATTTGTTTTCATTTAAAATGGGTTTTATTGAAGCGGGCTGTTTGAAAAGGACAAAATAAGAGGAAGTGGGTGGGGTAAATTTTACAATGCCGTAGAGCCAACTGTTGTTCACCAAAATGTACACTTTTTCTATTTTTTCATTCATCTTAAATAGCTCTTCAATACAAAACCATCATAGAGTGTTTTCATATACTTTGAACAGTTCCCAAATTCATGACATTGATACACCCTTAATTAACACATTCAACCATAACGACGAGTATACGCGTCATTTACAAACAGTGTATCTGTAAGGATTACACTTGTCCTATGCAAACAGGGCCAACTCTGTAATTTTTAAATATATTGTTAAAAAAATCAACCCTAAATACTCAAAATGGTCTAGACTTTTTTGAAATCGGAATTGTTCATTAAAAGTTTCAGGGGTAAATGAGTTAAAGTAGGTTCAGTTGAGCTTGTATAAAGCTCCACTGAAAAGTAGATACATCGATAGTATTTATAGTGGCATGTGGCAGCTTAATGCATTGTACATAAGAAAGCTTTAAGAACTTTCTACATATTGTTCTGCAACATGATAATTTAGGCTCTCCCTACATAAAGTGAGTGCTCATTACTTTCAAAAGTTTGTCTGGGCCCTTTGGTGTAATCATTAATTTCTACAGTAGCTCTCAAGCCAGCACTGACCTCTGTGACACGAAGACAGTATCCTTTCAAGTGACAGAATCTCTAAACTGAATTTTTATTCAAAATCGGATACAATTTCTGATTTGACACAGGTCTTATTCTTCATACAGCAATAACTTTATTTCATTGAAATATAAAGTTATCAACAAAATTAAACCACCAAAGAAGATAAAGCACCATCAAGTCACACTGATATAAATATGAATTAATTATTTTTGCACCGTATGCTGGAAGGATAAAATGCTTAAAGAGGCTCGCAACCAGTTTAGCATTTAAATTAATAATTTGTAAATATATGTCAAACGCTTATATAAACGGGTATGCATTATTTTAGGATACGGATAAGAAATTCGATTTAAAAAATGCATTTAAAAAAAAAAATTATTGAGCTCTGATGGGATTCGAACCCGGTACCCGGGGGCAGAAAAGCAAAAAGCACAATCTCTTAGACCACTCGACCAATCGGGCTATTCATATATCTGGGATCGATTGAAGTTTAACGTTCTTCAGTGAGTAGCGATGGAGAGTACCTAATTCGGCCCGGGGTTATGTCCGAGCCCGTGATCAATTTCTGTTGCTTCCAAACTGCGCCTTTGGACGCAACGGATAAAGCGATGGAAAATATCTAAAAAATTAAGATTTGAAGACTTTCCTTGAGGGTGATTTTAGACTGATCATATTTTTCTAATGCTAGATGCACGATAATGCTACACATTTGGTTTTATTTTAGTATTTTCTTTTATTTTTGCAAACGCACCATCTGGTTACGAGTCGCTTTAAAGATGTTCAACTTGTATAAAATGACTCTGAAAATGTCTCCAGGCTCAGGCTGGGGTTGAACTATTTCTTCTTTAACGCATGAATTGATTAAAGACGAAATAAGGCGTATTTCTGGAGCAATAGGTTAAAGCAATTGGTGTCCAATGCAAACTACATTGAGCCAAGAACATACACCAACTACTTCAACATCTAAAATGGCTCAAGATTTTATAACAATTGTAACATTATAGAGACCAAGCACGATGGTCATCTCAGGTTCTGCATCTGAGATTAGTCCACACTACCAAATACGGTATATAATGTAGCTACATAAAGTGCTTGAGATGTTTGCAGGACCAGTGTCAACCAGTGTAGATCAAGACCAGCCGCCGCGTCAAAGACGCAGCGGCTAGCCTTGATCTACACTGTTCTGTCATGGCACGGCTCAAATGTACTTACAGATTTGCATATACCAATACCAGGTACAACACAGCTAAAAGAATACCAAATGCTGCCAAAGAAATGGCGGCCTTTATTATGAGAAATCTGTGCCTGAATAATGTAACCTGAATATTGACCGGCATGTTGACATTGAAAATGCTTAAAAAGATTATAATCGTAAAAATGACTGTTTGAATATGTACTTGCTCCATTTGCCCCCATCTGTCAGCTAAGTATAACCATGATAGATGAACTATTATAGTAACAACAACCGACAACCATTTGAAATAGGACCGACGATGGCGCATGTTTAGCAAAAAGGCAAATGACACGCTCAGTACGTAATATGCTGAAAGCAAATCAGTTTTCCACAATGCAGTGTATTCCTCTGTTTTTAAATTCATAAAGCCTTCCCTTGCCCAAATATCCCTCTCGGACGTTTCTTCTACTAACAGGAGTCTCTTAATTAATTTGCAATGAATTGGCAATAGCCATACATCACCAATTATCCAATACATCCCACGTTTAGGTTGCATACATATAGAGATTAATGCTAATATGATCTTTTCCTTTGACAGAAAGAATACGCAGCTCAGGAACAGTGAACTTAATCTACCCAACCTGCACATAACTTCCAAAAAGTGGAGAAACAGGAAAATGTTTCTCTGAGAATACACCATGCCCAATCCAACATAAGAAAGCTGATTCATTGTATGAAACCAAACTATAGATATCATGTAGCTTACTGGCAACCCTATGGCAATAAGTGCCAAGCATAATGTTGCAAAAACTTTGGACTGCACTTGGATGCGTATTTGATTCTGCTCCGAATCTTCTGGCTTCACTGGATACTCCTTACGCACTCGTTCAACCTTGCCAAACAACTGTGGTACAGATTCTTTTGCAAGTCTACTGTAAGCATCTAACATTTGCATGTTTTCTTTAAACAAGAAGATATTTTTCTCTTTGAAAAACATTGGCGATAAATCTATGGATAGGTTTCTGTTGACCCATATGTTGTTGATTGTTGGGAGCAAATAGTTTGTACGTATAACGTTTACTATTTTCATCAGACATTTCCCTGCCATTTTTCGTTCAGAACAGTCATAAGCATGCTCTAAAATCAAAGTTTTGAGGACATATGATATAATCAGATGAGTAGTCATTTCATTCCTCGTGTGAAACATATCTTTTAGGATTTTATAGCACATTTTGTGGTTTTGGTTTAGATTCTTTATAAGTCTAATTTCCGTTTCAGAACAGGCAATCTGAAAGCACAGTCCTTCGCTACAAGGCGAAACGCGACCTCCTGGTGTAAGATGAACTCGGCCTGTTCCCTGCAGCTGTTGAAACACATCTGGTGAGAATGCATCCTCCACTTTAACCAGATCACCGATATCACTCTCTATGACTGCCACAAGATCAACAGATATTACCATGTTCTTTCCAAACCGAAACGAATACCACACTATTGACGGAGTGACTGCGGGTCCATGGATTTCAACAAATGCGTTTTCCAGGGAGAGTGTTCCGTGTCGAGTGTGAATCTTAAAGTCATTTTCAAACAATGTTTTTACAGCAGTTCTAACCTGGTTACAAAAAACTTCCCTGAGTCCAAGTGTCCTTTGTTTCCTGAAAAGCTTGTTCTTGATCTGCTGAAAAATTCCATCCTTCATTGTGCTTCTCAATTTACCATTCTCAGATATATCACTCCAGGTTACCCATGATTCCTCATCTCGTAATGTCACATGTGCAAATCCACAATCTAATCCATGTGTTTGATCACGTTTTATATATATAATCCCTGGTGTAGATAAATGTTTAATTACAACCATAAAATCAAATTCGTCAGGTTTCACGATTCTAGTTCCTTCTGCCATGCTACCTACGGCAATTTTCCTCGACATTTCGAATCGGCTGTCAACATAATGTACTTCTCTCATAATAGAATCCACCATTATCTTCACTGATGTCTTTATTGATTTTACTTCCTTTTTGGATTCTTTGAATTTCAGATGATTCCGAATAGTGTCCTTCATATAATTTGTCAAGGCACAGTCCATCTCCCTCTCTGTTCTCGAAGACTGTCGATTACCCATTTTAACAAAAAGAAATCACAATCGTCCTTGAACTGTTAATGATATATTTCACTTATCAGACTGACAAATCGTTCATTGAATTGAACAACACATAATAGTATAAACTTGGGTCCAAACACGAGCAAAAGTGAAATATCAATATTGCATCAAGAGTTCCTGTCCAAGAGTCAGCAGCGCTTCATCTGGAAATATACAAACAAGCTTCATCAACCAAAACATGTGTACGAATACATGAAAACATTACTATCATCTTTAAAACCGCCTGGATCACTACCAGACGATTAAATCAGCATACGTTCATGGCATTGTGAGAATCCATAGCCCCTGAAACATTTTGCGAAAATATAAATAAAATAGTTTATAAAACATTAAAGAAGTACAACGTGTAGCCCTTTCACCACCGAATGCGTCGTAACATTGTTGTCTGCTTCAACATTGTTATCTGCAGTAGATATACATGTAGTTCCAAAGTTAGACTTAGGCAGTATGACTTACGAAATTTCGATACGTGTGTCAAATAGTTTGGATCCAGATCAGACGCTGCGTTTCGCGGCGTCTGATCTGGATCCAAACTGTTTGTAAAATGGAAGTTTGAATTAACGGTAAAAACTGACATAGTTCATAATCGCCATTATTTTTTCAGTAAACCCATGAATGGTCCGGATAGCAGAGGGATTCTTGTACATGTACTTACGAAAGTAAAAATTCAATGAAGACATTAATTTTGTCTGCTCTTTGAGTGAGCGCTTTGATTTTTTTGTCGCTGTGGACAGTATTCCATATCGCGACGTGCACTGCGGCTAATTACAGGTGGAGGAAACTCGCAGATGCCCTATAAACACTGTTTCATGCACACATCACAGGTACATGTAAATATGTCTTAAAAAGTTAATAAAATAATGTCATTGGTGCATCTGATTCAAATGGGATCTTTTTATGGGCTGTCGGAAATGGGGCCTTTTCAGACTATGTAATTCAAGCCGATTTTGCACCTCATTCGAGTCATATGCACCAATGACATTATTTTATTAACATTTTAAGACATATTTACATGTACCTGTGGCACAAATTGGAAATTTGGAAGAGCCATGGACCGACCTTCCACATGCCAGCTTGAAAGTTACCCAAATGAAAGCCCAAATTTATGGAAAGCGGGTTGTGACATGCCAATTGCCAATTGCTATTTGCCAATTGCCATTTGCTATTTGCTAATTGCCAATTGCTATTTGCCGCATTCCATAGAAAAAGGCTGCTTCGGTGTGCTCGCCGTGACAACAGAGATGGCGGACAAAGCACAACATTGCAAAATTGTTGAAAACGACTTTGTCAGATCAAACTACAGCACGAGACTTCACCGGATGATGTCCTTAAACATTGCCGTGATGGTAAAGTGAAATATTGTTAAATATTTTCCCTTACAATGGATCTAGACTAGATTATAATATAAATTTTATCGAAGTGTATACATGTATAAGACACCCAGTCGAAAACTGCACAGCGTACGTTTCCTAATATTTTGATGGTCTTTATACAAATATGATCGTGTCCATATCCATGCGCGGATCCAGAAAAATCATATAGAGACAAGAATAGAAGAATAAAACGCTGCATTTAAAACAAATTATAGGCTGCGTTATTGCCCCCCCCCCCCATTTTTTGGAGAAAAGAAATTGTAGCATAAAGTTGTGCTTTTAGCAGATTTAGAAATGTAAACTACTGTGATCGTGTAATTGATGGGGACTGGGGAGTGGTAGTACAGTCCTCCACGAATGAAGAACTTCTTCATTCGCGAGTCCTCTCATCAATCTTTATTTACCTGTAGTAAACTGGTTTATCATGGGGTGATAGTGACACATGTGTATAATTCCGTTAGTAATTTATTGTTTCACACCTATGCCGCGGACGGCATCTGTTGTTAGATGATCAAAGAGGCGTGTGCTTATAATAATTGCAAACTGCCGATCAGAAAACTAAATTTCATACTTTGATCCCGATCAGGGACCTATGTTATATAGGTGACTCCCTGTTCCGATCAAGATCAGCTCTATGCTATGACCAGGATAAGCAATTTATTATATTTGAAATATTCCCTGAACTACTTGTAGATCTAAGTGTTTTATCAATTTAATATTTTTAGCTATCCGTTACTCCTACACTTGGAAAATTATACATGTTGTTGAATAACCATGTAAAAACTCATTAAAAAATTATAATGCCTTTTATTTGTATTTTTCAGGGTGAACATTCTGTCAAGTAGAAGTGCTGAGTGGTCATAGGAAAACATTCTGCAAGAGCAATAACAGCAGATCTAGATCCAAGTGCATACATTACATTCCCCAATCCCAAGTGTCCACAAGCCAATTGAAATTCTGATATTGCATCATTGACCTTTCTAATGAAGAGGGACAGAGAGGGCTCTTCAATAAATGGAATAAGAATGAATTTTGTGTGTGTCTTCAAATACAATATGTATGTTTTGCTGTCTGTCATTTTTCAACGCATTACTCCATAAATACTAGGACACGTTGTTGCCCCTGTTATTTATACCTCCATTGAGAAAAAGAGGTTCACTTTATACACTTATGGAGTTTTTTTCAGTAGATATATTTATATATTCTAGCAGATGGTAGCTTAAAGCAGGCTGGAAGTAAATCAGAGTGCACCTGAAGGCAGGGCTGCCATTTCTCCGAAATATTTTGATTTTTATCCTAGCAAATGTTAGCTTAAAGCAGGCTGAAAGTAAAGCAATTGTGATTTAGACACATTCTGCTTTACTATCAACCTGCTTTTAGTAACCGTGCTTTGAAATTAGAGAATTTTGAAATCTTAGGATTTTAGTAGACTTACTTTTGGCAGCCCTGTCTGAAGGTACATTCTGCATTACAGTAAAAACACATTTAAGTCACCAGAGTCAACTATCTTCAATATTTGAAACAGGCTAGATGTAATAAAGGGTTAATCCATTACCCCTTATAATACGCCTCTCATTTATTAATCTACTCAAGAAAATATTTTTAATTTATATACTATCAACATGAATATGTATCATAAAAAATATTTTCTATATCCAACCAGATGATAGCTTAAAGCATGCTGTAAGTAAAGTAGAGTGTGCATTATGGCACACTCTGCTTTACTTTTAACCTGCTTTATGTGATCTTGTGTCTTTTAATACTACAGTAGAGAAAACGTTATTGTTTCCCGTTTAAACACAAACGAAACATAAATGCATCACAATTAAACAAAGAAAATGACAACTTTTCGATGATACTGCCTTTATTATGTTCATTTGAGTGGCAAACAGTTTTGAGCCTGATCAGACGCCGGGTTACCCGGAGTCCGATCTAGCTCCAAACTGTTTGCAATGAAAATAATAGTTTTTGCATAAACGCATTCATTGTGAAAGAATAAACCTAACTAAAGTCTTCTCAACAGTAGCGACAGGCTAAGTGGTAATGGGTTAAACACTAAAAGGAATACTTGTCAAATTTTCATATCTCTAACTCAAATGTTTAAGTCGAACATATCTATATTTCAAAGTTCAAATGTGCTAAAGCTTGAACTTTGACATGCTGATATTTTATTATTCTTAATCAGCTTCAAATTAATGCTTCATTGGGGTAAACACAAGCAACTTTGACTTAAATGAGTTTGAGATACCTAGGTTCAATCAACTGTATGTCACTTACCCACTAAGGGACCTAAAACTTGTTTGGTTGTGTGTTGTTGTTTTGTTTTTTTCAAGAAAAGACTGTTATGAGCTGTTCCATGTGATTTGTAGTGTTGGAAAGCAGTCAGTCATTTAGTAAGCCAGCACTTATTTCTGAATCAAGGAGACCTCTAAATATGAGTGATTGCTTAATGCAGGGAAACTTATGCAGGAAGTCATAGATTCGTCATGCATTATGTTTAATCTTCATTAAGCAACTGTCAGGCCATAATCCTGCATAATTAAATGGGGGCTTTATAACAGATCGACTGTTATTGATAAGCAATAATCATTATTGACTTGCTTTGATTAGATGGGAAAAAGAAAAGAATAAAATCACCAACTTGAAAATAATGTGTTTGTTTTAATTGTACATAGGCAACAGCCAATGCTTCTAGTTTGTTTGCTCATGAATGTAACCCTTTCCCAAATAGAAGCACATTTAAGGGCATTCAGTTTATTCCTCTGATGAAGGAAATACATGTAGTTTCATTTATACAGTCATGAATATGCATCATAAGCAATTTTTCTTTATTCTAACAGGTGGTAGCTAAAAGGAGACTGAAAGAAAAGCAGGATGTGCCTTAAGGCACATTTGGCTTTACTTTCAAACTGCTTTATGTAGTCACCTATTTAAAATAGAAACAGGCTGTTGGATTAAGTGATAAGTAAACCATGAATATTCACACTGGAGTCACACACCCTGCATATTAAGAAGAATTGCTTGTCCTGTACAGAGTGGAATTTTCTATCTTGAATGAACCCATAACCCCTTGATTTGTTTTTAGTTTTGAAGACACGTAACCACTTAAAACAGGCTGAAGGTAAAAGAGAATTCACCTTAAGGAGTATTCTGCTTTACTTTCAATCTGATTAAAGCTTATAATCACCTGCTAGGATATAAAAAATATTATCGTGCATATTTAACAGTAAAGTTTTTAGTGTAAAAATAAAAACAGTGCTCCCTCTCTACAACGGCACCTGAATGGGAGACATATATATTGTGTTTGAGTCGTTATAGGAGGGCGGGGATTAAGACTTGGCTTGAAATTGCAAACAGCTTCAAAATAATCCAGATTAGCCACCGCGTTACGTGGCGTGTGATCTGAATTGAAGCTATATGTCACTCGTCATTATATTTATCTTATCAAAATGTCCACTTATATGTAACTTTGAGAAAAACCGTAGACAACAATTTTAAGCAGACGATTATTACAGCAGTGAAAGTATTGTCTGAGAAGGGAACTGCGACGCGGGTAGTTGTAAGGAGGTAGTCGTTGTTGGAAGAGCCGTTGTAGGGAGGGATCACTGTAGATGTATTTGTGGCATGATGGGTTTAACATTTCTGTCATATACACCATTTAACTGTACATATTCCCCCACAGAAATACTTTTTCAGAATAAGACAACATTAGCTTCTTTTACTATTTCCTGAAAGATGACACAAAACTCATACAGTTGCTTTTTCTTGCTCTTAAGTTATCCTACTTTAAGCAGGTACCTGCTACTTGTATGTTTTTAGCAACCTATGATGGAAAGGGGTAACAGTTGCAGGCATTTAGTCTGTTAGGTCCTGTAAACCTTTTACTCCATAGGTGTGCCTTTTTGATTAGGCATTTTATGAATTCGTCAAATGAACAAAATAGTTCCAATTGATACGGTAATGAATATGCACCATACTAAACAAATCCTATTTTCTGTCAGATGGTAGTTTAGATTGCGCTGAAAATGAAGTCCGATGCTCTTTACGCCTTTTAAAGGGGGTATTCTGCTTATTACCTTTAGTTTGCTTTAACCAACCAAACGTCTGTCTTCAATACTGAAAGCAAGCTATATGGGAACGGTGTATTCGAGAAATAGCCTATTTAAAACATTTAATTTTGGTTTTGGCACAAGGAAACAACTGTTTAGCACCTTCACCCCTAACACTTTTAATAGACAATTCCAGTTTCAAATTAAGTTTAATCCATTTTGACTAATATGGGTTGATTTTCACAATATATTGCATATTGACAAACAGTGAAGACCCTTATCAGAGGGCTCCTGCAGGAGCCCTCTGATCACTAGTGATCGGGGTCTGCACACGTCTTCACACGTACACTGTTTGCTTATGACGAGTATTCTCGTCACTAGGGTTGATTGCTTGCCCATTACCCCATAAATTTGACTTTTTATACAGGCGTGAAGTAGTACCATAAGAAATATTTTATATATCCTAACAAATAGTAACTTAAAGCAAACAAGGTAAGGCGCGTTCTACTTTACTTTGAACCTGCTTTAAGAGGTCATCAGTCTTTCAAAAGTAGAAACTGGCTACGGGGCAATAGATTAAGTAGTCAACTATTATATCAAACAGTGTTGATGCTTCAGCCTGCTAATGTCAAGTTTCAAAGTTATGTGAAATAATTAAAACAGTCATTTACCGAAAAGTCGGACACCCTATGTATCTCAAAGAGTGTCAAACATTTTGGAGTATTTTCAAACGCCAAGTTAAGGCAGGAAGGGGTTAATAGACAGCTTATATTAGTTACCAAATGTATCATGCAATTTTAGCGCATAGCATATAAATTATAATAGTCCTAGGATCCTACAAACACGTCTTATTTTGATACGGAAGTGCTCGGGGACCCACGTGTAATTTAACTAGACGTCTGATCAGGATCAAAACTGTTCGGTACTTTTATCAAATGCATGTGTACTAACCCCTTCACTAATTTATCTAGAACACAGTGGCTATTGGGAAAAAGTGGACCCTGGTCAGATGCCGAGTAACTCCTTGACTTAACTCCGTGTACTTGCATATTACATTATTGTACATTTTTATTAATAGATGCCGTCTATTATAAAATAAAAGTAGACGATAAATATCAAAATCAGGTGACGGAATTGCAGTAAAAGGGTTACAGAAATTGCAAAGTTGAATAGCCGTGCGCGTATATGAATGAAATATGTCCGACATTGAATTCATCTCATCGTAGCTTGTCTTATCTTATATATGTGCTAACAAAAAGCAGGCTCCACGTTCCCATCTTCGATGCTAAACTTCGAAAAAAAGTATATGTTGGATTCTTACACTGAATTGAAGCATAAGTATAACACATATTCATAGTATCACGAATATTCATTCGTGGAAGTATTATGTATTATATTATATTCATTGTGTATATATCTGTATTCAAAATAAGGAAACAGTATAAATAAATATAGATCTATGTGCATTATATACTATTTATTCTTAGTGTTCTAAGTGTATTAATAATGTCAATATAGATTATTCATTAATATTAGTATATTAAATTGGCCGAGTTGAACCAGGCCGAGTTGGTAATTGGCCGCGTTGACACATTACCACACATCGAACGCTTGGTTTGTTCGCTATCGTTCAACACGCATAGCGAGTGCTTGCTTTCCGCTAGGTCCGCTCGATTCACCTGAAGCAAATGGCAAGTAGCAAATGGCAATTGGCAATTGGCAAATAGCAATTGGCAAATAGCAAATGGCAAATGGCAAAATAGCAATTGGCAATTAGCAAATAGCAAATGGCAAATAGCAATTGGCAATTGGCATGTCACAACCCGCTTTCCATACAAATTGGCCAGACCGCGATTCTAAGCTACAGCGGTGAGGAGCTAAATGATTGTCAGTCACAGTGATTATAACCTTTTGGCCAGTCTGATAAGAGAACATCGTTAAATTATGTTACATCGGTATTGCGTTCTTACAATTTAATAAATAAAAAATGATGTTATCTTCGGCGGTGATTCCATAGTGTAAAAAAAATATTAATCCACTTTCGATGTCAGATCTGAAAAAAATAAACATTACATTATGGTCTATAAATAGCGACTGGGAAATTCCAATCAAGTAACCGAACACTGTCGCATTGCGACAGAGACTATTTACCGATATCGGTAAATCTTCCCTTATCACATAAAACTTAGTGGGAAAATATATAAGCATATTTTAAACGACCACTTAAAAGAAGATGAATTAATAATTTTTGTTTGAAAAATGTAAATGCATTGACATAAATCTAAGACATTTTAATTGTTTCTAACTTGTGTTATAGTTGCAGTGCAGCCAATCTTGTGTTAAACGATCAACCCTTTGTATAAGGGTTGATAAGCTTTCTTGAGACATGTGGTTGTTCAATGAAGGACAGCAGAATCGTATACATGTATAGAAGGCGATTTCTGTTTTAAATACGCCTTGCATTAGTTGTCACTTGTATGGAAGATTTAAATTTTATCTTCAGTTGTGAGTCGCTTAAACCTTATCCTGTCGATCGTGACTTGACTAGTATTTTCAAACAGTTTGGATCCAGATTCAGGTATGCGCTCAAAGTTAGAACAATGATGCATCGTATTTGCTGTCTCTCATTAAATGAATTTACCTTTTGATATGGTTCTATAACAATCCTGTCTGATCACACACGTATAACATAAAGTCTAAAATTAGAAATTGGAAATCCCAAGAGCTGTTGCATGGTGACAGAAAACATGGAACTGCTGCCACCTATTGATAGTGGTATTAACGCCCCTTACCTGTAACTTAACGAACAGTATTAAGTGGGGGGGAAATGAACTGGAAATACATTGTGTGTTATCAATATATACAAAAGTAATCAAATAGTATAGTATGTTTTGCTCAAAGACTGTTACATAATTTAAATATGTTTAAGGCATAGCTGTTTTTAATGATATAATTATATTTTAATAGCCTGTTCACGGTTGTATAGTTAAACTCACCTTTAAACTTGAAAGACCTTCGCGAAAAACATATTACGATTTTTTTTATTTATTTTAACTTAAACTTCACCTACGCACTATGGTACGTATGGGGCCTTGGTGGCAGTCAATATGACTGACCCTCAACCCCCCCTCTTCCGCTATGGATTTCAACCCAACTCTTGGCACTTCGAAATGTTCATGTAGGGAGGCCTTCCAGCTTGCTTGCCGAAAGTAAGTGGTTCTACCCAGTTTGACGATGTGTGTCTGAAAATGTGTAGCAAGGGCATATGGGATCCCCCACCCAACCAGGTTCCAAACTGTTTGACACTCATTCGGTTTTTCATAAGCCAAAATACAGACGATACTTGTTCAAAATTGATGACGTCATTGCAGTGAATGGGTTAACTGTACTGGCATTGGTCTACCTATGAAAGTGCGCTCACATTTGCTCTACGGCGGCCGTACGGCGGCCGCAGAGACGTGAACTCGAGAAAATCTTACGGCGGCCGTAGAGATTCTACGGCGGCCGTACGGCAGCTTCACGGCGTATCCCAATATCTTACAGGCCGTAGAGGTCGCCGTAGAATTATAACGCGGAGTTATAACATTTTTTTCATTTCTACGGCGGCCGTAGAAACACACGCTGCAGAGTGGTTCTACGGCTGTCGTACGGTCGCCGTACGGCCACCGTGCGGCCGCCGTAACTCGATGGTCAATTTCCCTATTGAGCATTTGTACTTTTGATCATGTATGTAAAACATGAATATTATCTAAAAATGGATTTAGATGTTCTTAAATGCTGTCCAAATGTGTCCTTTGAGTTCATGGTGTTGCTGGACTGATATAAGCTGTGTGAACATGTAGCAAAAAAAGCTGTGTAGCAGGAGCAGCATTTTGGTTGCAAGGGTTCTGGTGGGACTACCACGGCTGCCGTACGGTCGCCGTGCGGTCACCGTACGGCTGCCGCACGGCGGCCGTATGTTGAGCCGAATTATTCACACTACGAATTCTTCACACCTGTGAGGAATTCGTAGGAATTTCATACGAATATGTCACACATTTGTGAATAATTCGTACTTACTCTCAGCCCCCCCCCACCCCCCTGACAGTAGATACGAATTCTTCACATGTCGATTTTTTTAAAAAACGAATGTGAAAAATTTGTGCATACGAAAACGTCACATTTTCCAAAAAGCTTTTAGCCACCAGATGAATAGGGGGACATATTAGGTTTGCTTTACTTGATAGATGTCTTATATTTCACATAATGACAAAACATATGTACTAGACTGCCTGTTTAAATTGGGTCATAAGGTAAAAGGTCAAGGTCACATGGGGTACAAATGTCACATTTTCGGCACACGATATAATTAATTATAGACACATAAAACTGAAAAATAGCATGGTAGTAATAGCACTTTGGTGACCATATAATTTACTCGATTCCGTCGTATCGGATATTATTCGGTCCGTCTGTACGATGCATTCTAAGAACTTTATAAATGTATGGACCGGTTTCTGTGTCACCAGCTGAAGGCAATGATGACACGTCGGGGTCGGTCAACTTACCGTAGACTGTCTGTCCGATCGTCCGACTGTCATGGTTTTGTTTTTTACTGAAGTTTTAAAGGTGAAATTTCATTTAAAGAGTTTAATGAGTAGACGTGTATTGCAAACACAGTTCATAATTATTGTATAAACACCGTGAGAGGTATTCCCCTTTCTACTATTTTCCGAGAGATTCTGCCATTCCGAAGCTTTTGAAATTAAAATTTCATTAACGACTATCGCGGCAGTTTGTTCGAATTTTCAAACCATTCAGATTTTTTTCAAATTCTGCATGTTGCTAGTATATACCCTGTTGTGCAGAAATATGAAATAAAATAGGGAGTCCCCGAACTGGTTCTTTTCTTAATAGCTTGTTTTTGGGTATACCCCTAATTATCCAGAGAGACACGTGCTGTTGATAATAAAATCTCAGAACACCCCTCTTCAGCTTTGTAATTTTCCTTAGATATTGGGTTATTCATATGTTTTCATAAAAAAGAAAAGAATATGAGGAAGTAGCATAAACACATGGAAACAACATTTTATTCGTCAATAAAGGGAACACATCAAATAGTTATTTTTCAAAAAATTTCTCCTACAGTTCTTACATTCAGATTTTGCCAATATGTTTCACAAATATTAATAAAGCATTAATTTACTGAAATCACTAATTACAGTTATGGTTACCCGAACTATTTTTTCTACAAAATACAAAGTCTGCATGTAGAGTAACGCATGTCTATCCAATTACATATAGGGCTATCTATAAATGATATATGTTAACCACTTTTAAATGCTAAAATGTGTCAAAATCCACTGTTTAATCGTCAACAATATATCACTTTACAAGCATTATTAGTATATATAACTTATCGTGGACGCCAAATTATATGACCACACCATTAAGCTTTTTGAGGTAGGAAAAAATACAAATTACAAATATAAACTATATTGAATTGGTTAAAGGGAGACAACACATCAGAAGTTTTGCAAAAGTTGCTTCCCTTTGACTGTAAAAAAATAGAAACTGGCGCGATATTCCTTAATCGAAAGAGATTGATGTATAAAAGTGTTTTGCATGAGGATCATAACTCCTGCATCAGTGCGGTGAGAGTAATTCCTTCTTTCCCTGTTTTCTGCCTATAACTCCGGTTCTACTATTGTTTATCAGATGAACTTTCATTTATGGAAATAGTTTGGTGAGGGGAAGTGCCTTGCACATGGTTCATAACTCTTGCATCAATACCATGAGATAATAATAATAATTTCCTTTTTATACAGTTTATTTTCTGACAGATAACTTCTGCTGTACTGAAGCTGGGATTTTTAGTTGTTCGACTGATCATTGCTGGCAGTTGACACATGTTTCCCGAAGAACACGCTTCTAGTTATATAACTCGGAACACGTAACAATCACAGCACGACCATACGTGATGTGCAAAACTCAGGTCTAATCAGCACAAAGACCAATAGCACAGATAACTTTGAACTTGTTGATTTTCAAAATATAAGTATTGGGGTGGTGTTACTGGTGGCAGTGTGGGGTATAGGGTGTCCTGTATTCTACAGGATTATAGAACAATTTGGAAAAAATCTTACTGTAAAATGAAAACGTTTCGATGCAGACTAAAATCCGTAGCTCAACGGACACGGTCACAGTGCACGTTTGAGCTATATTGATTTTAAAGTATGGTAATCGGGTTGTTGAGTATTGCCTTTGGCTTTGTTATTGGAAGCGTCCTTCAGTGCTCATGACCAAAGTGGTCATTTTCCCAGAAGAAACTTCTGCTTATGACGAAACGGTAAAAACAATTCTTCAAAGAAGTCATGCTTCATTTTTATATAACACTTCTTGTTAGTCTGTTTGTTAGTTTGTCTGTCTGTCCTCAAATTTAACCTTTTCCATATTTTTTTTAAAAATAAAGGGACAGGTATTGGAAAAAATCTGACGATTTGTTTTATCTGAGTGGCAAATAGTTTGAGCTTGTGTCTGACCTGGCTCTAAACTGATTTCAATGAACATACCCGTTTAAGCACAAACATGTAAATTGAAGATGAATTAGGCTAAGCTCATTTGCTTACAAGCAGCGCATGAGATCAAAACCACCAACATGTTTTTCTTTAAGTTCATAACAGAGGTGATTATCTCTGTCCAATAAACTAAAGCCCTTAAATAGCGTTAACATAGGGAGGTCTTTGGGGTTACACAAATGATACAGTTTTGACCATCTACATGCACTTGTACATGATTGGTTTCTAGTATTCTAGCTTGAACAATAAGGCCATGAGTAGGTGGGATAAGTTTAGATATGAGAGCTTAGTGAAAACTTGCCCAATTTTAATGTCGCCATTACAGTAACCATGGGCTGCAAGAAGAGCGACTCCGACCATCATGGCCCTCTTGTTTGAGGCTGATTGCAGATCTGAACATTTACACATGTATACACAACAGATGAATGTGTTACGCGATACTCTGTCATTCAATAAGTAGCAACAGCGCTAACTTTGGTATCTGTTGCAGATGTTGTATAGGAAATATTTAAGTATTTTTGAAAATTCGAACAAACTGCCGCGATAGTCCTTAAATACCGGACGGGCAACGGTTTTAAGACGGGCGACCATCATCGCCCGATATTGGTTATCGTGGGTTCAATATATGAATGGGGTTTACAAAGACGCACTGATTTCACTTCTTTGTTATGTTGCTCACTTTCTTACATGGAACCATACTACCGATTGCCTTATCGTGTAGTCCAGATCATGGGCATTCAGTAAAAACGTGCAATACTGTGGGAGACCGAAAGGAAACCGGTGTTATCCGGTTGCCAGTCGGGCGCCGGTGTAAAGACGAAATGTGCCCCCCCCCCCCCCCCCCCCCCCTCTAAAGAGTGACACATGAGGACAATTTTTGACGTAGAAAACTGTCCTTGGGACTTGCTTTGGCATAATACATGTAAAATGACCCGGGAGGTTAATTTTCTGAGTCGAAAAATATCCCGGGGTCACAATTCTGAGTGGTAGGGTCACTTTTCGTCATTACAACGGCCGGTATATGATAGACAAACGCCGGATGGAGACGGCCTTGTCCGACTTCTGACACGCTTGTATACGTTTGTATATTTGGTCAAAAGCTTTCTCGGGTCCGATCGACGTGTAAGGTGCCCGGAATCGACCGATTTTAAGGCGATGTCGTTTCTATGACCGTCGTTGAAACTAGCTTTTAACTCCACTTTAAAATCAAACCGAGGCCCAGAATTCTGAGTTCATACTATGTTAACAGTATTTCAGTCATATCTCGACATAAAGCTAATTGCATATGGGAGAAGAAACAGGATGCACGTCATAAACCGTATCAGGTAAAAAATTGCATCTGGGTAAAAGCACCGAATTTCCGATAGCCAGCTTGAAGGCTCCTCCAAATGAAAAAGCCCAAATGTTCAGATTGGGATTCGAATCAACAGCAGTAAGGAGCCAATTGAGTGTAAGTTATAGTCACTATGAGCACTGGACCACGGCCACGGGTCCCATCTCTCCCCATCCCGTTAAGAATACCAACAATCTACCAGCATTCGGCAAGCAACCTGTCGGTTGTCTGCCTATTATGCCTCAAAGGAGGCCGGGAACTAAGCATAAACTCAACGGGACTTAAGTTTGATCATTGGATAAAAAAGGCTGTACTTATCCACAGATAATTCTTCGGATTTAGGTCGGCTGTTAAAGAGCATTTTTGATCAAATCGTAAACACTGCATGTAAAAGTGGATAACACAGTTTTAGCGCACCCGCTTCTTAACAATGCATCCCGAGTTCGATCCCTGGTCATGACAGTACGTGAAAGGGTCGCCTGTTTTCCCTAGTACTCTAGTGTCATCCCACAAAACGACGCAATACACCATCTTTTGCGCTATGGAAAGTGATTTGCCTAAGCTGTTAGAACTTGTTTCATAAAGAAATGTTAAACGAAAGGTGATGTGTGAAGAATCCGTAGGTACCAACAGGTCGTTCAAAAAGGGGGTACGAAAATCTCACACTGCCATTGTGTGACATATTCGTACGAAATCTTCACACATTGGTCACACGAGTGGAAGAATTCGTACCCTTTCGTACGAATTCTTCACACCTCTAATTACGGTGTGAAGAATTCGTAGCGTGAATAATTCGGCTCAACAGCCGTACGTTGGCCAAGATTTTTTAACCCAACCAAAATAAAATCTCGCCGCGCGGCAGCCGCAGCAAATGTGAGCGCAACACACGGCGGTCGTAGGAATTCTGCGGCGGCCGGGGAATTGCTACTCGCCGTAGAAATGATTAGCCGTGCGGCCGCCGTACGGCAGCCGCAGCAAATGTGAGCGAGGCATTAAGTAAAATGTATGTTGTTGGTTACCTCTGTTCTAGTAACTGTGTTTGGATCGGTAAAATATGCAGTTATCAAATAATCAAATAGCGTTAACTATACCCTATTCATTCGCCTTGTAAGCACATAAGAACGCCTCTGTCTATCCCTTCTGATAAGCATCAATACTTTACTTTAGCACATGGCTTGGAGCTCTCGGCCAATCAGATGCCTCAAAAACCTGTGAATATATCGTTTATTTCAACAAACCATGGAATAACTAACAAACTGTTTACTTATTCCTCGCTTCCGTCATCTCAAGGCAAATTGACGTCACAATTCTAAAAACAGCTGAGGTCAGAGGTGAACTGCACACGCTTCATGACGTTATATTATGTACAGTGAGACCTAGACTTTAAAGACAATTACTAATGAATTGTGCTTACATATAGAGCTTCAATAAGCGTTATTTATGTTGGTGTTAAAGCATGCTTAATGTCTCAAACTTATCATTTGAAATAACCTTTCAATTTTAGTAAAATATTACAAACAAAATGACTTTTTCGTCTAAAACAGAAATCAGAAACGAATGGTTTTCTTGTTTTCCTCGAGCCCAAGCCAGTGCTAAATAGGTTAGACCATGGTTGCGCGCGAATAAACGACATAGTTCTCGGGGGCTACGCCCCCTCGAACTATATCGTTTATTCGCTTGCAACCATGGTCTAACCTATACAAATAATATCACAATAAATATAGCAATGTTCCAACTAGGGAATTAAAATAATATTAAGTATAGGTTAGACCATGGTTGCAAGCGAATAAACGACATAGTTCGAGGGGGCGTAGCCCCCGAGAACTATGTCGTTTATTCGCGCGCATGGTCTAACCTATTTAGCACTGGCTTGGGCTCGAGGAAAACAAGAAGCCCCTTCGTTTCTGCTTTTTGTTTTAGACGAAAAAGACATTTTATTTGTAATATTTTACTTAAATTGAAAGTTTATTTCATTGTGTAGCTTGAACCATTATGCATGTTTCAACACCAACATACAACACCAACATAAATAAGGCTTATTGAAGCTCTATATGTAAGCACAATTTATTATTAATGGCCTTTAAAGTTTAGGTATCACTGTACATAATATGACGTCATCCAGCTTTTGCAGTTCCCCTCTGATCTTAGCTGTTTAGTAAAGCCAATCAAGACATGCATATCCCGGTTTTTACACCTTTAGCTGAAACAATGCATATATCTAGGTCCAGAGGGATGGGGGTATATCTAGATCTATTATAGATACTGTGAAATTACCGTATTGCTTTAGTTTAAATCCTTGATCTGGTGTTTATTCCGATTAATTATCGTTAAGCCTACAGTGCAGGCAAAAGGTGTTCGCGGTGTCTTGCTCGGAGGATTGCTAGGGTTGTGACGTCAAATTGCCTTGAGATGACGGAAGCAAGGAATAAGTGAACAGCCTGTTAGTTATTTCATGGTTTTGTTAAATAAACGATATATTCGCAGGTTTTTGAGGCATCTGATTGGCCGAGAGCTCCAAGCCATGTGCTAATTTATAAAACTGCTCTTTTCTAAAATATTAGAAATACTCTTTTCAAATATTTCGACCTCTAAGGGCCTTTTTCAAAGAAAATCATGTCCACCAAACACACAAAAGTGGGCCTTTTCCATAGAAAATCATGTCCAAAACACACAAAAGTGTGATTGGACATGATTTTCTTTAAAAAAGACCCTTAAAGGTCGAACTATTAGAAAAGAGCAGTTTTATGAAATAAACAATATTTGTCAATGGGCGTTTAACAAATAATTTATAACGTCAAAACCCTTAGCATACCAGCATTGTTTTATATAATATGTAAATTATAAAGTGTTTGCAGTTACCTTCGGAAAGGTAATTCCATAGAGAATTTCCAATGTGAATTTTAATCTGATCAATAAAAACATGACTTGTAGAGTACAAATAGAAACTGGAAATCCCAATACATTAACATGAAAGCATAGGGTGTTGACAATATCAGAGCGCTGCTGTCAACTCCATGTATAACGATATAACTATCATCCTCTTTCCTTATATGTAAGGCAGATATATCATTGAAAAGTACTAAATGATGATAAAAAGTAAGGAAAAAACACTCAAATCTACCCTTTGTTAGAAATGTATTGTTTATATCGATTATTGGCGTATAGTTTCCACATATCATTCAAGGGAAGCGACTGTTGTAATACTTTAAATGTATTTCATACGCAGTTACTGTTAGTAAATACATATACAAAGTATGCCTTTCTGTGATATCGTGCTTTTTCCGCGTGTATTTGTGACTTTTTTATACAAAATTCTGTATTTGTATTTTCATCTGACCTGTTTCGATATGCCAATTATTCACACGCGTGTACATGTATTATGTCAGCATTATTCTTTGTGACATTAAAGAGATCTCTGTTTTTTTCCCCCGATTATCACATGTTCTGGATATATATCATGTTATTCAGTTGTTGTTGGTGTATATCAGGGCTGCCATAAGTTGACAAAAAAAATCCTAAGATTTCCAAATTTGCATTTTTCAAGTGCGATTTTACGAATCGTACCTTCACCCAATCGCCTGTTTCTAGTTTTGTTGACACGTGACTACTTAAAGCAGACTGGTGATAAAGCAGAATGCGCCTTCAGGCGCATTCTGCTTTACTTTCAGCCTGTTTTAAGCTTCCATATACTAGGGAAAAAATCCGAAGATTTAGGAAAAATCCGGAGAAATGGCAGCCCTGGTATATTGAAGGCATATAACCCTTTCATTCTCAATGACGCCAAAATGCGCGTTTGCAAACAGTTTGGATCCTGATGAGACGCCGCGTAATATAACATAGAGTGTTGAACAATCCTAAAATGGACTCAACTTAATTGGAAACTAGAATCGCCGTTCATTTGAAGTTTCAGTCGCCAATGCGACAACCTCTGCACTTTGAGATATGCATGGGCCTTATGTCGACCAGCTCCTTAATTATGGCTAATTCATAATGAACATACTAGTATGCACGAGCTTAACACTAATTAGTCAAGCTAGAGCTATTCATGTATTGAGATTCAGTGGAGAAGACGTTATTCTTTCGTAATTAAACGTAAAACGAAAGGCAAACGCAAGACAATAAAATGTAGACAATTACATGTACTATTTTTTTATATTTCTTATTATCTATCTTAATCTGAGTGGCAAACAGTTTGGAGCCTTATCAGACGTCGGGTTATCGGATCTGATCTTACTCCAAGCTGTTTGCAATGGAAACAATAGTTAAAGCGTATAAACGCGTGTGTTGGGAAAGAATAACGTATTATCTACTGTATATAGAAACCCGAACCTGAGTAGTGTAGTTCTGTTCTGTTCACGCTATTATCATTGGTTACCCTTGATAAAGGAAGAAAAATGATTACAATAAAGCATTGTTTAACCCAATTATGCCAAGCGGGTTATTCCACGCCTATATATTGAATTAGTCATTTTTCAGCGGAGCCCAACATTTCAACCAATTATATTTTATCAGAAATTTAGAATTAAGAGCACCTGTTGAAACTGGATAGTCTGATTGGAATCATTGGATAGTAGCCAGGGCTCCAGACTAGGGAATTATTTCAAAACTTAAAATCTGTATTTGTGAATTAAACCCTATGGTGTCACTGCTCATTTGAATTGTTTCTTCGATACGATCAAAATTAGTGGTAACACCATAGGGTTTGGTGCTGAAATGAGTGAGAAAATGTAAGATTTGTTCAGTTTACTCCCCTCTTATCTGGAGCCCTGAAACTGTAGCCAGGCTGGTCTATGCAAAACAGTTTTACATATGAAATGTGAGTGTAAAAATCAGAGACACAGGCTGAATGATGCATAGTGTACTACTGAGCTTATGACATCATGCTTCTATTTCAAGATATGATATCAGATGCCTTTTTATAGATAGACAGTGGTAGCTAGGTGTTTTGTTTAATAATGGTTAACCTTTTGTACAAATTTACCATACATTGATAGCAAAACAATATATGGCCTCAAGTGAGTTAAACACAATTGTGTTGTTTCATCATTTATTTACAAGAGTGAGGTGCTATAGAACTTGTACAGCAGGCTGTTGTTCTGTATGAGCATGCACAGTTTATTTAGTTATAGTTTGTTTCAAGAAACTCCCCATGAATGAAGTTTGACATATAGAACAATAGTTTAATCTGAGGATCTCCTACCAGTAGCTAGGATACGGGTTAAATTATTGTTTTGCATTTCTGTACATTATAGTTTTTTAGTCAGAGTTATGCTATATCCTTGAATGTGTATTTTTTGCTTTTCAATCCAAGATATTGCAATCCTTTGAAAACCCCAATTTTATACAATTTTGCACACCCATCTACAGCATGAATTCCACCACCCATTCCGCTGAATATCTTTTTTAAAGATATTTCTTGTTAATGTAAAGAGCTGTCTAGTCTAAATTTTCATTTTTGTTTCAAAGTGCATTACATGTATATTGAAAATCCTATCAGCAAACAGTGTAGACTCTGACCAGGCGCCGCATTATGCGGGTCTATCCTATTTGCATACGTCCCTTTTAACCTCGATCGGCGGACGTGGTCCAGTGGTAGAACACTCGACTGCGGTACCAAGGGTCGTGAGTTCGATCCCCCGCTGGACCAAGTCCTTCGGAAGAGACTATAAACCGAGGTCCAATGAATGAGTATTATTATGATCAGTGCTTTACACTCGGCATCCAAAAGAACCAGAGAACTCTGACAATAAGAGTAGGGCATCGAGCCCGGGTTTTCTGTATCTGCTACCCTCTCACGTGTACAGTGAGGTAATATGGAGCTATTTTTATATTAGAAAATATCATTGGATTGTAAAAGTAGGTTGGAACCTGGTAAGACGCTGAGTTACTCGGCGTCCCATCTGGAATTAAACTGTTTGCAACAGCTACCACAAATATGCCCCTTATAAAGAATGCAGTTTACTCGTTTGGCAACGAGTCATTGCATTACGTTTCAAGGTCCCGTTCCATAAAACTTCGTACGACAAAAACGGTCGTAAATCAAAACTTTAAAATGCATTTAATTTCTGACTTCTCTGTCTAATCCTGTCTTGTGACATCGCTTTGGAATCGTATTTTCAAGACGATTCCAAAAAGATGTCACAAGACAGGATTAGATGGAGAAATAAACAAAAAATGAGACTTTTTTAATCGGACTTACGACAACATTTGTCGTACGAAGTTTTATGAAACGGACCCAGACCATTAACTGGACGGAGAGGTGTACAACTACAAAAATCAGTCCCAAACATACATTAACTTTTACGTATCCATTCAAACGGTTAGATAACCATTTTGTTTACTTTTTTCTAAAAGTTAGCATTTTCCCTTGGCTTTCAACCGTCAATTCCATCAACGATATATTAAAAAAAAAATATATCTAAAAAATTAAGATTTGAATACTTTGCTTAAGGATGTTTTTAGACTGATCATATGTTTCTAATGCCAGATGCACGGTAATGCTACACATTTGGTTTTATTTGAGTATTTTCTTTTATTTTTGCGAGTCGCTTTAATGTCTAACTAGAACACGATGCAAAGTCCAATTCGTTATTTCAGTGAGAGCGACGTCATTCCTTCCCGTTCAAAATGCGATGCAATAAAGCCCAGAAAATGTCCACTTTTTTAATTCGATCTCAAAGAGTTACTCCCGTCTGATCTGGATCCAAACGGTTTGTAATACAAATAATCGGTTTAGAATTTAACCCCTTCACTGCCATGACGTCATCAAATGTAAACAATTGTCGTCTGCTTCTATTTCTAAAAAACAATTTTTAGGTATTTTGACTTAAGAAATATTGAAAAGAGTGTCAAACAGTTTGGATCCTGATCAGACGCCGCGTCACGCGGCGTCTGATCAGGATCCAAACTGTTTGCAAATAACTATTGTACTCGGTGTAAGTCAGTGAAGGGGTTAATCATAAACGCGCTTAATGGGAAATGCGTCTTCTATACTGTAGGCGACCACTAATTAGTGCAGTGTTATGCCGTTGGCCACGTACAAAGTTCTAAAAACAAAGAGTTGAACCTTTTCAAGTTTCTTTATTACTTTCAGCCTCAGCGTATTATTTTCTGTAGGCTGTTTGATAAACAGTTCTCAAAATAAGCATACACGGTGTTATTCATGCTGAATAAAAGATTATTAAATTAAGTTAAAAGAAAGGTATCCATAATAATTCAGAATAAAGAATTAACATAAACTAAACTCATGCTGTGTCCAAAATACAGTTATTACTTAAATGAATGTATAAGAACTTAAACTTACCTAAAAACAAAGAGTTGAACCTATTTAAGTTTTTTATTACTTTCAGTATCAGCATATTGTTTTCTGTAGATCGTGTCTGAAAAGCTCATTATATAGCAGTTGCTTTTCTGAGATGCTGACCATTTAATCTTAGAGGCGTGTTAAATCTGTGGTTTTCATGTTATATTATATATATATATATATATATATATATATATATATATATATATATATATATATATAATTGTAAAGGTAAAAATGACTAAACACGCCTTCTATTTTTTCTTTTGTATTACCATACGCGTTTCGCCTCTCGGCTCATCAGTGATTGTAATATATTTGTATACAATTTTAATGGTAAGATATTTAAAGTAAATGCCAATATGTCCTGTGATGTAAGAAACGTCTTATATGTCATAACATGCAATGGATGTAACGAATATTATATAGGCCAGACAGGCGACAAATTAAGAACAAGAAGAACAATACATGCCCAACAAATAAGGGACCCATCCACCCGGCAGATACCTTTAAGTGCACATTTAGACATATGTTGTAAAGAAATTCCCAAGTTTCAAATGTTCCCGTTCTTTAAAATGAATTCAGAAAATATTTCGGTCAGGTTAGCAAAAGAAAAATATTTTATAAACTGTTTCCAACCTAAATTAAATGCATAGAATTGATCAAAAGAACTTCAATGACGTTCCACTAAAATGACGTTATGACGTCACGTTGATGACGTCACATTTATGACGTAGCGTTACCATTGACGCCACGTCATAGCAACAAATATATTACAATCACTGATGAGCCGAGAGGCGAAACGCGTATGGTAATACAAAAGAAAAAATAGAAGGCGTGTTTAGTCATTTTTACCTTTACAATTATATATACTTTTGCCGGTCCGGCATTTGCCGGAATATTTTACATTTTCCGTCTATATATATATATATATATATTTATATTTTATTTATTAACGACATTGGCCAATGAAGGAGAGTTCTGTGATTGAAGGAACCTTATCAAACAGCCATGGTGACAATTAGTTGAGATTAACAGCTACTGACCAGACGAATTAAAAGCCGGTCGGCTACAAAAACAACCATCACGCAGAGCTCGTTATTTCTAATCATTGATATGATAGACTGCAACTGACCAGTTGAATTAAAAGAACAACCAGGAGATCGGCTATACTAATCTGTTTTACTTCTTTCCCGGATAGATGATGATAACAGTTTGATTTACCCTAATTAATTACATAACGCAAAAATGCTGAACTTCTACAGCACAACAGTAGCGTGGAGATTTAGAAAGGTAGGTAAATGCTGATCCCGAATGAAAATCATGCAGAAGGATTTCTACGTTGTTTCCACCCTGAATTAAGCTACCACATGTAACTAAGACTACAGAATATCATCTGCACATGTATTCATAAACCTCATTTCTTGTGACGTTGCTAATACTGCAAAAGAAATGTGTATGCTCATCTACTATATACCAAGATTGAATATTAATTTATTTAGTAATAAAAACACATGGCGTTTCTTATTACATCAATATAATCATGATAATATAAACATATTCACATGCCTAGAACTTCATAACAATCGTCACTTGCATGTTTTATTTTAAAGTAACATACATGTATATTACTTCATGTTGAATAGAACAAAAAGAGGTTGAACTCTAAACAGTTAAATTCGTTTCAATCTCTGTAGGTTTTTACACAGATTTAATGATGTTATGACACATCGAGATACTTAAATAGTATTTGATATTGACACTTGTCGTTTAAACGCTTCGGATAAAAACTTACCCAATTTGAATAGGTCTTTAGAACATTCAGTTTGCATCAGTGAAACAAATTAAAAAAAACCACTAGGTCTATTGTAATATAATGACTTGTTAAACGTACGACGTAAATCATCATAGACCGGACAAACAAGTACCAAATTATATACGTCTTCTAAGTCATGCTCATCACAATGAAAGCAGAACATTATATCACGCTCAGTTCCAGATTGAGAATAACAACCAGTTTGATTATTAAAATATTATTATATGAGGGTAATCTTATTCTCGATACTGGTATCCTCAATTTCTTAGGTAGCTTGTCTAAATATGCCTCGTATTCAAATATAGATTTATATTTTTTATACACAAACAATGACTGGGTATTACTTAATGATACGCACCATTGCTGTTTAAAGACGTCACAAGTCGTTCTTTAAACAAAATATTAAAACTTTTAAAATTATTTCGTTCGGATTTTCCATAAATGAGAAAATCCGTATTCATCTAACAAATGTTTGATATGGTTGGCCCAGTTCTTATTTATAGACATCATTTCTTGAGATGATACTAATATTTCAACAGAAATAGGTGTGTCCATATAACTCCATGTACTGTATATCTTATATGAGCCGTGCCATGGCACCACCTGCCTTATTGCATTGTAACATTGTAGAGATCAAGCATGATGGTCATCTCAGGTTTTTTTCTGCATCTGAGATAAGTCCACACTCCCAAATACCGTATATAATATAGCTACATAAAGTGTTTAAGATGTTTGCAGGACCTGTGTCAACCAGTGTAGATCAAAACCAGCCACTGCGTCAAAGACGCAGCGGCCCTTGATCTCAACTGTTTGTAATGCAATAAGTCAGGTTTTCTCATGGCACGGCTCATATGTACTTACAGCTTTGAATATACCCTTACCACGTACATCACAGCTAAAAGGGTACCAAATGCTGCCAAAGAAATGGCGGCCTTTATTATGAGAAACCTGTGTCTGAAAAGTGCAACCTGAATATTGACCGGCATGTTGACATTGAAAATGCTTAAAAAGATTATAATCGTAAAAATGACGGTTTGAATATGTACTTGCTCCATTTGCCCCCATCTGTCAGCTAAATATAACCATGATAAATGAACTATTACAGTAAAACCAACCCACAACCATTTGAAATAGGACCGACGATGACGCATGTTTAGCAAAAACGCAAATGACACGCTCAGTACGTAATATGCTGAAAGCAAATCAGTTTGCCACAATTCAGTGTATTCCTCTGTTTTTAAATTGAGAAACCCTTCCCTTACCCAAATATCCCTATCGGACGTTTCTTCTACTAACAGGAGTCTCTTAATTGCTGTGCAATGAATTGGCAATAGCCTTACATCACCAATTATCCAATACATCCCACGTTTCGGTTTCATACATATAGAAATGAATGCTAATATGATCTTTTCCTTTGACAGAAAGAATACGCAGCTCAGGAACAGTGAACTTAATCTACCCAACCTGCACATAACTTCCAAAAAGTGGAGAACCAGGAAAATGTTTCTCTGAGAATACACCATGCCCAATCCAACATTAGAAAGCTGATGCATTGTATGAAACCCAACTATAGATAACATGTAGCTTACTGGCAAGCATAGAGCAATAAGTGCCAAGAATAACGTTGCAAAAACTTTGGACTGCACTTGGATGCGTATTTGATTCTGCTCCGAATCTTCTGGCTTCACTGGATACTCCTTACGCACTCGTTCAACCTTGCCGAACAACTGTGGTACAGATTCTTTTGCAAGTATACTGTAAGCATCTAACATTTGCATGTTTTCTTTAAACAAGAAGATATTTTTCTCTTTGAAAAACATCGGCGATAAATCTATGGATAGGTTTCTGTTGACCCTTATGTTGTTGATTGTTGGGAGCATGTAGTTTGTACGTATAACGTTTACTATTTTCATCAGACATTTTCCTGCCATTCTTCTTTCAGAACAGTCATACGCATGCTCTAAGATCAAAGTTTTGAGGACATATGATATAATCAGATGAGTAGCCATTTCATTCCTCGTGTGAAACATATCTTTAAGGATTTTATAGCACATTTTGTGGTTTTGATTTAGGTTCTTTATAAGTCTTATTTCCGTTTCTGAACAGGCAATCTGAAAGCACAGTCCCTCCCTACAAGGCGAAACGCGACCTGCTGGTGTAAGATGAACTCGGTCTGTTTCTTGCAGCTCTTGAAACACAGCTGGTGAGAATGCATCCTCCACTTTAACCAGATCGCCGATATCACTCTCTATGGCTGCCACAAGATCAACAGATATTACCATGTTCTTTCCAAACCGGAACGAATACCACACTATTGACGGAGTGACTGCGGGTCCATGGATTTCAACAGAGATGTTTTCCAGGGAGAGTGTTCCATGTCGAGTGTGAATCTTAAAATCACTTTCAAACAATGTTTTTACAGCAGTTCTAACCTGGTTACAAAAAACTTCCCTGAGTCCAAGTGTCCTTTGTTTCCTGAAAAGCTTGTTCTTGATCTGCTGAAAAATTCCATCCTTCACTGTGCTTCTCAATTTACCATTTTCAGATATATCACTCCAGGTCATCCATGATTCCTCATCTCGTAATGTCACATGTGCAAATCCACAATCTAAACCATGTGTTTGATCACGTTTTATATCTACAATCCCTGGTGTAGATAAATGTTTAAGTACAACCATAAAATCAAATTCGTCAGGCTTCACGATTCTAGTTCCTTCTGCCATGCTACCTACGGCAATTTTCCTCAACATTTCGAATCGGCTGTCAACATTATGTACTTCTCTCATAATAGAATCCACCATTATCTTCACTGATGTCTTTATTGATTTTACTTCCTTTTTGGATTCTTTGAATTTCAGATGATTCCGAATTGTGTTATTCATGTTATTGGTCAAGGCACAGTCCATCTCCCTCTCTGTTCTCGAAGACTGTCGATTACCCATTTCAACAAGAAATCACAATAGCCCTTGAACTGTTAATGATATATTTCACTTATCAGGCTGACAAATCGTTCATTGAATTGAACAACACATTATAGCATAAACTTGGGTCCAAACACGAGCAAAAGTGATATATCAATATTGCATCAAGAGTTCCTGTCCAAGAGTCAGCAGCGCTTCATCTGGAAACATACAAACAAGCTTCATCAACCAAAACATGTGTACGAATACATGAAAACATTACTATCATCTTTAAAACCAAACGTCTGGATCACTACCAGAAGAATAAATCAGCATACGTCCATGGCATTGTAAGAATTCTTAGCCTCTGAAACATTTTGCGAAAATATAAATAAAATACATGTAGTTTATAAAACATTAAAGCAGTACAACGTGTAGCCCTTTCACCACCGAATGCGTCGTCACATTGTTGTCTGCTTCAACATTGTTATCTGCAGTAGATATACATGTAGTTCCAAAGTTAGACTTAGGCAGTATGACTTACGAAATTTCGATACGTGTGTCAAATAGTTTTGATCCAGATCAGACGCTGCGTTTCACGGCGTCTGATCTGGATCCAAACTGTTTGTAAAATGGAAGTTTGAATTAACGGTAAAAACTGACATAGTTCATAATCGCCATTTTTTCAGTAAATCTGAATAAGGGAAGATCCTTTGAAAGCACAGAAATCAAAGCAAATACTGAAAATTGCAGACTCGGTTAAATTGAGTCTGCTCATGAGCAATACTGAAATATGCAACAGTGCTCACGCCCACTAGCACCGGCTTAAGCGGAATTCAACTTTCAACTGTAAATGCGCCGAAATCAATGATTCCAAAGGACCAGAAAGTATAACAACACTGAGAATGAAGTACGGGGCGACTTTTTACAGCCGCCACACAAGCACTTAACATCTGCTGTTGTGATTTATATAAATCTGAATAAGGGAAGAACCTTTGAAAGACCCCTGAATGGTCCGGATAGCAGAGGGATTCTTGTACATGTACTTACGAAAGTAAAAATTCAATGAAGACATTAATTTTGTCTGCTCTTTGAGTGAGCGCTTTATAATGTAATTGGATCTGGTTGTTTTATTGGTTATGTTTTTTTGTTGCTGTGGACAGTATTCCATATCGCGACGTGCACTGCGGCTAATTACAGGTGGAGGAAACTCGCAGATGCCCTATAAACACTGTTTCATGCACACATCACAGGTACATGTAAATATGTCTTAAAAAGTTAATAAAATAATATCATTGGTGCATCTGATTCGAATGGGATCTTTTTATGGACTGTCGGAAATGGGGCCTTTTCAGACTATGTAATTCAAGCCGATTTTGCACCTCATTCGAATCATATGCACCAATGACATTATTTTATTAACATTTTAAGACATATTTACATGTACATGTGGCACAAATTGGAAATTTGGAAGAGCCATGGACCGACCTTCCACATGCCAGCTTGAAAATTGGCCAGACCGCGATTCTAGGCTACAGCGGTGAGGAGCTAAATGATTGTCAGTCACAGTGGTTATAACCTTTTGGCCAGTGTATACAGCTGTCTGATAAGAGAACATCGTTAAAGTTAGATTAAAATCATGTTACATCGGTATTGCGTTCTTACAATTAAATAAATGATGTTACCTTCGGCGGTGATTCCATAGTGTAGGTGCATATTAATCCACTTTTAATTTGATGTCAGATCTGAAAACAAATAAATATTACCTATGGCCTATAAATAACGAATGGAAATTCCCATAAAGTAACCGAACACTTTCGCATTGCGACAGAGACTATTTACCGATATCGGTAATCCTTATAGTGGGACAATATACAGAAAATATGTGCTATTATCATAAGCTAGTAATATAATAGCTGTCAATAAATTATAAAAATAAGTACAACCCTGTTTATTAAGTGTGTACCCTTGTATAAACATTAATTAAACGAGCAATCAAAAGTAGAAGAATCAAGAGTCGTTTTTAAAATGTCAAGGTATTGACATACATCTAAGACATGTTAATTGTTTCTTACGTGTGTTGTAGTTGCAGTGCAGCCAATCTTGTGTAAAACGGTACATCCATTTAAATAACGGTAAATAAGCGCTCTTGAGACCTGTGGTGGTTCAATGCAGAACAGCAGAATTGTATATAGGAGCTTTTTAATTTACATAAGCCCTGCATAAGCTGTCACCTGTAATAAAGATTTAAAAGTTTGCCATCAGGTTTCTAAAGGACCGTTTGAACCTTATCCTGCCGATCGCAACTTGAATGGTATTTGCAAACAGTTTGGATCTAGATCAGAAGCCGCGTAATGCGGCGTCTGATTTGGGTCCAAACTGTTTGACAACTGCTTTTATAAGGTTTCTTTATTTTATATTTAGAACAAAAATATTTTTCACAAATTTTCAAGCGGCAGACTACAATTTCAAAACAGGCGAAATTACGACAGGACAAGGGCTAACACAAGTGTTACTGCATTTTGGATCTCTAAAATGTATCATCTGTTTAATAACAGGTATGCGTTCAAAGTAAGAACAATGATACATCGTATTTGCTGTCTCGCAATTGATTTTAAATGATTTTACCTTTTGATATAATTCTACAGCTAAGTCCAATTTGAAATCCTGTTTGAATACAAATAATATGACAGAAAACATGGAACTGCTGCCACCTATCGATAGCGGTATTATCCCCCCTTACATGTAATATAACAGTACTAATAATTAGGGAAATTGAACATGAAATACATGATATGTTATCAGTGTACAAAAGTACATGTAATCAAATAGTATAGTCTGCATTGTTCAAGGGCAACTACTGTTACACTATTTAGATCTAAATCTGTTTTTTTGCATAGCCCCTTTTAATGATACTTTTAACAGCCTGTTCACACTTGTGGAAGGTACGTGGTTCTACACAGTTTGCCAATATATTCCTGAAACCGTGTATCAAGGGCATCCCACCAGTAATTATCTGGACTTCGCGATATGACTGAAATATTTCTAAAAGCGATGTAAAATCATAAAAATCAATCACCAATTCACCAAATTGTTACCAGTGCATTCAATCAGCAATAAAAAACAAAAAATAACAACAAACAACACCATATTTTTAGTGTTTATGAGCTGCAATAGGTATGGATGATTAGAGCTCAAGCTGATACGATTGGATAACATGAACATGTCAAACATCATTCTCTCCCGGTCCAGAGACCTTTCTATACTCTCTGCAGTGGATCTGGGACTTAATTTTCTCACATAACTACCCCTGTTTTCAATAGCGAACAACAATGGCGAATATCCTTGTCTCCAACATATGTGAGATCACTTTGATGACGTCACTATATAAATATATAAAGGCGTTATTACGTCAATAGGATTCTAAACAAGGGCCACTATGGCCCTAAATCGCTCACCTGGTACACCATGGCAAACTTGACCTATAGTGACCTAGATTATGACTGGACATGACCAACAATCAACCTTTAGAGTGTAAACAAGATGTTCCTATGATTTGACCTAGTGACCTAGTTTTTGACAGGACATGACCCATATTCAAACCTGACCTAGATATCAATGAGACAAACATTCTGACCAAGTTTCATCAAGATCCAATGATATTTGTAGCCTCTAGAGTGTTAACAAGATTTTTCTATGATTTAACATAGTGACCTAGTTTTTGACCGGACATGACCCATATTCAAACTTGACCTATATATAAATGAGACAAACATTCTGATCAAGTTTCATCAAGATCCAATGAGATTTGTAGCCTCTAGAGTGTTAACAAGATTTTTCTATGATTTGACCTAGTGACCTAGGTTTTGACCGGACATGACCCATATTCAAACTCGACCTAGATATCAATGAGACAAACATTCATACCAAGTTTCATCAAGATCCAATGAGATGTGTTGCCTCTAGAGTGTTAACAAGATTTTTCTATGATTTGACCTAGTGACCTAGTTTTTGACCGGACATGACCCACATGCAAACTTGACCTAGATATCAATGGGACAAACATTCATACCAAGTTTCATCAAGATCCAATGAGATTTGTAGCCTCTAGAGTGTTAACAAGATTTTTCTATGATTTGACCTAGTGACCTAGTTTTTGACCGGACATGACCCATATTCAAACTCGACCTAGATATCAATGAGACAAACATTCATACCAAGTTTCATCAAGATCCAATGAGATGTGTAGCCTCTAGAGTGTTAACAAGATTTTTCTATGATTTGACCTAGTGACCTAGTTTTTGACCGGACATAACCCACATTCAAACTTGACCTAGATATCAATGAGACATACATTCTGACCAAGTTTCATCAAGATCCAATGAGATTTGTAGTCTCTAGAGTGTTAACAAGGTTTTTCTATGATTTGACCTAGTGACCTAGTTTTTGACCCAACATGACCCACATTCGAACTTGGCCTAGATTTCTACTAGACAAACATTGTGATCAAGTTTCATGAAGATCCAATGAGATTTGTAGCCGGTAGAGTGTTAACGAACAATTGTGAATAGACGGACGGACAGACGGACGGACGACGGACGACGGACATCCAGCGATCCTAAAAGCTCACCTTGGCACTTCGTGCCAGGTGAGCTAAAAAGGCCTACTGCTTTAAAAATACAGTGTTCCCTCCCTTCAACGACCCTCCCTACAACGACTCCCTCCTTACAACGACCCTTGTCGTAGTTCCCTAAGCAGGACACTTATGGCCAACTTATTCACGCCTGCAATGTCGTCTGCTTAAAATTGTTGTCTGCTGTTTTTCTTAAAGTTACATAATGCTCAATTTGACAGAAAGAAAACTTAATGAAGAGTTAACGCGGCGTCTGATTGGATTCAAGCTGTTTGCAAATGTAAGCTAATTTCCCTCCCTATAACGACTCCCTCTGAACAACGCACACAATCTGTGTCTCCCACTGGGTGTCGTTGTAGAGGGGGGGGGGGGGGGCGTTGTACAATAAATTGTTCATTATGTGAGAAAAAGAATCTGTCACTCGTCGATGTATGAGACAAGCTGATCTCAACCTCGTCTAGAAAAGTTATTAAGCTCGCCAAGGGTCGTTTAATAACATTTCAATTCTAGACTCAGTTGAAATCAGCTTGTCTCATACATCGACTCATGACAGATCCTATATGTCATATGTTTTTCGTTTATTTAGCGGATATTATCCCCTCTGCAAAGAACTAAGAGGGGAAGGCAGGTCGGTGGTTTTGAGTAGCTAATATGGGTTTAGCCAATACATGTATCATCTTCCTGAGATTTCCCCTCCTGATAAGTTCGTCTCACCATTCATCGGAGCTATATGACCTATTCAGTGTCGCAGTTTCGTTAACCCAGCTCACCCACGCACCAATAGTTTTGCTGTTTTATCTCCAACACAACATATGCGACCAAATTAGTGGTCACACCACAGGGTTTTGAGGAGAAAAAGTGAAGTATTTGAAATACCCAACCCAACGTATCTTAATCTCTGGGTTATGTATTGTTTGTATTATATTTCTATCAATATATGTGTATATATTTCGATATTTAATACTTATGTATGCATTTTCTATTTCTAATATTTGTTTATGCATTCTCGAAAGCAATCCTGTAATATGCTACTTTTTCTTTTAAAATATTATTTATTCAGAGGAGCGGAATTTTTAGTTTCCAGTTAAGTCTAGTCTATTTATGACAAATGTGTTCTGCAATATGGTACAAAATGACAAACGGTACAGACCCTGACTATGGGGCTCCTTTATGAACCCTCTGATCTGGGTATACACTGTTTGCATAGGATAATGTACTCTTTTACATGCAAGCTGTTTGTAACACAGGTGCCAGACGCATGCTTTGACCAAATATGCACCTCAAAACACAAATAAAAGGCATAAAACCATAAAAACGTCCTTTTCTATGACCAAACACCATATTCTGACCAAAAGCTCATTTTTCAAAAAAAATAATTTTTTTTTATATTATATACCTTAATATAAAAACAATTTTTTTTTTGAAAAATGAGCTTTTGGTCAGAATATGGTGTTTAGTCATAGAAAAGGACGTTTTTATGGTTTTATGCCTTTTATTTGTGTTTTGAGGTGCATATTTGGTCAAAGCATGCGTCTGGCACCTGTGGTTTGTAAAGGAAGAAAATACTGGTCGTTAGCCAGGACACAATGTGTTAAAGGAAAATGGACAGCTCGGAGTAAGTCGGTCTAATATTATAGATTATGTTAAATAAACAACATACTTGCAAACTCGGTGTATTTTGGGTGCACAATGGTAAACAGCTAGATTAAACAATCCAGGTATAACTAGTCTTAAGGTAGACATGAGGGTGCCATCTTTAGATGTTTAGTAGGTCTGCCCGGTCTTTATACTAATTGTGGTGGCATTAATCCATTTGCCTTTCCAAGTTTCTTTTACTGTACAAAGTAACTTAGGAAGAACTCTTTGTTTCACTAATAAAAAGTTGTTGTTTTTAAAGCTTAAGAATAATAAAAAACAGCTAGTTATACACTGTTCTGAATTTGATGTAACTAGAATTTGTCTTATGATAAATGGGTTATTTATGCGGCAGCCCTCTAACCTGGGTCTGAACAGTTTGTCATTTTCCAATGTACACGTATTGGAAAACAACCGTATACATGGTACACAATAAACTAACTATCCATTTGAAGTTCCACGTGCCAATAAGCTACCGGTAAATGATGCTTACATTTTATAAATGAAACTGTTATAGATTTAAATCATGCCATGAAAAACAGACATTTCACTGCAGAATAAAGGATATCCGTCATCTCATACTCTGTGCTTGCTCAAGTTTACTGTGGTAAAAAAGTTATGTACCAATGTGTCTCTGGCGCGGCGGCTAACCATTGTCGACAATGGTTGCATCGCAATGTGTCGGCACAGCTCATTTACGTTTTGTGTAATTTGCTGATTGGTGTCACTTTGTCGTTATTTATCCCCCACCACCCAAAAATAAAATTCAAATTATGTAGTTGTAGAAAAAGGCAAAAACTCAAATACAAGCAAAGTTTGGCGTTATTGCCTCTAAGGCATTACACAAACATGATCGGTATAAAAACATCCACAATAAAAACTTTTGAATTTGTTCCCATTGTATTTTTCTATTCCGACCTAACACGAAGTAGATATTTGTTTTAAGCTCCGCCACAACCTTTTTATAAAGGATAAAATACACCGTCATGTAAGAATTCCTCTGTGGACGAAGTGGCTAAAGCGTCGGCATAATTGTAGTGCATACTTCCGCACGGGTTCGAATCAGACCTAGTTCATTGGTCGATTTCTTTGAAATTATCCTTTGATATAAATCCTTTTCTTTACAAAATGTACCCTAGCGACGAGTATACTCGTCATAAAAATTAAATACGTATCAAGAGTATACGTGTCCTGTGCAAACAGTGTAGACCCGATTAGAGGTCTCCATAAGGAGCCCTCTGATCAGGGTCTTCACTGTTTGTCATTTTCTAAATATTGTTAATAACCACCCTAATTATTGAAAAATTGGCTAAATTTAATTGTAAAGTGGAATTGCTGATGTAAAGTTTCAGGGGGAATGAGTTAAACTAATATGCGCGTGTTTATATAGTCGCCTTACATTCATTTACATTGTACACTTGTAGCCGGGTGTTCTTATAATGAAACACTCGCTCCGACCCGGGTTTGAACCCGGGTCGCCAGGTTCGCAGTCATGCACTCTACCACGTCGCCATAAAAGCGCGCTTGTACAGCAAGGCCGTACAAGTGATGGTAAACCTACACACTGTGACACACTTCTGACGTGTACTTTCATTTTTAGCGAGTGTGTATAAAATGGCTAATTTACTTATGTTTCATTTTCCGAAGTTATAGATACCAAGGTTCTCAACGTTTGATCTAAGGGATCTTAATCAAGGCATAAGTGTTTGATTGGTTGATAGGGGATAATAGGTTGCAGTCAATGCTTCAAACGTATTTTTGTAAAAGGGTATCGTTTTAAGATCCTGAAGAGACAATACGTTCACATCAATCAATGAATCAAGCAAACCGACGTGTGTGTCTTTAGATGGTGTAATACTGTATATATTAGTTGTCGGTTACACTTAGCCTAAATGCGCCCAGAAGTAGGGTGAACCGTAACCGCCAACTTTTCCAAACAAGATAACCTTAGCCATTCGAGCATCAACTCAGTACACGAAAACACCTGAAACTACCTTTATTTTGAACAAAACATTATGATACTCATAGGATGGACAGAAAAATACTTTGATTTATCTTCGACTTCATTGGATGAACGCGAGTTTGTCATATATCGGAGATATTCAGTCCCAATGAAAGAAAACTGGTGTTTTGGCATCTTGATTCACGTTGATTCACTGATTTGATACACCATTATGTATGCTTTTAGGAAATTATTACACCGGCATGTTCGGGAAACATTCCTTTAAATGCTGCATACATAAAAATGCCGGTCTTCTGAAAGTATGAGACTTTAGGGGCAAACTACAAACTCACCTTTTTAATCGACTCTCGCTGCGCGATGTTACCACAGCTAAATGCGGTACCCTTAACCGATTGGACGGTGTGGTCATGACAGGAAGGAGTTTAAAAGCAGAAAATCACTAATCTTTGATATGTCAGCACAGTGCAACAAACTGTGAAGCGAACATAAATCTATAAAGGCTTACAAAACAATGTCAACTTTCCTGTGCTGATGCATAATACGTATACAGTGAAGCTCATGTATAACAAAATTGGATATAACAAAATATAGTGGATATGATGAAATACATGTATTGGATAAAACAAAATAAAATGTATTCCCCATGCCTAATTTGCACTTAGTAAAATGAACCTTATGTAACAAAATTTGAATATAACTTAAGAACACAGACGGGCACAGGTACTTCGTTATAAGTGAACTTTAATGTACAGTATATATACACTTTACTGAAGAAGCCGGCTTTTTTAGTCACATTATTGAGTGTTTTGTATGGGTTGCGAAGTTGAGCAACGATCTGCGCGGTAAGTACTTGGATGTGCCCACCAGAGATTACCACTTGCCCGGTAAACGTTACAAATT
Source organism: Gari tellinella (assembly GCA_922989275.2). NCBI lineage: Eukaryota > Metazoa > Mollusca > Bivalvia > Cardiida > Psammobiidae > Gari > Gari tellinella. The sequence continues at coordinate 78,887,000 of OV277858.1, forward strand.
TGCTGGCAACGGTTGGTTATGGGATCACATCACGATCATCCCCGAATCTATGTCTAAACGTTTGACTGGAAAAGCCAGCTTTTACAGTCACACTTTTGAGTGTTTTTATGGGTTGCGAAGTTAAGCAACTGCTTGTTTAGAACTTGGATGGGTGGTCGCCAGGGTATACCGCTAACCTCGGCAAGCTTACACATTTAAATAGTTGGCAGTAAGCAGCAAACAGTTGGCTGTCGTTTATGGAATTCCATAGTTTACAAACAATAAACATAATGATGGAGATTTGCTTAATCCTATGCAAACACTTTAGGTAAATATCAGATAATTCGCCAAGGAGTATGCACCTTTTGTCATTTTGCAATACACATGTACGAGATTGTTAAACAAGCGTTTACAGTTAAAATGGCCTAGACTTATTTTAAAACTTGTTTTGTACACTTGTTGTTTCAGAGGTTGACCAGTAGTCAGTGCTCTGAGGAAGAAAATAGTCATGTCCGAAACTGTCAGGTAAATAAATACCTTGGTTGTGTCAAAGAAAACATCTATACACTTTGGGAATTACCAACCAGATGAATTCATTAACGGAAAGTGTTTGTCTTTCAATGTAAGAAAAAATAATCATACCGTGTCAACAATTATATAGGTTCGGTACTCCTCAAAACACACTAATCTTGAATCTTAGCAAAGGAATACCATCTTTAACCCTAAAAATAGCTTACTTACTTGGCGTCTGATTTAATCTAAAGCAGTTTGCACACAGAACTCAGTTTGTTCTTCGCAGGTTAAAAGTTCACAGAAAGCACAGTATAGCCTTCTGTATGCTAGGAAAGTGGCGTATGCAATAACTCTGAGACTCTAAGACGTTATGTATGTACTCGATGGGCGAAATTGCTATAGCTGTTGCAAACAGTTTGGATCCAGATGTGACGCCGAGTCACGCGGCGTATAATCCGGATCCAAACAGTTTGACAGATTTACTCGTTGCATTACGTCTTATATAGTTAACTGGACAAAGAGTCGTACATTATATAAATATTAGATGGCAGTTTGCGTGACATTCAAATTGTCAACCATTGAAAGCAAGAATGCCACCCTCTGTTCGCCTCGGGTGACATTTTGTTTCTGTTTGAATGTCACGCAAACTGTCATCTAATATTTATTTTATTACACCGGGCTTATAAACCCTGGATGTGGAATCGTCTCGTTCGTATCTTATAAAATATGTTGTGAATACCAATTAAGAGCCGCCGTGCACGCAACGCGGGAAACGACGTCGACGTCTACGACGTCACATTGTTTAAATCCTTACAAAAAAATAAAAAAGAATTGAGAAAATAATATCATACAGAGTGACAAAAAGAAGATCATAATTATAGAGTGACAGTTTTTTTTGATAGATGTAAACACCCGCTTACAACTCCGCTACAATGGGGCGCGCTTCAGAACGAGTTTTGGTACATATTCAGACATACAGGTGTTACGGATTCCGTCCATGACGGTTGTAGATGTAGAGCGGTGTTATGTAAAAACTGATAATTCAAGCCTAATATCAAACAGATATGTTATAAACAGTGTGTATTTCCTTTTGTTTCGATTAATTCCAAGCCTTTTGTATGTCTATCCTGGTTGAATATATGCCAGCAATCAGGAAAAGTGATGAACTACATTGAAAATCGAGTTTTCTGAAATGATTTCTTTGAATTTTCGAAAAAAGGCCTATAAATTTGCAATTCACGGTTATTTTCTTAATTGCTTAAGTAAGGTGTATACTTGATCAATACTTCCAGCGATTGTCGATTCCAATTGTTTTGTAAAACTCCTGAATTTATCGATACTTTGATCGCACCTTTCGGTATAGATTCGGACAGATAGCGTTACGGATTCTGACAGAGGTTATGATGAAAGATACAGATTCTTACCGACATTTGTCTTCCATTTCAGATGATGGACCTGAGGTGTACCTACTGTAAAGAAACGTTTGATGCATATGACCATGCTATTCGTCACTGTATTAAGTCACAAAGGGTGTCATTTATAAGTGTTGCTGTCGAAAACAACTGTGTAAAATAAAAAAGACAAGTATAAAAAATATGATGTATGATTTCTTTTGATTACTTGTAATTCCTTTTGAATGGGCTATATAAAATAGTGTACACCCATCAAAGACACCACCTCTCCAATGCGGCGTCTGAGATACAGTATTATTTACATTGCAGACAGTTTGGAGCCAGATCAGACGCCGGGTAACCAGTCGTCTGATCAGGCTCCAAACCGTTTGATACTCAGATAAAAAAAAAAGTGAGATATATTTCTTTTTTTAATGTCTTTTTCTACATTTTACTTCCATGCGATTGCGTTTAGGTAGGTTTAAACGGGAAAGAGTAACACATTCCCCACTGTAATACTGCATTAAATGGCACATAACTGCGACTTTGGCAGTGACAGAGATAATAAGCAACACGTCAAGATTAGCAAGAGCCACATTGACTCTAAATTACTCACCGGAGTCATAGTGATACATTAACCATTTGACATTTTTAGACAAATGTTGTTAAGCTTTTTTAATTTTAACTGATGGCTTAAACTAGTTTAATCAAACGTGTGAATACCCCCGCAATAAATGGTATCGCTCAATTTGAATGATGATTGTATGTAACAATAAGGGTCAATTTCGAGCCCTGTGGCATAATATGTACAATCTGTTTGCAATTATATTAAAATAACTGCATCTTATAAAAAGGGTGTGCAGTATTGACGAATATGATATTCTTTTTCCATTTAAAATGTTGAAAACAGCATTTAGGTCGGTTTATGGGTACAACAGAGGTGATGCACATACAATATTTTTATTGTTCGACTGAATGCATGTGTAATAAATGAGAAAATATGAACTGTATATGCATGAAAATCGTAAAATACATGACTTTATGCTTACAGACAAACAAATTAGATGTAATGTGTGCATCTTCTGGTATCCAAACGTTTCAGAAAACAGGTACATGTTCGTGGATTGTTTTTAAAGATTTATATCGCGTTCGTCACCACTGTTCCATAAGACGCCCGTCAGAATCTGTAACAATGTAAGAAAGAATCTGTAGCATTCACAAAAATCCTTTCGGAGCCGTAATATTGCCAAGAACGATTAGCAATGATAAAAATCAATAAAAACAACCATTTCCCAAAATAAAGGGTAACAGATAACAGTCGCGGTATGTTAAGATCAACACATAAATACACGAAAATTGAGGAAAAAGTCAGAAGACGTTCGGCATTTCTTCCGAAAGGGAAAGTTGTCTTAATAAAAGTGCAGTGTACATGTGAACTTTACAAACAATCGCTCCGTAATCGGCATTTAAACAATCTTCAAAAGCGACAGTGGTCATTAAACCTAGAGAAATATATATCAAAACGCAATACCTATTTTGGGTGTGCAGTCGCCTGGGGATTTTTTGGAAATGTGAACGGTTGTGTACCTAAATCGGTCTACTCATACTGCACGGTGCAGAAGCCGTAACACAAAACGGGATAGAATCTGTACCAAAATTCGTTCTGAAGCGCGCCTCATTGTAACGGAGTTGTAAGCGGGTGGTAAAAGACATGCAAAATGTTTCATTTTGGTCTATGGGAAATTAACATAGTAACTCAAAGTGAGGTGTAATAACAACAAATATCAGTTTTAAACATACAGTAAAATTTACTAATTCGTGTAAATGGTCAGATAACGAGTTTATGTATTTGTTTATCCACAGTATACATTTTTCCATTGTTTCAAACTGCCAGCTAGTCCATCCATCGACGATATAATTATTGGCCATATTGTCTTACAATAGTATTGTGTCAACGTCAATTATTTTTTACAGTGGAGAAAACGTTATTCTTCTTGTTTGAACGAACCAAAACGCATATATAGTATGTGATGCAATAAAATATAGACAATGACAACTTTTTCAAAATGCTTGCCATTTATTTCGATTGGAGTGGCAAACAGTTTGGAATCTTAAGGCGTCAGGTTATCAAGCGTCGGATCAGGAGCCAAACAGTTTGCAATTGTTGATATCCAAAATTAAGCAACTACTTGTATCTAAAACTACAAACTATCATCTGTATTACAAGTAATTGTAATCCTTGTTTGGAGACGTTGCTAATATTTCAACAGAAAAGTTTGTGCCAATGTACCGTTTATCTTAAATATATCACTAGGGTCAACACTGCCAAAATAATACATAATGCTGCGGCATTGTTTATGAGAGACCTGTGTCTGACTAATGCTACCTGAATATTGACCGACATGATAACATTGAAAATGTTTGAAAAGAGCCCATTCAGAAAAGGGACAACTTGATAATATTTCCTGTGTAAGCCAAATATAACCATGATAAGTGAACTATTACAATAACACAAGTCCACATCCATTTATAATTGGACCGACGATGGCGCGAATATAGAAAATATGCAAATGTTGGACTCAACATTCGATATACTAAAACTGAATCAGTCTCCCAGAATGACGTGCTAGCAATTTCCTTTAAATTTAGAAAGACCAAAATATCCTTCTCAGATGTTTGTTCTACGAACAGGAGTCTCTTAATTGCTGTGTAATGAATGGTTAATGCACTTACATTACACCATATCCAGTATATACATATACAGATGGCTGCTAATATGAAATTTTTCTTTGATAAAAAGAACCTCGAGCCAAGAAACAAGGCACTCAATTTACATAGCATTAAGACAACTTCCAAAAAGTGTAAAAACATGAGAATGTTTCTGTAAGAATATGACATGCACCATCCCCCAAGCTGATGAATTATATGTAACACAAATGTAGGCAACATGTAGCTTATTGGCAAACCTAGAGCAATAAGTGCTATGGATAATGTAGGAAAATCTTTGGGCTGCACTTGGATACGAATTTGGTTCTGATCCGAATCATCTGACGTCAGAGGATACACCTTACGCACTCGTTCAACGTTTTCGAACATTTCTGATATAGACCCCTTTGTAAGTATGTGCTGATCTAATTGTAACATGCTTTCTGAAAACAAGAAGATATTTTTCTTTTTGAAAAATATCGGCGATAAAGCTATGTTTGGTGGGAGTATAAAGCTTGTACGTATGACGGTTACTAACTTCATCAGACATATCCCTGCCGATCTTCTTTCAGAACAGTCAAAAGCATGCTGTAAGATCAACGTTTTGAGGACATATGATATAATCAGATGAGTAGCCCTTTTATTCCTCGTGTTAAACATATCTTTTAGGATTTTATAGCACATTTTGTGGTTTTGGTTTAGATTCTTTATCAGTCTTATTTCTGTTTCAGAACAGGCAATCTGAAAGCACTGTCCTTCGCTACAAGGCGAAACACGACCTGCTGGCATAAGATGAACTCGGCCTGTGTATTTCAGTTCTTGGAACACAGATGGGGATAATGCATCATTGACTTTAACCAATTCACCGATATCACACTCTATGACTGCCACAAGATCAACTGGTATAATCATGTTCTTTTCTTTCTGAAACGAATACCACACTAATGACGGAGTGACTGCGGGTCCATGGAGTTCAACAGAGATGTTTTCGAATGAGAGTATACCGTAACGAGTGTTAATCGTAAATTCAGTTTCAAACAAGTTTTCTACAGCAATTGTAACCTTGTTCCAAAAAACCTCTCTGAATCCAATTTTATCTTCTTTTCTGAATAACTTGTACTTGATCTGCTGAAAAATGCCATCCTTCTTTGTGCTTCTCAATTCACCGTTTTCACATATGTCACTCCAGGTTAACCATGATTCCTCATCTCTTAATGTCACATGTGCAAATCCACAATCTAAGTTATGTGTTTGATCACGTTTTATATCTACAACCCCTGGTGTAGATAAATGTTTCATTACAACCATAAAATCAAACTCATCAGGTTTCACGATTCTAGTCCCTTCTGCCATGCTACCAACGATAATTTTCCTCAACATTTCAAATCGGCTGTCAACATTTTTTACTTCTCCCATAATACCATCAACCATATTCCAGACTGCTAATTTTATCGCATTTACTTCCTCTTCAGATTCTTTGAACTGTAGATGGTTTCGTACTGTGTCCTCCATATAGTTTGTCAAGGCACAATCCATCTCCACCTCAGATCTTACAGACGGATGATTACCCATTTCGGTTAAGTTTGAAATATTCACCCCTGAAACGTTGAAGGAACAATTTCAGTTTCAAATAAAGTTTGGTATGTTTGTAACAATTTAGAATCCAAAATTATCTTCACTGCTGTTTTTATTGATTTTATTTCCGTTTTTGGATTCTTTGATGATTTTGAACTGTGTTCTTCATATAATTGTTCATGGCACAATCCATCTCATTCTCTGTCCTTGAAGACTGTTTATCACCTATTTCACCAGAAAGGAAATGACAGTATTCCCTGAATTGTCAATTGTAAGTTTTACAAATCAGGCTGGCAGATCGTTCATTAAAATCACCAGCCGATCACAGCAGAGTAGTTCTCTAAGCTTGGAGTAAAATACAAACAAAGAAGTGAGTCGAATTATTATATCGGCGTCTTGAAAACAGATCAGGGGTCAGCTGCGCTTCCACTAGAGGTAAAAGAAAAATCTATATGAACATCTTAAATATATGTACGAATACATAAAAATGTTCCTTTATCTTCCTTAAAACTTCCTTTTATTACTTTGTCATCTTTAAAAATAAAAATATCGTTCACGATCAGACTACGATTAAATAAGGATTCGCACAGTGCCTGAACTCTAAGCCGCTGAAACCTTTTATGTAAATATAAACAGAACAGTTCACAAATTTGATACTGTGTCACAGAAATTGGATCCTGGTCTGACGCCGCGTTACGAGGCGTATAATCTGAATTGAAACCTTTTGTAAAGTTGAAGTTAGTCGCCTACGGTGATAAAAGGATTAAAGCTGCCATGTACCATAATCGCTATTTATTCAGTATACCTCTGATTTGTCCGAATAGCAGATGGATTATTGTACCGATTAGAGTCTAACAAATGTTGTAGCTCATCTTTGTTGTACATAATATACAGTCAAACTTGTCTGATTTGGATCGTTGTTTTATATGGTTTGCGTCTCTTTGAACAGTATTTCAGTCATATACCGACGTCCAGCTAATTAAAGTGGAGGGAGAACCCAGGTGCCCTTTATACACTGTTTCATGCACAAATCAGCAAGTGTGGAGACCCATGGACCGACATTCCGCAAGTCATGTTCCCCACGTGAAAATCAAAAGTGCCCAGACCGGGATCCGAAGCCACAGTGGCGAGGAAATAAGTGGTTGTCAGTCACAGTGACTAAAACCTTTTGGGCGGTATGCATGTCTGATAAGAGAACATCGTTCAGGTAAGATTTAAATCATGTTACATAGGTATTGCTTTCTTACGATTTGAAAAAAAACGGCGTTACCTTCGGTGATGATTCCGTAGTGTAGAAATATAATCCATTTTCAATTTGATTTCAAATCTGAAAACAAATAAACACTTCTTATTGTCTATAAATAGCAACTGGAAATTCAGTACGATATCGGTATAATCTTCCCTTACCGGTAAAAAAAATACACTCATGTCTTGAAACTTAGTTGGAAAATAAACAGGAAATATATTTTATTATCATCTAAAAGTAATATAATTGTAGGTTCTGTATTGCTAAAAGGAAACTACCCTTATGCTATATAACTTAATTGTATACATGGTTGATGTTAATAAATAATAGTTTTGTTAATACGCTCTTAACTCATTCAACGCTAAGTTACTCTATTGGGTTATTATGTATCATTGTGGATCATTTTAGTAACCAAAACATGAACCAGTCTACTCAAATTTCTGAGTGTTTAATAATATTGGTCTAAATAGCAGTGTAGACCAAGATCAGAGAGTTCCTATAGGAGTCCTTTGATCTCGGTCTACACTGTTCGCAATTGTAATGAGTACATTGTAACAGGTTCATAGTGTCGAAAGAGGAAAGTGTTTGCCCTGGTATTAACATTTGTTAAACGTCCACTCAAAAGAATATGAATCAAGATTCTTATTTAAAAATTTGAACATTGATGTTTCGTAATTAAAATTAAAAAACAAGTTTAAATTCAGTCAAAATTTTACCTGTTGTGGACTTAGAATTTTGGGACTAAAATTTCAAAGTTAGTTATGGAGTAAGTGTTGGAATGCACTTATACTACATGACATATTTGCATTAATAAGCTGATATTTGGAATGGAGGTTCCCTGTGGCTTGTATAAGATTTAAACGGGGTTTATACACATTTAGTAAAAGATATGTTGCTTTTGTAATGTTCAAACGTGCATTGTCTTCATTTTAAGTAAAACCATAAGAAAACAATTGTTATAGTTAGTGTGTGCGTGATATTTTGAATATTTTGGTCGCCGTAGAAGTGTAAAACGGTCATTTTTGACATTTACTTAATAATAATTATGACCCTTTTGTAATGTTCAAAGTGTATTGTTAGCTCTTTTAGTAGAACCAAAAGAAATCGATAGTATGTCCGTGCTATTTCATGTTTGTGGCGGCCATTTTGTCTGCCATCTTGAATAGCGATGATGGCCACATATATCACATGTGGTTTCATAATCGACACATTTTTACGAACATTTGGTATATAGAAACCTTTTTTACAGATGAATACCGGTTGGTGCGAGGTTTAGGCATGAAATTATGTCTCGATTGCAGCACTATTAGTTAGATTGTCATATAGACAGACTTTCCAGGTGACCTGTGGAATGTCGGTGTTCTTCCCGGTTGCCGATTTGTGCATGAAACAGTTGATGAAGGGCATCTGGGGTCTTCCCAAACTCTTAATTAGGACGTCGTGATATGACTAAAACACTGTTAAAAGCAACATATGCAATCACCAATGCACCAGTTTGTTCCCAGTTAATTAAATCATCAGAAAAAGAACCACACTCTACTCATTTACTGAGTTTAATTAGGTATGGGCGATCAGAACCCAAGATAAGAGTGGTCAAGCATTCTCTCGTTTGTGTCTCCAACACAGTCTATTGTGTGACCACTCATTGGCGCTATATGACATATTCAGTGTTGCAATATCGTAAACTGAGCTCATTTACTCATCAATAATTTTTTGTTTCACAAAATATGCGACTACTTATTAAAATCTCGATTATAATGAGTGGTCACACCATAGTTTTTAGGAGATATAAGGAAGAAAGTATTTGAAATACCCATCTTATCTTAAGCTCATGATTGTGCTTCTATTATTTCAAATATATGTGTATGCATTTTCGAAATTAATATATAATTTGATACCATGACCGAGTTTGCATAGGATTAATGTTATCTTTACATCTCTTTACATGTACACTATTTGTAAAGGACGATACTAGTCGTCTTATATATTATAAAATGTGTGAAATTGAAAACATATGTCCAATTCCAGATGCATACTATGGTAAAACAAACTAGATTAAAACTGCCCATCATATATATGTTTCCGGTGGTAGGATATAGGAGGGCACAATTTGAGGATATTTTAATAGGATTACACGGTGATTGTCCTTAGTGTGACGTCATTGATCCTTTGCCTGTTCCCGGTTAATTTAGCTACACAAGGTAACTAAGGAATGTTTGTTTGTTTCATAATTAAATTGTTTTAAAATCGTAAAAAAGTACTAGCTATTTGATTTAACCAGAACTTGTCTTAAGATAGAGGGAAGACGTATTTTACTTGAAAGTAACAATACATGTTCAGTTGATTCAATTTAGAAAGCTCACGTAGCAGCCTCCGACTCGGTCTGCACTGTTTGTCCTTTTGCAAGGTATTGGAAAAACAATCCTAAATGGTCAAGATTGTCAATTTGAAGTTTCACGAGCCTATGAGTTAATCGATAATTGCATTTAGGAAATGAAATTCTGTTATAGATAAACAGTAAACATCTCTTGTCGAATAGTGTAGACAATCATGAGCATCATCTCAGTCTGATTGCATAATAAAGTTTTACACTCGAAGTAGGTAACTGAAATTGACCATTACAATATCAGGGGTCAATGAGTTACACCATTCAGTCCTAGCGACGAGTAAACTCGTTATTTACAAACTGCACACCTGTAAAGACTACACTTGTCCTATGCAAATGGTGTAAACAGGGTTGTAAAACACAGCCCTATTTAGTCAAAAATGAACTTGACTTTAGTGGAAACTGGATTTTTTCATTTAATGTTTCAAGGGTGAATGAGTTTATTGTGTTTACTATTTTACTTTGTTATACAGAACGTCTACACTAAATGTCCTTGTTCCTGTTCTGGAAAACGCCCGCTTATCTACAAAGTAAGATAAAGGAAGTCGTGTTGAAATGCTTTGAATGCGGTGTGCTGATATTGTTTAGTGAACGAAACATAAAACTTTTAATAGGCAATTCAAATTTCCAAACAAGTTCATCCGATTTATGACTATTTATGAGTGTTTTCTGTGCAGTGAGCTCTCTGATCGATCTTTGTCTGCACTATTTGCATAGGTTGAGAGTTCTTTGTAATGTAATTAGTGATATAACTACGAAATGACGATTGTGTATATTCACTGAAATAACATTATAAAACGTTACACAATCGGAAAACTTAAGATGTGTCACTTATATTTTCACATTAATAAAATCTACTTCGTTTTTACCATTCAATGTTGTTTATCACAATTTATTGGAACTTGACAAACAGTGCAGACCTTGGTCTTGAAAATGGCTCTTTAGGAGTAAGGAGCCCTCTGACCTTGGTCTAAACTGTTTGCATTGTGCAAATGAAATGCGATTACTGTTGCAAAAATTTGGACCCAAATTAGATGCCATGTTTTAATCACTTTACATCGTACATACACCCCAACACACACCACCACCATCACACACGCACGCACACATACTCGAGTTTGCTTCGTAACTATCTATACTCATTCGCACACTCGCGGTGTCCACAATGAAAATTTCGTGTCCGCAGATCGTTCATTGAAATTACCAACACACCACAGCAGAGCAGACTCTTGAAGAAAAACACGAGCAAAGAAGAGAGTCGAAATATTATACCTGCATCTTTAATCCAGTCTGGGAGTCAACAGCGCTTCACCTTGAAATAAATAAACAATCTATAACATATATACGAATACATCAAAATATTACTATATCACCTTTAAATTTACTTTTTATTACTCTGTCATCTTTAAAAGATCCTCTAAACGACTGAAACCTTTTGTACAAATATAAACAAAACAGTTTACAAAATATTGAAGGAATAATTAAATCTTTCACCGCGAAATTATCGTCATAGTATACCCAATTCGTTGTCATACTATCGCATGCTTCGATATTACTATCGGCAACATACGACGTTGTTTCAAAGTTCGACTTAAAGAGGCTCGCAACCAGATTTAGCATTGAAAATAGTAATTTGTGAAGAGGTGTCAAACGCTTATATAAATGGGTAAGAATTTGTTTAGGATGAGAAATTCTGTTTAAAAAATGCATTTCAATAAAAGAAAAATATTGAGCTCTGGTGGGAATCGAACCCAGGACCCGGCATGGGCGGACACAAGGCAAAATGAGGAAACCACTTAGCCCACTAGGCCACGGAACTATTCATATATCGGGGATCGATTTAACGTTTTTCAATGTGTAGCGATTGAATGTACGTATAACTAAATAATTCGGCCCGGGTTTATGTCTGAGCCCTCGATCAATTTCTACAGCGTCTTTCGACGCTATGGATAAAACGATGGAAAACATCTAAAAAACTAAGATTTGAAGACGTTTTAGGGAGTTTTTAGACTGGTCATATTTTCTAATGCCAGATGCACGATAACGCTACCCTTTTGGTTATATTTGAGTATTTTCTTTTATTTTTGCAAATGCACCTACTGGTTGCGAGTCGCTTTAAGGCAGTTAGACTTACGGAATTTCGATATGTGTTTCACGCGCGTCTGATCTGGGTCCAAACCTTTAGAAAAGTCTACTTTAGTCGCCTACGGTGATGAAAGGGTTAAAGCTGCCATATTATCATTATTGTCATTTATTTAGTATACCTCTGAGTGGTCCGGATAATAGAGGGATTATTGTGCTGACGAAAGTCAATATGCAATGAAGACGTAAATTTTGTTTATTTTTGAAAGGTCGTTTTACACATTATCACTGTATTTGAACCTGGTTGTTTTATCTATCATGATTTTACGTCACTTTGAACGGTACGTCAGTCGTAGTGCGACGTCAAGCTAATTATATGTAACTCGGGGTCTGATCTGGATCAAAACTTTTTAAAAAAAGTTGACTTTAGTTGCCTACGGTTATAAAAGGGTTAACGCTGCTATATATGTATCATTATTACACATCCCTTTGAGTTACAATGTTAATTTCCCATAGACAAAAATTAATCATTTTGCTTGTCTTTTACGTCTATCCAAAAAGTACTGTCACTTTATATGCTATTCTTTTTGTCACTATGTGATATTCTTTTCTCTATGTGAATGTCGCAGAAAATCTATAAGGGCAGGTATCTCCTTATCATCTTTTAGCATTTTCTTTTTACACTCTGTACAAAATTTAAGTGTCTAGACAACTTGATAATGCTTTTTCTGACCCAGATCACTGTCATCAGACAATACCAAACATGCATCGAAACGATTTGCCACAGTTTCGGAGGATGATATTTGCCAACTAGACACTGAAAAAGACGTTGTGTCTTCAATGTACTTGTCTTAACGTTCTTCTTTCTTTTTTGTAATGATATAAACAATGTGACGTCGTTTCCCGCGCTAAATTGGTATTCAAAGCATATTTTATAAAATATGAACGAAACGATTTCACAGCCAGGGTTGATAAGCTCGGTGTAATAAAATAAGTATTAGATGGCAGTTTGCGTGGCATTCAAATTGTCAACCCTCGAAAACATCGGCTTCGTCTCGGGTGACATTCTGTTTCTCGGGTTGACAATTTGAATGTCACACAAACGGCCATCTAATATTTATTTAGTATCGCCATTTATTCAGTATATCTATGAGTGGACCGGATAGCAGAGGGATTATTGTACTGACGAAAGTCAAAATGTAATGAAGATTTGAATATTATTTTCTTGCGATAGAGTGTAAGGAGCTGTTGCCATTTACTTTATAGTGTAGTTTATTTTCTATCAACTGATGATAAACGTACATGTATAATATAATAAATTAATATTAATTCAGGCTGCATGGTAAGAGCAAAATACATATGACAAACTCCTAGATTTGGTACATGTGTTTACGAGTTATAGCCATTTCGTAGCCGAATCATTTCGTAGTGCTCAGGTAAAATTAGTCATTTCGTAGCCGAAGTTCGATTCATTTCGTAGCCGCCCCAAACCTAAAGGTCATTTCGTAGCCAGACATGGGGTAATTGAAATTGATAATTTAATTAATTAATAAATAATTATCAAAAGTGATTTAATTGGGGAATAATTGTTAATTGAGCAATATTTAAATTACTTTAATTGTAATTTAATCATTACTTTTCAAAAAAGAGGGTAATTGTTAATTGAATTTCAATTACATTTCAATTAATCCTTAAAATATGTACATGAATCGGAACAGTAACATTCTGAACTCATATTGTAAACAAGATTAGCCTATTGATATATTTTCTAAGCATGTTTATGTTAATTTTAAACATTTGCCTCACATTAGTTTAAACTTTTGATGCCAAATTATTTACAAACTGACATGATTGAAAACACATATGATGAACAGGATTAGATTAAAAGTTTGGTGATTCCAGGATCATCTCCATGTAATAACCTACAAGTATTAATATTACAAAGGTGGTAATGCTTAAAAAGCTTTAATTCTCAGAATAGTAATACATTATTTGTTTAAAAAAAGATATTAAATGCATGCATGTTGTTGTAGCTTCATCATGGATGGACACAAATCCTTATTAGCCACAATACATGTACCAATAGGAAATACCCAATATTTATAGCTAGCTGAAATTTGCAAAATCGAATTGCTTAAACCTTCCTTGAGTTGCTCATTGACCAAATAGATGTTGGAAATATACTGTGCATTCATTTCACTTGAAAAGTCAGTTTGAATCCAGATCAAGTCACACACTTGAAGATCCCAACAGTTTAAAATTCATTTTTATTTGTGAAAACATTTAAGGCATACATGCAAGTATTTTCTAAGACGAGACGACAACTTTCCTGTCGAAATTCACTAAGGTTGCATTGAGTTAAAGGTCATTGATCAAGCCTTACCTGTTACAGAAACACAAAGTTGTTTTTCACACATTGGTCACTGGGCAGTCTAAGTGACCCATTAAGAGTTAATGTTGTCATGTTTACAATATACTTTTCTAAATATTTACTTTTGTATATTTACTAGTAGTTATTATGACTCAGCTGATTGACTTCATCTTCATTTGGAATTATTATCTTATTTTGTATACCATAAAATTCAAACTTTCAATAATCTTATATATTTTCATATTTTTCTCTTGCTTATGTAATTATATTTTCCTGATCTAGTACTTTAGAGTGTTTATATGTTATATGGCTATGAACATTGTATATGTTTAATGCCAATAAAATTTGAATTGAATTGAATTATTGTCCATCTGTTAATAATATCAGGGATCGAGATAATGGGGGTATTTTGAAGACTAACATCTTTATGCTTGCTAAAAACCCTATGGTGTGACTTAGCATTGTAATTGTTTCGTGGAGATGATTCTTACTAGAACGGCTATCACTGAAGGTGATAAATACCCCCACTATACAGCACTCTGTCACACTCTGCAAACATTTTCAATAAGGTTTTACAGTAAGGTCAAAGGTGTCAGTCAAAGTCAAACTGATTTAAAAATGGTATATGACACTCTGCAACTCCTGAGTAACATTTATGGCAAGTATCAAGTAAATCAGGTTGAAAGTGAAGAAGTTCGTCGTACAAGATTTTGCCTGCCAATTTTAAGACCAATTTGAAGGCCAAAGGTCATAGTCACAGAGATTTGAAATGTGTGTCTTGCACATCTACTACTCCTGAGTAACATGTATGCCAAGTATCAAGTAAATCAGGTTGAAAGTGAAGGAGGAGTTCAAAGTACAAGATTTTGCCTGCCAACTTCAAGACCAATATCAAGGCCAAAGGTCAAGTTCAAGGTCAAAGAGACCTGAAGTTTGTGTCTTGCACATCTACTACTCCTGAGTAACATTTATGCCAAGTATCAAATGAATCGGGTTAAAACTGAAGGAGGAGTTGAAAGTACAAGATTTTGCAGACAGACCGACCGACGGCCAACCGACCGGCTGATTCCAGTATACCCCCTCAAACTGTGTTTGTGGGGGTATAATGAATTGTCTCACCATTGGGTTTGGTTTAAACATAACTAGAAAATGTTGGAAATATTTAGTTTACACCCTCTTATGTATGGCCCTGTTATGACGTGTCATCTTCTTTAAAAAAATTGACAATTTCATAACAAACCTTAGACCAGCTTCATAATAAATCAAATAAATCAAAGTCTGATCTGTTTCCACCTTTCATAATTCTACATGGTTGTTATTGGCAATGGCAATTTCCAATGCATAGAATTGTGCTATATAGTAAATAGAGCAGACTCTTATCAGAGAGCATCTTCAACAATTCATAATTATGCCCCCACACCACCGGTGGTGGGGGGGGGGGGGGGGGGGGCTATATAGGAATCACGTTGACCGTCCTTCAGTCGGTCGGTCCATCCGTCAGTCGGTCCGTCCGTCGCGTTTTTCCGGGACATTTGCCTTTTTCTTGAAAACTGTTTGTGATACCATTTTCAAACTTGGTATACATTATCAATGTTACTTGGGGACAGTCATTGACTGGTTTCATAACTCTTGTACCAAATTTGACAGAATTATGCCCCTTTTTAACTTCTTTTTTTTTGTCTCTTAATTGAGAATTTTTTCTTTGAACATGCCATTTTCTTGAAAACTATTAATGATATTGTCCTCAACCTTAGTACACATTATAAGTGTTGTATAGTGAGACTTTTCATTAAGTTTGACAACTCTTGCATAAAATTTGACAGAATTATGGCCCCTTATAACTTGAAATTTTGTTCCTTAATATGCATTTATTCTTGTGACATGTCATTTTCTTGAAAACTATTTATGACATTGTCTTCAAACTTGGTACACATTATAAGTGTGATGTTTGCAGACTCTATTTGAAGTTACATAACTCTTGCCAACAAATGACAGAATTATGCCCCAAATAGATTAAACTTGAAATTTTGTTCTATTTTCTTTGATCATGCCGTTTTCTTGAAAACTATTCATGATATTGTCTTGTATTGTGAGACTTGTCTTTAAAGTCTGACATCTCTTGCATACAATTTGACAGAATTATGCCCCTTTTCAACTTGATTTTCCCCCTTGATATGCATGTATTATTCTTTCTACATGTCATTGTGCTGTTTGTGACAGGTCAGCTGGAGTGGGGTATTTATCACCTTTAGTGATAGCAGTTCTAGTTCTACATGGTTGTGGTTGGCAGTGGCATTTTCCAATGCATAGAATTGTGCTATATAGTAAATAGAGCAGACTCTTATCAGAGAGCATCTTCAAAAATCATCCAATCTGGGTCTATATTGTTGGCAAAGAACTAATAAATTTGGAACATGTAGTGCAACGGTGAAAAGTAATTGTTAATTGAATTAATTAATCAGGTAAAGTAATTTAATTTAATCATTACTTTTGGAAAAACAGAGTAATTTAATTGGTAATTTTATTGGATTTTATTCAACTAATTATTGATTTAATTAATTAATTTGCTAAGTAATTGACCCTATGTCTGTTCGGAGCCGATTTTTGAGTCATTTCGTAGCCGCCAAAAAAGTTGAATAAGTAATTCGTACCCACTAAAAAATGACAATGAATGGCCCCGAATAAGGCACAAGTCATTTCGTAGCCTATGAAAATTGGAAAAGTCATTTCGTACCCGATTGTTGTTTTCTTTAAATTGAATAAGAGTTGAGTTGAAAGTAAATATACACAGGATTATTATTGGCATTTAAGACAGATGTCACCTTAATGCAAGGTGATTGCTGATTTACTTTCATTTTGCTTTAAACAGTCATTTGCCTTACTGAGAAGGCCAATTTGAAATTCTATGAATAAAATATTGAACTAGTAATACAGAAAATTCCTTCCTGAGCAGCCACTTGTACATAACGTTACCTTTATATGGACCTTATTTGAAATACAGGTCGAAAAGTATATATGAATAAGAGTAGAGTTGAAAATAAATATAGACACAATTATTATTGGCCTTTAAGACAGATGTCAGCTTAAAGTAAGTTGATTGTTGGTTTACTTTCATCTAGCTTTAAGAAGTCACCTGCCTAACTGAAATGGCCAATTTGAATGTGTAGGAGTGAAAAAATGAACTTGTTATGCAGAAAATTCCTTCTTGAGCAGCCATTTACTGAATTACTTCTATTACAGCGTTCCCTCTCTGCCGCGACACTCTATGGGAAACACATATTGTGTGCGTTGTTCGGAGGGAGTCGTTCTAGGGAGGGAAATTGGCTTACATTTGAAAACAGCTTGAATCCAGATCAGACACCGCGTAACGCGGCGTATGATCTGGATTCAAGCTGTTTGTCACTCATCACTAAGGTTTGTTATGTCAAAATGCCCAATATGTAATTTTGAGAAAAACAGCAGACGACAACTTTAAACAAAAGATATTGCAGACGTAAAAAGGTTGGACATACTTTCTTGTTTCGGGATCAGCGGCAAGCGTCGTTGTGAGGAGGGTATCGTTGTTGGGAGGGCCGTTGTAGAGAGGGAGCACTGTATTTTGCTTTAGTCTAATTTCAGTCTACACGTTTAAATTCTATTCCATTCCTGAACTTCAGTGTTCATCCTGTTTATCCCGTTGACATACTATATAGATTGCTAATCAAACATGAAAGTTCTTTATCTTGGGTGTTAATCCGGCACGTGTTGGGGGACGATAATTGGCTTGATATGTTTGTTTATCCGATGTGTTAACTGTTAAAACAACATACAAGTTAATGTTTGACAGTCGGATGATTAAATAAACTGACATTTGTTAATGTAATTATCACCAGCATACCTACGGTGTAATGCCATTAGGCCTGATCTAACACGTGTAGAACAGTTTGGATACTGATACAAATTCAATTTTTTTTTATTTCTGCTTTAAGCAAAGTACTTTGTTTCTATCCATATAAAGTACAAATTGTTAATGACAATAATGACAATACATGAAAGAATCAAACAAAACAATAAAGTGAAGAGCTGTACATAATGGTAAAAACAAAAATCGTCTATTTCTTGTTTAGCATAATACATGTAATAGTGTCAATCGCATTTAGCGAGAGAAGTGAAATGGGATGTGATAAATTCAATCGCTGTAGATTTCTAACAATAAAAAGTAGGTAGTGGGTGTGGCTTATGAAGAAAATTTATTTGATCGGATGAGAATTTTGAAAGAATAACCTGATAAGTTATAGAGTGTTTCGTTGTGCAGACGAATTTATACGAGTTTTCTGGTGTTTTTGATTTTGTTTTTTTAAGTTTTAAATAATAAGTGAACAGATACCTTCCTACGTTGCCGTAGTTCTGGGGCTTAATTGTCAAAGGGAATTGTTTCTGTTTATTAGAACGAGATTATTTCCTCTGCCAAGAACTAAAAGGAAGGCAGGTAGTTGGTTTTGATCCCATGCGCTGCTGGTCAACGAATAGGATTAGCCGAAATCATCTACCTGAAATCATCATCATTTCAGCTCATCACCCCTCATCAATCATCGGCGCTATATGAATATTGTGTCGCAGTGCCGTAAAACCCAAATCATCATCATCATGAACTTCGTAGTTTGTTTAAAAAAATATATAAATTCACTTAGATTACCCGGTGTCTGACCAGGCTCCGAACTGTTTGCACTGGCAATACTAGTTTTAACAAATCATCATCAGTGAATAGTAATCATTTGGTGTGTAATGCAGGTGGCTGCCTAAAAATATGTGAAAGTAAAGTAGAAATATGTTCACTCTTATCAGTAAATAGTTTCTGTTAATCAAGGTTTATAATTCATTCGGGCCCCGAAACACTCTTTACATATGTTCGTTAACTTTGCATGTTTTCACATTTTTGTTGAAGTAATGTCAGAAAACTGCAAAAAAAAATGTTTTAAAGAAAGCAAAAATCGGTTACGAAATGACTTCTTCCTTATTGAAGACCATTCGTTTTCAATTTTTTGGTGGGTACGAAATTACTTATTCAACGTTTTGGCGGCTACGAAATTACTCTAGTCGGCAACGAAATGACTTTTAAGTTTTGGGAGGCTACGAAATGACTCGAAATTCGGCTACGAAATGCCTCATTTTACCGGCTACGAAATGAATCGGCTACAAAATGACGAGCTCCCGTTTTTAAGACCTCTCTCACTTATTATCTCACTTATCCCTCACTCACGCACATATTCTCTCCCCTATCGACATTCATTTGTTTCATCCTTAATTTATAAATGATCTGTTCCCGAATGATACCACATACCCGCAACCAGCTGGTTTCAAAAAGATCAGGGACAATCCCTAACATCACGATACACAATATCTGTCCAGAATCATCCATAAAGACCGCATTTAGTATAAGAATTAAGGTTGTCGTAAAACATGCCAAAAACAACACAGAAAGGTCTTGAACAAGCTTTCTGTGTTGTTTTTATCCTGAACTATTCATAAAGTATTACAATTTAGGACGGTGTACAATGCAGGTTAGAAACAACACAGATCGATTTGAATAAGCTTTCTTTATCATTTCTATTCTAAAATGCCCATAAACCCTTACTTAGTACAATGACTTAGGATGTTGTACAATTCAGGTAAAAAACAACACAGATAAATCTCAAATGAGCCATCTGCATCATATTTTTCCTGGTCTATCCACTGCCCACATGTAGTAGTAATAGTCGTAGTAATATTATATAGTCGTAGTATTCTCCTTTACCTGTACAAATACATGCATGTCTTTAAATTTTGGTGGGAAAGTGTAACTGGAAATACATGTATATTATGTTATTATTATAAAATAGTAAACACATGGGATCTGTATTGATAAAAGGAAAGTACCCTTATACTATTTAAACAGTAAACATGTACACAGAGTAAAACTTCTCTACTACGACCACTAAAAAGAAGGCCAATACGGTTTAAAAAAGACAGACGACAGCTTAAAGCAATATGAGAGTAAAACAGAAAGCTCATTAAATAGTAATCTGTTTTACTGTCACTTTGCTTGAAACAGTCACCTCTCTGAAACACCTAATAATTAACACAATGTAGTTGTCGTAATGGAGATAATTGTCTCTAGTTGTTGTTTAAAATAATTATTATAATAATAGATCTAATTGTAATAATATAAAAAATTAATAAAAATAACAATAATAATAGTAATAACTTAATAATAAATATAATAACAAGAACAATAATAGTAACAACATCTAACATTAACAACAACACTAATACAAATACTAATTATAATAGTAATAATGATAGAAAGAATAATAACTAAGAGAAATAACAATAACAATAAATAATAATAAGTACTGATACCGTATGCGTGCTTTCTTCTGCGGTAGCTTTATGCTATGTTTGCATGCAAATTTAAAATTCGCAAATTATAAAAAATAAAGAGAGAAAGAGAAACCTAAAATCCTCTGCCTGTATTTTTGCGAAATATGAGTTTTCGCATGATCACAGGCAATCACGGAGGTGTTGCCTTTCGTCAGTATTGCTACTTGCATGACTTAAATTTCAAACGATATGATCATATTTTTGTATAGATCTATTTGAATCGCATAACAATGATATTTTAATACTTATTATATATGCATAAACTAAAATTAAATATCAAAGGACAAAAATTCCTGAATCCGACCTCAATGAATTAGACGATATTTATCAGTAGACGAATGATTAACGTTTGATATTAATGCTGATATTCTTAATGAGACAAATGTCCGTATCACATGTAACTTCCTTCCAACTAAAATTATTTTCACAGTGAAACATCCCGATATCTGCTGAACTACAAATTTCCAATTACTTACCGATAACTAAAAATACGCGGAAAATTTATAATACCCTGTTTTCTTCAAAATAGCAAAATCGTAAAGCCGCAGAAATATGCAGATATAAACGGCAGTAATAATACATGTAGTAATGACAGCCTGTCACCGGTACACTCTTGTGTAAGCATAAAACCCCACTTAAAAGAAGATATTTAAACATTTACATGTTTGCATTGTCATAAATCTAAGACAGGTCACTTACTTGTGTTATAGTTAAAGTACAGCCAAACTTGTGTTAACCGGTCTACCCTTGAAACCAGGGTAAATTAGCTCTCTTGAGACATGTGGTTGTTCAATGTGGCACAGCAGAATCTCATACAGCAGGGGCCCGTTTTACTAAACTACTTACGCAAAAAGTGTGCGTAAGTCAAATTTTTAAATTTTAATCTATATTTTTAATTATCACTTGCTACAAATGCAAATAGCCAGATCAGAGGACGCGCTTTAAGCGCGTCCTCTGATCTGGCTATTTGCTGTTTGCAAACGTTTATGCTCGAAAAATAAGAGTTAAACGATTTTGACTTACGCAACAATTTTGCGTAAGTAGTTTAGTAAAACGGGCCCAAGGAGCCTTCTGTTTTACATGCGCCCTGCATTAACTGTCATCCGTAATAAAGACTTAAGTTTTATCTTCAGATGTGAGGTTACTTACCTTATCCTGCCGGTCGCGACTTAACTGGTATTTGAAACAATTTGGATCCAGATCAGACATCGCGTTACGTGGCATCTGATCTGGATCTAACTGTTTGGCTGTCGTGTTTAAGTTTCTTTTATTTTGAAATTCAAAACAAAAATATTTTCACAAATTTTTCAGACGACAATTTCAAAGCAGACGATATTACGACAGGGCAACGACTAACACAATCGTATTTTGGATCTCCATAATTTGTTATCTATTTAATACAGGTATGCGTTCAAAGTAAGACATTAGCCAGGTCAAGCTTAGCACAATAAGGGTTAATGAACAAAGAAGGCAATTTTCACGCGGCTTCTGATCTTGATCCAAAGTGTTTGTCTCTCATATTCAATTTTTGCTTCAGTTTAAAAAGCATAAAAACTAAATCCGATCTTTTTTCGCAGAGACCATATATTGCGAGACAGACGACAATTCAGCACGATAAGGGTTAAACAAACACGTTGATTACAAATTATCACGAGATAGGGCCATATCTATAAAATCCATGTCGCACGCATATAACCCTTAATAAACATGTTCATAGACTGCCTAATCTAAATTTTACAAGGTGTTGATCTACTTTTGAAAAATATATTTTAAGTGTTTTAAAGGGATCGGTGTTAGAGGGTACCCCATGAATGTACTAAACTGGTCAAAAACCGGCTGTCGCCATGCAGGGTTTTATTAAATACACGATATCTTGCACACACAAAATGTGTTTTTCAGGTGATATTTTGTGCTAGTTTGTTGCCCAATGTCACCAAGTTCAAATTCACAAACAATTCCTAGTGTTTAACGACTTTGTCGTAATGGAGATAATTGTCTCTAGATAGATTTACAGATATGTGCATGTATGTATGTTGCAGTGTCGCCAAAATTGTTGTACACTACGATACCATTAAAGTACATACAGCTACATAATGCATGCATACAGGACCATTATGATAAGGAAGGTGAAATCCGCCCCGTTATTGACAAAATGGAAAAGCTATACATGTACATGTACATTATTATAGTGTTGTGCTATGGACATTTACAGTTGACATGGTTTGTTTGCCTTGTTTCACATAAATCGAGAAAAGGGGGTTATTGATTTGGTAGGAGAATAATTATGTTCTAAACAAACGTAATTTACGTTATGGGGCCTTCACATACACGATATTTTCTTACGATTCCTTACGGATCGCCAACTCGTAGTCAATCGTAAGCATCCGCAAATGATACGTTAGTGTCCGTAAATAACTCGCAAGGATACGTAAGGATTCATGGAAGAAGAAGCCCATATTTTTGTGTCAAAAATTTTCTTACGATTGTCCGCGGAGATATTCTTCCGTAAATCAATCGTAACGATCCGTTAAGTATCGTAAACCGGTTGTAACAACACGTAATCCTCCGTAAACAGCCCGCAAGGATCCGTAAACAGTCCGCAAGGATCCGTAAACCGACCGTAACGTGTTCGTAGTCATCCGTGGTATTATCGTGGAGGTTTTCCGTCCAAACAGGCATAATCTTGCCAAAAAGACCACAAAAATCTAAGTGAACTATTATTTCAGTCATATCGATGTTCTATCACTTCATGCCAGTTGTCGAATGATGACACATTTGAAATTGAATACTTTTTGGTACTGAAAAGGTCAAACACGTCAGTGCTCTTAGGTAAATCGTAATAACTCATAAAGGTGCATTCACATACACGGATGTTTCTTACGAGTCCTTACGGATCTCCAAACCGTAGTCAATCGCAAACGTCCGGAAATAACTCGTAAACATCCGCAAACACATCGCAGACGTCCGTAAACAATCCGTTACCATCCGCAAAACTCGACGACATCCGTAAGCCTCCGTAAGACGAAAATCTTTTTTTTTTGACATGTCAAAAACTTTTTACGATAGACTACGATAGACCACTGCTCCGTACACAACACGTAAATAATCCGTTACAATCTGCAACTTAATCGCAAATCGAACGTCACAACACGTAACCCTAACATTTGCAAACAGTTTATATCCAGATTAAACCGCACGTTGCGACAACTCACATCAGGACCTACTCAAATTGAGACTCTAATCTTATATTTCGAGAAATATTTGAAGAAAAAAATAATATTATAACAGTAATTTGCAATAATTGTTGCAGGCGGTAATATTACGTATTGTTTACGATAAAGCCCCTTCACTGTCATCACGTAACGAGCTTTGAAAAATTCGTCTACGTTTATTTCGCAAATTTTAATTTTAGGTTTAAAACTGAGTGTCAAGCAGTTTGGAACCTGACCAGGTGCCGCGTCACGCGATGCCAGATCTGGATTCAAACCTTATGCAAGTATCATTGTACTCGGGCTATGGCGGTGAAGGGGCAAGTACAGTCAAACTTATATTGAGTGACCCTTTAACTGAACGAGCGTGCAAGTAGAGAAAACCAGGTGCGACTGCTATAGAACGCGGAGTTTTGTCGTAAACTTATCGTAATAACTTGTAAGATACCGTAAATAGCCCGTAACAACTCGTAACACATCTTAATTCACTCTTAAAAGTGGCATATATCGTAAGAAACCGTAAACTTTTACGGACGTGTGCCAATGTGTGCCATCCGTAAGAAAATCGTAGAAAGTCCGTGTATGTGAAGGCCCCATTACTTACAATTGTAGAATTTATTCAATTCGCACAATTCTATATAAAAAGGAAACCCATATAAAGTGTTCAAAGGGCTTCCGGGTATAGCCTAATGGTGGTTATAAAGCGTCAGTAAATTACTTGAAAAATGCATCAAGACAGTTTGAGTTATTTCTTGTCACCTCATTGGTAGGAGCTTTAATCTTCCATTATAACAATTGTTACTAGAAAAAATCCAGAAAGATTCCATTGCCATAAATTGGTTAGTTCACTTTAGTAATCAATAAATAAAAGATTTAAACTGTATGGTTAACCCTTTACCTGATAGCATTGTTTCTAGTATTGAAGATATGTGACTACTTAAAGCAGGTTGAAAGTAAAGCAGAATGCGCCCTCAGGCGCATTCTACTTTACTTTCAGCCTGCTTTAAGCTATTAACTGCTAGAATAAGGAAAGTATTAAATATGACACATATTCATTACGGTATAATTTGGAACTATTTTCTTCAGCGGATGAATAAAATGAATGTGCTAAAAGTCGCTTCTATAAGGGAAAGGGTTAAAGTTCACTTGGGTACCTGGCCTCATGATAGTGGTACAGTGTTGTATTAGTAATGTTTTTGTAATCATCGTTACTTCCACACTAAATTGTTTCACATCTTACAGGTTCAAGAGAATAAATTTGTTCCCTGTATTCTTCTTGTGGTTATTTTTTAAAATGTATGGTTTGTAAATTTTGATGAGTAACGTTCAATAACACTTAATGTCTGTATTGTTAATTATAAAGAAACATGTGTTTGGAGACTTTGTGTAACCTAATAAATTTATACAGTTTTGAAGCTGAAAACAGGTAGCAAGGTAACTATTTTATGCATTGTTTAAACCTTGGTTCTAGTATATTTTGCGAGGAAGTTTCACCCATTTGAAAATTCATAGAAATTAACAAACATAGGATTGGTAATGTAACTTACTCATGAATTCAGCACGTGCTGTAGAAAATAGCTGTGCAGACAAGTGTTGATTCGTTTGAGTGGTGAAACGTTACAAACAATATTAGAACATATTATGTAGTTGTGAAGAAAACAACCCAAATGCTAAATTTCAGCATTATATATGGGAAATCCTTATGGCCTATGAAACGCGCACAACAGATATATTAATAATTGGAAGGAGACCCAAAACGGCCTGAAGATGGGCTTGTCGCCGTGGCGACAAGTCAATAACATTACATAAAGTCTAAAAATCAGAAACCGGAAATCCCAAGAATGTAACACAACGGCTGTCGCATGGTGACAGAAAATATAGAACTGCAGCCACCTATTGTGAGTGATATATCGCCCCTTACCTGTAATTCAATCCTTTTCCTCATAGAAGCGCCTTTTAGCTTATTAAATTTATTCCTCCACTGAAGAAAATAGTTCCAATTTATGTATTCATGAACATATACCATACAATATATCTTTATATTCTAGCAGATGATAGCTTAAAGCAGGCTGAAAGTAAAGCAGAACGCAGGGGTGAGATGGCTGTACACTCTTTTCTCAAGCGTTACAGTTACTTTCACGCCTAGTGAGAACAATGGGGAGGCAATCCTTGAATTTGATTGGGGTAATGTCTTTAATAAATTAACTCATTGATCCCTGGATTTTAAATGGAAAATTTTAGTTTCCAGTAAAATATAGTCAAATTTAAATAATGACGGGTAATTCAACAATATAATGAATATAAAAGACAAACAGCGGAGACCAAGATCAAACATTCTGATCTGGAACTATACTGTTTGCCTAGGACAAGTGTACTCTATACAGATACACTGAGGGTTTTTTTCAAAGACGAGTATACTCGTCCCTAGATTTGAATGCATTGATCCCGTATGACGTGTATACGCGTTAACTTCCAACCGTGTACGTGTGAAGAGTGTATACAGTGCAAACAATCTAGCCTTCTGATCTGGGTCTGCACTGTTTGTCATTTTGAAATATTGCATACATGTAGTATAACCTTGACTTATAAAAAATGAACAAGACTTTATTGGATACTGGATTATATGGCAAAGTCATATTATTCTTATTCTGTCTAGAGAGACCCTAGCATACCCATACTTAAGGCATACTTCAAATCGCCTCGTCCAAATATGGATTATGACTGCTGTGTACTCGTCCAATAAAATTCAGTATTGTACTCAACACTGTTAAATAACCTCATATTATTGGGAAATATGACGTCTTCTCCATTGTATAGCCACTTTCTGACAGCATATATTAACTTGTATAGACTGACGTAGAAATGTTTAAGACTAGACGTTTACTACCGTATTTCACATCAAGTTCATGTTGCAAACTGAATTCCATCCGTTAAAAATCTACTATATAACAGCTATGTAAGATATTGCGAACAGTGCATGCATTTCCAAAATCTCTTTACTAAACCGTAGTACAGTAAGACCTCTCTATTACGGCCATTACATTGTGTTTATTATATTATACTGTTAAAGCAAGGTGCAGTCAGACAGTTCCTTTAGAAGCTTTCTGTTTAGCTGTCACCTTACTTTAAGCTGTCAGTATTTTAAGCTTACTAAAAATCTAGCTATATCGGCATACTCACAGAACATAGGTAAATCTAAATTAACAGTATTTTTTAAAATAGTTGTTGTTGTTGTTCCCAATAATGATTTACAGTCCACTCGAAGCCATATATTGTTGCATCCTCCCATGCTTTGCGACCCTGATCAACATCGGTTCACTTTCGTTGAGAAGTCTTCTTGAAAAGAAAGGCGGTGTCTTGTTTTTAATGTTTGAAATCCTTTTTACCTTTTTCTAAACATATATGACAACAATAAGTATGCTTACTGATAAAGCCATCATTATGAGAAGCCGGTATTTAACAGATGCAACTTTAGTTCTAAATGGTATGTTGATATTGAAAATACTTACAGAGGCAACAATCACAAAAATGATCGTTTGAATGATTACTTGCCCCATTTGTTCCCATGTATATGATAAATATAACCATACGAAATGAATAATCACAGTAAGACAAAACCATTTCCATTTGAAATGAGAAGAGCAATGTCGCCTGTCTAGTACAAAGGCCAACGATACACTCATCCCATAATACATAGAGTATACACCAGTGACAGAGACGGTTGGATACTTGTTTGACATAGGTGAGCTATGCATTACAAACATATCTTGAAGACGTTTCTTCAAATACATTACATCCCCAGTAACACAGTTGTCATAATATGTTAGTATGTCACTGTCATCATATATTGTATCTACAACGATACATAAAACGAATAGCATTAGCCTATGCTCTGAAAATACGAATTGGCACACAAAGAACAATGAACTTAACCTACAAAATACGCACATAGATTTAAACATATGTAGCAATATATTGTTTCTGTTTGAATCTCCAAGACTCCATGCAAACAGTTGGTGTAATATGTTGCTTAAAGGCAGACCGAGGGCAACAAATATAGCACACAATGTTGACAGAGCTTGGGATTCTATTTGGACATGAAGTGGTTTCTCACGAGATTGTTGTAAAGTTGTCGGATATTGCGTACGCACTTGCTCAGCTTTTCCCATCAACTGTCGCATAGAGTGTGTTGCACGTGTGCTTTGAGCTTCACTAAATTGATTGTTTGCTTTAAACAGGTAGATGTTTTTCTCTTGGAGAAATAGTGGTGACGACTTTATAGCAAAGTTCCATTTATTCAGGATGGTTTTGACTGTTGGCAGCGTATAGTCGTTGTGTATGATTTTTAATAATTGCATGAGACATCTACCTGCCATTTTTGTCTCTGAACAATCATTAGCATGTTCAACAATCAAAGTTTTGAGGACATATGATATTATTATATGTGTTGTCATTTCATTTCTTGTCTGAAACATATATTTCAAGATTTTATAGCACATTTTGTGGTTTTGATTTAGAGTCTTTATTAGTCTTATTTCCGTTTCAGTACAGGCAATCTGAAAGCACTGTCCTTCGCTACAAGGCGAAACGCGACCTGTTGGTGTAAGATGAACTCGGCCTGTTTCTTGCAGTTCTTGAAACACATCTGGTGAGAATGCATCCTCCACTTTAACCAGTTCACCAATCTCACTCTCTATGACTGTCACAAGATCAACTGATATAGCCATGTTCTTTCCGAACCGCCTAGAATGCCACACTAGTGACGGAGTGACTGCGGGTCCATGGATTTCAACAGAGATGTTTTCAAAGGAGAGTGTTCCGTGTCGAGTGTGAATCTTAAAATCAGTTTCAAACAAGTTTTTCACGGCAATTTTTACCTGGTTACAAAAGACATCTTTGAATCCAATGTTCTCTTGTTTCCTAAATAACTTGTACTTGATCTGCTGAAAAATGCTATCCTTCTTTGTGCTTCTTAATTTACCATTCTCAGATATGTCACTCCAGGTCGTCCATGATTCCTCATCTCGTAGTATCACATGTGCAAATCCATAATCTAAGCCATGTGTTTGATCACGTTTTATATCTACCATCCCTGGTGTAGACAAATGTTTAATTACAACCATAAAATCAAATTCATCAGACTTCATGATTCTAGTTCCTTCTGCCATGCTACCAACCATA
Organism: Gari tellinella; assembly: GCA_922989275.2. Classification (NCBI taxonomy): domain Eukaryota; kingdom Metazoa; phylum Mollusca; class Bivalvia; order Cardiida; family Psammobiidae; genus Gari; species Gari tellinella. Next base: position 78,916,038 of record OV277858.1, read on the forward strand.
ATTTTCCTCAACATTTCAAATCGTTTGTCAACATTTTGTACTTCTCTCATCAAATAATCCACCATTATCTTCACTGCTGTCTTTATTGCTTTTACTTCCTTTTTGGATTCTTTGAATTTAAGGTGATTCCTAATTGTGTTCTTCATGTAATTGGTCAAGGCACAGTCCATTTCCATCTCTGTTCTCGAAGACTGCTGATTACCCATTTTTCCATAGACGGGTACAAGCCTTAAATATGTTGAACTCGTTCAAAGACTATGAACTGAATTTACCAATATTTCCTGAAATTGGTTGACAGACCATTTTCTAGTCACAGCTCCGCTATTGCATTTGTAAATCCCGGCCCAGAAGTCAACATTGCTTCATCTGGAAATTTACAAGAAAACCCTGTCAGCTATGTATACAAAATGCAAGTACAGTGAAACCTCTCTATTACGACCACAGAAACGAAGGCTACTTGATTGTATAAATGACAGGTGACAGCTTAAATCAATGTGACAGTAAAACAGAAAGCTCCTAAAGGAGCTTTCTGTTTTATTGTTAACTTGCTTTAAGGGTGTATAAAACTCATAAGCCAAATTTTAAAAGTATTAAACTTTTTTTCTATCATTGTTTTTTTTTGGAAGAACTGTTTATGATGAATGAAAACATGAAAAAAAAATATGGTGGTGTCCTTTTTTTTAGCTACAGCGATTTGAAAAAGGTATTTCAAATTTGGACTTTTTTTTTCAAATTTTACCCATTCAGAGTACAATTAGCTTCTGTACAATCTATTTCAAAACAAAACAAACATGATAATTTGGGTTTTCATTATTTATTTCATGTCTATGTTGGTATTTTCACATATAGAAATCAAATTTAGACAAAGCAGGCACCAGCTTTGAACAATATGGATCCTTGAATATCAAAAATATGCTTTTAATAGGGCATGATTTTATTAGATTTTTATAAAAATGTTTGAAAAAGAAATAGTTCTAGTATTAAACCTTTTCTTATATTCTACCAGATGAAAGCCCATGCTAAGGCATTTCAAAATATGAAAATAAATTGAAAGGTCAGTGTTGATAATTTTGAGTTATTAAAGTAAAAAGAGTTATCTCCCTTTACAAAATTTACAAAAAAGTACCATATTGATAATATTTAGAGCTTTATAAATTTCACATTTGGTGACTGTTTTGTCTTAAATTAGTTTTTGTATGAAGAAATACTACCATAGACATGAAATAAAAATAAATAACACAACACCAAATTATCGTATTTGTTTTGTATTGAAGTGGGCTGTTTGAAAAGGACAAAATAAGAAAAAGTACACTTTTTCAATTTTGTATTCATCTTAAACAGCTCTTCAATACAAAACCCTCATAGAGTGTTTTCATATACTTTGAAAATTTTGACACACCCTTAAGCAGTCACCTGTCGTAAACACTTAATAATTAACAAAATATTGTGGTCGTAATAGAGAGATTTTACAGTTTAACTGTATTTCAAACAGTTTCAGTGTTCCACATAAGTGTAGGTTAACTGAACATGTCCTCGTGTATGTCTCCAATGACTCCTATCTTATCTGCAGGCCAGAGCCTATTCTTATAAGTTATAAAGTCTATGAGTTGAGTCTGAGGTCGTTCTCACCTTTTAGATTGGTCAGATTTGGGCAGAATGTTCAAATCTGGCCGATCAAAATCTTGAAAACTTTTCAGACACAACTGAAACGTATTGTAAGCATAATTTGAGAACATGGGGCCTGAACTTGTATCAAGTTAGTAATCATAACTATATTTAACTATACCCTATTCCTCCGCCTTGTAAGCACATAAGAACGCCTCTGTCTATCCCTTCTGATTTAAGCATCAATACTTGACTAAATAATATCACAATAAATATAGCAATGTTCCAACAAGGGAATTAAAATAATATTAATTTATAAAACTGCTCTTTTCTAAAATAATCGAAATGCTCTTTTCAAATAGTTCGACCTCTAATTAAGGGCCTTTTTCAAAGGAAATCGTGTCCACCAAACACACAAAAGTGGGCCTTTTCCAAAGAAAAGCATGTCCAAAACACACAAAAGTGTGTTTGGGCATGATTTTCTTTGAAAAAGACCCTTAAAGGTCGAAATATTAGAAAAGAGCAGTTTTATAAAATAAACAATATTAGTCAATGGGCGTTTAACAAATAGTTTATAACGTCAAAACCCTTAGCATACCAGCATTGTTTTATATAATATGTAAATTATAAAGTGTTTACAGTTACCTTCGGAAAGGTAATTCCATAGTTAACAAACGTAAGAAAATTTCCTATGTGAATTCTAATCTGATCAATAAAAACATGACCTGTAGTGTAAAAATAGAAACTGGAAATCCCAATACATTAACATGAAAGCATAGGGTGGCGACAATATCAGAGCGCTGCTGTCAACTCCATGTATAACGATATAACTATCATCATCTTTCAGGCAGATATTTCATTGAAAAGTACTAACTGATGATAAAAAGTAAGGAAAAAACACTCAAATCTACCCTTTGCTAGAAATGTATTGTTTATATCGATTATTGGCGTAGTTTCCACATATCATTCAAGGGAAGCGACTGTTGTAATACTTTAACTGTATTTCATACGCAGTTACTGTTAGTAAATACCACGAATGAATCTTAATTCGTGGTAATACATATACAAAGTATGCCTTTCTGTGATATCGTGCTTTTTCCGCGTGTATTTGTGACTTTTTTATACAAAATTCTGTATTTGTATTTTCATCTGACCTGTTTCGATATGCCAATTATTCACACGCGTGTACATGTATTATGTCAGCATTATTCTTTGTGACATTAAAGAGATCTCTGGGTTTTTTGCCCCGATTATCACATGTTCTGGATATATATCATGTTATTCAGTTGTTGTTGGTGTATATCAGGGCTGCCATAAGTTGACATAAAAAATCCTAAGATTTCCAAATTTGCATTTTTCAAGTGCGATTTTACGAATCGTACCTTCACACAATGGCCTGTTTCTAGTTTTGTTGACACGTGACTACTTAAAGCAGACTGGAAGTAAAGCCTTCAGGCGCATTCTGCTTTACTTTCAGTCTGTTTTAAGCTTCCATGTACTAGGGAAAAAATCCGAAGATTTAGGAAAAATCCGGAGAAATGGCAGCCCTGGTATATTGAAGGCATATAACCCTTTCATTCTACAATGACGACAAAATGCGCGTTTGCAAACAGATTGGATCCTGATGAGACGCCGCGTAATATAACAGAATGTTAAACAATCCTAAAAAGTCGTAAAATGGACTCAACTTAATTGGAAACTAGAATCGCCGTTCATTTGAAGTTTCAGTCGCCAATACGACAACCTCTGCACTGTGAGATGTGCATCATGACATCGGCCTTATATCGACATCATGGCCAGTTCATAATGAATATACAGCGCTCCCTCTCTACAACGACACCTTATGGGAGACAAATGTTGTGTGTGTTTTTCGGAGGGAGGCGTTATAGGGAGGGAAATTGGCGTACATTTGCAAACAGCTTGAATCCAGATGAGACGCCGCGTAACGCGGCGTCTGATCTGGATTCAAGCTGGTTTTCTCTCGTCATTAATTTATTGTCTGTTCAAATGTCCATTATGTCACTTTGAAAAAATAGCAGACGACAATTTTAAGTAGATGATATTGCAGCAGTAAAAGCATTAAACATAATTGTCCTGTTTACGGCAAGGGTCGTTGTAAGGAGGGATTCGTTGTTTGGGGCCGTTGTAGGGAGGGAACACTGTATACACGAGCGTCTAGAGCTATTGGGACTCAGTGGAGAAGACGTTATTCTTTCCCGTTTAAACGCAAACGAAAGGCAAACGCAAGCCAATAGAATGTAGACAATTACATGTACAACTTTTTGATATACTTAACAAAATTTCTAATCGGTCACTTTTCTGATCTGCCGCATATTTGCTTGAAGCAAGATAAGGGTATAAAAACATGCTCAACATATCAAATAAATCTTTGGACTACGGAAACTCTGATTTAAACTATTTAGTTAAAGCGTAAAAACGCGTTTGTTGGGAAAGAATAACGTATTATCTACTGTACTATATAGAAACCCGAACCTGAGTAGTGTAGTTCTTTTCACGTTATCACTGGTTACCATTGATAAAGGAAGAAAAATGATTACAATAAAGCATTATTTAAACCAATTATGCCAAGTGGATTATTCCATGTTTATATTGGATTAGTCCATTTTTTACCAAAGGGATGCCTGGTAAAAAAAATCATTTTCATTATGTTTTATATTGAAATTCCTATCAGCAAACAGTGTATACTCTGATCAGACGCCGCATATATGCGATCGTGGGCACAAATGGGTTAACCAAATTATGCCAAGTGGATTCTTCCATGCTTATATATTGAATTAGTCATTTTGCATGTAAGAGCTGCCTAGTCTAAATTTTCATTTTCGTTTCAAAGTGCATTGCATGTATATTGAAAATCTTATCAGCAAACAGTGTAGACTCTGATCATACGCCGCATTATGCGGGTCTACACTATTTGCCTATGTCCCTTTTAACCTCGATCGACGGACGTGGAGTGGTAGCTGGTTCGTGAGTTCGATCCCCCGCTGGACCAAGTCCTTCGGAAGAGACTATAAACCGAGGTCCGATGAACGAGTATTATGATCAGTGCTTTACACTCGGCATCCAAAAGAACCAGAGAACTCTGACAATAAGAGTAAGGCATCGCGCCAGGGTTTTCTGTATCCGATCCTCTCTCTCTATGTATGTATGTCTGTATGTCTGTCTGTATGTATGTCTGTCTGTCTGTCTCTCTCTCCGGGCGTCCAATTAGCCAATAGATGGCAGAAACTAGTCAACGTGTGTACAGTGAGATAATATGGAGCTATTTTATATTCGGTCATATCCTCCTCCTGAGACGGCACCTGTCGCAAATTTAGCATGACGTCACAAGGGGTTCATTAATGAGACTAGCCAGAAACGGACGTTAACAAACAAACCAAAACCTTTTAACCTCTTTAGCACCTGTGTGTGTGTGGGGGGGGGGGGGGGGGGGGGGGGGGGGGAACACATTTCCCCCGAGCCTCCATGGCCATGTGTATCCGATTTCTGTGGGTCAGGATTGCTGTCAGGGGTCACTATAAAGCAATTAATCAAGAGTGATATAAAAATTAGACTCGGTTTTGTTTTACACATAATCTGCCTGGCATTTCTCTCTGTATCTGTGTATTGAGAGTTAACTCTTTGCATGCTGGGTAAATTTTTCGTCTGCAAAAATTGTCGTCTGCAACTGTTTTAAAAGTAGAATTTCTGAACAGAGTCAGAGTGTCAAACAGTTTGGATCCTGATGAGACGCCGCGTTACGCGGTGTCTCATCAGGATTCAAACTGTTTGCAAAGACAATCACTGTGGCACATATATCCCCCGCTATCATGAATGCAAAGAGTTAGATATTTTGTTGGAATATGTTGTTGGAATATGTGCTGTTTGGAATCGGATATTTGAAGTTAGATCTGAATCTGAAACACAAGAGATGGTAAGTTAAAGAAAAATTTGCCAAAAGTCTCATTTGCTTAACCAAGGTTAACATTGTCCTCAATTGTTTATCTGAAAATTGTTTTCAGTCTTAACCCTTTACTCCATAGATACACATTTTAACACATTTAATTTATTCCACTGAAGAAAATAGTTCCAATTTATACAGTCATGAATATGTATCATAGAAATATTTTCTATATTCTAATAGACAATGGCTTAAAACAGATTGAAAGTAAAGCAGAATGCATCTTAGACGCTAGTCCGCATGTGTACAGTTAGATAATATGGAACTATTTTCGCATGGGCAATATCCTGAGGACGGCAACTTTCACAAAAATTAGCATGCCGTCACAGAGGTTCATTAATGAGACTACTTAGACGCATTCTGCTTTACTTTCCAGCTGCTTTAAGTAAATCTAGTCACCTGTCAGTAAAACTAAAAGAGTTAAAGTTGTTAAAAAGTATTTACATTGCAACATTTTAACCCCTTTCTCCATTCAGAGCTTTCTGTTTAACTTTTTATCTTGTTTTAAGCTGCCAATTTTATTCAATAGCATCAATATTTAATAGTTCTTATGTGGTGTACAGGGGTAATGGTGTCCCCAAGGGCGCGCTTATGGGGAGAAAAGTGTTAACATATTACATATAACTGTTTACAGTAAAGTTATCGTTGCGCTTCTAAAGGCGGAGAAAACGGTTAACTAGTCCGTACATGTATATGTACAGTTAGATAATATGGAGCTATTTTTTGTCCGGCCATATCCCAAGGGCTGTCATAAGTTGATCATGAAAATTCCTAAGCCGATGATTTCCAAATTTTCTATTTTTCCGCAAGCGCAATTTTACGAATCATGTGTACCCTATCCCATAGTCGATGATTTATATTAGGCTAGCTACAGTGGAGAAAACGTTATTCTTTCCCAATAAACGCGTTTACGCTAAAACTATTATTTACAATACAAACAGTTTGGAGCCAGATCAGACGACGGGTAACCCGGTGTCTGATCAGGCTCCAAACTGTTTGCCACCAAGATAAACATTAATTATCAGAATTGTCTAAAAGTTGTTCTTTTCTACGTTTTAGTGCTTTGCGTTTGCGTACGTTTGCGTTTTTAAACGGGAAAGGAAAGAATAAGAGATACTCCACTGTATACACTGTCTCTGCCCATAGTCTACTTCTAGTTTAAAGACACTTGGCAACTTAAGAGTAGGCTGAAAGTAAAGCAGAATGCGCCCTAAGGCTTTCAGTCTGCTTTAGCTACCATGTGCTAGAATTAAAATCCGAAGATTTCGGAAAAGTCCGGAGAAATAGCAGCCCTGTATCCCCGAGACCGCACCAGTCACACAATTAGCATGCCGTCACCGGGGTTCATTGATGAGACTGGTGCCGTGATGATTAACATATTACAGGACTGTAAGTTATAATGGCACTTAAGGACTGTAGGTTATCGTTGATTTCTAAATCATAGCACGAACCAGGAACGTATATAGATATTTAAAATATACGTTCCTGCACGAACGAAGAACGAAGGTTCTTCATTCGTGATTATAGCATTAAATATCCGAGTATTCAGACCCCCCCCCCCCCCCCCGCAACCCACCTTATCCCCTCCTGACTAGGGATGTCTAGTCTCATGATACTCTCATCAATGAACCCCTGTGACGGCAGGCTAATTTTGTGACCGTGAGGTGCCGTCCTGCTAAGCCGGAACAATGAATAGCTCCATATTATCTAACCGTTGTATACACATGTGAACTAAGGGCTGTCGTAACTCAGGCATTGTGTCGGAAATTTCAGCCAATTTCCCCACTTTGTATTTTCATGAACAAAAATCAAATCTCATTCCCCCTTCCTATTTACTCTATATTAAAAGCTAAATTCTTTGGCATTTCTAGGGGTTTACTCTAGCATTATGTCAAAAACAAAGGTACTTGACATATACATCTAGATCTATTAACACCCCCCCCCCCCTTTTAAAAAAAAACCACACTTTTTTTTTTACTATACGCAGAGGCTTTTAAAGTCTCTGCTATACGTCTATTATCTATATTTTTAAAAGGGGGGGGGGGTAATTTAATAGATCTAGATGTATGTGTCAAGTACCTGTGGTCAAAAAGTATGGCACCCGGCTCCTCCCAAACTGAAAAAGCACACATATGTCCTACTATTTGTTTCAGTCTTCTAAAAGTGTCGCTAAAAAGGGAGAAACATTGAAATAACCTTTATGGTGTATGAATGTAGGGTGAGAAAAAAACTTTGCCCCGGGTGAGGATCGAACTCACGACCTTCAGATTGCTCTGATATTCATGTGATTATGAGACTGACGCGCTGCCTACTGCGCTACCGAGGCACATGTACAAGGTGAGAATATTTTGTAATTATATAGATAATAGATAATAATAAAGATAATAATGTATTTTATTACATTTGTACATGTCTCAGTCACTTGTTTCAAATGAAAATATCGATTACTTTCTTTTATTTCACATCAATAGACTTTTTTAACAACTGGATCTACTTCAAACGATTCCGGGTCGTTTCGGCCGTGAGTCGTTTCGGCCCTAGGGTCGTTTCGGCCGTGAGTCGTTTCGGCCTGGGTCGTTTCGGCCTTTTTGAGGGGGTGGGTCGTTTCGGCCCAATTCACTTTTTTTTATGTGATTTAATCAAATTTCAGGGAAAACCTGTTGTCCTAAACGTGTTTTGAACATTATCTGTGCGATGTGTTCCATAAAAATGATGAGTTGCACTGTTTTAGAGTGGTAAAGACAAGTAGATATTATAGAATCAGTTCGCACTGTCACGTCAGCCATTGATGTAAAGTTTTTCACCACAGTGTTTCCAGTTGGCACAATCGAGGAGGTGTTATAGATAAAATACAGATCAAATGATAATCAAATACAGTAAAACCTCTTTTTACGACCTTTTAATGAAGGTCTATTAATGGATTTATTTCTATAAGATAGAATTTAGTGAATGTAATGTAGAGATTTTACTGTTACTTCGGTTTTTCTTAACACGCCGTAGGCGATAATCCTAAATTTTGCAGTGTGGATCCTGAGCATACAGCACGTTATTGACTGATCTTGGTGCAAACTGCCAGACACTGCTATCGACATTGTTTTGTAATTTCCTTTCAAAACACTTTTTAGCAGAATGTTAAAATAGGCAGTGCTTCGACATCTTTTTTTAATCCTTCACAGTTGTTGATTTTATTGCATTTTTAGCTATAACGTTTATCATGTAAAATGCCAAACACCGCAGACCTTGATATCATGTTTATAAGCCCTCTGATCTGGGTCTACACTGTTTGTACAGAACATGTTTTCAAGTCACTATTAACATACTGTTAACTGAACCAATTTCCCCCTGAAACTTCTTAATTTCAATCCCAGCATCCAATTAAGACATAACAAATAACTACATCAATATATTTACTAACTATTGTTAAAACTTACGCTGGCCTGTTCTGTTCTGTTCTGCTACAGATGCCTACCTTTTTGATATACAGCTGTTAGTCAATTAATGAAGGTGTCAACACGCGGTGTCTGTCTCATATACAGCGTATTTTGCCGACACGCGGCGATTAGTGGTGGCACGTGGCAAGTGATTAATTGCTTTAACACCACGTTGTTACAGATTAACGTGTTTGTTATCCGCTAAGGTAGGACACTTACTTAAATTACTCTATACTATTTTAGGTGGGTTTTTTTATTATCAAACATAGTTTTTCAGCATTATTACTGGGGAAATAAAACGTTATCTACATATTTCAAATATACAAAAATGTCCACCAAACTCTTCTAAACTCCTTTAAAACATCACTCATAAATTACGTTTACCTACACACCACAAGCCAATAATTTCGACTTCTGATTTGAATTCAACCAGCATTAGCATTATTTTGATGATGAAAACAATATTTCCACAAATTGTGGATTTATAAGAGTCGTCGTGTTACGTACAGGCTACATACGAGTGCCATTATATACAGTCAATTTTGTACCACACGAACGCTTATTAGAATATATTAATAGTAAGTATGCTGGATTTATTTAATACGATCAAAACAGGATATAGTTAGTATCTGCAATTTTCATATACAGTACGTGCGTTCTTTCATTGTGCTCTATTACTACAAGATTTAGGTTTTTCTTCATACTACATGTACATGCATTTAGTTCTTTAATCCAATACCCCATACTTTATTTCTGTCTTTAAATATAGACCTGAAGCGCACCTTAATGTGCATTTTTGCTTTACTTTCAGCCTTAGTTAACACATTTAACCCTATGGACGAGTATAATTGTAATTTACAAACAGTGCACCTGTGAATATTACGCTTGTTCTATGCAAACAGTGAAGAACCTGACCAGAGCTGGGGCTCCTTCAGGAACCTTCTGATCAGGATATGCACTGTTTGTCATGTTGCAATTTATTGTTAAAATCAACACAAAATAGACAATATACTAATTGGATATGGGAATTGTCCATTAACAATTTCATGGTCGAATGAGTTAAACTATTCTCTACTTATTTATATGAACACATGTTGCTTAAGTTGCAGATTCGTGCCTTTATGCAAAATCGATGATGGTTCAGGATCAGGGTGCTTTTAAAAGACATTACATCAATTCGATTTTATTACTATTTCTGTAAAATTAATTAAATTAGAATCTAGATCTACATATTTTATGTCAAATTTATCAGATCAGGGTCTCCTCTGTTTCACAGTATGTTGAAGGAATGATCAGGATCTATACAGTATGTTGATGAAGGAACGATCAGTGTATACTCTGAGACTGTTTTTACAGTATGTTGATGAGGGAACGATCAGGATCTACTCTGTTTTTGCAGTATGTGAATCAGGGCACGATCAGGGTCTATTCTGTTTTTACAGTATGTTGATTTTGGAACGAAGTTGTGCTTCATATGTAAATATAAATTAAGGAAATAATAGGCCGAAACGACTCACCAAATGGGCCGAGGCCGAAACGACCCACCAAATGGGCCGAAACGACCCACCCCTAAAAACAGGCCGAAACGACCCAGGCCGAAACGACCCGGACCGAAACGACTCAGGGCCGAAACGACCCGTTACCCTTCAAACTAGAAACATCTGGACATAAGTTCCTATGTTATTTCAAGGCCATGTATCAAGTAAATCTATGGTTATGTGTTTGAAATATCATTTTTTATTCATTATATCGCCTTAATATCTTTGTCTTTTCAATAGTTTTGGGTTATGCTGATTGCCAATGTCATAATCAGATCATCCGAACAACACGTTTAGTCCGGTTTATACTCCAGTCAGGGGAAACCACTCTAGTTTGTTGTTGTCAAAATGGCGGATACAACAACTTCCAACGTGTCAGCTGGAGGTGTTCCTACCTCAAACCCGCTGTCTAAGAAATTAAACAAGATATTAGAAACACGGCTGGACAATGACAAGGTATTTCTTACATACAGTATGGAAAAAATAACATTCACAGCAATGACGACGTGTGTTAGATGGAAAATAATATGTGCATAGCAAAGGAAAGGTTTTCCTCTTTCAAGTTTCATTTGTATAAATGTCAAAAAATAATTATATCTACATCCATGTCGTACAAAAGTCAGTCGTCCTGGACTCTACTTTGTCTGTGCGCTAAGAGACAGAAAGAAACAAAGCAAAAACAGATAGGGTAGTCGAGAAAAAGTTTGTCAAGAAAAAGGACTGCCAAAACTTTTGGCAAAAGTTACAGATAGAATTTGAAAGAGAGAGATCATTGAACTACAACACCCCAACACCAGTCCTTCATAACAACCCTTGTGACAAGACCTTTCAGATGTAGCGCATTCAGTTACTGTGTTGATGGCCTCCAAACATGACAATTTAAACGAGAACGACCTGTTTGCACGATATTGATGGCCAACAACGCGAAAGGCCTCAGAGGAAGTGTGCCTAGACGAACAGAAATTCCAATATGGCGTCAAAATGAGTTCATAAGCAACAGGGAACAGTCCCGAGTTAATTTCGCTTCAATAAACCAACCGTTTCCGATATTTAATGTATCAAACAAAGCAGCTTAAATCTATGCAGCTAAATCTTATTTTTATGTGCTGTAAATTTGATGCATTTCAGTTGATTAGTACACTTTTGCGTGCGTTATTCCGAATTGTAAATAATTCGTCCGTACCCTTGAAAAGTAAATAAACATGGGGGCGCAATGAAGTATTATTGGAGAGTATTGAAGGAAGTTAGATGTCGTACTATAAGAGTTGTTTGCATCGGTAAATGTTGTTGGTCTCCGATACTGTACTTGATCACGCTACTGACATATATACTTTTTTTACCTTGATCACTCAATGACCTTGACCTTGAGGATCTAATTTTCCAAAAACTCTTAAGTCTAACATTGGCCATAACTTCCTTATTAGTCAATGGATTTAGCCTGGTAACCTATGTTTTCGATCCCATTAGCTATATTTCTGTGCATGCGCATACCTATTGTAACATTTGTTAATTGTTGATGGATCTATTAAATCAACAGTCTTTGTTTGAAAGATGAGTGACTGTAGCTCAAAGTTGACGAATACACCTGTAGGTTTAAAGGTCCAAAATGAGTTCACTGCTATTTTAAATTAAATTGACAGAATTTTCAAGTCACCTGTCTATAGACACCTTTCATCATATAGGTACAATCATATGGACAAACTCATATACCCTCAACAAACTCCTTTAAAACTAGATCACTGTACTATATACAGAAGTCTACGATGGAATTTGTATTGTCTGCGATGTCTTGTTTTGTTAATCATAAAGATTTTGAGGCAATTCTAAGGTGTAGTCACACCATAGGGTATTTTGGAAACATAAAGATTATAGTGTTTGAAATACTTACCTTATATTAAACTCTGATTTTTTTCTTCAAAGGATATGCTTGAAGCCCTGAAGGCCCTATCAACATTTTTCAATGAGAACAGCCTTAGAACCAGACGAAATCTGAGGAGTGACATAGAGAGAAGAAGCCTTGCAATCAATGAAGAATTTCTGGAAACATTTCAAGTTGTCAAAAATGTATGTGTGAGACTCATGCTTCAATTTATTTTAATACAGCGCTCCCTCTCTACAACGACACCCAATAGGAGACAAAAATTGTGTGCGTTGTTCAGAAGGAGTCATTATAGGGAGGGAAATAGGTTTACATTTGCAAACAGCTTGAATCCAGATCAGACGTCGAGTAACGCGGCGTCTGAAGTGGATTCAAGCTGGTTTTGTCACTCGCCATTAACGTTTGTTCTGTCAAAATGTCAAATATGTAACTTTCAGAAAAACAGCAGACAACTTAAGGCAGACGATATTACAGCAGTCAAAGCGTTAGACTTAAATTGTCCTATTAAGGGAACTGCGGCAAGCGTCGTTGTAAGGAGGGAACCGTTGTTCAGAGGGCCGTTGTAGGGAGGGAACACTGCTTCACTGCCTTACCCGTCCTCTGAATTCGGAGCATGGCTGTCTATATGGCGAGGTAATAAAAATCGTCTGTGCACATAATCCTCCAGCTTGACAGACCATTCTTTCTCTATCAAGCTGTCCTATGAGTGTTAAGCACAAGTACACCAACAACATCAACAACTGCCTTATCCCAAGTACAATGGTTATTTGCTAACAGTTTGGATCCTGATTACCGATAGATGCTGCAAAACTGTTTGACACTCATTTAAATCATTCTTAAGTCAGATTGCTTGACTTAAAATTTGAAAACTTAAAGCAAACAACAATAGTTAAAGCACAGTGAAGGGGGATAACTCCTACCAATATTCTAAAATTAACTTGCTTTCATTAAAATGTATGATTTGAGGTGCAAACAGTTTGGATCCTGATCAACAGTTGGTTTGGAACCTTATGTGGAGGAAAAGGTTAAATCTTTGAACCCTGGTCATGCATATATATAATATGTGTCATTTGCAAACAGTGTACCTGTGAGGAGTATCCTTATGGAGCTCTCTGATCAGGGTGTACACTGTCATTTTGTCATTTATATTGTAAAAATCAACCCTCAAAAGTCAAAAATTGACTTGACTAAATTGAAAACTAGAATGTTCAATTTGAGGTTTCAGGGAGGAAAGAGTTATTATTAAAGTACATGTAGCTATAATTTTGAAAGTAACTAAAAAGTAAAACCATGAGTTTGGACACTACTTCATTATTTTTGTACTCTATTAATAACTCTTTGCAAATAGGGTAATAATTTTGTCTACTACAATTGTTGTCTGCTACATTTCTAAAAAAAATATTTTCAGAACAGGGTATGAGTGTCAGACAGTTTAGATCCTGATGAGATGCAGTGTTACACGGTGTCTCATCAGAATCCAAACTGTTTGCAAAGGTTATCATGGTTTCACCGCTAGTGTACTAAGAGTTAAGCTACCATCTATATTTACTGATGCTGGTAATACATCTTTTTTTGAGTGGCTATTGTATACAGGATTTACTGTATTTTATAAAACTTGGAACCACATTGAAATTACAAATTTGATGTAACATTACAGCAACTTGACAGTGTGTATGCTGATGTCAAAGCTATGAATGATTGTTGCCAAGACATGACCAGCAGACTAAAGGTGAGTTAACTTGTACAATGCTGATTTTCAAAATAGACAGTATTACCATATACCCCCAGTTAAATGCCCCTTGGGATGATGCAAAATACAACAAGCTGAAAGCTTTACTTTCAGCCTGCTAAAAAGCTTTAACCCATTACCCCCTAAATACCCCTTTTTAGCTCGCCTGTTCGTAGAACAGCAGAGCTAATGTCATACCCCCGACATGAGCGTGAGCGTGGCCAAGGTTAAAGTTTTTTGGACGGGTTGTTTTAAAGCTTAATATTTGTACTAGGGTGCTGAAATTTTGTATGGAGGTTTATTTGGGGTTAAACATTGATCATTATGAAGTTGGAATTTAAAAATAATTTAAATTTATGTCAATTTTCAACATGTTTTGGACTTAGGTTTTTCGACTACAAATCACCAGGTTAAAGTTTTTTGAACGGGTTGTTTTAAAGTTTAATACTTGTGCTTAGGTGCTGAAATGTTGTATGGAGGTTCATTAGGGGTTAAACATTGATGTTATGAAGTTGAAATTTAAAAATAGTTTAAATATTTGTCAATTTTTGACACGTTTTGGACTTAATTGTTTTGACTACAAATCACCAGGTTAAAGTTTGGACGGGTTGTTTTAAAGTTAACTAGACTAAGACTCACCATTCATTTAATAATCTTTCTAAACTGAAAATTGATTTGCTTTCGATACAAGATGTTTTTTAGACTTAAACTTTAAACAGGCAAGCATCAGGTGGCTTTGACACCCATTTCTGGTTATGCCTTTCATTGATTCCTCCTTTGAAGAAAATAGTTCCAAGTTATACAGTTCTGAATATGTAAGATAAGAAACATTTTCTACATTCTAGCAGATGGAAACTTTAAGCAGGTTGAAAGTAAAGCAGAATGCAATTTAAGGCGCTTTCTGCTATTCTTTCAACCTGCTTTAAGTAGTCACCCATCTTCAAAATAAAATACAGGCTATGGGGTAATGGGTTAAGCAACCATCTGCTAGGATTAAATCAACCGTCTGTCCTCAATACTGAAGGAAGAGTTTAAGTACAGTAGCTTTTGGCAGAGGGATGGTGGAACAGTTATTAGAGGGACCACTTGTAAACAGTCGTAGACAGTAGTATGAATTTGTATGACTGTATAGAATGAATACGTTCTAGGGTCTTCTTGAATATAATACAAATTCATAGACGTTTTGCATTGGTGTTTCAGGCAGCAAAAGAACAGACTCATGACCTGATAAATCAGACAACAAAGCTGCACACAGAAAGGTATGCTGATTTTAACCCTTTTCTGCCCAGTTTCCAATGAAGTTTGGTTCATTTATGACTATTTACAATTGAATTTTACATTATATTTAACACTACAAACAATGCAGACCCTGATCAGAAAGTTTCCTTAAGGTGCCCTCTGATCAGGGCTTACACTGTTTTCATAGGACAAGTGTACTTCTCACAAAAACACTGTTTGTAAATGATAAGTATACATGATGTATACTTATATAACATGTACTCGTTGAATGTGTTGACACAGCTTTTTCACTTTTTTTTTCCGTAGCCAAAAGACCCAGATGAAAGCACAGGTTGCAGATGCATTTTTAGATCAGTTCCAGTTAAAGCCAGAGGAAATTCGAGCTTTGAGGGGAGCTAAAGCAGGTGCCCTGTCTCAGGTTTGTAGACAGTCAGTAATGAAACTGTTGGTAGTCTAGCAACCTTGTCCGTAAAAATTGATGCAATATGTAGTTAACAGGGCTCCAGATATAAAAGGGAGCAAATTGAACAAATCCAAAATTTTCTCACTCATTTCAGCACCAAGCCTCGAAGAGACGATTCTAATGAGTAGTGACACCATAGGGTTTAATACAGAAAGAAATATTTGACTTTTGAAATACTCCCCTTATATAGAGCCCTGAGTTAATGTACAGTAAAAGCTCTCTATAACTATAACTACGGTAAACTATGTTAATTATTTTGTGTTTAACCCATTCATAGATACACAATTTTATGCATTCAATTTATCCCTTCCATTTTATGCCATAATGAATATGCATCAGATTGTAGCTTAAAGCAGGCTGGAAGTAATGCCTTAAGGCCCAATCTGCTTTATTTTTTATACTGCTCGAAGTGGTAACCTGTCTTCAAAACTAGAAATAGGCTATGGAGTAAAGGGTTAAAGCAGTAAAACAGAAAGCCCCTTCAGCTTTAAGCTGTCACCTGTCTTTGTACAATCATACATAATTTACTACAGTATGAACCCTGCAGATTAGTACAATCTCGCAAGGGTAGACGGATATATGGTATTTAAGGGGGTAGGTGCACATTGATAAACTAATTACCAAAATACAATAGAAAGCTTCTTAACAGCTTACAATATAATCTTTTTTTTTTCAAAATCAACAATTTATTGATTTTCAATAATGACCCGTGTCAGACAGATCTTATTATAAAAAAAGTGGACCCTGATCAGGCAGCTCTAGACTGTTTTCAAAAAGCATCAATATACACTAAGTCTATTAGCAGGAGCTGGGTATACCCTTACATTAATAATATAATACAAAATGCAGCATCTGATTAGGATCCAAACTGTTTGAACCATATGAATGAATGTTATATGTAACAGAACTTTCCTTGCCTTTGTAGAACTTCTTTGATGCCCTGATCAGGGTAAAACAGATTCACAATGACTGCAAAGTTCTGCTGAGAACCAATCACCAAACAGCAGGGTAAGTTAGATTGGTAATCCATGTATTCCATCCCATTTAATACTTTCAACATCGTGGACCTGTTTAAAATATACTAATTACATTTGCAAACCGTGTAGACCCAGATCAGAGGGCTCCTAGGAGCCCTCTGATCTGGGTCTACACTGTTTTTAATTTAGATCAGTATTTATTAAACTACCCAGAATTCCACGTAGACTGGTCCATGCTTTGGTTACTAGAATGATCCACAAGGGAACCTAGGAATCACAAGAGTTACTTAGTGTTGAAAGAGTTCAATGAAACTTTACCCTTCACAGATATAAAACTCTGCTCACTTTAACCCATTACTCCATAAAATGATAAATACACCTTTTTACACATTTCAGTTTAGTTCCTGAAGAAAACAGTTTTACTTCATACCCTCCTGAAATAGTTCATTCTAGAAGCACTGTAACTTAAAGCAGCCTTAAGGTTAAGCAGAATGTGCCCTTTTAACCTACTATAAGAGTTCACCTATCTTGAAAACTAGAAACATTGGGTTAAATATCTATCCTCAGAATTTTAGATTTGGCAAATAAAATAAGGAATCATTCTACATGAATTTCTTAGTATGTGTGCTGATTCATTTCAGATAGACCTAAACCCTGACAGTGCCCATACCAACTATGTAATATTTGCAAACAGTGTAGACCAAGATCAGAGGGCTCCTTCAGGATTTAAATACTTTGTAATTACAACCCTTGAGAGTCATGCAATGAATATATTGGTCCTTTACAAACAACTTGTACCTGTGAAAAATATGCTTGTTCCAGATCAGTGGGCTTCTAAATGAGCTCTCTGATCAGGGTCTGCACTGTTCATCATTTTGCAATAAACAGTAAAACACAACCCTTAATGGTCAAAACATGGACATGACTTTATTGGAAAATGGTGTTGTCCAGATTAAGTTTCAGACGTGAATGAGCCAAACTAGATTGCCCTGTAACATGTTTATTTTCCATTTATTTCAGGCTTGAAATCATGGAATCCATGGCTCTACATCAGGAGTCATCATATGAGAGACTATACAGATGGGCTCAAAGTAAGGTGGCACTTCTTTAGAGGAAAGGGTTAACCTATTACCCCATAGCCAGTTTCTAGTTTTGAAAGACAGGTGACCACTTAAACCAGGTTGAAAGTAAAGCAGAATCAGTCTTAGCCTTAGGTTTTTCAGACCACTTGCCCGAAACTGTCAAAAAATGCCTTTTTCGCTGAAACATGCCAAATTCTGATGCAAATATCACTAATTCTGATGCACATATCACTTTCCCTAATCAGAAATGACTTGCCCTGGGCTTCGGGCAAGTGGGTTAAGGTGGAGACTGCAGAATGCACCTTAACTCTTTCCTCCCTGAAACTTTAGATGGACAATTCCAGTTTCCGTTTAAGTCCAGTCCATTTCTGACTTTTAAGGGTTGTTTTGTCAATGTTTGGTATTATGACAAACAGTGAAGACCCTGATCAGAGGGCTCCTAGGAGCCCTCTGATCTGGGTCTTCACTGTCTGCATAGGACGAGTGTACTATTCACATGTGCAATGTTTGCAAAGAACGCCAATATGCGGGACTAGGGTTCAAAGGGTTAAGACACATTCTGCTTTGCTATCAGCCTGTTTTAAGCTACCATTTGCTGGGATAGAGGCAATATTTCTTATGGTATATGTTCATGACTGTATAAATTAGAACTATTTCCTTTAGTGGAGAAATAAATTAAATGGGCTAAAAGGTGCTTATATGGGGGAAATGGTTAAGACATTTAGAGGTGTAGCATTGGTCAAGTTTGGCTTGTCTTTTCAATAGGGCCGAAACTATAATAAACAGACACTTCAGTTGACTTTACATTGTTGAACTTGTCTTTGTTAAAAAACTGTCCTTTAACTTTCAGACGAGTGTCGAACACTGACTGGGGAGACTCCAGATATGTCCCCTGTGCTTTGCCAGGCCATGAAGGCATTACAGGACAGACCTGTACTCTTCAGGTACACTAAGCCATCTTTAACGCAAACTATACTCAAGTTTTAAATAGACTCTACCTTTTTCTCAATAAATGGCAAGTTTAAATTGAGGGCTACAGTAGTTCCCAAAATAATGTTGAGGAACAATCATTAACATTGCCCAAAGGCTGTTATTTTCTATGTTCTATTGCATTGTGTTTGTGTTAACTTTTGTTTAACCCATTACCCCATAGCCTGTTTCTAGTATTAAAGATATGTAACCACTTAAAGCAGATTGAAAATAAACCAGAATGTTTCTTAACCCTTTACCCCATAGCCTGTTTCTAGTTTTGATGATAGGTGACCACTTAAAGCAGGTTGAAAGTAAAGCAGAATGCGCCTTAAGGCGCATTCTGCTTTTCTTTCAGCCTGCTTTAAGCTATTATCTGCAAGGAAACTGAAAATATTTCTTATTATACATATTCATGACTGTATAAATTGGAAGCATTTTCTTCAGTGGAGGAATAATTTAAATGTGCTAAAAGGCGCTTCTTTGGGGAAAAGGGTTAAGGCACATTCTGCATTACTTTCAGCCTGCTTTTAGCCACCACCTGCCAGAAAAAAGAAACTATTTCTTATGCTTCATATTCCTGACTGAATAAATGGAACTATTTCTTTTAATAGCGGAGAAATAAATTAAATGCGTAAAATGTGTATCGATGGAGTATTAAAGGGTTAAGAAACAGTTCAACATTATCCAAAAACTGTTATTTTCTATTTTCTTTAAACGGGAAAGAATGATTCCTCTCCACTCACATGTATACATGAATATTTCAGCTATATGTGCTGTATGTGATGTTTTTTGTGTTCAACAGGTATACATTAGACGAGTTTGGAACAGCCAGGCGAACAGCTGTAGTACGAGGCCTGATAGATGCGTTGACCAGGGGAGGTAAGCATTGACCAGGGAAAACTATTTGTACTAGAAAAAGTCAAATTTGTGTTAGCCATGACATCCCCCGTAGCGTGTTTTCAGTGTAAAAAATAGGTGATTACTTGAAACAGGCTGATAGTAAAGCAGAATGTTCCTTCATGCATTAAACTACCATCAGCTAGCAGGCATGGGGTCAATTACTTGAGAATGTAATTCATTACATTACAATTACATTGCCAAAACAGTGCATTGAATTACAATTACAATTACTCAACTTTTACAATTGTAATGAATTAAATTACAATTATATTGGCAAAGTAGTGCATTACATTACACATTACATTTTGATATCAAGCTATGATACCAATCCAAAATTATGACTGAAAAAAATACACAAAAAAGGTAATAAGCATATAATAGCTAACTGATAGGTTGTTAACTACAAGTTCATTGTCAGCTACATTTATAGAGATTGGAAACATAAGTATACATGTATACAGTTTGTAAAGTCAAAGCCCCTTCATAGTGACGACTGGGTATGGAAGCAAGACATTTATGTTTAAATTGGTGGTGACTTATAGGGCCACTGGGCCGGGTGCAAATTGTTTGTATTTAAACAATATTTAAAAACATTTTGTTCTATGCACATGTCACAATAATAAAATATTTACTTACTTACTTACATAGTTTGTATTAAAGATGTGTGAGCCTTTAACCCTTTCAACCCTAAATATCTCTTTAGGGTATTTATAATCTATTTAGACTCTTCTAGTACTGGCATTTTAAACCAGTCTACTGTTGCACTTTTGGAATGACAAAATACACCAATGAAAATTTCAAACAATGTAGACCCCGTTCAGAGGACTCCTCGTCATTAGTTGGCGCTGTATGACATATTATATCTTCTCTTATTATGATCATCATTTTATTTATTTTTTACTTTTTATTTTATAATAATTTTCATTATTTTTAAGTGCTTTGATTCTATCTCGATGTACAACGCCATTGAATGCATGGTTTGTAAAAAAAGGCGTTTAACCAAATTATAAAGTTTCGTAGTATAGGAGCCCTCTGATCAGGGTCTATACTTTTTCAAATGTTACCAGTAATCTCTACAGAGGGATGTAGGGTTGAAAGGGTTAACCCTTCACAGAAACGCCTATACCTACTCCTGCACATTAGATTAAGAGCCACAAATGAAATTCAAACTTTCTTGATGAATGTAAAGCAGACAGCTCGTAGAGGAGTTTTCTTCTGATGAGAACAGTTTGGGCTTTTTTATTCGAAAGACAGACAAGCTAAAACTGTGTAGCAACATATGATTTTCTCTTTTTTCTATTCATCATAAATATCTCTTACAAAAACCAACATGATAGATGTTTTTAAATACTTAGAAAATGCACTAGAATGTTCAGTCATTCTTGTCTTACACCTGTATATCTTCATGCTAGAGGTGGCAATGTGAAATTTTCACACCTTTTGAAACCCTTATCCGGCCAAACCCTAACTTGCTGGATGAGTTTGGAATTGAAATCAGATATGGTGTGACTCTACATTCCATCCAGATCAAAATTATTATCCCCTGCCGAAAGGCAGAGGGATACTGTTTTAGGTCTGTCCGTCCGGCTGTCCGTGCGTGCGTGCGTGCGTTTTCCGTCCGCAACTGTATCTCCGAAACCTATGAACAGATTTGGATTAAACTTGGTATACTTATTTGTCATCATAGGAGCACCGTGGGAAATCAAATTTTTTTCAGAAAATTTTAGGAATTTATGAGTTATCTGCCCTTTTTGTGTTAAAAATGCCGTCCGTGCGTCCGTCACGTTTTCCGTCCGCAACTGTATCTCCGAAACCTATAAACAGATTTGGATTAAACTTGGTATACTTATTTGTCATCATAGGAGCACCGTGGGAAATCAAATTTTTTTCAGAAAATTTTAGGAATTTATGAGTTATCTGCCCTTTTTGTGTTAAAAATGCCATATTTAACAGTTTTTACACTCTAGCAACTACAGTATTCAACATATTTTGTTTATACTTGCACACATTGTCTATAAGTACAAGTTCTTGCATGTGTGCAGTTATTGTAAAAAAAGGATACTTCTGACAAGAGTTATCTGCCCTTGATGTACTTAGAAATGCTAGAAAATGCTTTATTGTGGTATTGTTTACATACTAGAGCCTATAAATATGCATGGATTTTTGAAAAAACTTTCTTGAATTATGTATGGCTATTAGTTTTCAAATAAGTTTGATTATTGTTGAAAACGGAGAAATAAGTCATGAGTTATCTGCCCTTGATAAGTAAAAAAAGCCATATTTAACTGTTTTTACTCTCTGGCAACTACAATTATGAATGGATTTAAATGATATTTGCACACGATGTCTATCAGTAAAAGTTCTTGAAGGTGTGCAATTATTGTCAAAAAAGGATACTTGTGGCAATAGTTATCTGCCCTTGATGTACTTTGAAATGATAGAAAATGCTTTATTTTAGAATTGTTTACATCCTAGTATCTATAAATATGCATGAATTTTGATAAAACAAATTCTTAAACTATGTATGGCTATTAGTTTTCAAATAATTGTTATCATTTTTGAAAAACGGAGAAACTAGTCAACAGTTATCTGCCCTTGATGAGTAAAAAAAACCATATTTAACAGTTTTTACCATCTAGAAACTACAGTCTTTAATGGATTTTGATTTAACTTACACATGATGTATATAAATATAAGGGTAGCAATTATTGTCAAAATAGGATACTTTGTGGCAAGAGTTATCTGCCCTTTATGTACTTAGTAATGCTCAACATGGCTTTATTGTTTACATGCTATTGTGTACAAATGTGAATGGATTTTGAAAAAAAAAAAAATCATATATGGCTATTATTTATTAGAATGAGCTTCAAATTATTATCGAAAATGTGCAAATTAGTCAAGAATACTCTGCCCTTGATGAGTTGAAAATGTGTTGACACTAGTAAATTCTACATTTCTGATTTTTTTTAATAATACTTGCACACAATTATAAGTTCTTGAAAGTGTTTAATTACTGTTGAATTTGAATCAAGAGTTACCTGCCCCTGTCATACTTAGATTTATAATGCTACAAACGGCTTTATTTTTTGTATTGTTTAGGCTTTAAAATGTACAAAATTGATTGGATTTTATAAAACTTTGTAAAAAGCTTTTGAATGTTGATCTTTAAAGACAGGTGATCACCATTTGCCCCTTCCTCCCACAATAAAGTTTGCCACTTTCTTCTGGACAATCGCTGCGGCAGGGGATATCAGCTCTAAGGTGCTTGTTTGGTATTAAGATT